>JAAONU010000012.1:12592546-13792546 GCA_012932295.1 Cyclina sinensis | reverse complement strand
TTTAGAAATAATGATTCTAAAGGGTTTTCAAAAAAAGTTCAAGTTAATAAGATTTAAAGGTTCCATGGGGAGGCATGGAAAGCTGCAGAATGGCTGATTGTTCTACTTCTTCTGAATATCAGACTGATTTAATTTTTACTTTTACTTGTTTGATAGCAGTTCAGGGATATCAACCTTTGAAAAGATTTATGGACTATAAAATTCAGTAAGCATGAACTTGACAACTGGAAGGACTGCCATGTTCTAAACTATAATATAGTAACAAATTGTATCCAAACTTCAAGGTTAAAATACAACATAGTATGAAATATAAGTAGTCCTTGGGAGAAAATATTTATGCCAAACAGTGCTCATTTCAAAATTTCTGGGAATGAAATTTCCGCCTACCTCCATAATATCTGATCCAGTACAGTTCAATAGCATGCTCAAACTTGGCATAATCTAACCAGGATACCCTACTTTCAAGATATAAGTGGAACAGATAATTCCATGATCCTGACCAACTGACTACATGGAAATTTCTTCCGGCAGGGATCAGAGATCTAAAGTAGGTCAAATTCAATGCAGGCCATGTTGCAGAGTTGATCAGGTGTGAGTTGAAGAAATATCCATAGTGAATACGCCATATCAATCCACTGAAATAAAGCAAAATGTTCTACTGAAGCATTTTTTTGTGATCTTAAAGGTACCATGATAATTAATAGTTCTGTTTTAGCAAGTACAGTCAAAACAAAATGCTTCAAATCACTGACACAGCTTCTAATTTTTTTTTGTACAAATGTATTTTTCGTAGTTCATCGCAAAAGAGAAAAATGATTTTGTAGTACACTGAAATTTCAGCATATCACATTTTTTTTGGATTGTATTTCGACTGTGCATGACATTGTATGCTTGATGACAATATTTACCCCACTTATATGAAAGAACTTTCCTGTTTATTATATTAACATTTTTGTTATTATTACATATACAAGAACAGTTGAAATGTGATCAAAGGAATCATGATACAACAAAATTAAACCATTCTTTGACCTTCTCTACACATTTTGCTATGAAAGAAAGGAGCGTTACAATGAAAATGCAAATCTTCAAAAACCAGCAATCATGATCGGAAGAATTGCTTTTCGACTATATGCAACAGTTTGTTCTAAAGATAATCAAATATTGCATTAAAATCATAAGATGTTGAAACAAGTATGACCATTATATACAATCAAATATGTAAGTTTTTCATTATATTTTAATCTGAATGTAAAAATATTGAAATGTATGAACAGAAATACTGGTAACTACCTTGAAGTATATACTGGTTCCTGGTAGAAGATCCTTACATCAGTATTGTTAAGCCAGTTCACATCATAATCTGATAGAGAAATATCATTCTTTTACAATAAAGTTGTCATTCCATATGTATGATATTGTGACTAGAACATTGTAATAGGAATGGAGCAGCTCACTACCAGATGGGCTATTTTACAAAAGCGGCGATGTCTTATAAATAAAGTCTTATAAAGTTAGTACTACTTAAGAGACATTATCACTTTTGTTAATACTAGTTTACCCTGACAATTAATGGGCCAATGTTTTAAAGTGAGGATGACATATGTATATGTATATAAAATGCAGACACACCTTGTATGTTCATGGAAATATTTCTAAATTTTTAATTTTCTTTATCAAAAAATGGTTAGGCAAAATATGAAAACAAATAAGACAGCCTGAAATAAATAGGATTTTTTTAATGCTAACCTTTTAGGGTATATTTCCAGTACAACTCAATAATTGACAGGAGACCAGTCTTCTGTACATCCACATAAGTGTCTGTGTAAAGAGCAAACAGCCAATCATACATGTACAGTGTTTGCTCCACAGACATCAACCTATAGTCAAATCCATATTTACTACTGAAGGTGATCTGGGATGGTCGCCATATTGTTTTTCCTGGATTTTGCACCAAGTAACTTCTTGGATCATAGATGAAAAAGACCAGACGCCAGTAGTGTACCCTGAAACAAGAAAACCTTAGACATTTTATTTCTCCAATTGCTACAGACACTCCTGTAAGTTTTCAAAACATAAAAATATCTTTGTTGATCACTTGTCTACATTGTAAGTGAAATATTAGTATTTTCATCAAACACTGAAACACTGAGAATTCAAACCATATGTAAATGGTGACTCACTGGAAATCTTACCCTTTGATTTGCCATAAGACCTGGATTTGTGATGCTGGAGACGTATTTCCTTAAAAATTTTACAACACCTTTGACAGATGTATATTTTATCCTTAATTACAATACTGTGTTTGTAATGACATTTAAGAAGTACAAATCAGTTGTTTCTCCATGCATTTCTGTTAGAAAAATACAAAATCACTCAGCATTTTTTTATTTATTTTACTTACCAAATGCATTAACATAAGAAAATAAAGTGCAGACAATACAGTCTTACATATCCCTACACTCAAATATAATGAAAGAATGTGTTCACATACTTTGTGTTAGATTCAGGAAAACTGACTAAACAAAGATGACATCAAAGGAGTTAAGAATGTTACCAACTAGACTGGTTAATTACTTTCACAGAATATGTTGAAATGAACTTTGAAACAAATTTCATTCATGCAAGGTAAATTTCAGTGTTGTTGTACAGTAACATCCTTTGGAACCAGATGAACATTGTTCAAAAACATTTTAAAAGGGAAATAAATGGGACTTCAATACATTGAGATGTTACATATCTGAAACTGAAAACTGATATGTAGTTATAGTGTATTTGAATGTGACAGCAAAAGCCATTGCTACAGTAATGTCAGTGACAGTCTGAGTTGATGTTGTCTTGCTATGATTACATTAACTGTACTATACAACTAAAACACACTCACCCATACTCATCCACAACATGCTCCTGGTTTGTAATCTTCACTTGCCAGAAACAGCTAGCCACTGAAACATTGCAAGAACATGGTATTTTATTCTTAACCTTCTTGAAAAGAAGAAGAAAACAACAACAACAATCAGGAGAGAAAAATGCAAAGATCTTCTTAATATAAAGAACATGTATGTTTGAACTTTGCTAAGCTAGATCAATTTAGCAGAAATTCTACTCAAACAGGATTAAGAAGCATTAGTGTTTTGGAATCCTGCATCAAACATATGGTCTATGGATACTTATATATTCTGATAAAAACAACAACAACAAAAACTGTGTACAAACAGGTATTGATTTTAAGTGATTCTGTTGAAAAAAGAATGAATGCATACTAAATCATGAATTACAGTCTACTTTACACAAGTATCACTGAAATTGAACACAAAGAGAATCAATACATACCAAACTGTGAGCACCAGTCTGCCTTAATTCTGCTTTCAATCATGTCCCAGTCTGCTTGATAAACTGTCTCTGTAAACACTATAGTGAAAGCAAGACGTCTGTGTAACACTCTGTATGCACTGAAAACTTCATCATATAGAACATATCTCTTCAGATTTTGTCCAATTACACTGAAAGTTGGTACAAGCAACTTATCATCAATTTCACGTACAAATTTTGGGTAGATTCTGATGTTGTTGTCATAGAGAAGTACAAAGTTGATCTTCCAAACTATCCTGAAAAGAAAGATAAAACAATTCATTTTATTTTTCAAACCAGTTTTCTCTCTTTTATTAATCTCTAGATATAGAATAAACTCTGTAAAGAAAATCAAACTTGCATGATTGAGGTTCAGCCAAATCACATAAGGAATTTAAATTTTCACTTTCTTAGAAAAAACAAGAGCTCCACGGAGCAGCGCCAATGCTTGTCTGTTGTACATGTCAACAATGGGGGCCATAGTTATCGTTCTTGTGCACTACTCCTGAAGAAAGTCTATATTCCTCTGATGTTTCATGTCATGATGTTGATATTGTTCATGATGATACCTTTGATCATTCAACTTACCTGGTAATAAGCAATTGACAAAAATTGTAAGTTAAAAAGGGGTATAACTCCAAAGATATAGCTTTCAGAAAAATGCCCCTTGTGTTACAACTGCCTCTTGTCATGATAAGCAAGCAGTCCAAGTTTCATATTGATACCTTTGATAGTCTTGAAATCATTCAACTTAATAAGCAATTTTGATAAAGATTTTAAGTTAAAAAGGGATATAACTCCAGAAATATAGCTTTCAGAATTATGCCCCTTGTGTTACAAGTGCCTCTTGTCATGATAAGCAAGCAGTCCCAGTTTCATATTGATACCTTTGATAGTTTTGAAATCATTCGCTTTAATAAGCAATTTTGACAAAAATTTTAAGTTAAAAAGGGGCATAACTCCAAAAATATAGCTTTCAGAATAATGCCCCTTGTGTTACAAATGCCTCTTGTCATGATAAGCAAGCATTCAAAGTTTAAAATTGATATCTTTTAAATTGTTTCAGTAATGGGCTACATTTTTTTGCACTACGACAACAATGACGATGTAGCGATCATATTAGCTGGACTTTTTCTTCGAAACAGCTAATAAAAAAGAGTGTCAGACTCAGGACATGCATTCTTGATTATAAGAAACATTTGAAAAACAAACAATCTATGTAGATATAAAATTAAACCATGAACAAAAGGAACATTGTTATGATAACTGACCTGTCTGAAATAAACACCTGTTCTTGGAAGACCACCCTTACACTCAGACGTCCAACAAATGATGAATAATCTGTAAAGAAAAAATAAAAAAATGATCCAAGTACCTATAAAGTGATTATTTCTTCAGATTTTTAACACAATCTTGGATCACCTAACCACCCCTCCTTCACTCCTAACAAAAACAATCAAACAGATTTTTAACTGTGGTAACAGCGTCCAAAATACAGTCACTTTCTGCAAAAATCTGCTTTTAAATTACAAATTATTTCCAACAACAATTACACATACTTAAAACAGGGTGCAACATTTAGCCTAGAATTTAAGCATTTCAAACTTAAATCAGGAGATTACTTGTTTTGTTGTTTTTTATACACATGGTTTAACTATTTCACGATTGGCTGTTTTTACTTTGTCGGAAAGGACAACAAATATTCCAGAAATTATGTATTTTTGTCAATGTTGTAGTTTTAAATGAGTGTATCAGTTTCTTAAAAAATGAATTGGTGTATTACCTTCCCAACTCAAAGCCAGGCTGTTCAATATGGCAGTTTGTATTTTTGAATAGTCTAACTCTGCTACAGGGGTTGTGAATGTTAGTCTGTACAGCTCGTCTTTGAAGTACACTATGGCCCCTGGCATATATGTGTAGTTCTTGCTGAACCCATCCTGTGTATTGAGGTTGGGGATGAGGTAACGTGTGATTGGTATAGCATACCAGAAATATTTTGAGGCATCAACCACCTCCCCATTCTGTGTTACCTTGTACCTAAATGCTGTTACCACACTTCTGCAAACAGAATATACATTACATAAAGTTATAATTTTTTTTGCAATACAGTAACATTTCGTCTGAAAAGGATTTTTTTAGTTTCTGAAATACAACTCAAAAATAAATAATTTGATGTATTCTTTAAAGTTATAATTTTAGATAGAACAGATGTGTAATTTACAATTAATGGAGGTCTATCCTGCTGACACTTTGTATAAAGCTCTGAAAGCTAAGTGTTCTTGATCTGCTTAATTAAAACAGCCATTAAACCTTTAAGTAAACTTTAAGAAAATACTAACCCATCAGTCTTGTATCCAATTCTTTCTTTAAACAGCTTTACTTGGTACCCTGAAAAAGTATATTCAAAACCACTGAGATTGAAATTACCATTTCTGGTAATAGTAAGTCATATATTTGAATATTGAGCATTTTTTTGCTTTCTCATAAAAAGAATTACACCTCACTGATAACAACACAGTAGTATGTCTGTAATGTTTGTTTAAATTCAGGACAGAACTTTTAAAAAAAAAATTTGATGTAATAACAATACAGGGAGATGACAGCTATATCCAACATTCACCCATCCTTTAAAGTTTGTAGAAGTTGATGTTGAGGCGAGTTATAACAAGAAATGAGAAGCCAAGGAAATGAGAAATAAGATTATTGAAGACAAAGGGTAACAAAATATGTAATGAAACATACACACACAGGGTAAAAAAAAAATGAACATGCAGGTTAAAGAAATATGAACATGCAGGGTAAAGAAATATGAACATGGATGATAAAAAAATATGAACATGGAGGATAAAGAAATATGAAAATGCAGGGTAAAGAAATATGAACATGCAGGGTAAAGAAATATGAACATGCAGGGTAAAGAAATATGAACATGCAGGGTAAAGAAAAATGAACATGGATGATAAAAAAATATGAACATGGAGGATAAAGAAATATGAAAATGCAGGGTAAAGAAATATGAACATGCAGGGTAAAGAAATATGAACATGCAGGGTAAAGAAATATGAACATAGAGGGCAAACAAATATGAACACGCAGGATAAAGAAAAATGTGCATGCAGGATAAAGAAATATAAACACACAAGGTCAAGAAATATGAACAAGAAATATGAACATGGAGGAAAAAGAAATATGAACATGGAGAATAAAGAAATATGAACATGCAGGGTGAAGAAATATGTTCACACAAGGTCAAAAAATATAAACATGTAAAGAAATATGAACATGCAGGATAAAGAAATATGAACACACAAGGTCAAGAAATATGAACAAGAAACATGAACATGGAGAATAAAGAAATATGAACATGGAGGATAAAGAAATATGTACATGCAGGGTGAAGAAATATGTTCACACAAGGTCAAAAAATATAAACATGTAAAGAAATATGAACATGAAGGATAAAGAAATATGAACACACAAGGTCAACAAATATGAACAAGAAACATGAACATGGAGAATAAAGAAATATGAACATGGAGGTTAAAGAAATATGAACATGGACAATAAAGAAATATGAACATGGAGGATAAAGAAATATGAACATGGACGATAAAGAAATATGAACACACAAGGTCAAGAAATATGAAGTTCAACAAGAAATATGAACATGGAGAATAAAGAAATATGAACATGGACGATAAAGAAATATGAACATGGAGGATAAAAAATATGATCACACAAAGTCAAGAAATATGAACATGTAAAGAAATATTAACACGGAGGATAAAGAAATATGAACACACAAGGTCAAGAAATATGAACATGTAAAGAAATATGAACATGGAGGATAAAGAAATATGAACATGGGGGATAAAGAAATATGAATATGGAGGATAAAGAAATATGATCACACAAGGTCAAGAAATATGAACATGCAGGATAAAGAAATATGAACACACAAGGTCAAGAAATATGAACATGCAGGGTAAAAAATATAAACATGCAGTGTTAAGAAATATGTATCTGTAAACAAAATGTACATGCAGGATGAAGAAACATAAGCATGCAACATAAAGAGATATGAACACACAGGGTAATAAAATAGGAACATGAAAAGTAAAGAAATAGGAACATTCAGGGTAAAGAATCAGGACACATGATGAATCAAGGGTACAAAAAAAGGAAGAAACAAAAACTGAGAAGAAAGAAAGAATAAAATACATGATGTTTTCTAGGAAACTTTGGATAAAATACCAACAAGAAAGAATATAGAAGATAAGAAAGATAAAAAGAATATGACAACATTGGTAATCATTGTAAACATATGATATGAGCGCCGTCATGACATTTTGTACCTTCGGACAAGTTTCTCAAACACCGGTTAAAAGTCCGCGAAATTGTTCGCAGTTTATGTCGGCTTTTCAAGCACCGAATTTTCACGATTTGTAGGCAAAATTTTGACACAATGTCAGAGAAGAATGATTTTCAGGTATTTTTGTATCTTTTTATGACTTTTTTAAAAAAAAATACAAATATTTAATGTGCAAAACTAGATTTTTATTTGTTTTAAGATGTTGCGTCTGCTGTCAAATTTGACAGATGATTCGAGCGCTTCAGTTTAAGAAATGAGTTTATTTATGGTGAAATCATCTTGGACTTGTCAATTTGTATTCTGCATGTAATATATAGAACAAAGTATTTGAAATATAAATTTTAGGTACGAATTTTATTGAATAATCATGATTTTCAGTGGTTTTACTTCATAGCAACAGAATACACAAAGGAATTGCCTCCCTTCAAAAGATAGTTACAGTCCAAGAGTAGTCATCCATGTTATCGATCGATTAAGTATAGCATTAATAATAAACGTAATGTGTATACTTATCTCCATAGCGCAGTAGGGAGAGTGATTGACTGACAGTCCAAAGCATCAGTGTTCAAAACCTTGTAGATACTCGTTTTTTTTTTTTTTTTTTTTTTTTTCTTCATTCTATGGTATGCAGAAATACATTGTGTATGAAAAACTACTTCATAGATATTTTGTTGAGAAGGGAAGAAATGTATGTGTTTTATAGGTATAGATATATTACCTGATTTACTACCTTAGCTGATTTATTATAACTGGAACAAAATATAACATTATATTATATTTTGCCCCAGATTATAACGTGAATCGATCATACAATTTTATCTATAGATTATCATAATTTATTTATTGACTTTATTTAAACACAGGAATTAGATGAGTTCTATGAGGAATTTGGCATAGTTAATGAGACAGTAGAGAAGGGGCCACATGTAACAGAGGACAACTTAAATGAAGAGTGGGGAGACGATGATGATGACCGTCAGGCAGAGTCAATCATAGTGCGTGTCCATGAGTTTGTAAACAGTGCTGCAGAGGACATGCCGGAAGGATCAGATCAGGAGAGGGGCGAGGGTGGTTTAGAATCAGAGTCAGACGATAATGATGTCACAAGAGTACAATGTAAGTGTAAAACTAATTGTTTGAGGCAGTTCGATGCTGAACATATTCAAGGGCACATATTGTCTCTCATGGAAATGGAAAAAGATCAAAAGGAGATGTTTGTTATGGGAAGTCTGTTGAAAATAGGTGCACAGGAAACTAGGAAAGGTAAACGT
Source organism: Cyclina sinensis (assembly GCA_012932295.1). Taxonomy (NCBI): domain Eukaryota; kingdom Metazoa; phylum Mollusca; class Bivalvia; order Venerida; family Veneridae; genus Cyclina; species Cyclina sinensis. Next base: position 13,783,552 of record JAAONU010000012.1, on the reverse strand, counting down.
AAAAGAGTGAGATACAGATACACATTTGATGGCAAAACAGTCTGTAAATCTGTGTTCTGCTACATCAACGATATTGGGCAGAGAACTGTTAAGTCTTTGTTGAAACATTTAAATTCAAATGGACCAGTGCCGCGAATTCATGGGAATACCGGAAGAAAGCCACATCATGCAGTCAAGTACGAGGACGTGCGTTTTTGCGTTGATTTTATGTTACTGTATGCAGAAATCAACGGGTTACCAATGCCAGCAGCACCACGCGCAGCAGACGAGGCTGCACCTATACTGTTACCGTCTGATACAACGAAGGTGGAATTACATTCAAAATACAAACATGCATGTTTAGAAGCCGGAGTCAGAGTTCTCGGAATTACTACATTCAAATGTGTTTAGAAGCAATGCGTTCCACACATTAAGATAATGAAGGCAAAAGATGACGTTTGTCATAAGTGCGAGATGATAAGGAAAAGGGTGGCTGATGCTATACATGAGGTGGACAAACTAGAGGCAGCAAACGCTCTACGAGAACATACACAGGTATTATTTATTATATCATGTTACTGACTTCCATCTGCAGATACGCTTTACTAAAATTTAAAATCAGCTTGACTGTGGAATTTAATCAAACATGCCGATTTGATTTTAACACCTATTACGCTTGACTTAATCAAACTAAGTCTGTAATTTTCATGTCATTTTGTTGTTATTAATGCTTTCAAGGATCACCCTTTTCCAGATTTTTATTAGTAAGACCGATTTTTCCTTGCAAAGTTCTTGCGGTAATTATTTGCCTCCGTTATGGAGCCATAAATTTGAAATTATTGACATATCAATTGAATTATATTTCGATACATGTGATACCAAATTTGCTATCAACATTTAAACATGTATTAAGATAGTATTTACACTATTACTCGCATTACAGGTTTATTGATTAACCTTTCAGATATTTTATTGTAAAGTTAATTATTATAGAGTTGGAGTGATTTGTTTCATTTTCTTTCTTGATTTACCCAAATTATGTAGGATGCCCAGAGAGAGCGACAGGTCTACAGACAGACAATAGAAGAGGCTGTGGAGGAAATGAGGCATACATCAGTCACAGTCAATCGACCTGCCCAGCCACGCACTTGTGATTTAACAAAAGTGCACTACACATTTGACTATTCTCAAAATGTGACAATACCACACCATAGTCAACAAATGGGCCCTTTGTATTTTGTCACTGGCAGGAAAATACAAATTTTGTTGATTCTGTGTCACAACAATATAATTACCTTATAGATGAGGATGAATCAATTGGTATGTTAAGAATAAATAAATAAATAAATAAATAAATAAAGATATTTTGCTTTTTTCAAAAATACAGATATTTTGCTTTTCAGTATTTTAAAGCATTAATTCCATATAAACATATAATAAATCAAATGTCATTTTAAATGTCGTCGATATATTAAATATACTTAAAATTAATGTAATTAAACAGGTGTTGATGGTACAGGGACGCACGGGCCAAACTCAGTTATTAGTATGCTACATCACTGCCTCGAAAACCTGGGATTTGGAGAGAAAGCATGCGTCATGCACGCCGATAACTGTGGTTGTGAGTATTTTTTTTTACCGTATATGTGTTTTCCAATTAAATATTAGTATCGCATTGAACATTCCATTATTTATTCAGAATGCGACATTTTACAAAGCATCATTTTAATTTTTAAGTTTTAGTTCAAATGGTGAAATGAAAATATATTTTTATTACAGCGCAGAATAAAAATCGCTTTATGTTAGCGTATCTGGCATGGCGGATTCATATGGGGCTCCATGATGAGATAACACTCCTGATGGGAATTCCTGGTCACACAAAGTATTTTATGTTTTTAATTAATATTATATTTTATACTCGTTTAATGCGAATTTATGTATTTTAGTTTCTGACATAGTCCGCTAAAATAATTCTGGTCTGCACAAAACGAGCATTTGCTATTTTTGTACGTGCATGGATACCAGCGGGCGTGTTTTATACATGCCATTGAATATCGTTTAAAAAGACAGTCTGGCCATTAGATTAAAACTGAAACACTGTCGAATAAAGCGATTATTCTAGAACAAATCTACTTGCAATCATTATGTTCCTATAGAAAAAAAGAGAAAAAAATCAATGCGAACTATAAATAAGCAGTTTTTGATATAGTTTTTATTCGATTTCAGGTGTCTTGTGGATGGAGGATTTGGACACATCAAGAAGCTGTACACACGCACGGACTGTGACAGTATTTCGCAGGTGGCATCTGTCGTGAGAAAGTCTGCTTCAAGCAATTTCCCCGTGCTCTTCCGCAAGGACGATGGATGTCAGAATTGGGCTTGGTATTCTATACAAATATTTGATTTTCTAAAATTTACACCCCATTTAAATAAGTTTGCACAATAAAACAACTAAAACAAATTAAACAGAGAGCTTAATTCGGCTTCGACAGAAACGCTGTCATATTACTGGTACGTGTATCAATAATTGCTTGTCATGGTAAAATATCAAATAATTTATGATTGACATATTATTAACTAAACCAAAATATGTTACAGGTATGACTGGAAGACATTTCTGCCGCGTTTCTTCTTACCATTAAGGGGTATACAGCGGTATCACTCTTTCCGTATTACGAAAGATGCTATGAAAGAGCGCTCAACTGACATAGAGCAACGGGTCACAATCCTGAAGAGGAATACTACAGTACCAGAAGATATTCTCCCTGCAGTCTTGCTACCAGGTGGACTTAGCCGCACAAGGCAGCAATATCTGTACAAAAATGTACGACCTTTTGTACGTCAGGCGTACCGTGATGTGACGTGCCCACCGCTACGGGAAGAATGACAGTCGGTTTACGATTTACATGTTCAAATGTATATTAGCTTTGACTGTATGTTTAGTCATTCTTAGATTTGTAATCAATAAACTAGATATTTATTTGATATAAGAATGATCTATATATTTCAAATTTAAATATTCCGTTAATCATAAATTAACAAATATACTGGGCACATTAGTGCAGATCCTTTCATGTGATTTCTTCCCTGTTAGCTTTTTATATTTATGATTTTAAGTTTGTAACTTCATAGGATTGAAAAAAAAAATTTACTTGGACTTACTGTCTTTATTTGTTCTTACAAAATCCAATTAAAAACAATAGCAATTCAGCAATAAACCACGACGTTCTTTAAAGCGTTTAACGTTTAAACAAACGTCGTCGATGTCAGAGCACCACTTTGGTCTACGTACATAAAAAGATATATCTTGGACATTTTTCAAGACTTTTTCGTCAAATAAAAAGTAAAATCATCTGTAATAATTGGTTTCTATAACAATTATGAAACCAAAAAATCGAAGAAAATTGCCCGAAGGGACATTTTTTCATGACGGCGCTCATATGCAATCACCTTTTGATACACATGTATGTTTGATACTAGATACACAGCATGCAAGAAAGACTTTCCATGCATTGAGATATATACAAATATTTCCATTAGACACTTTGGATATAGGTGGAATGATATCATCACTAACAGTTATATAAAACAAACTCTCACAGACTATGATGCTAGAATTCCATAGCACTAACCTAAAGTCACAAATGTTTCATTCCTTTTCAGTAGTATTTTAATGTAGTCCAGAACTTAGAGAACATAATTATGCTACTGAGCACTGTTTCTCTGTAAGTAAAATGTCAAGTATGTGTATAAGCTTCTGATAATTTCATTGTTACCTAAATTTTCCTCTTTTTTTTGTACAGTCCCAAATTTGACTACTCTACCATCACAGTGAGAGTTTGCTCATAATACAGAATATAAAATGTTACAATGATTTCTACACCATCCCAAACACAGAAAGAATGAAAGTTGTTTTTGATTATGATTTGAAATATAATATTTATATACAGTGAGTATGACATTTGCAATAAAATGTAATGTACCATATACCATCCAATAAATAATATATGATATGAAAATGTACCATGAGAGATATCTCTAACTGATCTTGTATGAGAATGAACTGAAAATAATACAATGAAAAAAGAACATTCCTTCTTGGATTCATAAAAATACCAAGTAAATCATATTTAAAATGCAAATTTAAGAAACAGATATCCCCTGTGCAAGATAACATAGTTTGAGCAGCAAGTACTTTGAAAAAAATACCAAACAAAGTATGTGGGCAACATTTGAAAAAAAAACAAAAAACAGGACTAAACAAATTATCAATCTTCCACTGTTCTTCAAAACTAAATGTTAGTATATATATTTACCATACCTGCACTTTCGTCCTTTCAACTTATAAATATTTTGAAAAAAGTAGAATTAGCCCGACTCATAACAGAACCGCAGAGAGAATATACTGACCAAAGGTGTGCAGTATATGTTGGGACAGTTATAAACTTATGGAACAATTGTCACACTAGAGGCTAGTAGACCTTGTACAATGTTGGAGGAAGTTTACTGTTATTACATTTGCAGACCTTAATACCTATTTAGAAACTTTTTTGTTGGAAATCTGCATTAAGCTTTGCCTGACAAATCACCAATGAAGGAAAATCTTATGTCAGTTACCTGATCCTATAGAATCCCAGACTAGCTGAAGTGTATCAGTTAAATTTGCCTTGTCAGCTGATATTAGGTATCCATTTATATCAATGGTATGTAGCTGGGATATGGGGGTCACATCCTGATCTGCCAGAGAGCCTAGAGTGTACACCACATATATATCCTGGCTCCCATAGTATATCTTGTGAGAGCGGAACCAACTGTCTAGTTGTGTGGTACTCAGCATGGTAACAGACCGGGCATCAGTCACTCTCATCTGATTAGACATTTCACGGAGGAAAAATATCATAGTGGAAATGAGGTCACTGCAAGAAAAACATAAGTTGTGTACACAATTTAAATAATGCTACTAATTACTGCTGTTTGAATCAGATATCTCAATGCTAAAAACACCTTTAGAATCATTTAATTTCAAGGAAGGGTATAGGCTTTATTAAAAAAATGTGTAAGGAAATATTTCAACCAGAATGTGGTTACTAAGGAAGATATTCACATCAGGATGAGACCATTAGAGATGTTCATAAGACAGATGACTGAGACAAAACATAAGTAGCCTGACTTTAGTAATTAACTTTTCATCTATATAATTTTTCAACAGTAATGAAACAGTGAAGCAACAGACATCAGGATGTGTATGGTCTTCACTTTTAGCAAAGGCAAAATATGTTGTTATCAGCCATGTAAAGGTTAACCACTTGACTCTAAGATTATTGCTTAATTCGCTGACCCCAGAATTCTATGAAATAGAATAAAAACTCAAAGAACTTACCCATATTTTGTGTAACTGGTGATGAATCTGTTAAACACAACATTATATTTGAATCCTGAAAATAAGTTTATAAATATGTAATTTTTTATTTATTAAGCATATAATTTACTTATAGTTAATCATTGAAAACTGGAAGCTTTATCATTTTCACTATTAAAAAAATTGACCATTGCTGCAAAATTTATAATGACTGAAAAAATCTAATCTAATATGCTATCATTTGTTCCTAAAGTGACCTATAAATGACATAATTTAATTAAACTTCAACATTTTCCAATTACACCTTAACTGTTACAGATTTTATTAACAATAAGGAACATATTATCTGTTTCTTAATGAAAACATTAAACAGTGTGCACTTTGTACCTATTATATCAGATCTGAGTGCTTTTTTGATCTGTAAGGTAAGTGTCTGTACATCTCTTTCATCTATCCTTCCAACAAAACTCACTTCCCAGTGATACTTATACCGCAGGAGTACATCTCCTGTTGCTGGTATAAACACCTTGTAATTATAGGGGATGCCAGGTTTGACCACTGACAGTGACGTCTGGAAAAATGTTGCTGAAGGTGCCGATACAACCACTGGACTTAACAGATCAACACCAATATGGACATAATAGATCAATCCATATACCTCTTCTCTAGAGGAAAGAAAAGAAGAGCAAAGTGAATTTTTAGATTTAAAAACTTATCCTGAATAAGCAAGTCAGAAAATAAGTTATTTAACACCATCTTACATGAGCTGTTAAATAAACTGTCTAACCTGAGCTCTGATAAACACTGTCTTCCCTGAGCTCTGATATACACTGTCTTCCCTGAGCTCTGGTATACACTGACTTCCCTGAACTCTGGTATACACTGTCTTCTCTGAGCTCTGATATACACTGTCTTCCCTGAGCTCTGATATACACTGTCTTACCTAAGCTCTGATATACACAGTCTTACCTGAGCTCTGATATACACTGTCTTACCTGAGCTCTGATATACTGTCTTACCTAAGCTCTGATATACACAGTCTTACCTGAGCTCTGATATACACTGTCTTACCTGAGCTCTGATATACACTGTCTTACCTGAGCTCTGATATACACGGTCTTACCTGAACTCTGGTATATACTGTCTTACCTGAGCTCTAATATACTGTCTTACCTGAGCTCTGATATACACTGTCTTACCTGAACTCCGGTATACACTGTCTCATCTTAGCTCTTACATATACATCTTACCTCACCTGAGCTCTAATAAACAATGTCTTACCTGAGCTCTGACATACACTGCTTCACTGGAGCTCTTACATCCACTGTGTCACCTGAGCTCTGATGTACACTTTGACAAACAATGTCTTACCAGAGCTCTGATATACACTGCTTCACCTGTGCTCTTACATCCACTGTTTCACCCTAGCTCCGATATACAATGTCTTACCTAAGCTCTGACATACACCGTTTTATCAGAGCTCTGATATACACTATCTATTCAGAGCTCTGATATACACTCCCTTACCTGAGTACTGATATACACTGGTGAAGCTGAAAAAGTGTGTTAAATATAAGAAGATGAATTTCAAAGCATTTGAATTACTTACTTTTCATTGAGGAAATATCTTTCTACTCTGATGATATGTATGATGCAGTGACCCGGAGTACATTCTGTAAGATAATGAAAGAAAATAAAATATTCAGGCAATATAATTATACATATACTTCCAGTAAAAACCTTCATGTTCAGTTCCTAAAAAGAGCTTTTTTTTCTAAATGTCTAAAATGAAGAGAGTTTTCAAATACATTTCTCCTCTGATACATATGTATTTTATGTACAAGGATAAACACCAATCACATTGCTGTTCAGAATGAGAGTTATTTATTTAGTTTAAACTTATTCTAATCTTTTACATCCATTTAGAAACAAGATTTTGCAAAAACTCAAATCTTACTAAAATACATTAAAAAAATCATAAACAATGATAATTTTCATAAACAAAAACTTAAGGCTAATTTTATACACACTAGCTACATTGTTTGTCCATAGTGCTTGTATAGCCATTGTAAAGTCTGTGATATTTTCTTTGTAAACATAATCTTTGATCAGAAGTTCGTAATGGAATCTGTATCGACGTTCCAAAAAGCCATCATAGATAACAACGCCCTGCACTCCTGTCTCAATACGGGTCTTAAGCACAGCATCATCAGGGGAAGTAACTCCAGCAGGATCAAGGAATGATCCATTGACAGTAATGTAATAAACTATCAGGGTGACCTCAATACTGGAATTAAAATGAAGGATTTTGCTACATGTCCTCTTAGATAAAATATACAAATAAAATGGCACATTCTCATCATACAGTTTATAAAGAATTTGGAAAAGATTCTACTATGTAATATCAACAAGTTACATTAGATCAAGTTTAGATTTTGAACATACAAGAAATACCTATATATCAAAGTAAAACCAAAATTATGATAGATGTTACAAAAAGTCAAAAGTGGAATAAAGACAATGAGTATTCTGACTCAGAATAAAGGCATTAAACCTAACTGAAAATACTCTGTAACTTACGCCTTGTCACCGATGTATTCCTCCGTTTTCTTGATGCTGACAAAATCTCCACCAGAACAGTTTAGCTGAGCTACACCTTTAAGGTAATAAAAATACAATTAAAACAATGTCATTTTTACAGTTAACATAATGCACTCATCATTTCAGTGAAGTAAAAGTCTGATTGTCATAGGAGACTTTTTTCAATTCAACCCAAATAAAAACAAATATAAAGTTTAATCCATTTCAAATAATGACAAAATTTTGCCTATTTAAAGAGAACTGCGAACAGGTTAAAACATCTATCATACTGCTGTTCATTGTCCAGACATCACACAAGATGCCCTCCATCTTCAGCAGGTCCTCAGGGGTCGGTCTTGACCCTTCAATCATAAATGAGAAGCTGTATCTAAGATCAATCAAGCGCGAAACATCTCCTCTGTACACCTTGGTGTTGTAACTTTTCCTCAGAGCCGTCTCCAGCTGGCTCAGGCCTGGCTGCCTCACTGCCATTGGGCCATTCAAGAAATCCAACTTGAGTTTGTAATTTACTCTCAAAACATCAGTACTGCAAAAATAGAAAAATTTAAACCCAATCAGATAATTGAAATCAATTTTTACAACCTATACACAACTAAAAGAGTTAATGCCTTAATATTTATGTAATTTAAAGAAATAATAAAATCTTACAGTGTCATACTGGTATCTAATTAGACAGATTTTTTGTTACACATGCAACTGAATTCTTAAATATTTTCTTGTTAACACATATATCTGCATTATGATTGATAACAAAGATATCCTGCAAAAAGTTCAGTTCTCAGTTCTACATTTTCTTTTTCTAAACCTACCCAATATCATCAATCATGCTTGTGGTATCTTGTATCATCACAATCAGTTTGATACTGGTCACAACTGTGGCTGTGAGAATAAAATATAGATAGTTCATATGTCTTCAAATGGTTCATACATGTATGTCAAAGAAAAAATATTCAACAAAATACACATTTACATAATCACTGTGAGTGCTGGCAGACTGGTACTCATTTCTGCAATACTCACAGCTTGCAATACATCTAAAACAGTTATTACATAAAATCTTAGGACCAGTCTACTGACACTTTTCAAAAACTTCTTCAGGCTAATATTGATGAAGTTGCAGAATCTAAATCAGATTGCTAAGAAATGACACTTTGTCCATTTCTATTTATTATTATTCATTCCTACTAAATCTTGAACATGACTTACCATCATTTGCATCAATCCAAGCATCTCTAATGACATCATTCATATCATTAGCCTGGTACTCATCATTCACCATCTCTATATATGCTGAGTAGACTTTATCCTGGTAGTATGACACAGGTGTTGTTGTTGTTGGCATCTCAGTTGTTGTAGTTGGTAATGCTGTTGTGCCACACCCATTTGCTACATAAAACAGTCACAACAAACACTGAATAAATATTACTATTAAAATGTCTAATGAACAATTTTCTGAAAAACCAAGTTCCTTTTATAGCCAAAAAAAAATTCCAGCAAACTTTTTTATTTTTGAATATTAGTAAACTGCTACTTTCTTTTTTTCTCTCATAAATCCATAATCATATGACTTGCACATGTGTGAATAATTAGGTTTTCACAAATATCTACCACTGAGAGAAAGCACAAAAATCTTTTTAAAGTTTTCTTCTAATGACAGAGAAGGAAAAACTATACCCTACCATCAGGCCTGGTCATTTCAAGCTGACACATATTTCTGGACTGTTGGTTGCTCTTAAAAACAATAGCTCCTGTCACCATTAAAGGTGTCTTCAGGATTCCATTGATCTCTACAAGTTTTGAATCACTCTGTAGAGTAACAGACTTGTGGTATGATGCGAAAGTTCCTGCCAAGTTTGTTTCTTGACCCTTAAAATACAAACGACCGTGGATGGAAGGACCAATATTTGGATGGGTTATGCGAAGGTAGAAAGTGGAAGGGCTGGAGTCAGATGGACAAGTGTAATTACCAGTCCATACACTAGCAATATTTTCTGCATCTGAAACAAGAAAAATAATTATGAAGTCTTTCTTTTAAAATAAATCTAGTTCTTGTTGACTTATGACATTAAATCACTTGAACTGATGCACTGCTTTATAGGCCCTATTTAATTAAACATTTTAGCTATTCTATATCCTTAATGAAATTTCAACCAGTAACTATCTTCCGAAGTCTCTGAAAATTTTCAATTTTGAAAACAATGGTTGTATCTAAATACAAATACCTAATTCTGAATAAAAAAAACGATTAAGTTCTGAATACAACTTGTTTCTTAAAACAAGACATTTCCTTTCTGTCTTGCAAAGATTTTTAATAAAACTTACTTCTGAAATAAAAATACATACTGTCATATTTAGCACATGTATCACTCTGTCCTGCCTTTGGAATATTACAGTTTGGTCCCTGGAACCAAGGGAGGCAAGTCTGTTGTCCTCGTCTGGAGCATGTGAAATGCCCTGGACATGCAGACAAAGTTGTGGTTGCTAATGTTGTAGTACTTGTTGTAGAAGGAGTTGTTGTTGTGCTTGTTGTACTTGGTGTAGTAGTAGTAGTTGTTGTTGTTGTTGTTGATGGGGATGTACTTGTTGTTGTTGTAGTAGAGGTTGTTTTCCTTGTTGTTGTTGTTGGAGTAGTAGTTGTGGAAGTCGTGGTTGAACTGGTAGTAGGTGTGTTTGTTGTTGAAGTTGTTGTTGAACTGGTTGAGGGAACTGTTGAGGTTTTCAGTGAAGTTGTAGCTGCCGCAGTAGATGATTGGGTCGATGAAGCAGTTGATGTTACTGTTGAGGGTGAAGTGGAAGATGTCGTAGATGTAGTTGAAGAGACTGTTGATGTGGCCGGTAAAGTTCTCGGTGCCGGTGTCTTCTTTGTTGTTACAGTTGAGGAAACAGTAGATGTTTTGGTTGTCTTGATAGATGTACTTGGAACAGTGGTAGAGGTAATGGTTGGTGTTGTAGTAGAGGTCGTAGTTGGTGTTGTTGTGGAGATGGTGGTTGGTGTTGTTGTAGATGTGGTAGTTGGTGTAGTGGTCGAAGTCGACGTTGATGTAGAAGTTGAAGTTGATGTACTAGTAGATGTGGTTGGAACTATCTCACACCTTGCCCCCTTGTATCCTGTAAGGGAACAAATATATTCAATGAAAAGTTATGAAAACAAAATACATTTCAAGAGAAAAAATGCAAAATTTTTCAGAATTCCAATGATATTTTATTGTTCATTACACCTGGTGTTAGAAGATGCTGAAGTCAGAAGATAGAACTTGATATACTGTGTCAATCAAAAAACACCCTATTAACTTTTATCAGTCTGTCTTAGTGAGTTTCCTGTTTAAAGTTAAGATGATACCTACCTTGGTTACAGCAGCAAGAGAAATCATCACGGTTACTACCATGCCTGTAACAACTACCATGTCCACTACACCAGTCAATGTGAACTGAAACACACAAAACCATGGGAAAAAGTCATACTGCAACCTGAGAACAAGTTTTAAAGCTGCATAAAAACAAACAGTCTCTCTGCCTTTGCTTTTCATAATTTACTCATCTTAACAGTTTTGCCCTCAGACATCAACTTTTGAATTCATTATAGCTTTGCTTATTGTTATCTGAGATGTTTTCCAGATTTATCATATTGACTTGTGATTCAAATTACATAAAATATCATCATAAATATTGCTTCAATCACAGACTTTGAATTCAATTCACCCTTTTAATGTCACTACAATAATCTTTTAAATCCCATTAAAATCGGGTTTGTTACTTTCTTTAATGTACACTGAAGTTTTTATGCAAGAAAGTCTTTTGATAATTTAGCTACTAATACTGTGGTGTTAAAAGACCAATATTCACATTTATTTAAATCAATGGACAGTTTACATTTTATCAGATAAGGTACAGCTGAAATAAAGTCTTTGCAGACACTGACAGACAAAAGACACAAACATCAATGTCTAGCTTTGCTGAAATAATTGTTCCTTTATAATTTCTAATTGCTGCCACGGACATCTATCCCCAAAAAAGTGAATTAGCAAACCACTCACAAATCAAGTAACTGTTCAACAGCTGATAGATAAACTAGCATGTTTCAATCATAATTCAAGAACAATTTACGCTATATATCAATTTTTTCTAGCAGGTATCAAACACAACTGAAAAATAATTTCCTCTAAATATAAACAATACCCCCATTTATTGTAAAGGCATTTATCTCTGTAATGTTGAACAACAAACATCTTAAACAAGAAATTATCTACAACTCCCTTAAATTTATCAGTAGAAGCATTAATTATCAATGCTTTCGTTACGTTAAAATTCATTTATAAAGTATAAATCGGCCTTTGATTTGTTGAACTAAATAATTTACCTGCGACTCTCCTTAGCTGGACAGGGCAGGTTAGGGGAGCTCCACTTTTTAATTTGAACACTACAAAACCTTCAATCAATACTGCACTCATAACTTTTCCATCTAGTTCAACCTCAGTGAAATTTCTACCCGCAACTTCCTGTGTGATCACATTATCACTCTGTAGCGTCAAAAGCCTGAATGCATAAGCATAAGCTCCGGACATAGAAAATCTATGTCCAAATATAGCCACAGTTCCAACAGTGTCTATTGTATCAGATTTTGTGATATTCATCTTAAATACAGTTTTTGAATTATCATCTGCACATGTGTAATTTCCATCCCATTCACTCGGAACTAGTTCTGATGCTGAAAAATGAACTAAAATTGAAGTTGTCTGCTCACTTGACAACTTGCAATACAGTTTATCCTGGAAAGTTCTGCTAATATTTGAAATTTTTTGACAGATTCACAAAACTTTTAGTATAACAGGTAACTTTTCCCTTTTCTGTCCCTTCTGAAACCTGACATGATGTTTAAAATATAATTCATGAGGAATTTCTAAATTCATGTTTTTGCTTCACCTATGAGCTTACAGTTTTAAAGCTAGCAAACATTACAGCAACACAAAAATCAAATTCACAAAATTCAAGGCAGTGCTTTATTTACCTAAGAAATAAAGGTTGAAGGGCATTATGAGAAACTACCATAGCTATTTTTATATGTACAGAAAATGTATAGAATTTCAATGTCAAGTTGATATACTTGCATATGTAATGTCTAAGTCTCTAAGATAAATTCAGCACTGCCTTACATCAAGCAAGCAATCAACATCAACTAGAAGGGATGAACAAACATATTTCATAATGTCAAATGAAAGCTGTACAGATCTGAATGAAGGTTTGGTTTGAAAATACTTAGTCATTCTCTTGTAGTCAGAGTCAACACAACATACAAACATTTACTTGATAGTTGATACTTACTTGTGGTAGCTATTTAACAAAAAATTAAAAGTAGATCTGATTTTAGCTATATACATTATACTTTCAGTTTTTTCAAGGCATATGGTTAACAAAAAGAAATACCGATAATGAGGACTGTGAACAGTCATTGTCATTATGAAAACTCTATCTATTTAAAAGATAATGGTAGAATTGTGTTTGAAAAACAGATTAAACAACTCCATTTGTATGCTTCGATAAGAACAATATGGTATTTTATTTTCTGTCATAAACAACAGTTACATCAGATCTATCTTTTGTCATCATATAAAGACAAACAGTGGCAAACATCTCTGTTCCTAGGGTCCAATTCTGACATCTTGACTACAGACACTCTTTTCAGCTTTTATTTTACTGGCTCAAAGCTCTGTTAAAATTTATACAAACTTACAATTGAAGTTATTACACTCAGCTACCCCTCCAGGAATTATTGTGTCACAATTAACCCCTGTCCATCCTGCCATACAAATCTTGTGACCACGGGGTCCACAGGTGTAATGCATGCCGCAGTCATCCACTGGGGTACATGGGATGGGTGTTGGTGTTGTTGTTGTTGTAGAAGTGGTGGTAGGTCCATTCTCACAATACCGGCCTTTGTAATCTAAAATGGTGTATATTGCACATTTTATATTAAAAAAAAAAGATATATAAATATAAAGATACAGTAAAGACATAACAGGAGGTGTCAGAGAGGTATTTTATAATGAACTCTTCCTAATGGAAAATAACCTATACTTATAAATAATGTATTGGAAGACTGTAATTACTTCGAATACTTTTCTGGGTAATACATTTGAAATCACAGCAACTTGTGTAATCACCTAGGTTTCTAACAACCTTGATCACAGCAGCATGGTAATCACCTAGGTTTCTACCAACCTTGATCACAGCAGCATGGTAATCACCTAGATTTCTACCAACCTTGATCACAGCAGCATGGTAATCTGACACCTAAGGTTCTACCAACCTTGATCACAGCAGCATGAGTAATCACCTAAGTTTCTACAAACTTTGATCACAGCGGCTTGTGTAACCACCAAATTTACTACCTACCTTTTTCACAGCAGCAAGTGTAGTCATTCAGATTACTGCCAGATCTGTAACAACTCCCATGTCCATTACACCAATCCTGTTTCACTGAAAATATATATTTATGGTTAAAATCAGTCTTAACTATACACTATGGTCCTAACAGACTTTGATTAACACAAAACTAAGGTTTTAAAAAATGTTAAAAATTACTTGTTTAGTTTTCACATGAAATATAAGACCGAAATCTTTCTTTTTAAATATAATGTATACGAAATTACATACTGATATATTAAAACTTATAAACAGATTTAACTATATTATACTATTTCAGTGTAAGATTAAATTAAGGCTGTTATTTCTACAGAAACTTATTTCACCTGCACAAAAGCTCTGATCACATATCAAATTAATTATTGACCAGACAAAATTCTGGAAATTAATGTACCTTTATAATTTTATGACATTAATACACACATTTACTATTAACTTATCATAAAAGAAATGGCAGATTAACCTATATGGCCTGCATTTTTGACAATAGATTACTTTAAATTACACAAACATGTTATTACTAAAATCATTAAATGTCAAAATATCAAATTTAACTATAACTGTTAAAATTTCTTATACAATGTAACTGTTTCTGAAATTCTTAACAAAGAATTTTGCATAAATCTATCATGCACAGCAAACCCAAACACAAAAGCACATTTAGCTAAAGCAGCATGCTCAAACACTGACCATAGAAATTTATATTTTTACTGTATCTTTCAAATTATTTGTATGGTATTATATATGAGCATACTGCTTTAATGTTACCTGCAGTACGTCTTAGCTGAACTGCACAGCTTAACGCCCCTGTATCTAATGTGAAAACCACAAAACCCTCAATTAGAACAGGGGATTTCAGCTCCCCATCCAATTCAACATTTGTAAAGTTTCTACCAGCTACAATATCTCTGATCACATGATCACTCTGAAGCGTTAAAAGCCTAAACACATAAGCATAAGCTCCAGACATAGAAAACCTATGTCCGTCAATCAGAACAGTTCCAACAGTGTCTATTGTATCAGATTTTGTGATGTTCATTTTAAATTCAACTTTTACATTGTCGTCGTTACATGTGTAGTTTCCACTCCATTCACTTGGCACTAAGTCTAATGCTGAAATATTTAGAAATATATATAAAAGTCATGATTGTTTTATAAACATTACCACAGAATATGCAGTATGGCTGAAATTTTGGATACCACTGAAAGTACACTTCAAAGGCCTGAAATGACTCATGTGAAATATTTCCACAAGACGATTCTAGCATTACTACATTCACTCACTACTATTCTTGCCACCTCAATTATTATAATCAAAGTTTGCCATGGCAACTGTTTTTTCAATCTAAAAACCTCTGTAAACTTTTAAATGGTAAGTTTTCAGCACTAAGTTTGATACACTTTACATTTGTGTAGAAACAGATAGTTAAGGTTAAAGGGAAATAAGTCTTATAATTTATCCAAGCTCAAAAAACTGTTAGCTTTTAACTATTTTTCCACTTCACTGACTTAAAAACCTGTTTTTTTTCTTTACTCACAGTTGAAACTGTCACAATCAGCCTTCCCTCCTGGTAACATTGTTTCACAATCCATGCCTGTCCACCCTTCTAGACAAACCTTGTTTCCATGGAGATTACAAGAGTAATGCATACTGCAGTTGTCTGCTGGTGTACATGGTTTTACTGTTGTAGTGGATGGAGTTGTTGTTGTTGTTGTAGTTGTTGTAGTAGTTGGGGTAGTAGTTGTTGTTGTGGGAGTTGTTGTAGGTGTTGTTGTTGTTGTGGTAGGGGTAGTTGTGGTGGAGGTGGTGGTAGGGGTAGTTGTTCTGGAGGTGGTGGTAGGGGTTGTTGTTGTTGTGGAGGTAGTGGTAGGGGTTGTTGTTGTGGTAGTAGTAGTTGTTGTTGTTGATGTTGTTGGAGCAATTTCACATGACTGGCCTTTGTAACCTAGTAAGAAGAATTTCACCTTATCATTTCACTTTTATCCTAACCCACTTCTGTGACATAAAATATCAGTGCCAGTAAAAGAACTTATTTTAAACCTATGAATCAAGTTAAGCAGCAAATATAACTTTCTTTGACACAAAGCACATGGCTTTATTATGGCAAATAGAATAGCCTCAGAGCCATTATAACTATCTGTCATTGTATTTAAAGTAGTGGTTAGAATTTCTACAAATGTGACAACTTTTTCTTGTCTATCATTGGGGCAGGTCATCATATCTGTAACCTTATTTCACTGACTTGTCTATCATTCAACTGGAACAGAACTGTTTATCATTTTAGAGATATTAACTGAAAAGTTATAACAAACAGAAAGATAAAGAGTGCAGATCAAAATAAGTCTCCATGATTTGAAAAAGCTTTAAATGCTATAGAATGATGAAGCAGATAGCCCCTTTTAACATTCACCAATCAATATACTTGCAGGTTGATTAGTGTCTGCATTGGTCCTAAAGGCAAATACAATTGTTGGAAGGGTAGAGGTTATTTTCTAATATCAATCAGTCACTTTTTTATCGCAATGACATATACCAGCATAAACAGAGCCACTCACCTGGATCACAGCAACAAGTTATATCATTTAGATTCCCTCCATTCCTATAACAACTACCATGGCCATTACACCATTCCTTAGTAACTGAAAAACATAACAGATGATGACCATTTAATTAATGTAGAGAAATAAATAGAAAATGATTGTTTTCACATATTACAAATCTTCAGATAAATGCTTTCTTTCAAGTAAATCACTTTACCACTTCACCACACCATGCTGTGATAGTGTATAAAAAGCTTGAGAAATCAAATTTCATTCATCTTTTTTTTTTGGACACACACTGTAAAAAATACATAATAGGCTAGCCCTGATCAGCTTTGTAGCCTTTTTTCATTCACTGATCTTATTTTTTTTTTAACAGGCCAAGAACTGAACCTCTGAACTGCATGTTGTGGCAAGGTAGGCATAATCTATAGCAATTTACAAAGAAATGTTCCAACTGTCATTCCTGTATCGCCTTTCTTAAAGTAAAAAAAAAAAAAAAATCAAATTCCCTACTGAGACTAAAATATATATTTCTCAGGTTACTATGCTCTAAATCACACCTGTTCAAATGACTAAAGTGTTAATTGCATCATAGCAAACTTTTAATATCAATTTCAAGAAGTAAATATGAATGCTATATTAGCTTACCGAGACATGAGAGTAAAAGCTTACACAAACTAATAAAACACAAAACAGAACTTGAAATTATGATGGTAATGTTTTAGCATATATAGCAACCACAAGCTTGAATGATATGAACTGACTGATAAAAGACAAAAGGCAATTAATGTGAATGGAAAATTATCCTTACGAACAATCAATAATATGTAATAATGTTTGCTGGAGTAAGGATCATACTAAAGTTTGCTCTAAATGCAAATGAACTACTTTCTGTAGTTCTGAAGGGGACAAAATTCTGTTATGTTTATTAAAACCATAACCTTTTGGTTATGATACTAACACTCTACTGTACCCCAATACTATAGTTTTCCGTCAAAATGTATTAAGTACTGAGATGTAAAAGAAAAAAACGAGTTAAATATCACTCAAATCTGATGTTTTCTATGTCAGGGGTTTATTTAACCTATCATAAGCAAAACTAATCCATAAGCTCAGGTTTCAATGACAAAATGTTCAAAGCAGGCAACTATTAGCAGCTATAAGCAATACCTGCAATTCTCCGCAGTTCGACCGGACAATTCAAAGTTCCGCTGTCCAGAGTGAATATCACAAAGCCATCAATAAATACAGGACTTCGTACATTGGCATCCAACTCAACATTTGTGAAGTTTCTACCAGCAACTACTTCTCTGATCACATGATCACTTTGAAGCGTTAAAAGCATGAATAATGAAGCGTATGCACCAGACATAGAAAAGTTATGTCCGCTAATGAGGACAGATCCAACAGTTGCAATGGTGTTGGATCGTGTAATATTCATGGCAAACACAGTGTTTATCCCATCATCTGGACATGTGTAGTTACCACTCCATTCACTAGGTACGAGGTCAAAAGCTGAAACAATATGTGAATGACAGTGATGACATGCAGAAATGTTTCACATTTCAATTATTACCTATACTGCAGAGAAGCAACTGAAACTCAAGCACTGATCAGCATGCTAATGTGTGAAAAGCAGCAACATAAAGCAATAATGTAAAATCTACAACAAAGCAATGACAGCTTAAACACAGCAACCGAATATAAAAGCACTCAAAACAGAGATGAATGTGGGACTGCTTCAAGTGAGTCATGAAACTATACATTTGCTAAAATGGTTGTTTTCTAAGTTAGCAACTGCAGAGTTTTTCTTCTCTTGTACCAGTGTTTATTTCAAATGTTTGCAACAATTTTTTTCTTGCCTACTTACTTCTGAAATTATCACATTCAGCATCGCCCCCTACAATTTTAGTGTCACAGTACGCCCCTGTCCATCCTGGTAAACACTGCCTCTCACCATGTGGACCACATGAGTAATGCATACTACAGTTGTTAACAGGTGTACAAGGAATTGTTGTTATTGTAGTCGTAGGTGTGGTTGTCGTTGTAGTAGTAGTTGTTGTAGTGGTTGTTGTTGTAGTTGGTCCAATTTCACATAAAGCACCTTTATAATCTGTGAATTAAATATAATATATTATCAAGTAGCATAACATTATCTTTTATCCATTTTGAAAAGGTTACAGGATAATTTTTAGTGAGTGTTAATATGGAGATTCATAAAAAGCTTCAAACTAAAGTTAAAGCAATACCGAGAAACTCTATTGTCCCAGAACACAAACATTTTACGTACAAATTAATATTCTCTGTGACCATTTTCAATATAGAACCATTACATCTTAAAACCAACTTCTTCCCTAAACTTGTAGATATTGCTTTCACGAAAAGTAAAAGTTGGCAGAGTTTTCAATGTATACAGTTACCTTTTGATTGACCTTAACTACATGATTCTGTCCTTGATCCTTAGTTTAGTCCTTGACCCTTGTTCTTAGTTTAAGTCAGAAAGAAGCTCTCTTTTGAACATAAAATTTATGAAAATATATGAGAAAGATATACAATAAATACCAACATATACAAGTGCTCTAGAAGACACTGTAACATTACACATGCATACTGTTTCATCAATGACTTTTATATATAATTTCACATTGTAAAAGACTGAGTGGA
Organism: Cyclina sinensis; assembly: GCA_012932295.1. Taxonomy (NCBI): domain Eukaryota; kingdom Metazoa; phylum Mollusca; class Bivalvia; order Venerida; family Veneridae; genus Cyclina; species Cyclina sinensis. Next base: position 13,763,985 of record JAAONU010000012.1, on the reverse strand, counting down.
GATAAGATACAGTAGAACAGAATATAGATAGTGAAATATGAAACTGAGCTTACCTTGATCACAGCAGCAGCTTACATTATCAATATCATTCCCATTCCTGTAACATCTTCCATGACCATTACACCAGCTTACAGTCACTGAAATGTTTGAATTTGTTATATTTATTATTATATATATTATCACATATATTTTCTATTTTATCATACCATTGGTTAAAATATTGCTTTCCAGGTTGCTGAAATCTTAATATAACTCTGTAGCGCAAATTATCTTGAAAAATAAAATTTCATCAAAAGACTTGATTTTAATTCTATACTGACTATAATTTCTTTAATTCTATCTACAAAGTAAAACATATTGCTGGTTTCCAGTAACGAATATATATGTCTAAAAAACAATAAGAAATTACTGATTAAAATATTTGTAGTAATCTTTATTTTTTTTCCGGCTTTGTACCTGCTGATCTACGTAATTCAACTGGACAAGAAACATCTCCCGAGTCAGTGGTAAATATCACAAAGCCATCAATATACACTGGTGACTGTAACCTCCCATTCAGTTCAAAATTGGTGAAATTCCTACCAGCCAGGGACTCAGAAATTACATGCTCATTTTGTAGGGTAAGAAGTTTGAACTGAGTAGCAAATGCTCCCCTCATGGAAAAGTTATGACCTTCGACAGTAACAGACCCAACTGTATTTATTGTATCAGACCGTGTTATATTCATAACAAAAACAATTGTAGTTTTATTATCAGAGCATGTGTAATTTCCAGTCCACTCGCTTGGCACTAGCTCCAAAACTGAAACAATATCAACAACAATTCTAGCGCTATGTAACACAAGATAATTAATTTTCATTATAAATATTAAAAAAAATATAATTAGCCACATCAATCCAATATGAAATCTTAACCAGCTAAACAACAAAATCTATACTGGTTTGTTTCAATGAGCTATACTGGTTTGTGTCAATGAGCTATACTGGTTTGTGTCAATGAGCTGTACTGGTTTGTTTCAATGAGCTATACTGGTTTGTATCAATGAGCTTTACTGGTTTGTTTAAATGAGCTATACTGTTTTGTGTCAACGCGCTATACTTGTGTCTTTGAATGAGCTATACTGGTTTGTTTCAATAAGCTATACCGGTTTGCTTCAATGATCTTTATTAGTTTGAGCTATACTGGTTCATTTTAATATATCTAGCACTGCACAAAATATCATAGAATACTTTTGTAACTGTAACTGGTTTATCTTGGAAATGCAAAATATGTTAATGGGATAAAGAATCTTATACAGGCTGGACTTTCTCACTCTACAGGGCTTAAAGAAAAAATGATGTTGTGGTGCCCAGTGTCTTTCATACATTCATTGCCAACATTTGGCCTTTAAACAGCTTCTTCTCCAAAACATCTGGCCAAAGTGAATGGAGCTTGGCAGGGATGTTCCTTGCAATAAAATCTACCAAAGTTGCTCAAAGAAAGGAATTCCATGCAGTATTCTGGTTACTACTGCAACTTTAAAAATCTTCTTGGCTGCAACCACCAGGCCTAGAGCTCTGAAATATGGTGTGTAGCATCCTGTAGTAGAACTTGACCAATATTGTTCAAACTATATCCCTGGGGTCAAAAGTCACCCTGCCCTGGGGTCACTTAATTTACACTGAATTATACAGGAAAAATTTGAACCATAATGCTTAGGGCTTAGATATTTTGCATCATGCAGACATCCTCTATCAAGATAGTCCAAAAATTTCCCCTGGGGTCAAAACTTACCCAGCCCTGGGGTGGGGAGGGGATCCTATCTGTGTAAAATATAAAGGTTTTTAAAATCTGCTTGTCACAAACCATAGGCCCTTGACCTTAGATATTTGGTAGGTAGCACTGTATAGCTTACCTCTGCAAAGGTGTTAAAATCATGCTCCTGAGGTAATGACGTCATTAAGAAATGAAGGCATTTTAAATATACATTTGATGACATGTCAGTAAGATTATTGTCCGTTTACAATTGAATTATGCAAGAGTATGAATGAATTATGAATGATTTTTTTTTATCAAAATGTCTACTTAATGTCTGATAAACTAGCCATAATTAGCATAAAACAACGACATCAAACACAACTTACCATTAACAGAGTCACAGTCTGCACTTCCCCCAGGCAACATTGTGTCACAGTCTGCCCCTGTCCATCCTGGTAAACACAACCTCTCACCATGTGGGCCACATGAGTAATGCATACTGCAGTTGTTTACAGGTGTACAGGGTATTGTTGTTATTGTAGTTGTTGGGGTTGTTGTTGTTGTAGTAGTGGTTGTTGTGGTTGGTCCAATTTCACAGGAGGTACCTTTGTAGTCTTTGAATATAAAATTCAGCATGTTGATACATTTTTACTGTGTACATGTACTTCCTTCACAACATCTTCAATATTAAACATGAATGTGTAGGACAGCTCAAATAAGTGCTGTAAGACTGGATTTTAATTTTATTTTATCTTCTGTTAGGCAGTGGGGACAATTTACCTGATCAATACATTTCAGAACAAACGAAAAAAATGACATCAACTTCAATCAATCAGTCCCAGTACAGAATTGAAAACATCAACACCAATGACATGTACAACACTAACTGGAATGATATTAATCAGAAGAGGTGTAAATTCATCTATACTCTGTGTATCCTCATATGACAACAAATGTTCTAATTATATACAAGCCCTGTAACACTTTGTGTTTCAACTGAATGTGTAAAGTGGATTCTGAAGTCATAACTTACCCTGTTCACAGCAACAAGTGTAATCATCCCTGGCTGTACCATATCTGTAACAACTCCCATGACTGTTACACCAGTCCACATGAACTAAAATATAACACTCACTTTGTCAGAGTATTATTATAAAACTCAAAAGTTTTCGAGTTCTTACCATCTATTTTGCTTTGATTTGCCTTCAGTATTTCTGGACCTTTGGGTAATCTATGAGGTGATATTTAGGACAATTGTGTGTTTTTACAAGTTTTTTTTGTTTGTAAGTGGATATTTTAAGTGGATATTTCGGTGTAAAATTTTGAATGTTTGCTACCTGAAAAATGCAGAAATTCTGAATGTCAGAAAATGTTATCAGATTGTTGTATAATAAACTCACCTATTTGATGTAATTTACATGGGCATAAAATCTGGTGAAATATTGTCCCAAAAATAACCACTTAATATCATATTTACACTAATCATTTTATAATGCACACTGCTTTTGCATATGTTATGCAAAAATTAGAATATAAAACTGGTTTTCTAGATTAAAGACAAATTTGGCAAAGCCCCAGTCCCATTAAAATGCAGGCCTGAGCACTTGATTAGTACTAGTACCTAAAACACATGATATTTATATAGTAATCAAATTATAAGTCTATTCAACATCATCTTTAACACCCTGCCATATTTCTATTTTAGCCACAGCAACCTGGACCCTTGTCAGCCTCAAATTGTAGTTTGAAAGTTTCATAATTAATTCTATACAGCATTGCTACACAAGAGGTTCGTTTGTTTGCAGATGACACTGCTGTATACTTGGCATTAAACAACTTGCATACCCTACAAGATGATCTAGACAAGTTAGTACACTGGGAAAAAATGTGGGATATGGAATTCAACCCAAATAAATGTGTTGTCTTAAATATATCTAAGAAAAAACAAAAAATTTGTTTCAATTACAGGTTACACGGACAAACCCTGGAAGTTGTAGATAGTGCTAAATATTTAGGCGTTTCTATTTCAGAAGATCTTTCCTGGAACAAACATATTGATAACATCACTACAACTGCAAATAAAACTCTTGGTTTCATTCGTAGAAATATACTAACCAAAAAAGAAAACATCAAAGAAGTTGCCTACAAGACGTTAGTAAGACCCCAACTGGAATATGCATCATCTGTGTGGAGCCCACATACTAAATCTAATATTGATAAAATAGAAAAGTTCAACGTAGAGCTGTCCGTTGGGTAAAACAAGACTATTCGTACTACAGCAGTGTCACCAGCATGCAGTCCCAACTTGGCTGGCAGACCTTACAAGACAGACGTGACCTTTCAAGACTGATAATGTTCTATAAGATTATGTATGGCTTGGTGGCGATTTCATTGCCTCCGTATCTTGAGAGGCCTATGAGGGTGTCGCGTCACATGCACCCCCTATCCCTCAGACAAGTCCACACCTCGTCCAACTATTTCAAATTTTCATTCTTTCCGTACACTGTAGTTTTGTGGAACAGCCTACCCGCTTCTGTTGTATTGCAGGCAGATCTAGAGGGGTTTAAGCGTTGCCTAAGCCCCTCTCTGCTCACCAGCCGTCCCTGATCGCGCGGAACAGTGTTTTTAAACCAACTTTTAACTTATAAATACATTTCACCTTATATTTTAACACTTTCGCACTTTTTACTTCACATCTCACTTTCTCGCTTTGAAGTCTTCCTTTCAATGCTTTTAAACAACTTTTATCTTGCACAGACGCGCACCTGCCAGTAATACCCGTGAGGGGAGTCTAGGCAGTATCGAAAGATAGATAGATAGAATACCTTGTGACAATATGCACATCAGACTGACCAAGAGCTACAACAGGAAATCACAATAATGCTTCCCTTCCACTTCCAACCCCATACTAGCATACAACAGTTATTCACAACTTTAAACAAACAAAATGACATTTCACCTCAGTTAGTTAATTGGTCTAAGGATAAGAAAATTTCTAGAATTACATGGCTGACTCCATTACAGCTTACCATTGGCCTTCAGATGAATCTTTCTTAAATCAAATCATTCAATTCTAAAGTACAATATAAGTATTTTATATCTGCTTGTATTAAAGAGAAAAAAAAAACAATCTGGTCATTACCTGCAGTTCTTCTAAGTTCAACAGGGCAAGATAAAGTTCCAACATCAGTTGTGAATATCACAAAACCATCAATAAATACTGCTGTCTGCACTCTTCCATTTAATTCAACATCAGTGAAGTTTCTACCAGCCAATGTCTCAGAAATCACACCACTGCTTTGCAATGTTATAAACTTGAATTCAGAAGCAAATGCTCCTGACATTGAAAAATTATGACCTTGGATTGTAACAGATCCAGTGGTGTCAATTTTATCAGATTTTGTGATGTTCATGAGAAAAATGACACTTCTATGGTCATCAGCACAGGTGTAATTTCCAGTCCATTCACTAGGTAATAGCTCTGTAGCTGAAACAGTGACAACAACAACTACACTAGCATCCATTTCCTGTTTATCAATTCATCTGGTTACTATAGTAACACCATGCGGTCTTTCCCATGAAAGAAGTTCTTTTGAAGCAAAAGCATGCCAGTTTGAAGCAAAGGCGAAGACATTTTTCATGCAATTAATAAGCTCTCACTCAGCAATGCAAGAACTTGAAGATAGAAATACAATTTACCACCTTTTTAAGACTCTGACCAATAAAAAATAGTCAAAGCTTAAAATCAAGCAAAATGTCTGATTTTTGTATTATGTATGAAAGATTAACTTGGAAATATATACTTAAATAATGCTTCTTAAGATTACAGTACTTGTTATCTAGCCTATAGTACCAGCAATTCTGCATTCTGATTAATAAAATCTGGAAAAACACTTAACATATCCTGGTACAGAGCTTTAATCATAATAAATTTTCCTCATTTTCTAGCTCTAAATTCCTTCTATAGCAATTTCTTATCTCTGAATACTGATTCCTGAAAAAAGGTCTACTCCTAACTTTCCTTATTAGCCTGAAATAAAACAGCACCACAGCAAAGCATGCAATGAACAAACCAAACAAACACTAGAAAATCACATCACACAGACAGTGTAGTCCCTACCGACAGTTTAAAAGACAGGCCTACTTACATAAGTTCTGAATAATTTTTTATTTATTTGGTAATCAACATTTCAGAGACAGACATTCTATGTCATGTGATTTACAAAATAATAACCTGGCAGAGGTTTTAAAGAAAAAACTTTCTCTGTAACTCACAACCAACAGAATCGCAATCTGCATCTCCCCCTGGAATCTTGCTGTCACAATTTGACCCAGTCCATCCTGGTAAACACAGCCGTTGCCCATATGGTCCACAGGAATAATGCATACTACAATTGTTTACAGGCGTACAAGAAATAGACGTCATAGTTGTTGTAGGAGTTGTTGTTGTTGTGGGAGTTGTTGTTGTTGTGCTAGTTGTAGTTGGTGTAGTGGTTGTTGTAGTCGAAGTTGTTGTTGGTGTAGTGGTTGTTGTAGGTGTTGTGGTAGAGGTAGTTGTACTGGGTGTTGTTGTTGTTGTTGTAGTACTTGTGGTCGTAGAGTAGAGACAGGTTTTTCCAACATAACCTGGCAAAGTAAAAAATAAATATCTAACAGTTGCTCTCAACAATGCCAAGAAAATGTTATTGTTTCTCTTAAGAGCATATTTAGAAAATTCTAGAAAAAAGTATTGATAACAACCAAAAATTCAAAAGCTTTTCACAACTAAATTGTATTATTGCCTGCTTGATTTACATTATGATGTAATGGTACATACTTACATAATTATTATGGGGATATTTTTCATACAATCTTTACCATTGAAATGGCTATCAACATTAGCAGGTATAAATTACAATTCTAATTACATATTCAGACTAACCTGGGTCACAGCAACATCTGTACTCATCTTTATTACTCCCCCATCTATGACAAGTACCATGATTGTTACACCAGTTGTACTGTACCAGAACTATGAACAGACAGAAATTAGGGAGTTCCTACTAAAAGACCAGACCTAGTAAAAAGCTGATCTATACTGACATTTACTGTAAAAGCAAGATTTAAAAAGGAAGTTAGTTGTTTATTGTAAATTTTATTACACACTTTTTGTTAAAAACAAGATAAAGTATTATAATTAGAAAACAGATGAAAACCATTAACACAAACCCTATGTAATATAAAAAAAACAACTTACTAGGACCACGTCTTAGCTCCATTGGACAAGTGAATTTCCCATTTTCGTCATTAAATATAATTACACCATCAATGAAGACAGGAGACTGAAGACGTCCATTTAACTCAACATTTGTAAAATTTCGTCCAAAAATATCTCCCTGAATAATACCATTGCTCTGTAAAGTAAGGACCTTGAATGCCGAGGCAAAGGACCCATCGGTTGTGATGACGGAGTTGTTAATGTACATGTCCCCATTGAGATCAATCTGGTTTTCTGATGATTTTGTTATGTTCATCAAAAACCGCACCATAAATTTGTCACTTGCACATGTGTAGTTACCATTCCAAGTACTTGGAATAAATACATCAGCTGAAAAAACAGGTGTATCAATACATCAGCTGGAAAAAAGGTGTATTAATACATCAGCTGTAAAAAAGGTGTATCAATACATCAGCTGTAAAAAAGGTGTATCAATACATCAGCTGTAAAAAAGGTGTATCAATACATCAGCTGTAAAAAAAGGTGTATAAATACATCAGCTGTAAAAAAGGTGTATCAATACATCAGCTGTAAAAAAGGTGTATCAATACATCAGCTGTAAAAAAGGTATATCAATCAGTATCAATAACACATTTCATGGAGGTGCATATTCAAATGAGATTTGTTTTGAAAAAATGGAAAATTATTGAAGATCAGTCAATGTATACGAATGTGAACTACACAAGTTTCTTTCAGATACATATACTGTAACCAAATGAAAAATGTAAAACATACATGTAAAATGCCAAAAAATGTTCAATAAATGTATATTTAAGGTCTTATGTTTGAGCCATGTTCTCCGATAGGAGTCATGTACAGTATTCCTGTGAACAGTTGCAAGTTTGAATCACAAAGTTTGAGCATGACTTTCAAACTTCTACCTTGATAGCTAGTACTGATTAAATCTCTCTCCAAGAAGAAATTATCAAGACCACAGAGACATACCAGTTTGCATGAATTTGTGACTTTAAGCAAAGTAAAACAAACATGATCAGAAAAATACACACAGTCAAAAGCATCACAGTCAGCTGGTCCATTTGGTATAACACTTTCACAGTTCCTTCCAGTGAAACCATCTGAACAGATTTTTTCCCCATGAGCACCACAGTTATAGTGCATTGTACAGTTGAATACGGAGGCTACACAAGGCTCTGGTGTCCTTGTTGTGGTAGGAATGGTTGGTTTCTGTGTTGTCTGGGTAGTTATATGGGTGGACCTGCGTGCAACCACTTTAGAACTACAGGTGTCACCTGTATAGCCTACATTAAAAAATAATGAAACAATTTTAGTAGGTAAAGGTGAAGTTTTAACTTTGCTTTAAAATAAATAAAAAATTAAAAAAAAATGAATAAAAAATCTTTAGATTAATGTCTGAGAAAATTTACAAAGTTAGGTTGAATATCAATCCTGAACCTCAAATTTATTTACTCAGTGGCAAAAGTGTGCAAAATTATAAGATAATGACTTGGCCTAAAACTTACTGTCTACCTGGAACTCATACCAATTAATATAATTTCAAATGTTTACTTGCTCTATTTTAATTAATCTAGTTATGGTAAATTAAATATTTACCAGGATCACAACAACAAGAAAACTGGTCTCTTTTGGAGCCATATCTGTAACAGGTTCCATGTGTGCTGCACCAGTCTATGTAAACTGTAATTAATAAATACACATGTACTTCTATTGAATGATCCAACCATTCACAATCCTCTGTTTGAAAACTAATGTTTCAGCTGCATTATTTCCTGCTAACCATATATAAGCATTACAGGAAACTAGGGATGTGGTTAAAACCATTTTCAAAAATCTTTACCAAGCCTCATTTGATAAAAAACCCCTTCAGATTGTGCAACGTTATAATAGTTAAAGCATCTGCCAGAGAGATCAAAAATGTGCAGTTTAACAAGAGTGATGCCTCTATCTTTTTGTCTACTGATCTCTTTTCCATTAATTTCTACATAAAATCATCTATTATCTTTAGTTACAGTAGTTCAAAAATTAAACAGCTTTTTATTTAGACTATATATGTAGTAGAGGCAGATAACAGCACATCTACTCCCTTGTCTGTCAGCTAGCTTTTATCATGACATTGTTGTGTACAGTTTGTGATTGAAGGGACTTGAGTTCAAATCCAGCCCAGGACAAGAAGACTTTCCAGGTTACACATTGATAATAGATTCAGTTCTATCAGAATAGCTCATGTAAAGCTTAAAATATTTTTATTAAAAGATAAAACATCCATAGTACCTGCTTTTCTGCGGAGTTCCATGTCACATGTGTAAGTACCGCTACCCTGTGCAAATATAATCTTGCCTGTGATATATGTTGGTGTATTCAAAATTCCATTTAACTCAACACCTGTTAAGTTACGATTTAAAATCATACTAGGGACTTGATCTTGACCCTGGAGGGTAAAAGTCTTAAAGAATGTTGCAAATGAGCCATCAACAGCTATAACTGCGCTGTCAATCAATATGTTGCCGACTGTTCCAATACTTAATGATGACCGGGTGATGTTCATTCTAAAAACAATAAGCTTCTTGTCATCACTGCAGGTATAATTGCCAGCCCATTCACTTGGAATAAATTCTTCTTCTGCAAATAAAATACAACTTATTAAACAATTAATATTTTCTTCTATTCCAAATATAATCATCTTGAAAAAGAAAACATTTTGATAAGATCCGGTTAACTGGAATGCTTCTATTATAGTTTGATGAAAGTAATGCTTATAAATCCATTTTGGATAAAAAAACAATGAAACCCAAGGTGTGACAAAGACAATGAAAGAAGGTTGTAAATTATTTTTGAAACAATTTTCTCTTGAAATGCATCATTCTTATAACTGAGCAAAAAAGGCCTGTTCACAAGTATCTAAGATTTGGTACATTTATAAACTATATTTGCTCTGTTCATAATATTTACACTACAACATAAATATAAAATACATACGATCAAAAATATCACAGTCAGCATCACTGCCAGAGATGAGAATGTCGCAGTTTTGTCCGGTCCAACCTGCCCTGCAGATCTTCTGTCCCTGAGGTCCACAGCTGTAATGTGATGTACAGTTGTTTATAGGGCTACATGGGACAACTGTTGTAGTTGGTTGAGTAGTTGTTGTTGTGGTAGTTGTTGTTGTTGTAGGGGTGGTTATTTCTACTTCACAGTGGTTTCCCATGTACTCTGAAGTAAACAAAAGTAAAAGTCAATAACACAAACATTAATCTTCTGTTTTCTATATTAGAACTGGTTTAATGTCATAATATTTTGAGTATTTCAATTCCCCATGAGCACCACAGTTATAGTGCATTGTACAGTTGAATACGGAGGCTACACAAGGCTCTGGTGTCCTTGTTTTGGTAGGAATGGTTGGTTTCTGTGTTGTCTGGGTAGTTATATGGGTGGACCTGCGTGCAACCACTTTAGAACTACAGGTGTCACCAGTATAGCCTACATTAAGAAATTATGAAACAATTTTAGTAGGTAAACATGACGTTTTAACTTTGCCTTTAAATAAATCTAATAAAACCCGAATCAATTAGATTACTGTCAGAAAAAATTTTAAAAATTAAGTCGAATATTAATCCTGAACCTTAAATTTATATACCCACTGGCAAAAGTGTGCAAAAATATAAGATAAAGACTTGGCCTAAAACTTATTATCTACCTGGACCTCATACCAATAAAAATAATTTCACTGTTTACTTGCTCTATTTTAATTAAATTTAATTTAAATATTTACCTGGATCACAACAACAAGAAAACTGGTCTCTTTTGGAGCCATATCTGTAACAAGTTCCATGTGTGCTGCACCAGTCTATGTAAACTGTAATAAATAAATACACATGTACTTCTTTTGAATGATCCAACCATTCACAATAATCTGTTTGAAAACTAATGTTTCAGCTGCATTATTACCAGTTATCATATATTAGCATTACAGGAAACTAGGAATGTAGTTAAAACCATTTAAATCTTCACCAAGCCTCATTTGATAAGACTGTGCAATATTATAATATTTAAAGCCCCTGCCAGAGAAATTCAAAATGTGCAGTTTTATAAAAGTGATGCCTCTATCTTTTTGTCTACTGATCTCTTTTCCATTAATTTCTACATAAAATCATCTATTATCTTTAGTTTCAGTAGTTAAAAAATTACACAGCTTTTCTTTAAGACTACATATGTAGTAGAGGCAGATAACAGCACATCTACTCCCTTGTCTGTCAGCTAGCTTTTATCATGACATTGTTGTGTACAGTTTGTGATTGAAGGGACTTGAGTTCAAATCCAGCCCAGGACAAGAAGACTTTCCAGGTTACACATTGATAATAGATTCAGTTCTATCAGAATAGCTCATGTAAAGCTTAAAATATTTTTATTAAAAGATAAAACATCCATAGTACCTGCTTTTCTGCGGAGTTCCATGTCACATGTGTAAGTACCGCTACCCTGTGCAAATATAATCTTGCCTGTGATATATGTTGGTGTATTCAAAATTCCATTTAACTCAACACCTGTTAAGTTACGATTTAAAATCATACTAGGGACTTGATCTTGACCCTGGAGGGTAAAAGTCTTAAAGAATGTTGCAAATGAGCCATCAACAGCTATAACTGCGCTGTCAATCAATATGTTGCCGACTGTTCCAATACTTAATGATGACCGGGTGATGTTCATTCTAAAAACAATAAGCTTCTTGTCATCACTGCATGTATAATTGCCAGCCCATTCACTTGGAATAAATTCTTCTTCTGCAAATAAAATACAACTTATTAAACAATTAATATTTTCTTCTATTCCAAATATAATCATCTTGAAAAAGAAAACATTTTGATAAGATCCGGTTAACTGGAATGCTTCTATTATAGTTTGATGAAAGTAATGCTTATAAATCCATTTTGGATAAAAAAACAATGAAACCCAAGGTGTGACAAAGACAATGAAAGAAGGTTGTAAATTATTTTTGAAACAATTTTCTCTTGAAATGCATCATTCTTATAACTGAGCAAAAAAGGCCTGTTCACAAGTATCTAAGATTTGGTACATTTATAAACTATATTTGCTCTGTTCATAATATTTACACTACAACATAAATATAAAATACATACGATCAAAAATATCACAGTCAGCATCACTGCCAGAGATGAGAATGTCGCAGTTTTGTCCGGTCCAACCTGCCCTGCAGATCTTCTGTCCCTGAGGTCCACAGCTGTAATGTGATGTACAGTTGTTTATAGGGCTACATGGGACAACTGTTGTAGTTGGTTGAGTAGTTGTTGTTGTGGTAGTTGTTGTTGTTGTAGGGGTGGTTATTTCTACTTCACAGTGGATTCCCGTGTACTCTGAAGTAAACAAAAGTAAAAGTCAATAACACAAACATTAATCTTCTGTTTTCTATATTAGAACTGGTTTAATGTCATAATATTTTGAGTATTTCAAAGCTAATATTATAAATAAAACTGTCTAATTATGTTTTTCCAAAATGTACAAACATGTGTAAGCAATGAATATTAGTGTGAGTTGTAATTCATCAATCTCAAAATACTTTCTTATAAAACAAAAGACTAACAGTAAACCTATACAGTAATACATTAGGTGCGTCCTTTGGCAATGTTATAAAAAGCAATGATTCTAGAATTTCTTGAGCTTTTCATAAAATGATCAGAATTTCTAATAGAATGTAAAATTGATTAAAGATTGCCTATATGTAAAAAATAAAGTGAAGATATACTTGGATCACAGCAGCAGATATACTCTTCTTTCTTTGGTCCATACCTCTGGCAGTTACCATGGTTACTGCACCAGTCTGTTACTGTAAACACTGAAAGACATAATGATTGGTAAAGACAACCAATGGTACATTTATCAGCAGTGTTTTTTCAGGTATATGTAACAAACTCCTAAGACTGGATTAAATCCCTGCAGCAGAATTTGACAATTCCCCTTTCAACTTAAGTAAAGGTCAGAAATTTGCAAATTGATCAAAAAACAGTACACATAATGATAAAACTTGAAGGAACTCTCTATGACTGATTAAACATACATAACTCTCTATGACTGATTAAATATACATATCTTTCTATGACTGATTAAACATACATAACTCTCTATGACTGATTAAACATACATAACTCTCTATGACTGATTAAACATACCTATATGACTGATTAAACATACATAACTCTTTATGACTGATTAAACATACATAACTCTTTATGACTGATTAAACATACATAACTCTCTATGACTGATTAAACATACATAACTCTCTATGACTGATTAAACATACATAACTCTCTTTGACTGATTAAACATACATAACTCTCTATGACTGATTAAACATACATAACTTTAAATCAGTCTTAAAATCAATTTTATTAAGCATCTACAGTTTTTGGAGTAAATTTTGACTTGTACTTACCCGCCTGTCTTCTCAATTCCATTGGGCAATCTTTTTTTCCAGTAGCTGTCATGAAGAGAATAGCTCCATCAATAAACACGGAGCTGTGGACACGACCATTGAGTTCCACTTTAGTGAAATTACGATTTGCTATCTGACTGCTTATTACACTTTTACTCTCAAGGGCAAATATCTTGAAGAAAGATGCAAATGACCCTTCCATGTTCAGTTTTTTCTGGTCTATATACATGTCCCCTTGCACACCGATATTGGACGAAGACTTTGTGATGTTAATAATGAAGTGAATTTCCTTTTTGTCATCATCACATGTGTAGTTACCACTCCATTCACTTGGTAAAAATGCATCCACTGAAATACCGGTTATTACTCATAAAAGTCACATTATATACAAAATAATGATTATAATGAAAAAATATACATAATATTCCAATGAGTTCTAACAAAATTTCATAGCAAATTACTGTATACTAAAGAACATATCCGTTGTTCATGACATAAAAAAACAAAAAACAACATTACACTCAAGATATTTGTTTAATTAATTTTGAGGCACACAATATGCTTGGTATAACTCACAATCATAAACATCGCAGTCAGCATCTCCCAGAGGTATCTTCTGATCACAGTGGCTTCCTGTCCACCCTGGGGCACAGATCTTCTGACCCTGGGGTCCACAACCATAGTGATGACTACAGTTGTGAACAGGTGTACACCGAATGGTCGACATTTGTGTACTTGGTGTTGTGACTACAGTTGTTGAGGTGGTAGTTGATGGCTTTGTTGTTTTTGTTGTTGTTGGTGTGGTTACAGTTGTAGAAGTTGAAGTTTTCACAGTGGTAGGTGTTGTTGATTCAGTTGTTGAACTTGTAGTTGGCTGTAAGATGAAACATGATAAAGTACCCTAGAATTTAAGGATATAAGTCTACTAACAAAAAAGAATACATGTAGTTGCTGATTATGAAGAGGCCACTTACCTGCACCTGTTCAATAGTTCTATTTATTTTATAAAATAGAATTTATGGTGACATAAATTTTGAACATCTAATAAAAATAAACAAATAATTACCTTTGTAGTCTGAGTTGTTGTTGATGGTGTTGTAGTAGATGTACTTGTAGAAGTTGAAGTTGATGTACTAGTTGATGTTGAAGTACTAGTTGAAGTTGAAGTACTAGTTGATGTTGAAGTACTAGTTGATGTTGATGTACTAGTTGATGTTGGGCTTGTTGATGTTGTACTTGTACTTGTGGCAGCAACTGTTGAGGCTTTCATTGTTGTTGCTTTACTTGTTGATGTGCTTGTTGATGTTGATGGAGTGACAGTTGACGTTGAAGCAGAAGTTGTTAATGCTTGAGTAGATGCTTCTGTAGAGGTTGTCGGTCTACTTGTAGTACTTGTAGTAGATGCTGTACTCGTAGAAGTAGACGGTTCAGTTGTTGTAGCTTTGGTAGATGTTCTTGTCGTAGATGTTCTTGTCGTCGACAACAGAGTTGATGTTGGTAGTGTGGTGGAAGGTGTTGTTGTTGTAGATGTTGTAGACGGAGTTGTGGTTGATGTTGTCGTAGAGGTAGTAGAAGTTGATGGTCTGGTAGTAGTAGGGGTTGGAGTGGTTGTAGACGTGGTTGTTGTTATAGTCGTGGTTGTCGTTGTCGTGATGTGATGTTCACACCTATCTCCTGCATAATCTGAAAAATACACACACCTTGAAATCTTGAACTGGTCAATGATATTCAAGATTATTGATGTAAGTTGCTAAAGTATCTAGAAAGAACTAATAAGACTTCACAAGTTTTGTTTTTGATAGTACATACTACAATTCTATGTCAATATAAAATATCTTTCTCTGCCATATTCAATCCTTTACCTGTTCATGCAAAACATGTTGTTTCCTACATAAAATCCATAATAAAATATAACAAATATACAATCTTTAACCAAGTTATTTAAGGCTGATTTTGAGCAAAATCTATGGTGACTACAACTAGAGTATCGTTTGCTGGTTGCTCTTCACAAGTGATGGTGTAAAAAGCATACCAAGGTTTAACCCTGGTTTAACCACAGCGATTGGGTGGTCTGACTAAAGTTGCCATTTGGAATACTTCTATATATTTTTCTCTCTTTCTAGCTGAAGAGTGACCAGACTAAGGATAAACCAAACTGTGTGACCACAGTTTACAATAAAAGTCAGCCTAAATAATCTTATCAACCTTCTGAGGTTCTTCATGTAAGATAGCATGCAAGATAATACAAAGTTCTGAATGGCAAGAAAAATAAAATCATGATCATCCTTATGGTCAAAATCATCAACAACAACAACACAGACCCTGTAGTCAGCAAAACATGTTAAACAAAATAATTACCTTTCTCACAACAGCACATAAAGTCATTCCTGTGTGGTCCATATCTCCAACAGCTACCTCTGCCATTGCAGCCATCAAAGTATGCTGCCAGAAATATCATTATTAACTTTTACCAAGTTATTTGGAAAATTTGATATGATATTTAAAGCAGACATATCAGTAAACTGTTACTCAATAAAACAATTTGCAATCAGGACAATATAGTCACAGTCTATATAATTTTAGTCAAGATATTTTATGATTTATTTTCAAGGAAATTCCATATCCAAAGGGCAGATGATGTATATCCACTGATACATTATACATTTTTAGTTAACAGAAGGGATGCAGAAAAATGTATACACTGCAACCTCTAAGGAGCAAATACATTTCAGAAAAATAATATGGGGCAAGAGACTCAGGTGACCTTCTACATACTACTTTTTCAGCATAGGTACAGGTTTGAACCTTGGAATCAGTCATCAGGTGAGATTCATATAAGATGCCAGAACTTGTTTCCCAGTTGTTGTAAAATAAATAGCCTAAAAAGTAAACTAACTCATCAACTTATTTGACAAACCAAACTAAAATATATTGGTCAATGTAGATAGTAATTTGGTCTAGAGAGTCATCATGAGAGGTTGCACTGTATTTATACCAACTAGATATTATGACAGAATATATATGTTGATTAAAGGGTCTTGATTAATATAGTGTATAGTACAATCTGAGAAAAGGCAATTTTCTCTGTTAGTATTTCATTTTAATTTACAAGTACATGTTAAAGCCAATTACCTGCCGTCCTTCTCAGGTACATGACACATGTTTCTTTCAGGTTACTCTCTGATCCATGGCAAACTGCTTTCTGTTGATCAGATACAAATATCACAGCTCCCATTATGTTCAAGGAAGATGTAAGCTTCCCATTTAACTCTAGCCGGGTAAATGTTTGCCCTCCCACATTTGTCATCAGTGGTTGTTTATTCTGAAAGAGTTGGAAGGTGGAATTTTAACATTTTTTTAAAAAAACTCTGTTTTTCTCCCATTGTCAAATCTGTAAAAGATACCTTGTTTTTGTAAGACTCATCAATAAAAAAAAAGAAGAACAAAGGAAAAATGATCTATTAAATCCAGAAATCATACTCTCTGAATAGAAAATTTCTCTACAAAACCTAATGCTTTTACAGACAATTAACTTCCCTTATGAAAACAAAGTACTTGGCAATGCTGGGTCTCTATCAGTCACAAGTTTTCCTGTTACCTGGAAAAGTGTCAGAAAGTGTCAGAATAATTCTTTCATTTTCACTCTGATCTATTGGTTTAAACATATTTATTTCCAGAATAAACATATAAACATACGTGGTATTACACACAATCAATATTATATATTCCAAGAAAAGGATTAGAATGGAAGACTAAGTCTTATGAAATTCTTCTCCTTCTCACTCTGATCTATTCAACCAATTATCAACACTCAATACAAATATGTGATTTCAATAATGAATGGGTTCTTCCATTAGAAACCAGTCACTACTGTGTTGTAAAGGTTAATTGTCTTTACCTGCAGTGTCAGGAATTTTGTGAATGAGGCATATACACCCATAACTGGTACCCTTCTCTGCTGTATGTACAGGTCACCTGATATCTCATTTGACATAGACTGGGTCACATTTAGTGTCACGGTGGTATTCACACCACAGTCTGATGGACATCGGTATTCTCCCTTCCACTCACTTGTGATAAACTCATTCAAGTCTGAAAATAGGCAAAATATAATAAGTTTTTCTTTCCTACCAGTATGATTTTCATGACAATAATATATAAATTCTGAAAAAATTTATTTATCTGTCTATCTGCTTTTAAAATTAAAGCCCTTGCAGGTTTGCAGACATGATTATAATTACGTAGAGTAAAACATCTTTTGAAATAATTAACAATACTGTGTGAAAAATGTTCTCTAAGCTGATATTTATAGTATGGGAAGTATTATCAAATATTATCTTTTTAGTATACCTTCCTTATCATTTCACAGAAAATATCACAGAAACTGTGATAAGACAAACACTGTCAAGACTCTAAAAAAATGAATTTATGCCTTCCCATTTCCGCAACTGATGGATTATCAGTGTCTTTCCATTCACTCAACACATAACATTCTGTCATTTTCATAGAAATGAGTTCTCCTAGAGCTTTATCTTTTAAGCCAATTTTCATATTATCACAAGGCAATTTTTACTGACCTGCATCAATGCTGCAGTCTGCCCGTCCTCCTGGAGTGGGTGTGTTACAACCTTGTCCCTCCCATCCATACAAACATGCCTGCTGTCCATTGGACATACACCAATAATGGCTGCCACACTCGTTGCGCCCTCTACAGGTTTTGTTATGGTTTACAGGGAGATAATACTGATCATAGGTCTCATAGTTCACAGAATAGCTGAAGCTTAATCTGAAAATAAAGTAAATACATTTAATTATAAGCCTTTTTCTACTGTTACATATATAAACCCTATGAACACTCTGTAGGCAACATTTCTGAAAGTTGGTCAGAATGTTTGTCCAATGATATTATTTAGTCAAAAATGAAGTTGACAGATCTGATCTAAAGAAAACTCTGTAAATGTACCAGTCACATGCTTACCCTGTTCTTGAGAGCATATAGCTATAAACATAATTCTGTAATATGTACCATTTTAATAACAGTCAGTTCAACTGCCATACAGTTGTAACAGATACAGGTTTGTCATACCTACTGCTCTCTTGTGCCTTTTCAACATGTGTCCTATATGAACTGTAGATTTTATCTGTAATATCTGTACATACTGGTATCAGACAATACTCACTTGCCAACTGGGATAGATATATAATGTAAACTGTGAGATTTTAATTTAAATAAGAAACAAAATTCCAATCACCAAATTATAGAATGTATATCAGTTATAAAACACAGCATGTATTTTTAGGTCTGTAATACCGAGATATATTTCGATAAGTATACGGACATAAAATTTATATTGGTCAAATATATGATCTTTTCAGCGCTGTACTCAACCAAATATCTCCCATTTTACACAAAACAATGTATAATAATCTTTTTTATTCTCAGCTTATCTATTCATCTTCTCTCCAAAACAATTATATATGAAACAAACATTGAAATGTCAAACATTTTCTAAAAATAGCAAATCTGATGTCATCAAAAGAGCATGAAAGCAAGTATATATATATATATATATACTGAACCTTCAAATACAGACAAATATGGAATATTTGTATACACCTATGTACAAAGACAGAAATAAGTGTACAGTCATGTGATACAAACTGTCCAGCTGGACATCAAAATTAGATATATAAAATATAAGTACCCTACAGCAAAGTTGAGCCAAATAAATGGAAACAGAATCTTTTAGATTATAATTCAAACTATTCATGTTGGTATCTATGAAATGTATTACCCTAACCTGTCAAATACTAGATAGCTTTATATAAACCTCAATATCTAGATATATCAGAAAAGTCCTAACATCAAAATGTATAAGCTTATTCTATATACTATTTTTATGTAATTTTGACTGCCTTTTATATAAGAAAAATTACAATCAATGTAGTAGCGGCCTATTTATTTACACTCTAATAATCACCCCATGAGACTGCATGAAACACTGCATGTTTGTAAATAAAAATATCAGCCTAAAGTACTCAAATAAAAGTTTAAAAGCTATCCTTATCAGGCTGAACTGATATACTGGGCTGTCATTTAATTTCTTCTGCACATCATGACTCAAGACTTCTTTTGATGTTATGTCATCAGAAAACGAATTACAAGTTTGTTAATAAAAATCAAATTATTTATTGTTGTTACGCAAATATTTGTAGAATCCACTTTGGTTTTTGTGCATCTTAAAACTGACACTAAAGTCATCTAACACACTTGTTAAAATATAATCTGCCTTAAAAACAAACCTTGTTGGAGGTTCATGAGTATTTCTGGAACCAGTCAAGTTCAGCTTTTGAGGTACAGTCAATGACACATTAAAGTCAGGAGATCCGACCTTGACTGTTGTAAGAAAGGTGTCAACTAGTTGGTAGGAAAATTGACCAGAAGTTGTATTTTTGTCAATATCTTCTACAGTCACCTGGAGATTTACCAAGCCTCCTGTCTGAAATGTCATGAAAATATATGTAATGATCAATAAAATTTATCAGTTAGGAACCTTATCATCACTTTTTTAACCCTAACTTTGCTAAATATTTAAAATGGACTTGTCCATCTTTCAATTTGGACAGATCCATTTCTTGTTTTTTGGGCTGCTTAGTGAAAATTTACTGACAAAATGGCGAATAGTACAGACAACATTCAGACAACACAGATGTGCAGGCTGATCTTGGTCTGCTCTGGTCACAAAGGCTGAGTCAGTTGCCTCCAGCAGGGTATATACATAGGTTGACTGGATACACTGACCCTGGTCCCTTTGACTATAAGCAATTTGTCACATCTTTAACAAGAAATAATGCTTATTAACTGATAATATGCAAATACTGAAATGATATGATTGGTGCAGCTATCAGGCAACTGAAAATGACAACAAATCAAAAGAGAAAAAAATGTCTTTTGCTGTCTATCCGTACCATTTTACTGCAGTTCACAGTTGTATAAAGGTTTCATTGACAGAAATGTACTTAGTTTAATATCTTTATAAAAAAGCTCATATGAATGAAATCAAAGTATTTGTTATTCAAAATCACTATGTTATTATGAACAAGTGAGAAATTCAATAATCCTCAAGGAATTTACTATATTTTTTTGTAACAAAAGAACAAACTGTTATTTTTTGTTTATTATAAATGTACATAAACTTTCAACCTTGTTTTTGAGAGTTATAGTCAGCTACAGTAATATAACTTTATTTCTATACACCGGAATTTACAACCATGATTTAATGAATGTTATATCACAGTAACAGATATATTGATATACTTACTGGCCAAGTTTTAAGCCTGAACAGCTGAGCATCAGCTGAGGTAAATGTGTTGACGTTCTCATTTTCAGGAGCTATGATATACCGTGTACCAATATCACATACATAAGCAGGGCTGAAACAGAGAAAACAGAACCTATATTCCATCTCCTGCTTTATTTCCAGTAATTTTGTTTTTCCACAACTATGTACAAGATAAAGCAATTTTGATTCAGGATTGTTTAACATGTTAAAAAGTCAAAAATATTTAATACCAATAACAGTTAATAGATTCAAGATATTCTGTTACCTTTTAAATCTCATAGGACTTAACAAACGTTACTGTTACCAAAGTCCTTAATAATAAATAATATTATATATCATACAGATAAAACGTTTGATACTTTTTTCACAACTGAAAAGCCTTATACAGTATAACTTGCTCTTAACGGCACTTGATTAAAACATTCGCAGCATACCGACATGTAAGTCCAATCCCTTTTTTATTCATATTCAGTATCATAACTTGCCATATCTGACATCCTCCCATAACCAACATAACCAACAGTCCCAATGAGTGTCGGTATAGACAAGTTTTACTGTATAACTATTTACCCTGCCAAAACCAAATGCCAATCTAGTGGTCTGGATTTATTTTGACCATTTTGAGTACTTTCTGCAGAATGACAGGACAAATGAAATACAGCTGTATAAGTGTTATCTGTTTGTTATGTGAACTGTTACACAAGAACATGGTTTTGCACAATTTACAGGTAACATTAAGTTTAGTTTATAGCCTAGTCAATGTGAATAACCTGTCACAATTCGTTACCGAACAAATCGGTAACTCGACAAATCGGTAACATGATTTTATATAGTAAACAATCGGAGAAATCCGTAACAATAGAAATATTGCATATAACGGTGATTAAGTAGGTGTGAAAAGGAATATGGGGGTACATTGCTCGTCAGAAAAAGGTGCTAACAGTGTCGGTCGTTACAGAAGTTAGGTCTATTAGTTTGTCTCAGCAGGTAATTGTATAATTTGTGTTTGTCATGCAATTATCATTGTTTAAAATTATTAAAGTTTATTCTATAATATTATAATCATAGTTACTTTTAGGATGAAAGAGAAAAAAATTTGATATAATTTGTGTTTGTCATGCAATTATCATTAACAAAATTATTAAAATTGATGCGATAATATTATAGTCATAGTTACTTTAAGGATGAAAGGAGAAAAAACTTTTTGATAGCGCTTTAATGTTTTAAATTAAAAGAAGTTTGTTTCTCACTCATCGTAAGAGATCTTACGGGTGACCTGCTGACCATCGTTCTGTTATAACCTTGATGTGATTTGACTTGAGAAGTCATTTTTTGTGACAATTTGTTAAGTTGTTATATTGCTGATATTTCTCGTATCATAATAAAATACAAATAAACAGCTTATACGAAATTTAATTCTATATTATGTTGTTTTTTTCTTTTAAATAAATATGTCATTCCTTTGATGTTATGGTATGTAAATAATAAATATTTATAAAATATTTAAAACATCTGAAAAAAAAAACCAATTAAAGTAATCTCGGTCATTAACGGTACTATTCACACCTACTACATCACTTTCTCTGACGAGCAGTGCCCCCATATGCCTTTTCACACCTACCTAATCTATTGTTACCGATTTCTCCGATTGTTTACTATATAAAATCATGTTACCGATTTGTCGTGTTACCGATTTGTCGGTAAATCTCACAATTCTATGCTCACTTCTAACGTAATTTTTAATGACATTTTAATGTTTTATCTTTTTCATGTTATATGAAAACTGACAAATAAAAATCATTAAAAAAGTTATGTTAGAGGCTATAAATTATAGAACTTCTTAATAGCCCATCAGAACACTTGTAGGATTAGCTAAAGTTAGTTGGAGGTCTACAACTTATTTATGGAGCCGAGATGTATGATTGTGTCGTCTTGAACCGCGTTTGGCAAATGCCGTTTACCAGGGGAGGTAACTTAAAAACAACAAAATAGAAGGTAACAAATGACTAAATTACACTGAGCATTATATGTATTTAGCACTGCTGTTAATTTTTCTTTCGGGTAAGTATTTCCTTACAGTTAGAATTAAAACTTGTCGGAATGTCTTTATTCCAGGCAGTTTGAAGGTTAAACCTGAAAAGTATTCTTTATTTTTTTCAGAATGATTTTTACCGGTCAAGAGTCGTTCTAGTTGTTATTAGCAAATTGTATGAAAAAAACATAATCGAAGAAAAGTGAAAGCATTTTTTCTTTCTTTTTCTTTCATTCCAATTGTTATTGTTACTTTTATTTTATTTCTAAGGTAAAGATAAAAAGAGATGATTGATAAAAAGTCAATGTAATACAGATATTAATTAAATTATTTTCATTTTTGAATGAATGAATGTCCAGTCATTCATTAGTTCAAGTTTTTTCCTTATTATTACTCATTATTTTATTTTTTTCTTATTGTTCTGTTACCATCTCTTATCAAATTATCTAACCTATTAGCTACTTAATATTTTAATAAAATTTCCGTTAAATTTCACATGTTATTTTAAATCCTTAAATTACTTTATTTCTGAATATAATGACTGCGATCAAAAAGGATACTAAAGATCAAAGTTTAAATAATTTTACCGGTGCTCTCTAATGCACTAGAAGTTTAAACTGGTGTACTCTATACGCACAAAATTTGTCAACTTTATTTACAACAGTGCTGAATCTGAACAAAATTCAAACTTAATTTGGTCTCTATATGAAAGTAGATGCGGATTAGAGGTGGAGTTGTAACGCGCTGGAGTCACGAGTTCGATCCCACGTTCCTCAACCAACATTATTAATTGTCTTTCGGATAAAACGTTAAACCAAGGCCCCATGTATCAGTTCCATAGGCTTAGAACGGAAAAGAACCAGGGGTGTCTCGTGGATGGTATGCTTTCTGTATCTTGCACTATCCCCCACAATCTAAAATAACTAACAACTCCGCAGAGAGCTATAATCAATGAGCAAGCGGTTCCGACGATGAATAAATTCAAACAGATAGATATATGAATGTGAACTATTCAGATATTGTTTCAGAAAAAAATGATAAGCAACAGTGCGAACATTTTATATCTACATTCATCACCATTTCAACCTTTTCGGAAGCAATTCGTTTCAAAGTCTTTTTTCATATACTTGAGTTGATATCTTTTGCCATGAATTAATCAAAATTTCGCCCATTCTTACCACCATAATGACTATTAAAACAAAGTTTATCTTTGACGTTGACCCTGCATATGAAGCAATATAATATGACGGTGATAGAGATTTCAATATTTACATACGCCATGTGGATAATTCATGGATATTTGGGTCCATTTATCAAATGCATTTTGCAGTGCATTTTAAGTGGGCTTTGATTTTTATCATTTTTTGGAGTGGTTCAAGGAGTCACAGCAATGCATGCACCGCCTACGCATATAAATCAATCTTTCAGTTTACTTGAAGGTATCTAAGGGCATTTGCATACTGACACTTTCTTTATTAACATTTTCAATTACACTTTTATCAAATTCATTTATATTATTCATATTTCATTTAATCTAATATAAATGATTACAAGTTTTTATTTTAAATACTGCATTATCTGGCGTTTTACACGTGAGAAGATAAATAGAATTCGTTTTGAAAGAACTGCGCATAGGCATTCAGCGACATTAGCACACGTTTACTATTTTCATGAAATCTCGAACATACTGTTGATATACGGCCCCTTGATAAGTGGTGAATACAAACTGAACTCAAGTTACTTACCTCAGGGAGTCTGACACGCAGAGGGTTATACGATGGTCACATGACCCCACGAAACAACCGGTTCCTACATAGCTAAAATCGTCACAACAGTGGCCCCTGTAGTCTGTGGCCCTTGGGTTTTCATAGTGGATAAGATTAATCGAAAGTTTGCCTTCTCCTAACGTCACGTCAACCTGTAATGTCAGAGGATAAGGAAATTAATAGTAGCTTCATAGACATAATGGTAATTTAGGTCTTTTCGTAGCTTAATGCATATCCTTTTTTGCGAATCTGCTAGAAAAATGATTGATGTAACAAAACATGTGTTAAAAAAAGAGAAATTGTCTTGCACCCAACCCTTTACAATAATGATTAGCTCTCACCCTAATTATAACCAGCTCGGGCAGCAATAAACCGATCAGAAATGGTGTGAAGCGACCTGTTAATTGTACTATACTTAATAAAATCTATATGAAAGGACAGCTTAAAATCTTATAGGTCGCTTCAGGGAAACTTGGGCATCGTTGTATGTTAGTTGTCAAGGAAATTTCATGGAGCTCGTAGTTAGGACATTCTAACACGTAGTGATAGTAACCTTAATAATATGTTGCAAGTACTTATAACGTTTATACTAAGAAAAAAAAAAGAACAAATATTACAATATATACCATGTCTTTTTGTCCTGCGTTTGCTATTTGTTCTATGAAACAAGACAAGCCAGTAAGAATTAATGACGTCACGAACTTTTACTAAAGTATTTTGTTGTTATTTGTATGCTGTGAACATAATGCATGCCTTTGATGCCAATAAAACCGGCACTTGACATAAGTTGTCATATAATGTACTGAATATCATGTCAAATGCATATCTTGGCGATGATCAAAGCCTGTTTACGAACCACTTTACTACACCGTTAAGCCTGCTCTGAATGTGACATACGTTGACGTCCATTGTCTTTTCCCCCAACATCCACCTTGTATTACTTAAATGGCGGCATAGCCGGTTTTCACTGTACATCAAATCGTAAATTTATTACAATCAAGTAACCCTTTTTAAGTATATACAAACAGTTTTTTTTTTTGCAACCAATATTTTCATTATTCATATATTCGATAAGGGGCTATTTTTTTCTCTAAAATTACTGTTTTTTTTTTCTTCTTTAAATGCTAGATACCATTTTTATGTAAAATCCTTTCAATCGATAAAATTTATCACCACGCCTAGTTATCTATTGAATTTCCTGAAATGTGAAAATTATTCAATGTCCTAGCTTAACGAACCTTTGACCGCTGGACACTTGACCTTGTTTGCTTTATGATAAGATTGAAACTGAGGGTTAATTCAATCAGTAGCTTGAAGCACAATATTTAATATTTCATTTCGGTAAGCTCCTGGATAGAAAATTGATTTAAAGGAGGGAAACTTTGGGGTTCCTCGATTATGTAGCCGCCAAGCGTTCTCGCTTGTAATTGGATCGGTTCCAGTAAAGTCACGTTGGCTCTTTGTCTCTGTATCCATAATATTTCATTCAATCCAAGTCCCCCTTTTCTCATTTTGCTTCAGTCATTTGATTGAAATTTTGGCGAGTTATTAAGTATATACGACCCAGAATGCTGGTCAGTTAAGAACATACATTTAATTTCACTTCCGATTCCAACTGACATGGTCCCTGTATACATAATAGCCACAATATAACATTGATATGTTGTATTAAATTTTGTAGAATTTATATAACTTGGGCTCCTGGTCGTTACGGGTGCTAGTTGGCATCTTCTTCGCTTGTAACCCTTAACAGATTCAGTTTCAAGGGATAATCCTAAACAAAATACTAATAGATAACTAAGAAAAAAAAACATGTATAATTGTGATAATAAACATTATTGAAAACAAAGGCTGATTTAATCCGTGTTTCTACAACGATGGACATAGTTTGTCATTTTAGATCAAACAATTCAAAAAGTATTTGATAAAAATCGGGCAGTTGTTTTCAATGACGTAACAGTTTTGTCTCAGGATAGCAACATGATAAAGTTTGTTTGTAAAGTCGATAAGGGTCCGACTGAATTATTATCGACCAAATCCTGCCATGATCACCGCATTTACAGAAAATATCTAGGAAAATAACTCCATGATACAAATTATTGATCAGCCCTCCTAAAACATCAAATACCCTTCAGAAATTTAGTTCAGGTGTGATGGAGGATCGTTGGTAAATATAGGTCAATTTAATTGAAGCGGTGTCCGTTTGTGTAGGTCTTGTCACCAGAAAAGCGACTCTAAATGTGTTTCGTTTTTATATATATTTTGCTGTGTTTGCAAAATTGCAACTAGAATACTGTCAGTATGACTGAAAAGGTTTCGCATACATACTTGTGTTTTAATTAGACCTCCGTAACGAAGACATTTCAAGCTAAGTATTGTTCCGTGTCTAGTGACATGAATACACGTGGCTGCCCGAAGGGGACTGTACTTATGGCCTCTATATTAAAGTGATAAAAATATTTGATGTTAGGACCAAAGGAGGTTTTACACAGTTAAGAACGAATGAAAATTAGAAGCACTAGCTTAAGGCTTACTGCCAATCTGTTTTGAGGCATAAAATTACATTTACTAAGCACTGGTTCTAGGAACGTAGCTCATGACCCTCATCTTGCTTTAAAACACCAAATACAAAAAATCTTAACTTATAGGAAACATTTATACTGAGTGATAGTAAGTTATCAATACATTATTGCTATAATGTATGACTGTATGTAACACGTGGAGAGTTCTAGTTCTAATGTTTATTAAGGGTCTGAGTTCCTTCCTAGCATCCCTGTTTTAAGTAATTTTGGCTGTAACATGATATTAACTATACATTTGTTTATATATGGTCTGAAAATGATTACTGTTGTCAGTTATCAGAACCGTTCTGGTTAGCTTTAGAAAGGTAACTAGTGGGATTCAATTTTTTTACATTTTCCTTTTTGTTTTAGAAATATTTTAGTATCATGTAAATTGACAATAAATTTTATATCTCTTTGGTCAGTATATATTCCATTGTACACTGTAACGTTTTCAATCCGTTAAGGAGTTCTAAACTTATATATTTTGTAATACTATCAATTTGTCACCTCTTTTATCAAGACATTTGGGGTCGTGAGTGCACTGACAATGTGTACATCTCAATAAATAATACGTACCATAAAAATACAGTCTTATCTCAGACTGGTTATCCTAAGCATATAAGTAAATTCATAAGATATGTATGGTGCAGATCTATTTCAATCCAAAATATTTTATAGCCATAGACAAGTCTTTCCCAAATTCCTCGTTCTCTACAGCTGGTGATAAAATTTAGGATGAACAAATGAGAAAGAGAGACCGTGAAACTAAAGTAATACAATAATAAAATAATAGGAAATAATTCCAAAGTTAGAATACTTTAAATTATATTTGTCAGTTAAAAAAAGAAACTATTTTTTTTATCTTTTTTTAAAGTCTCAAGTTTTCAAAATGAAAAAAAGAATGCTGTAGTTTTTGTATGTTATGCATCGTATAGAAATGTTTATAGAAAATAGTATATTTATTATATTAAGTAATAACTCTGGCAAAATTGTCACAAATATGATTATTTTACTATTCTAGAAAAATGTTCTGTCGTTTTTATGTTGCGTATCTATCAGGCATGTAATTTCTGTTTCTTCGACCACATTTCAAAGCAGCCATTCATTAGTATAGTAGTCAGAAAACTCCTAAGTTGATTAAAAAAATCCTTAAACATTAAGCATACCTTCTATAGACATTAAAACAATTAAAACTTATTCTTTGATTTATCTGATCTCTCAGATTACTTTCTAAAACAAGTTAAATTACAAAATAATAATAATAATAATAATCATAAATTATTAATCAAATAATATATAGGTAAATTTCGATTTGTATCATATAGTAAGAAATAATTAATTAAATACTATCATATCAGGTTATTTGTACTTACCATAAAATAAATGCAGAATATTATTCCTATAATATTGTAAAAAGTCATTTTGTTTTCTTGTAACAACACCGAAAATATAAGTTCTTCAATGAAACGACATTTTTCGTTTAATTTCCAGTACAATTGTAATGCTCCTGTCGAAGTTATCTAGACACAGACAGAACACGATGTGTTGAAATTTTCACTATCATTCCACTTATCTTTGGAATTTATTTCTCAATGAAAAAAATCACAAGATTGACCAGTACCCACTGGTGTACCTTAGTAGCCAAGATATGCTTAGAGCTCGCCCCCAGATAACGCCCAGTGATCGATTATTACATTTAATTCGAAATTCATCAATTTCAGGTATAATGTAGGCTGCGACTTATTAATTTGAGAAACAGTGAGAAATTATTGCTCGATTTTGGAAAGAGATTTCGTAATGGATGACAATTATTAATTTTTAGTTGCCGCGTTAGTTGTATTGTTGTTGTTGTGGTTTCCGGTCTTGTTGACGTTGTTTTTGTTGTTGTTACCTCTGAGAAATTTGCTGAGCTATTGTACAACCGCCGTGATTCTACGAGATACAATTATCATAGAGGCTTTACTAAAAAGATAGCGAACTCGTTTTTATCTTCTATAGGTGACATAGGACATGGCTTTCGATATAGACTGGGTCAAACTGTTTTGTGCAGGTCACACTTAAAAAGAACTAGATAAGTTCCGAGTTCCGTTAATGCTCTCCAGTGTTTTCGGAGAAACTCTGTCTAGGCATTTCTTTTAAATATAGTAATTTGCTCTTGGTACAGAAACCAGCAATATACGAGTATATGTACTTTAGTACATGAACTGAATGTAGAAAATGTACTTATGGAACACAGAAGCAGACGACTTGAAATTTAAGCTTGATTGTTACAGGGATTCAGACTGATGTCATTTTAGCTCTTTGCTTTTATGAATCATAGTGACTATTGAATAATTGGGACAATGTCTTGTCATCTAATTAAAACAACATCTATAAAAGCTTCTCTTTCAGTACACAGCAAAATGCAAAGATAAATATATAACGTATCGGACTTGGAACCGTGAAGGGATAAAGATCGAATTTGTCAGTGCCATATTTTTATCACAATTCCCTTTTCTCCTTTCTTTTGATACTGGACATATTTCAATGATAAGCGTACAAGATTTGTCAAATGTCTAAAAATACATGCAAAGTGCGTTACGAAGGGACATAAAAAGCAAGACCCGTGACAACAATCATTTTAATGCTGTTTAAAAATGGGTGGAAACCACTCATATAGTTATAGAAAACCATGAAAATGCAACTCCCTTATCTTTATAACTTTATTTTTAAGATTTGTATTTGTTTAATTGATGCCTAGGATTAAGATGCCTTTAAAATCATAAATTCCATTTTTTTACTTAAAAAAAATACAATCGTTATCTATAGGCATGTTTACAAAAGGTATGTAACTGTGTAGGTGTTAAAAAACAGTGAATGTTGAAAGGGTCAAAGATAAAAAAGATAGCGGTATGATAAGTCGAATGCACAGTGTCGTGAAAAAGTTCGACATTTTCAGTTAGCCATATTAAAACTTACATGCTTATTTAATTTTAACCCTCGAAAATCTTTCTCAGGAGCGGATCAATGATCAAGTGGTAAAGCACATGACCTGCACTTCATGGGTCGCAAGTTCGATCTCCCATTCCTCCACTAGCATTCCTAATTGTTTTCGGGTGAGAAGTTAAACCAAGACCAAACTTGCTGTACACTTGACTTGTTAAAGAATAAAGAGTGTCTCTCTGGAATGGGAAGCCCTCTGTGTATTCCCCATAGATGCATTTTCATGGTTTTCTATAACTATATGAGTGGTTTCCACCCATTTTTAATTGCATTAAATAACCCACTCATAAGGGGGCTGTCATGTTGGCAGCCTGTACCGACTATAAGTTATTTAATAGATCGAATCTCTCCCCAGCTGAAGACAAACACTGGACCATCATTTCTTCATTTATCGCATACCTCTATTACACAATGTTGTTTTTCGTTGCACATTAAAAAAGAAAGAAAAGAAAGAAAATAAAAGAAAAAAACTGTAGTTTTAACTATTCAGGTAGATAGCTTATCACCCTTGAATCTCTCCTCTTTCAATTCCAACTCAATAATGTTCCCATTAAACCATCTAGAATAAGCACCAACAAGATGCTGTTATATGTTATACAGAACATGAATCATACACAAAACATCAGAAACAAACTATGTGTTTGTGGGAGAAAAATATTAAGTGTTTTATGGTATTCAGACCTTTGGAAAGCACTGTAATAGAATCCCGAATGTCTTATATTGGTACTAAATGACGTCATCATGATCTAAACAGACCCAAAAGGAAAGCCATTTGACCAAAAAAAAAAATAAATGAAAAAAATAAAGTGAATTGAAGCTGTAAGGTAAATCAGCGTAACAGAATGTTTAGGCACATGGATGTTAAACATTAAATAAGTTATGTGACGCCAAAGACTTGATTTAATTGTGTCTAAATGAGTGTGATGCTAAAGAATGTCACGTCTCATGAAGAACATGAACAGATATGCAGTCATGTGAACGGTGCTTGCGAAAGTGACGTCATCTTATAGTCATAAAGTAATGAGAAACAGAGGAAAGACGTCCCTTTGAAAATATAAGTCATGTGATGGTATAGTATTAACAAAAATGATTAATGAGATTTAAATTGAGTTGCAAGGTACTCATGTATGCGGAGGTAGATAATGTTAAGTCACACTTTAATAAAGAATGTTCAGCCACGGGACAAAAATGCCATAATCTGTGAAAAAAAAATAAGTTTCTGAATATAATATACTAATAGTATATAATAATATGACTGTATATGCTCGAATAACTATTTTGGGAAGGAAACAAAATTAAGTGCTTTTAAAATTGGTCATATCTTCATTTCGACTCCTATATCTATTAAAACAGATTGTTCATATTTCAGTGAATCTTTATCAGTGATAAATCGTTCGTAAGGCACATAACTCATTTCATTTCGAAATGCTTTGTTGGATTAAAATATCTAATCAAAACGCCCACTGTGGTACAGGTGATTTTGCTGAAATGTTCAGAATCTACGCCCTTAAAAGACAGTTTCTCCCAAAAGACACGAACTGTGCATTTAATGGTCTGCCTACATGCTCCTGCTGGAGAAAACAAAGTTGAATTAAGTGCATTGTCAAACGTACCGGCGTATTTGTTAAAACTACAATGATGCAACATAACACCGCTAAAGTTTAAGATTTTGTAAGTTTTGTATCCAGAGATCTAGTATTTAGGGATTACAATTTCGTAGAAAATAAAATATCATTCTACAAGTTGACCAGTGTCCAGCGTAAAGGCAAGTTTGGACAAGATGGTTTTCTTTTAGTTACGTTATTCGGACGTTAATACCTAAAGTTGTGTTTTGTTAAGAACAGTATCTAAATAACCCGATTTACAGGAATTTTACTGGTTAGCTAATAGCAGGATATTTGAATTCATGTATGACTCTTTTTCTACGTATGTAAGTCGAGGGTGGTTAGCGAAACTATGCTATAATATAGGCGTTAGATTCTAAAGTCGGTTAGTGGTTAGCGAAACTATGCTATAATATAGGCGTTAGATTCTAAAGTCGGTTAGTGGTTAGCAAAACTATGCTATAATATAGGCGTTAGATTCTAAAGTCGGTTAGTGGTTAGCAAAACTATGCTATAATATAGGCGTTAGATTTTAAAGTCGGTTAGTGGTTAGCAAAACTATGCTATAATATAGGCGTTAGATTCTAAAGTCGGTTAGTGGTTAGCGAAACTATGCTATAATAAAGGTGATAGATTCGAAAGACCGATGAAAACATCTACAGCTCATTGTGTGTATAGACAATTTATTTTACTTGCTCTTGCCATCTTATGACGATTATGTGCGGTGAGAAATGTCAGGTTTTCACACTCGAATCCATTATTAATAAATAATTTCACTAAATTGAAATGTCAGATTATATTTGGAAGTTTTCGATATTGATAAAACAACTTGACCAGTCATAGATGTTTGTGAGGTCCACCGGTTGCCCCGATAAGTCTTTTCATACCAGAGCTTCCATTAAGAACCGCGACTGATAAGCGAAGAACATACATTCTCCCAAAGTCGGTAATGTTGACTTTTATTTGAAATTTATCAATGCTGACAAATAATTAGCTATAACAAATTTTCATAGAGTGTGTATGATTATTGAAGCCTGTTTTAGTTATGTCAATATGGAGAAATTATTTTTGACAAAATATCTAGCTTGAATATAACCACACCTACCTGATAAGCCGTGTGAGTGTTTTCGGGGACCTCTTCATGGCCAAATTTTGACTGGCATGTTGATAATAGTTTTGATTTCTTTCAACAATCAAACCACACGAATTGAGCGATTTCATATATTGTGAAGGTCAGGGTATTAGGGAATAAGTCCTTTAGAGGGATTAGCAAGAAAATAATGACCTAATAATTATACTGACCTAGTATATGCGGCCAGGTATTTCCATTATTTAAACTGAAATGATAACGCCAGACCAATGGCCATTGCTTAATATGTCAGCCAATTTTCTCATTAAAATATGGCGAAATCTTTTTGAGTACTGATATATCAGAGTATTTTGAAAATACTAGTACTTGTTCTGAGATGTTTATCTAACTTTTGGATTATTGTAGAGATAGGTAGCTTACAAAACTTGTTAACTATTGAGGAGAAACTGATATCCGTCGATGAACATAACACTTCAACTTCACTTATCGCCCCACCCACAACTGAAACAGATAGGGTGCATACTAACAGTCTTACCCCGAATACCAAAACACAGCTTCACGGTGTAATGATTGATTTTTAAACGAGTTGGTTCACTGTTTTGACTCTGAAATTAAAACTAAAAATGTTTGTTCTCGTATTAATTGTACTGGCACATTCTGAAATAAGAATGAGAGATACATAATATATCGTGAAGGTCACCAACATGTTAAGAATGGCTCCAGTCTGCTACTCTTTCAAATTTCCGAGGATATGAGAACGGAAATGGCGGAAAAGTTGCTAGAACATTGATCCGGGACTTCTTCACGTCTTCCTTCGAACATTATACGAAACCTTAATACACATTTTGTAAGATATGTAGTGATGGATCAAAATATAAAGGAATGCAAATTTAGGAGTAAACTGAATACCAGCACAGCGGCATGTTTTTCTTACCGGTTACACATTGCAAATCTCACCGTTTACTGCTGGGTAACATTACAAAAAAGATAAAAAAAATCTCTGATTTTATTTGTTTAAAAATTAAGTTTGATTAAAAATTTTCAGAGATAAGCCTACTGTTTCTATAAACATAATTGTTTTCGAGTCGCCTTGTATAGAAAAAGTTAACATAGTACACCATTTTGATGAATTCTGGAGTTCTCATGTGTTCGACTTTATCACGGACATCACTTCAAAACAGATTCAGGCAAAACTATACTTCTATAGCTGTTCGAGTTCCTAAGCCAAGAACTCCAAAGCTATCTATTGGATTAGGTATCATTATCAATAATTTTACTGAACTTTTGGAGAAAGTCAAAAGAATTCCCTGGTATCAAGGGACTGCGGTGTAGCACGTCGAATTTTCACTCAGAAGGTCCCAGGTTCGAAGCCTGTCAGCGGATATGGACGAGACTTTCGCCTTTTTCTTCAGCGAAACCACTTTTCAGAATTCCAACCTTCCGTCATAGAGAGGGTAAGCATAGGTAGCAGGACCTTAATTTACGTTCGATGGCAATGGCCGACCATCTCGTCACCGTCGAAACTCGCAACGTGGACGTGCATGCAGCGACTCCTGACAGCTTAAAACAAAGTCACGGAAGAATGTCCGCCAAGTGACCCATAAAATAAGATTGAAAGATAAGAAATTGTTTTTTTTTGTTTTTCTCACTGATAATCGCTTTTTTGTTGATTGAGGAGTAAATAAACCGTAGTTCCTAATTTTTCGTTGCGCCGTATTTTCTCCTTCACTTTTGTGATATACCCCAGATATAATTATATATAGTCAAACATTTCTTTTAATACTTTTAGGGAATACTGTGTCAGCTCCGAACTTGCGTGTGAATTAAAAATCAAAATATAACGTTTGTTAGGAAGTGATTGCTGAGATGCAGCAATCATTTAGCCGCTGAAGCCAGTATTTATCGTGGAATCTATTTAAGTTGACGTCGAGTCTATGAATAAATGTTGAAAGTCATACCGACTGTGAATATCTGACACCTACTGGCATTCATTATATGATTTCAGCAATGTAAAAATGAATATGTGAAGATACCAGTCACAGATAAGCTTCACTCATATGTGAATGTGCAAATGTACGCAAACTTCACTTGTGTGTGCATGTACGAATGAATGTACGTAAGCGTTACTTACGTGTGAATGTACAAGTGTTCGCAGACTTCACTCATGAGTGAATGTATAAGTGCACATAAGCTTCACTCATATGTGAATGTGCAAATGTACGCAAACTTCACTTGTGTGTGCATGTACGAATGAATGTACGTAAGCGTCACTTATGTGTGAATATACCGTTGTATGTAAGCTTCATTTAAGTGTGATGATAGTTAAATTGTATAGTTAGGAAATACACGCGAACTTTTGAGATAAACCTCGTACAGACATACGCAACATTCACACCAGTGAGACTTACGTGTATGTGAAGATTACAATTTATATCTGCTTTCAAATACACTTTCCTTCTGAGAACGGAAATGAAATAATCTGTGACTTTACTGAAAAAGTTATTGAAATGCATGTGCTCCCTGTTAAAAGAAGCGCCTCTAAGATGTAACTTTTGTTTCTAATGATGCAAAACTCCAGCACTGTTTCAAGTGTATGTATTTTTCGGTTTATTTGGGCATATCAGCTCTTCATTTTGACCAGCGAGGTGAAAAAAACCGGTTATTTTTGCATTTTTTTTTACCTCAGCTTAGTTAAGATATAGGTTGTATAAGGTTTCTATCATTTTGTCGTTAAATCATTGAGTATTATTCATTTTCTCTATATACAACTGTAAAAGCTTGCTTTCCACTACATCAAGCAAAGCTTAAATCACCGTTCGTCGCAATACCCTGTGATAATGTTCTAAGATCTAAATAAGACAATGTTCAAAATCGGCGACATATGCATATTTTAACACTCCTTCCACTGTAACAAGTTTATTGGGGTTTGGGTGTATCAAATCCTTGTCCTGTTTTAGGAGGGGACCGGATTGTAGAGGGTTTACTTATTTATTTCAACAAGTGCAATTACAATTCATGTGTAACTTAATCTAAGGTTGACAACACATATAAAAACAAGAAACTGTCTGTCAGGATTACTCCCCTTTATTTGTCAAAGCTACTTAAAAAGATGAAAAAAATAATACAAAAAAGAAAAACAGAAAAGAAAAATGTATCTAACATTTGCATTGATAACTGCCATTTAATAATTCGTTACTTTTGCATTGTCAATATGAGCCGCACACTTGCGTTGGGCAAAATTATATATATAAAAATTATCTATACAACATTTCTACAAAACACGCATACAAACTTGCACTCACATGAACAAGATTACGAACAATCACATTTTGAACGGAAATGAAACGAAACTATTAAGTAAAGAAAGCTATTACCCATTTGCTCAATACACTAAATTATGCTGTAATGAATACCGTGTTATCATGAAAACGAAATGTGATATCGTTCAAAACACTATAAAAGGCACTCGTTAAATCTAAATCTCTTAATTATAAGCAACTACAATCCATTACGTAGAGTACTTGACGAAAAATAATCATAACGCATACTTGTTAAATAAAGTAGTATACCATTGCAAAATAAAAAAAAAATCAGTGTCTGAGCAATTTCTTTCTGAATAAGCTTCGACCAAATTTTGCCAATTGTCACCATTCTAAAAAAAACAAAACAAAACAACAACAACAACAACAACAAAACAAACAAACTAGTTTTCTCTATATATCTATTTTAGTATTTATTTCTCATCGGTACCGGTTGCCATATGGCCGACGTCCCATGAAAAGTTGAGTTATTTTAGATTTTGCAGGATAGTGCTAGATACCGGAAACCTTACATTAAGACATGCTCCTCGTTCTTTTACTGCTAAGTGTATAATACCGATACAATTGGCCCTAGTTTGACGTCATATCCTAAGATTTCATCAACTTTACTTAACACAATAATACTGTTATTTTTAGAATCTCCAAGTCCAAGCTACGAAAAAGTGAAAAAAACAAAAAAACAAAAACAAAACTGGTATTTGAAACCTTCGCTTCGCAATCGTGCAAAGTTGTCCTTCTTTTGAATCCTCCGCGAGAGTATATCTGAGAGTTTCAAGGCTCAAGAACCCATAAAAAACCTCAAGTATATATGTGAATCTCACGTAAATAAGAAATTATTCAGTTTAGAATAGATTTATGAAAAGAATCGCTGATGACGTCGAAAGCTCGACGTAGGGGACTGGGTCGTAACTTCCTCCCATGGGATATTTACAGCAGCAATATACCGCATAAAAGCGGGGAGAAGTACACATAGAGGACAATTTTGTCTTGTACACATAAAGAGAAAGAAATCTATGCTATGAAGTATCTGTATCAAAATGTAAATGAAAATAATATGAAAAATCTGAGTAAAAGCAAAAAGTTTTCGAAGAATAAATAAGACAGAATCTTTTTACTTTCATCCATAGAAATGCTTTGCTCTCCACTCTCTAGTTGGTGTAACGATAGATGGGCAGATAAAGATAGCTGTCTTAATTAAACATTTAAGCATTCACCTAACAAGAATAGATAGCTGTCCCAATAAAACATTCACCTTAAGCATTCAAATAACACGGATAGATAGCTGTCCGAATAAAACATTTAAGCATTCACATAACACGGATTGAGAGCTGTCCCAAATAAAACATTTAAGCATTTACGTAAAAAGGATAGACAGCTGTCCCAATAAACTTTTAAACACTGACAAACTTCTTTTATCTACATAAACATTAATTGAATTCTGCATTGATAATTCCGCGCAAGGTAAAGTTACATGCAGCCACACTCGCCTACAATCAGATCGGGTACGTCGACTTTTCGAACGTTGCCATGGTTATCCCTGTACAACAAACTCTGAGGAGAAGCAAATGATACAGGTGAACAACATGACTCGATGGCTACACTCTGCATCAGGCGGGTATGATTATAGTATGCTGCTCGAACACCTGAAAATACCAGGAAAAAATGCTCCCTTGTAAGATGTATTACATGTACTATTATTTTCAGTATTGAAAATGATAACGTTATGACCTTTGCAATTGTTTCAGTGGTCGGCAGGCTTTTCAGTGAATTAGCTTGGAATCTGTTTCGTAAAAATGATTAAATTGTAAGATCTGTCATTCATTCACGTTGAACATATATTCGATATGATTCGACTGATGGTGTTTAAATTATTAGCTTATCCAGCAGCTTCTAATGAATACTAGTTGGTCTGCAGTCACAGTAAAGTTCATGTAAAACAGTCTTGAACATTTGTCTGCCAAAATATTAAATTCAAAGCACGTGCGAAAGGGAAGTCAGTAAGATATTTCTAAACTTTTGGAAAAGAAAAACACACATGAAATATTTCAGATAACAAAATGCACTTAAATGTAATTAATATATCTTACATAAATTTGTTCCTTGTTAACATATATAAGAAAAATCTGTCACCATAGTACATCGGTCTGCTCAGCAAGTCAATAATTCAAAACAGCGGCCCACCGAGATCTAGATCTTTTAGACCTAATAGTTATTCTTACAATATGATTATTCAAGCATATGTTGATCTTTTTGGTACTATAATTCTACATTTTGTTTTAAGGTTAACGTGAGCTGAAAGATACAAATATTATGTTGTAAAATAAATAGTGCATACCACTGAGGACTTCCTGACATTATATTAATCTCGCAATCAGCTCTCAACATTGGACGGGCCTCAGCTTCGGATGGCTTACCTGCCGGTCCCTATAATGCCAGGAGGTCTTCAGTGGTGTGTACTTTTTTTTAAACATGAATATGACACGAATGAGATTTTACCGTTGCACGATCCGGTACAGAAGTTTGGCCTTATCGTTTCCGGTGTCATGATGTAGTTCCAACCGATGTCGCGGAAGTTGATCTCCAGTTGCTCCTTGTGGCAGCAATTCATGCCGCCTTCTATACACGGCACATGTCTTTTGTTGCGTTTGAGTGAGCGGGGATGTTGTTTCATGTAAAATACTAAAATTGGCATATATCCTGCAAAACAAAGATCCGTAGCATATTTTTAAAAGCATTTATGTTCGATTTTTAAAGGTAAAACTTAAAAAACAAACAAAAAGCGAAATATCTTTATTTTTGTCACTTTTAACAATATAAAGTGTAGTTAGGCTTGACATCGCATTAAAATTGTTCTGAATGAATATGGAATTATGTACGACTAAAATATCAATGCGAAAAAAAAAATATGCAAATATAGACTGATTGTTATCTGAAATTTCAGAGGCGACTTTCATAATTATCCCGAAATATTTGTCAAAATAGCGTTTTATGCAAACAGTTAACAGAACTTTTTTCTGCGCATTTTATGCTGCTAAATATGTGCTGAATCTAACCTTCTTTGTTTCCATATATAGTTTTATGATTTTGTCTCTGGCAAGTTTTGCAGACGACAGCTAGACCATGGTTACGGTGAGGCTTGGAAAGCCATCTTACAACACTCCGTTTCACATAGATTTTCATCCATCCATACTTCAACCTTGTATCAATCCGCTTCACAATATTTCGGAAGCGAAGAACCTCTTTTCCGCCCTTGATGTAAGGTTCTAGCTCCGACACCATGAATTCCTATAATGTTTAGGGCTTATTCCATTACGAATTTGTAGCACACATTTATGATTGCCACAAATAATGTGAAATTATGAAAAGTTATCCAAGATCAAGTATGAAAAAATACGGTTTTATAAACTATAAAAGTGTTCTGTACATTTTGAGAGGCAAGTCTACAAAAACAGTCAAAACTACAATTCTGACATTGAATCTTGAAATTCTACATGGTTTAGTTCTACCAAAAGCCATTCTGCAGAAGTTCAGTCAAGTACAGGTGACTTGTTTACTGTTTGTTATTCCTGGCTAATTTTAGTAGTAGGTTCCTTCTACTTCGATCTTTGCATTGACGGGTAGGGTCAATCTTTTAATGACTCGATCCCATTGCTGCGTATCAGTGAGGGATTTCAGAACATAATCTACAGTTGCGGACAACTCATTTCTTTTATTTTTATTTTCAGGATAGTGCACATGGGATATGGTAAAAAATGTCTAAATATCTCTCCATTGTTACCTACCTGTATATGATGATCGTTGACGTCAGGCTGCTTGTAGATCCAGAGTTCGACACCCGACACCATATCTGGGTTTATACCGGATGTGGCTGTATCAAAGCTGTAGCATCCTGTACTCTTGGTCTGAGCACATTTGTCGGTAACTGCATAACAAAACCATGTTTGAAAGTGCAAATTTAAACGACCTTTCGTATGGTAGAGTTTGTGTTATTTTGTTAGTTGTACATTCAACATCATCTTTGTTCGCAGAATGAGCTCGGGAGTGGCCGTATTTTATTATGTATGCAATTGAAAGAACTGATGGTGTTTTTTAAGAGTAGCGTAAGAATAGCACCAAACTGTCCTAGTATAATGGTCATTCTCGGCAAGCACCTGCACATAAAACTAGAGTTATATAGTCTATTGTTTTTCCGCCTTTAAAGTTCACACATGAAGCAACTTTGCTTGTGATTAAAGCTTTAATAAATCACAGAAACATTTTGAATAACAGTGGGGGACATTAGTAGATTATCTACCC
The DNA here is from genome assembly GCA_012932295.1 of Cyclina sinensis. NCBI lineage: Eukaryota > Metazoa > Mollusca > Bivalvia > Venerida > Veneridae > Cyclina > Cyclina sinensis. Next base: position 13,723,567 of record JAAONU010000012.1, on the reverse strand, counting down.
TGAATACTCTCTGATATTAGATTGGTCCTTCCATTTGGATTCCTCTGCTTTCATCGCTATTTTTCTTTTTTGCTATGTTGATAATTAAGACTAATTATTTGCAACATTGGTAGTCAGATTACACATTTGGTTTAGCAACATGTTTTGTTAACACTGTTATGTTTTTTTTTTTTTAATCCTAACTTTTTATTTAATATATAAGCGACAATTTTCACAACTAAAAGGCAAGACTATCACAAAGAGAAACAAAGATAAAACAGAGGATTCCAACTGAAAGGACCAATGTGCAATTTTGTCTACCTCTGATTTTATCTGAGTAAGGGAGATAATTTGTTAGCAGGAATGTCCCTCGTTGGATTAATCCGTTCTCTGAAGTTACGCTTAGTGTTTAAATGATCACGATTATTGGCGGTCCAGATTAACGCTGAAAACACAGTGAATGTTCACAGAAGTAAATTAGAAGTAGTGAAGACCTCCATCTCGATTAAGGAAATATGTTTTCCAGTGTACATTTTATTGTATACTTTATTTACGAGTGGACCAGTCATAACAGAGTGTTTGTATTTTTATTTATCTCAGGTTACGTGAACTAAATTATTAAATATTCAGTGAATTTTGATCAATAATATTATTTTAAATGGATTACAGCAAAACGCTACTCTTAACTTGCAGCACTGAAATCAGATAGCTGCCGATCAGGAGAAGAACTGGCTGTTTTCCTGTATTCCCACAAATCTTGTACTTCCACTTACATTTGACCGCGTTCAACCCCTGAATAACCTTGATTACACCGAGAGTGAAATTCTACACCCCAAGGACGATATTTGTATAATTTCATAAAGTGAAAAGCCCTAATCGTTACATATTCTAAACTAACTCTATTTTCAGTGCGATAATTCAATAGATTTCCATTTGTTTGTGCGCTAAACGTGCGCAATGAAAGCAGACGTAGATGAAACATAATGGGTCTCATTTCGAACGCTTGCAGTTCAATATGAATTCTCACTAAATGCATTTTGCACGAACCCGTCACGTTTTTACACGCCAGACACAAAATTCCCGCTTGTGTCAGCTAAAATGATATTATAATCACTCATAACAAAATTAAGGCACGTGTTCCCAAACTTTCTTTTGCTGAAGTCGATTTATTTAAGCTGTCGGTTTTTGTATTTACCTGGCCAATCTGAATTTATTATATCAACAGCACAATTACTCTCAGTCACGTATTCATACAGGTTCTGCTCCTCCTAGTCTAAGTGAAAATTTTGTTTTGGCAAGTTATCTTCACAGACATAACACCAAATTTAGCAAAGGATAATGTTTTAGTAGCCCTAAGGTTATAGTCTTTTGTTTAATGTCTTTCTCATGTAATAGATAGTTTACCTCAGCATGTCAAGGAGGACTCCAGTGATATACATAAATTAAGAATAATCTTTTAGCTTGTAAGTGATTTTATAGAGAAAAGATGATATAGTTTTACAGTTATATCTTAATTAGTTACTCTAGTCCTATAAATTTGTTAACATCAGTCCTGTAATGTGCAGTATCTGCATTTTTACATAATTAATTGTATGCCATCTTATGCCATCATATGTTTGTCTTCACTGAAATATATATATAAATAATAAATAAACCTTTCTTAACGATTGTGAAGAAAGTGTTTGCTCACAAAGCAATTCTAGGAAGTTTTACGATTTTCAAGAATCAGTCAGTCAGTCAGTCAATCAGTCAATCAGTCAATCAATCAATCAATCAATAGAAAACTGATTGAATGAATGAATGAAAATCTATAAAAGAAGAGAAAAAGTACATATTTGACATACTCACTGTCTTTCCCGAATATGAAAATTTCTCTAGTTTTGACAACATTGCGAGAGTCTTCATTCCCTTTATCAGCGTCGTCATTCATTGAAAAATCTTCGCCAACGTAAAAGTCGAAAGGTAAAGGTGGAAGAGGGTCATCAACTTTAGGAGCAGACGATAGTCCAAGCTTTTGTAATAACTGTTGTTTTACCAGTTCAATTTTGATTTCTTTCTCAGTGGCAGTATTGCTAGTACACGTAGAACAGTGTGTGCTGGACTTTTGTGAATCAGTTTCTGATGTTGAAACTTCCTTGTCTGTATTCCTTGACAGTGCTATAAGCTCACTGGCATCGATTTCTGGAACGTCATCAACTATTGCATCATCATTACCAGTTATTTCGTCATCACCTATATTTTCATTTTCGATACTTATAGTTGCCTGTTGATTATCGCCGTTTTCCGCTTGAATACTATCCGATTCATCCTCTTCGTCGTTGTTATCAATTACGTCATCGTAGACATCAATTGCGTCATCATTTCCATCGTCGGCGGTCGTCTCGTGATTTGTTCTTCTTGTTTCTTGAACACCAGAAGCTAGCTCCTCTCCTTTTGCAGTTTCAGTATTTGGTAAAAATGACTTCGCCTTTCTATACCTATGACCATGTCTTGTTTTGCCTTCGCTTGACCGACTTTCCTGTCCTTGGGCGGCGTTATTCACACTGACAAAATCCTCGTCAGTACTGCTTCTAACATCGTCAGTATCCAACGGATCGACTGATACACTTTGTTTTGGAATAATCACGAATGCTAGTAACAACGGCAAAACATACAATATAACAAACGCCATTCCTCGTTCACTTTAGAAAACAAACTTATTTATCAAAGAAACTCAGATAATCCCCCGAGATCTCAATGTCGGACAGACGAGACAGTATTTCAACCACAAACAGAGCTGAAGTACACTTACAAATTAATTGTACAAGTCGTAAGTTAAATAATCCGGCTACCTGTAACAATGATCACGTTTGATTCAATCGAAAACTGAGTTAAATATATTGAAAAAAAAAACGTAGAGTGAAAATTGAATGCGTTTTTGAAACTTTAATTATAATCCTCCTTAATACGGTTATAAAAATGAAAAAAAAGCTGTTTTCTACCACGTCGCTTCAAAAAGCGGTAAGTCGATAGCAGATTAAAGTTACACTGACTCAGTCAGTACAGAGGCTTAAATACATAGATTCAGTATTCACTGTGTATAACCATACGTCATTACGCAACGAAAGCAAGTATATGCGTCGCACTGAAATCTGTGAAAACCCAAGTACATTTTGCAATATCTTAAAATAAATTTCAAACAGCAGTGAAAAATGAATTCTTTGATTATTTCTTTATTTATTAAACGTAGGACTTCCGGCTATATATTTGGCGTATCTTAAAAATTCATGATATAATAGTAGCGCCTTTAAGTGTGACTAAAATATGTTTTTGATATTAGTATTAGTATAGTATTCTGTATTAGTTAAATTGTTAGTACAGGGTTATACGTTAAACTAACCAAGGTAGACCATGTAATTGTGGTTTGGTCAATGGTATTACTTTTTATACATTTTTACGACTGTAAGGGATTTTAATTTACTTAAGCTGCACAGCTACTCCGCGAACTGGACTGCAAGTTTCCCAACGATGTTAAATTGAAGTGCATTCGTTTCTAATAGAATTTTTTAGGTGAGCTTGATTCCATCTGGTTCAGATACAAGCTAGCACTTAATAGCAGCATTAGATCCAAGTTGATGAAAGGTGCTACCACGGTGGCCAAAATCAAACAAATTTGTGTACGCCAACAAAATTACACATCTATTCAAAACAAATACACGACAGATATAGTTATACATGTTTTTACAAAATTTAATTTCTAATCGTTATTGGACCTTTTTAAAGCAAATTTGTCATGTAACTAAACGGTCTTCCTATATAGAAGGAAATATAACTCAGGAAACATATAATAAGCAGAAAAAAAGAAAACCACCACCACCACTACAACAACAACAAACAACAACAAATATACATCTAAATAAACACTTTAAGCTATTGAATAAATCTGGATGAAATAAAACAAGTTATAAGTATTCTTTAAATCATTTATAAAAGATTAAGATTCCTGGAGTCAGAGTGATTTTTTATTGGACGGGTCATTAAAATATTTTAAGTACAAGAGATAAAATGAATGCATATTTTTATATCAAAACGCAAAAAAGATATTTACAATATTTTCGTTGGGCAGCCAGCTCCCAGAAATTTGTCAATTTTATGAGTAAATTTATTCATATCAACATAAAAGACTTGACTCTCTGCCAGTCAGCCGGGGACATACATGCGTGAACTTAATCCCATAGATAATAAAGATTTCGTTTAGCAACAGATACAGTTACTTTGTACCTCGTATAGAAACTAATACTGTAATCCTGAAACATATACTGAAAATACTTAATGACTGACGATGACTGTAAATTATGAGAACAATATCTATTTGATTCAAGTAAATTTTACTTATTTATATCGATATTTAAACATTTTAATGTGACAAATGTCAAAATTCTTTTAGTTATAAATTATTCACACAGAGCAAAAGTGCTTAAAACAGTATTGAATATTGTCCTTAGAGAACACCAATCAGCAGTTATCATTTAGCATCAAAATAAATATGCGCATGTTTCCTCAACGGAAAACTGAGACAGCAAAAACAGGCGATGAACAAATGTTTATATCCTGTCCATTGTTCACAAAATAGCATCAAACATCATTGCCATGAAATATAAAAATATTTTGTTGCGAAACGGTGTTATTTATATGTAGCTAGCCGCAAGTGGTATGTGTGTCTTTATATGTCTGTTTTGACTGTGTCCACCAACTTTTGTAAGAATGACTCTGTTTTATTTACAGAGCTACTTAAACTGAACTACAGAATGTGAGAATACCCAATTTAGAATATCGATCTTAAGATTAAAAAGTAGCTTTCAATAAACTGTGACCATAATTTATTCTATCATGTGCGCATTTCGAAAAGCAACAAGAAGTTATAAAATTTCCAACAGAGAGTTCCCTAGACAGAATGAAGCGCAACAAAGCTGCTGATGTCACATCGTAAATCTTAAAGTGAAGTGTAAAAAAGCTGCTGATGTCACATCGTAAATCTTAGAGAGAAGGAAATGTAACAAAGCTGCTGACGTCACATCGTAAACCCTAGACAGAATGAAGCGTAGCAAAGCTGCTGACGTCAATTAATCGTAAATCATTACCGTCAAGTTCATTATTTTAATTCATGGTTGACCATTTCGGCTGAAGATATGTTACAATACATTGAAAGCGCTACCGATAATTAAAATGGTTTATTAGACATAAAAGTTATTTCTTAAACCTTTTCTTATAACGTACTTATCATCAAATTTTCAATCGATATTGAGGAAGAACTGATTCCCCAGGTCTATCAAAACATATTTAAATTGACTATGGCCGTGATATAACATTATTGTTACCTTTAATTTAACTTTGGAGTATTTACATGGGTGAGTCATCTAACTGTATACGAAGAAATATAAAACGCTTTAAAATCATGTTTAAAATTCAGACAGTCAGTCATATTGCGGTGTATATCCAGTAAATGGTTCAGATATGACAGCGTGAAAGGAAGATTTTAAAAGGCGAAACATAGTGCATTCAAGTTCCAGACTAATCCTTCAGTTTGAGACAGACTAATTGGAAGAACTTTAAACAGCGGTATTTGTTAAGTATTAACTACATTGAAAATTGACTGCCTTAATAAGTAGTGCAGAAAGACACTTAAACTTTAGTCATGCTGACCGCATAATTGTGGCATCGTGCTATATAGTAAACTTGTTACTAAACTGCGAACTCAGCATCATGCACATTGCGAGTGTGCTATTGTGTGTAGGATTTGACTTTTTCAAAACACTGTTTCCTGACAAAAACATTTCTCCCGAGGTTCTCTTTCAGATTTCTCTATATTAATCACCTACAAATTTTACATTGTCTCTTATAATTAACGGCATTTTGTAGATTCATTTCAAAAGTTTCAAAAGTTTTTTTTTTTGACTTTTGACAAGTCTTTGGCAAAACAATCATGTGATTTCGCAAAGAAAAAAAGGAAAAAAGAGAAATAGAAAACAAACAAACAAACAAACGATCAAACAAAAAACGTCAGAGGACGGGACACCAGTTAGGTATCTTAGCCACTAGGTCGACAGGTCGCAACGGTAAGGCCGATTGGTTGCAGGTCTACTTCACGAACAGTAAAGTTCTGCTCCGAAAATAAATACGATAGCTCCGACGACGCCAACGATCATGATATGCCCTGAAATTATATTGCTGGCTATCATTGTAAGAATCTGAAAATTGCAAAATAATATTGAAGTACGTTTCACTTCAACAATGATATGTTATAATAATGCAACGTACTTTGGACCTGAAATTGCCTAGACCAAAGTGCATTCATTTTTGGCGTTGCACTAAAATGACTCCAAAGTTTGTCCCTAAAGGGTGTTATAAATATAGTTAGCTATAATCAATATATCCTGAAAATTTAATGAGTTTCTTCTGTCAGTGATGGTTTTCACATAAATTACGCTGATAAATGTTCAGCTGATTTTTTTTTCTAGCTTTCATGAAAGTTTTCGAGAGAATTAATTTAAGCTAGACAAATATCTAATTTTATGAATTTCTGCAAGTTAATACTTCATTTTTAGTGACACAAAACCTCCTTCTGGCAAAAGACGCCCTGAATAAAGAGTTGTCAGATAGCAGTTATACAGTTATTCAGCGTCCTTTCCACAGGCTTAATAACTCATGTTATTTCAATGGTGGGGTGCTAAATAGATTCAATTAACCCAATACTGATTCTAAAACTCATAAGTCAGAAATGAGAAAATAACGCATTCGATTTATTGCAAAATTTAGTTATGGGAAGAAGCTATCATATCGACCAAATACTAGGGATGCAATCAAGGGAACGACTTTATTGGATACAAAGATGGTTCATAAAGCATTGTAAATAACACATCGGGCAGATATTACAGGATTATCTCAATATCTACGAATTTGTTTCTTGGCGAGTGAAAGACATTTTATTGAGGATTGTTTCTGACTATTACAGATTTATGGCAGCACAAGCGTCATTTGTGTCTTATTAAACATTTTGTTGGAAGCAGCATGTGGGAAGATGTTTTAAATAAAAAACTAAAATGATTTTAAAAGAACTGTTGTGGATATTTGTTGGAACTTTTTGTTCTGCAGGTAAGATAAATGAAAACTTATTTGTCTAAAAATGATAAAGCAGAATAAAGCAGACGTATTTGTGTATCAATAAATAACGCACTGGAACCCCAGAAACAACACAGCATTTGAAATTCCGTCTTTTGCGTTAACTGATCTATAGTTTTTTGTTCCGACTTTGGGTCTGGTAGTTGTTTAAATATTTTTGAAAAAAAAAAAAACAACTATTTAAAGTATTGTATGAATAACTGCGTATTAAAACCATAAGCTACAGGATGTCGTAAAAAGCGCATTGTGCAAAGCGCGAATTTTTGACTAAAGTAGTAACAATTTAAATTGTCTGAAAATGACACGGGGCCACGTTCAAAGCATCGGTTGAATTCATTTTTAAAATTCCTTCACCAAAAATGCAGTTGCTACATATCAAATTCATTTCGATGTGTGATTTTAGATCATATAGGCCCAGAAGGCTGTGGGAGAGGCTGGCGTCACTTCAAGGATTACTGCTATCTCGCTGTAGACGCCGCAGTTCACTTTGACTCAGCCAAGGCCGTTTGTAGGGTCAAAGGAGCTACATTGACATCCATATGGGGGCAAGAGGAGATGGCATTCATTACAAAGTTAATGAACAATGTAAGTATATTCATATTCAAAGTTACAAACATACTAAACGAATGTCAATTTTGGATTTTTAACAAGAAGGACACGTATGACGTTTAGTGATTGGTTACTAGCATTCAATTTTTTCAAAAACATGGTTAACACTTTTTCGTGTAAAAGTATTTCCTATTTTATAAATTAAAACCATCATTATAACTTAATTCTGCTTCACGCACATTGTCAGAGAAATCTATTAAAAACAAGAAACTCTGTCAAATATATTTTAAAGCAAAAACATGCATAGTTGACATAGTTAGATCCTAATGCTTTACCAGTGGGGTCAGCTCACCAGTGTATTCCATTTTGCATCCTCTCTAACTATATGTGGTGCTTCCAGAATTACAGAAAAAACTTTATCTATGACCGGAAATTGAAACACTGACAGAAATGAGAATTGGGTATCAGTGATTTTAGTTATTAAGTAAGAGAAATCTACACGGTAAATCTCAGAGATATTTTACTAAATCATTCAGAACAGAATTAGAATGAAATTATTTATAGCTAATTTGAAGGTCTAATGACATTTGTGTAAGCTGTTTTTGATATAATTTCATCATCATGAAGTAGGTGGGGGTAAATATTTTTTTTCTGTTAGTTCTTTCTTTTAGCTGTGTTGTTTGTTATACTGTCAGTGATTTTATACTGCACGGCTGTCGTTTTTATGGTCAAACTAAGAAAAAGCAATGTGGACTCTTTACGCTATAGACAAATTACGTCTGGTGAGGTTTAAAGTGAATACTTGTCGTATCTTGTAAAAAAAACAAAAGAGTTAGAAAGACTAATAGTGTCTACAGTTTGTCACAAGATGGCGCATTTCTTACAAAACTGGATACATGTAGGGTTGAAAAAAGTCTACACCTCACTTCGTGATTCGCTCCCTGTTGTTAGTTCTTTCGACAATTTTTTAAAATAAGCTTTGAAAAAAAGAACTACAAAATTGTTACGAAGAGGGGTATCATTTCTCTTTCTGCTGTCAAATCGGAAAACAAGCATTTAGAATTTTTTTGTATACAGCAGATCATTTGATAAGTAAAGCATGATTTACGCATAATATTGGCATATGGTTTATTTTGACTTCTTCACAATGATTTAACTATAACTATACATTCGTTTTCGCTAAATGTATCAGAATGTCATTTGTTATGAACATCGGGTAAATATTGCATCCCTGCCAGGTCGAAAAAAAACCCTCGATGAATGTAAACATGACAAGAATTAGAATCAGTCTACTTGCTGGCTGCTGGAAAATTGCTTGCTCTGTATCAAGGTTTTTATAGAGTAATAAAGTAGTGTAAGGCACGCAATGAATGATGGATTGCCAATGTAAAATCCGTGATTGACAGATCAGTTAAATATTAGATTTGTTTAGGCAATCGACTTAATTCCAGCTGAAAGTACATATCGATTGTACGCGACTTGGAGGATTTTCTCCTACTTGCGAGATCTGATCTAGACAGCAAGAGTTTGTTTAATCTCATAAGATGACTTCAGTGTTTATACTGACATGGTGAAATTGAAAATTACAACACAAAAAATGTTGTACCAACATATACATTATATTTGACAAAAATAAAAATTCTACAAGACTGTTTACCTGTTCATTAGACTTTGAATTGATAACTACTGTTAAAGCGATGTTCTTTATTTTTTCGGGGAACGTGGCTTTTAGTTAAAGATTTTCCTATCTGCATATTGTTTCAAGTTAAATACTTATCCTTGTTATTATTATTTTTATTCTGCATATCCTGGAGCGTGTTTTGGAAGGATCATTTTTATAAGCCATTTCGTCTTTTCTTTTCTTTTTTTTTTACATTTCTACACTTGCCTATCCTAGTAAACTTGAAATTATCACAGTAAATTAAGAATTACATTTCTCTCTTACAGTTAAATGTTATGAAACCGCACATATGGATTGGTACAGGAGTTGTAAGGAGCAAGTGGATGTGGCTAGATGGCTCAGGCAATCTTGATGTCACATTCAAAGGTAAAATGTTCTGAAATAAACAATGAAAATGCATCTATTAATATTTCTACCCACAAGGTGGCGGCAAGAATAAACGGGACGGTGAGATTGCTGGAGATCCCGACAGGCAGGATATTGAGAGGTATGTGAGACCCTTGCCAGGAAAATAAACTTTAAGTAAGCAACATGAGGCTATTTCATTAAAAATGAATAGACTTCTGATGATATTCTGTCTGCTAACTTCTTTTTTGATACCACTTAACTAAAAAGGGCCAGATAAGGTTTTATAGGGTATAGGCGAACACTGAATTACATATATTCCTGTACCTTCAAAATAATAATTTATCATTAAAATTGCATTCATTTATCTTTGTAGAGACATTTAGTCAAACGAATACACACACAGTGCATTTTAGCAAGAGCAATTTTAGCAATGCAGCGAGTAATGTTAATACTCGATAATATGAAACAGCTCCACAATATTGAAAATAAGTGTTTTGAGGAAAAATAAAAGATGTATACTCAATTTTAGTTTCCCTGCAAATATAAATTGATTCCATAAATATGTCTTCAATTTAATCTTGTGAGTGATTTAAAGTTCTGAAGCCAGACATCAAGGTACCTTAACACGCACACCATGAACAAGTAAAACTTTTAGAATCGATCAAAAACTATTATTATTAATTTTACAAGAAAAAAGGAAAGTTTGAAAGAATGTTCTGATCTCACAAATAAAATGGGACAATGATTACAATGATTAAAACTTTTTTAGATTAAAAAAAACAACAACAACCAGAGAGCATTAACAGATTCTCTTGAAACAAAGCCTTGTCGTTTTGGTTAATTACACTCAAAGACACGATAGTAATTTAATGATAATCTATTGAAGCAACTGATTTATTTAATTATTTTTTTAATTTAAATTCCGACTTTCATGTTATTTTCAGATACTAAAATCTCCGAGGCAACAAAAGATGTTTGTGGATTCTTAAAACCAGATGGCACCATTGATTTTGTTGATTGTGACGTCACAAAACCTGCTTTTGTTTGTAAGAAACGTGAGTATATTAAATTTTTTCACAGAAAGATTAAGATACTCCCTAAACTTTAATCAAAGAAAAAAGAGTTTAATATATTTATAGCCTGTGTTTTTCAGCGTATTTGTTTTGTATAACTATTCAAATACCATTTAAATACAGTTACCTGTGTGTTGAAATAAAGTTCACACTAATTCTTTGATTTACTTCGGCATGATTTGAAAAGCTGACGCCAACACCAATTGCATATTTCAGCTCTTGATATTGTGTACGTTCCAAGCACAGTGAATATAACCAAGAAGGATATCGGACTGCCGACAAGAAACTTAGATGAAATTATTTTTGAGCGGCTTTGGCCACCATTTTTGGATCGGATCATTCTGAATATGACGTCATCAAATTATTTAGCAACTGTGGAAGTTGCGCACGAAACCGACTGCGCATACCGGTGTTACACCGTTGATGAGTGTCTGGCTTTTGCAGTGGTTTGTAAAGCAGCTCGAAAATGCAATACCCGATTCTGCAGACTTTTTTCGGGACTAGACGTCACGTGAATGAACAACTAACATTTCCTAATCATTCCGTCCATGAAGTTTGGAGTTAAAACGTGTCTGTTAATATCTTTGTCGTAAAACTATTCAACTTAACATTATACCTATCTGAATTAGATTCTATATGGAATGTATATCATTAAATGCCAACAAAATTCTAAAACAGTCTTACACCGGCATTGTCTTGAAGTTGATTTGTCTAACCCCATATCTTGCAACTTATATTTATCCCTCTCGATGACTGCTTCCTGAGTTCATACCGGTACTCGCATCGATAGTGACTTTCCACATTCCACACTTTCGGTGAGAGAACTGGTTTGAACCCAGGAAGCAGTCATCAAGAAGGAATAAATTAAATTGCAAGAGCTTGCTATCCATATCGATGTAAGATAAATAAGTTTAAACTTAATATCTGTATATATGTTTATTTCTTTATGAAACTTAGAATATATAATGTACATCTTTATGTTATCTTTCAGTATATCTTCTGTTTTTAAAAATATTACAAACCAGAAAACTTTTGTATCTTAGTACTCCATTTTTTGTAAAGCAAGAAAGGTAACCCTTGCAGATTATTAGATAGATAGGTTAAGGCAACACGGGTTATAAGTGTACCTTCCCCTTCATATAAACAAACACATTTAGAAACAGTGATTAAATAAAGCACTTCGATAATGACTTGCTCCCCACCCCCGCATAAAAACTGTGATGTATAAATCAAGTCAACTTGTTGATAAATAGTATTAGAAGAAAGAAGTCCGTTTCAAAACAATAAAGTAATAAAATCATGGCTGTCACGATTCATGACAGATTATAAAAATTCGACCATTAAAATTTTGATTTGTCGTTTCGATTCGAGAACTGGTGTAATCTAGATCTATCTAAGGTTAAACCTGAAGATTTGGACGAACCATTCGGACGAAGTACCTTCTAAAGTATTTGTCGTCGCAGAATGTAATAGCGTAGCCGTTTGAAGGAAACAACTTTAACCAGACTAGAAATGCCGTGCTAAGTTGATTTGTTTTTAGGTGGCATATTTTTTCCAATCTGTTTTAACTTGTGTACAGAGCAACATACTAACACTGAATAAAATTTACAGCTTATAAGTAACATATATAAGATATATTCAAAAGTGAAGAAATAAGAGAGGTCATCTTTCCGTCATTCAAAAATATGTATAAAGCTCTTTCATTAGCGAAACCACAGTAACAAATTAGGTAAAATATTCTGAGCCCAACTGGGAAAGAAAGAGTGCTTCAATAAAAGAGAATCAACATGATTATCATCTGCACTTCGACCTACAAAGTCTTAAAAGTTTCTGTCTATATTTGGCGTAGTTGGCAAGAACAACCCAAATTAATATATCCCTGGTCACTGTAAAACGAAAATTACTTACTAGTGTTACTGAAAATGTCAGTGTAGAGATAGTTCTTGTTTTCTTTACGATAATTCATGTTAATCATTTAATGAACTTCATTGTTAGAACAGTGTCTTTATCAAAAACTTCAAACATATGCAGTTGAACGTCACAAGGTCAAAGCTTTTAATAAAGTGATTTATTTGGTTGTTTTTACCTTCTGCAGGCCTTATCACATAACTGTTATGCATGTTTTGTTTTTATTTATGTTCCTAACATGTCACACTATTTTTCTTGTCAGTAAATAGATTCATTTTGTCATGAAAACAGATAAATAAGTACTCCACCCACTTTGATGTTATAGTGTACATTGATAACCCCTTAAGGTTCATCCTCTTTTTGTAATTCTTTGCAAATTCGCAAACGGTGACACACAAAAAAGAGATACATTCCATCCAGCGGTATACAGGAAGAATATGTTGGAATCCAATAGTTGAAACTCGACGCCATGTACAGAGTGGTCACAATTTTAAAGCTTTCTGTGAATGATTTGTGCTAAGACAAACTAAACAGCGAATTTCGAAGCCAGCTCGACAATCAATAATACATGTAATTATAACAAAAAATAAAATATAGAAATACAATTAAATTCACATGCATGTCGAGCTGAATACAGTGAAAGCACAAATCTAGGCTCGTCATTTTAACAAATAAATGATGATTGCTTATCTCAGAGACAACATAAGCAGAGAAAATATGCCTAAATATTTTTTTCTTTGTTTGTTTGGCTTTATTCGAGACTCGCGTCCAAAAAATGTGAGATCCCTTTGTCGTTCTTGCTGATCATATAAGTACTTGTGACGTATATACATAAGGCATTAGCAGAACTTTGTAATAACAGCATGACCACTACAGGTGTGTTGCTTAGCATTTGTAAAGCATTTGTTATGCTTACAATAAACATCAGCCTATGGAGCAATTTATGAAAACTCTTAATTAAAGCTGGATTTGAAAGAACAAGAAACAGTCTAAGTTAGTTGACACTAGAAATAACTATGACTGAAAGAGACTGAAAATGAGACAAAATATATGAATGACAAAGGCACAGAAGCTGTTTCTCAATTAATTAAATGTGTTTTAGCATTTTCCTTTAAAAAACATTCTTTGTTTCAGGATTTAGATGACAGCATGCTTCCGAAAATAAGTTATTCATAATAAGTATATGGCTGTATTACAACATGTTTGGAATGTTTACGAATGACCATAAAACCCCATTTTTTATCAAAAAATAAATTTAAGATCTTTACAGGCTACAGATCTACATTTGAGTATGAATTCGGCGTCCATAAGAGTAATTTTTGCACTTTACTAAATAATAATCTAGATTTATACATTGCAATCTAAATGCAGCTGCTATCTCTAGAAAATAAATAATATCTCGCTTTCAAGGAGTAATGATGATGCTCTCAGGGTGTTTTAAATATACATAAATATACATTATACCTCTTTATCTTAGATGTTAACTTGTAAGATACACTGTTTCAGTAACAACTCAACAAATTTATCACACTTTTCATATCTGCTTGTTAAGGTGATTTTTTTAACATAGAATGTAGTTAATATAATACTTGGATAACTATATAATTTCAAGAAAATAGTAAGATTTATGTATAAATTATATTAAATTATGGCAAATATAACAAACGGTAAAATAGGAATTGTTGAAACGATCGAAACAGAAAAATGGATTATGTTGAAAAATATAATTTTTTACCTACGTAGATCTACATGGTTGAAAGTTTATTTCAAAATTCATAATACAATCAAAATACAAAAAAGTTATTTTATGACAATCTTAAAAAAAACTGCTTTACTAAAATATCTATAAAGTATGTGCACAATACTTTGATTTTTTCTAATTTATCAGAGTATCACAACATAATTTGACAAGCTAATTGAGGCGAAACACTCTTAAACAGGTATGTCTCCTTTGGTCGTTTCAGGCATTTCGTAGAGCTGAACCAAAAGCTTACCAGTCTGAATGGTTCAGACTTCAACTTGTTTTCAAAACAGGTATTTCCACCATATTTTGGCGTTTTCCATTTTGACCTGTATCGCACCTGTTGCTCTAAATGAGCTGACTTGGGAACTGAAAAAAAGAAGAAATTTTCTGTGTTGCTAATTGTGCTATGTGTACTTGTTTCGATGTTTTGTTATGGCACATCAGGAACTGGGACTGACAGTGATAAAGTCCACAGTGAAAACTCACTAGAAGACAAATCAAGATCCAGTAGAAAAAATCAACATCGGATGAGGGAAAAGATCATCTGAAGGAGTCAATGACTGAAAGTAGTTTACCTGATGAATCTAGCAATATCACTCCCAAAGAGATTGAGTTTCTGATTAACTTCATCAATTACTGTAGATCAAATATATATAGATATAAAATATACAGATCTAATATATATGATCAGAACGAATGTAAAATGTTTCTGTATATGATAGAATTTCTGATTCTAGGGATTATCAATTTCATCTCCTTTGTTATCGACATATGCATTTCTCTTCTGACACACGTGCTGCACTTCCTTGTGTCCACACTCAACGTCTTGCAAGTTTCAGTTTCATATATTGTTGCTGCAATTGAGCAGGCAGTTGTATTTCTTCTTTTGGTCGTTGGTAAGGTTTTAGACATATCATTTTTTGTGCTTAGTGTCATAATCCAAAGGGTTCTTACATTTCTGTTTGTTTAACACTTATTTCTGTGGGCGTTTGTATCCCACTTTACCGCTTCAGTGTTTTATTCAGGCGTGATATAAATCGTGCTTTGGATTCTACTTTACTCAACATTTTCCTCTTAATAATAAAGTTGGCACGATACAGAAGTGGGAAGAGAGAATGCTGTGTATGCTTTACTTCCATCAAGAACTCAAATTTCGGGATTATATTACCATGTTTACATGATAATATATGCAGAAGATGTTGTAATAAGATTACAGCTAAAGGAGTTGGTTCGTGTCCAATGTGTAGGTGTAACATAGTAAGTACCATCACAAAATTTAGAAGTTAAGTATTTTGATCTGAAACAATCATTCTACAAACACTACCTATTTACTGTGGATTTTTTCATATATGCCACAACATTCAATATAAGTGTCTAACTGGAGAAAATAACATCTTTTATGTAGATTTCATTTTTGAAAATGTACGCAATAATAAATATAAGTTTACTTTCGTTTATGAATTGTCTTACCTTAATGACACGATCAATCTCCGCTCGATTTTGTCAGCTATTCGAAATTAGCGACAACCGCCGACTGTTTCTTTCTATGTCAAAATTGTATACATGGGATGCAATAGTGCAATTATATTTACTTGTATTTGACAAAGAACAAGGTAGCACAAAGCTAGAGAAAGGGTAACGAGACGCAGAGACTAAACAATGTCATCAAAATATTTAATGATGTAAGTATAAATGTCACATTGTGACAACAGAGACATACATACAGGTTCTGTGCGTGTCGTTAGAATATCATCTAGACAAATACCGGTGGAACATTATATAAATAACACACATCAGCGAGGGTGATAGAGGATACTGACATCCCGAAAAAACAATAACACCCGAGGCGACAGCCGAGGGTGTTATTGTTTTTTGAGGGTTGTCAGTATCCTCTATCATCCTCGCTGATGTGTGTTATTTATTTTATTATACCGAACCATACATGTGATCATGTTATATATACCTTAGGACTGTTTTCGTTTGGTAACGAGTCGAATCAAACTCAGCTAAACGCTTACAGTCAATATATTCAATAAGCGCCTTCGACGTCATCAGACGCTTGAATTTTCTGCAGGGTGTGCAAAAAAAATAACACCCGGAGGGTTTTTGAAAAAAAAAAGTTACCCTCTGAGCTAATCCAAAATGTAACATTAGTTTTACAAACCCGATCGCCTATTGGAATTTAGTATTGGCAGTTTACGTGAGGTATAATAATACAAAATGTAACATCGTGACGTAAGTGATTAATCTATATTTATATTTGGCATGTTTTCTAGACACATATCACCGGAAAAATACAGAACATGATATTATGACGGAAAGAACTAAAGATTCCTTTTTTATGATAAATATGTTGTCTAGACAAATTTCATTTGAAAAAAATGTAACATTATCACTTTTATAAAGTTTGTATTCTTTAAATTACTGTGCTGTATCTGCTATATTCAGCATGTATAAGGAATCAAGTAAACGCTAATTATTACCTATGTAGCAGTACGTATCAGTTGCAAGGAGCAGAAACTGATAATTGAAATATTCAAGTAACACAAGTATGGTTAAATAGCATTAATCAGACAAAAGTAGTGTCTCTTCATCTCGTAACCTGATAACAAGTATACAAAAGGAGTGTCTCTTCATCTCGTAACCTGATAACAAGTATATATCGTGATAGTGCTAGGTGATATTAGTCAGACTGTATCCCTGTTGCATGATAAAATATTGTGCATGTTAGGCTACTGTAGTGAAATATGCAAGAAATGAAATTAGTAGAAAAACTGTATTATGTGTTTTCCATATCAATTGAATATGATAAGGAGATAATTACACTGTACCAAAAACGTTATATCAGTTAGAATAACAGGATATGATTTAACTAACAAGTCCTACTCCATCTGTGTAATTACTATCAACGCCAAACATCTTTTTAAAAAAGATATTTCTTGTTTCTGAATATACTCAATCCATTATAATTCAATTTCAACAATTTATATTCCTGACAAGAGTGTGTTTATTAAATTTGAGTGCCATTATAAAGCCTTAAATAAGATAAATTAAAGAACGAAATAAAGATGACAAGCCAGTTGCAGAGTCATTAAATATGCAATATATCCATTTCCAATGTATTCAGTCCGATCCGATGTGCAGCCAACAAGTGGTCTTTTGTACAAATTGGTTTGAGCTAGACTGCGATGAAAGCCATCCAAACTAACTTAAATCGCTCTAGAGACATGCAACATATAGCCATGCCAGCTAAAAGAAAGACTGAAAAAACAGGCACATTAAGTGTAGCCAAGACAAGTATAGATATCCCGTTACCTGAATTCGAAAACATTATTAGTTTGAAAATCCTGAGCAAACTGCTGTTTCATATTGAGTCCTTAAAGTGACATTATACACATGGCCCTATAGTGCATGTCTCGAAATGACATTTGTTTAATTGTAAACAAATTAACATATCGTTTATTCGCGAAATGTTGTTTCGTTGTTTCAACGAAATCTTATTTCGTTTAATCGAAATAAAATCAATGTGACAACCATAAAATAAGTGTGAAATATGTCACTTTAGGTCCGTAGTTTGGTAAGACAATTCAAGAACTGTTTTATCGCATGGCATTTTTTTAGCGAGAATCACATGATGTAAGGTTATAAAACGTGAACATATAAAAATATAGCTAAATATTTTGATATATAAATTCTTATAAATGTTAAATGTAACATACTGAGTTAATAAAGTTCTGTTCTGTTCTGTTATGCAATATAAGCAATACGTACCCTTATATTACACACGTGTAAAATTAATATGAAATGAAAACTTGTGAAACCGTATGTAATGGTATACAGGAAGCATAACTGAAGCAATATTATTAGGGAAACAACACGAAAAGATAAATGAAATTAATAATATAGATATCCAGATGATAGTCGCTTCGGGGTCTCTTTTCCAAGTAAACTATTTACGATTTTATCATGCAATTTTCATATACAAAGGAACTATCTCTATTTGTAACGTCATTTAAAAGCCTTTCAGTATATGTGGTGCATAATTTTGTACAGTAATCGAAACATCAGGTAAACTAGTAATGATTATTGAGGGTACCTGATTGAAGTTTGTACCAACAGGTTTAGCGAATATCTTTAGGTTTGTAACACGTGCCAGAATGTATGTAATTTTTAATGTCTTCATATATTTTTTGTTTTGGTCAACATTATTAAGCATTTGGCATAAACCGCAATTCGCTCTACACTGTTCTCCGTATGCCGAGGCGTATTTGTCTTTTCCTCGCAAGTAACGTGTATAAAGAGTTTCATTTTTTCCAATTTCTTTTAAAAAATCAGCAACATCCTTAACTGAACTGAAATCTGCTGTATTTATGTACGTAGAATTGTCAACATATTTTGCGTAGTTTAATGCTTCACGAACCAGCAACACTGTATCTAATATAAAATATCTAGCTAATATTTCTGTAGCATAGTCTTTGCATAATCTGTTCTCAAATGACAAATAAAATTTATAGTCTCTGTTAATGACAGATCTTACTCTGTCCCAAGGCACCTGAATTTTGTTCTTTGAACACTTACCAAAGATATCAACTGAAATACCAAACTTTTGCAGTTTTTTAACATAATCTTCTCTTCTACTCTGAGTGGAACAATGACTTACAACCCAGGCGGCATCACGTGACTTATTTCTATAAATTTCGGAATAGTTTCGATTTAAAGGCCTCTCTTGTTTATGGAGATTTGCACTTGAAAGAAATATTTCCGAATCGTGTCGATATCCCCACGACCAGTTCATGGTTTTCCTCCAAACACGATTACGATACCAATTCATAGCACGTATCGTTGGAGGTTCCATTCTAAGGAAAACCCATACCTGACCCTTAGGACGATTATTAAACAAAAATTGTGGATTAATTGTTAAGTAATTTTGTGTACTATACACAACAGCCGCCATATGTTTTATGTTCTGATGATCTGTATTCATTTTGCAGTTTTTGTACGTACAATTCTTGGATAGGCATTTATTTAGGATGGGTAGATTTGCCATTTTTGGCTTGTTTATCCATAGAATGTTAATAACTGTCTCATTTACTGTCCTTGCTTGCAGAGATTCGTTTTTCGGAAATCTGATATAAAAAGATGTTGATAAGTTATACCGCTGGGAATGGTTACCGAATGAACCGATCTGTAAATATGTCTTCAAAATAGTCCATGTGTCAGTCCGAAGTAAAGTGTGAATAGTCAACGATATGATAACGAAAACCAACGCTCCTGTGCACCACTGTAGCCTTTTCACTGTGCATGTATACTGCATCTGAAGTGAAAGATAAGATTAAACTTAAGATTAAAATTTTTATCACTCGTAAATCAAAACAAACAAACAAATAAATTTTATTTAGCGTTGAATGCATATACATATTCATAGCCAATATCAAAGATATATATAGAAAAAGTGTGTGTGGAGCTTTATAACAGTGTAAGGGTTAACAGAGAAAAAAAGAAGAAAAAAGTGATCTTAATATACTTGATCTCGCTGTTTGAATGCAAATTATAAATATTTGGGTATATTACTCAGTTTATAGGGGTTTCATTACATGAAGACTATAGAACTTCTAATTTATGGAGTGCCAACGAAAAAAAAATATGGTTTCAAAAATTGTCTACGTATAACATAATATTTCGGACAAACCAGAAAAAAATGTAATTCATTTTTAACCAACTTCATATTGCATTATCTGCATTTTATTTTTTCTCTAGCTTTTTTCTCTTCTGTTTATAAATTAATTGATGAGAGCCTTAATTTGGTCAATGCTATTCTATACCTATTGAATTTGACATGTTTCAAACATTCTTCTAACTCAAACTCATGTTTAAATAAGCTATATGTTTCAAGACTACTTGAGTTATATATGTTGGCATACCAAGATTGTTTATACACATCTAGTATTCTTAATCTAACTGCTTGAAAGTTAACAATATAATCTCTGTTATTTTGAGTCAGCCAAACATTTGAAATTCCTATTTCACCTAGAATGTTCTCGACATAAAACGCCCAATTATTGCCATTGTATGTAAGATTGTTGTCTAAATAATTTTTGGGTAAATTACATATTTTTTTACCGAGCAGTTATCATTAAAGATAGTATTTTAGCCAATATTTAATTGAAATAGATTAACGCTGGATTTTCATGGGATGTCTTCCTAGTTCTCAATACAATCCATCAAGATAAGTTGATTTTCTTACATGTAATTTAGAAATTTACAGTGTATAAGTTGTATATCTTTACCCTCATCATAGCCTAGTACTTCCGTGCCATAGTTTAAAATTGAACCAATTAAACAATCAATTAATTTACATTTTTTTCAAAATAGTCATTTCAAGTTGATTGAAAATAATAAATAGATTATGAAGTGCATAAGATGAATGTTGTGCTAGTTTCTGCTGAGTACGATGCCAATGGCCATTTTTTTTAAGAAAAAGATTTATGCCAAGATATTTTAATATTTTAACATTTTCTAAAACTGTATCATATTTTTTTCTCTCAAAATGCAATAAATGAGTTGTTTGTGTGTATATATTTTTTTTCTCTGAGAATGTATGAATGTTTGAATTATATATATGAACTAATGAATAAATGAGAAAAAAACTGTATCATTGTATATAAAATCATGAGAAGTGTGTCTTTTTCTTCAAAATATTATTATTTTGGGTTTATTTGTATATACTTTTAAGCCCCATGTTTGATAGTATGCATGTAGGTCATTTAACATAGATTGGAGTGCTTCCGGTTTTTGTGCAAACAAAGCTTCATTGTCTGCAAATAAAAGAATGAAATTTTTTTATCTTGTTTATGGCAAAGAGTCCATTTATGTCATTATTTATGTTATTTAACAAATCGTTTATAAAAGATAAAAACAAAAGGTTGAAACTCGTAACCCCTTGCTTGGCACCAGTATTTGACTAAAAAAACTAGATGTAGTGTTTTATATTTTACAACAGTTTTAACACAGTTATACATGCTTCTTATGGCATTGACATAATTCATACTAACCTTTTCATTGATAAGTTTCTGGTAGATATAAGATCTATTAAGAGAATCTGAGCATTTTTCAAAATCAATGAAGCAACAGTACATTTTTTTCCAAACAGAAAGTGTTTTTAGTGACTGAATGTAGTAGGAATACACAGTCAATTATCTTTCTATTTTGGAAAACCAAATTGGTTTTCAGTTATTTTCTCATGTTTAATTGACCTTTTCTTGAGTCCATTTAATAATACTTGAGAATAAATTTACCCTATTATATAAGTTAAAGTGATTCCTCTATATTTTTGCATCTTCAATATCACCAAATTTTAATATTGGAACTGTTATATCTTCTCCCAATGTATCCGGACACCTTTCTGTTTCAAATACTTGATTGGTTAAAATATACACGAACAGTGAAATTATATGGAATGAATATTTATAAACCTCCGCTATCAAAACGTCGATAAATGAAATTCTTGGCGAGTGAAAGACATTTTATTGAGGATTGTTTCTGACTATTACAGATTTATGGCAGCACAAGCGTCATTTGTTTCTTATTAAACATTTTGTTGGAAGCAGCATGTGGGAAGATGTTTTAAATATCAAACTAAAATGATTTTAAAAGAACTTTTGTGGATATTTGTTGGAACTATTTGTTCTGCAGGTTAGATAAATGAAAACTTATTTGTCTAAAAATGATAAAGCAAAATAAAGCAGACGTATTTGTGTATCAATAAATAACGCACTTGGACGCCAGAAACAACACAGCATTTGAAATTCCGTCTTTTGCGTTAATTGATCTATAGTTTTTTGTTCCGACTTTTGGTCTCGCAGTTGTTTAAGTATTTTTGAAAAAAACTTTTTAAAGTATTGTATGAATAACTGCGTGTTAAAACCTTAAGCTACAGGATGTCGTAAAAAGCGCATTGTGCAAAGCGCGAATTTTTGACTAGTAAAAATTTAAATTGTCTGAAAAAGACACGGGGCCACGTTCAAAGAATCGGTTGAATTCATTTTTAAAATTCTTACACCAGAAATGCAGTTGCTACATATCAAATTCATTTTGATATGTGATTTTAGATCATATAGGCCCAGAGGGCTGTGGGAGAGGCTGGCGTCACTTCAATGATTACTGCTATCTCGCTGTAGACGCCGCAGTTCACTTTGACTCAGCCAAGGCCGTTTGTAGGGTCAAAGGAGCTACATTGACATCCATATGGGGGCAAGAGGAGATGGCATTCATTACAAACTTAATGAACAATGTAAGTATATTCATGTTAAAAGTTACAAACATAGTAAACGAATGTCAATTTTGGATTTTTAACAAGAAGGACACGCACGACGTTTAGTTATTGGTTACTAGCATTCAATTTTTTCAAAAACATGTTTGACTTTTTTTTCATGTAAAAGAATTTCCTACTTTATCAGTTAAAACCATCATCATAACTTGGTTCTGTTTCACGCACCTTGTAAGAGAAATCTATAAAAAAAACAAGAAACTCAAATATATTTTGAAACAAGAGCTTGCATAGTTGAAGCCGTAAGATCCTAATGCTTTACCAGTGGGATCAGCTCACCAGTGTATTCCATTTTGCATCCTCTCTTATTATATGTGGTGCTTCCAGAATTAAAAAAGAAACTTTATCTATGACCGGAAAATGAAACACTGGCAGAAATGAGAATTGGGTATCAGTGATTTTAGTTATTAAGTAAGAGAAATTTACACGGTTAATCTCAGAGATCTTTTACTAAATCATTCAGAACAGAATTAAAATGAAATTATTTACAGCTAATTTGAAGGTCTAATGACATTTGTGTAAGCTGTTTTTGACATAATTTCATCATCATGAAGTGGGTGAGTTTTTTTTCTGTTAGTTCTTTCTTTAGGCTGTGCTGTTTGTTATACTGTCTGTGATTTTATACTGCACTGCTCTTGTTTTTATGGTCAAACTAAGAAAAAGCAATGTGAACTTTTTACGCTATATAGACAAATTACGTCTGATGAGGTTTAAAGTGAATACTTGTCGTATCTTGTAAAAAAAAGGGTCAAAAGAGACTAATAGTGTCTACAGTTTGTCACAAGATGGTGCATTTCTTACCAAACTGGATACATGTAGAGTAGAAAAAAGTCTACACCTCACTTCGTCATTCGCTCCCTATTGTTAGTTCTTTCGACATTTTTTTTGAAAAAAGGGTGTCATTTCTCTTTCAGCTGTCTAATCAGAAAGCAAACATTTAGATTTTTTTTGTATATATTGCAAATGATTTGATAAGTAAAGCATGGTTTATGCATAATATTGGCATATGATTTATTTTGACTTCTTCACAATTGTTTAACTATAACAATACATTCGTTTTCGCTAAATGTATCAGAATGTCATTTGTTATGAACATTGGGTAAATACTGTATCCCTGCCAGGTCGAAAAAAAAACCCCTCGATGAATGTAAACATGACAAGAATTAGAATCAGTCTACTTGCTGGCTGCTGGAAAATTGCTTGCTCTGTATCAAGGTTTTTATAGAGTAATAAAGAAGTGTAAGGCACGCAATGAATGATGTAAAATCCGTGATTGACACATCAGTTAAATATTAGATTTGTTTAGGCAATCGACTTAATTCCAGCTGAAAGTACATATCGATTGAACTCGACTTGGAGGATTTTCTCCTATTTGCGAGATCTGATCTAGACAGCAAGAGTTTGTTTAATCTCATAAGATGGCTTCAGTGTTTATACTGACATGGTGAAATTGAAAATTACAACACAAAAAATGTGCACAAACATATACATTATATTTGACAAAAATAAATATTTTACAAGAATGTTTACCCGTTCATTAGACTTTGCATTGATAACTACTGGTAAATTGTCTTAGCAATGTTCTTTATTTTTAGGGGTAACGTGGCTTTTAGTTAAAGCTTTTCTTATCTGCATATTGTTTTTAGGTTAAATGTTTATCCGTGTTATTTTTTTTTGCATATACTGGAGCGTGTTTTGAAAGGATCATTCTTATAAGCCATTTCGTGTTTGTTGTTTTTTGTTTGTTGGTTTTTTTAATTTCGTCACTTGCCTATGCTTAATCGATCCTAGTAGACTCGAAATTATCACAGTAAATTAAGAATTACATTTCTCTCTTACAGTTAAATGTTATAAAACCGCACATTTGGATTGGTACAGGAGTTGTAAGGAGCAAGTGGATGTGGCTAGATGGCTCAGGCAACCTTGATGCCACATTCAAAGGTAAAATGTTCTGAAATAAACAATGAATGCAATGAAAACTGTTGTATCTTATCACTCCATTTTTTGTAAAGCAAGAGAGGTAACCCTTGCAGCTTATTAGATAGATAGGTATAGAAGCTTAAGGCAACACGCGTTATAAGTGTACCTTCCCCTTCATATAAACAAACACATTTAGAAGCAGTGATTAAATAAAGCACTTCGATAATGACTTCCTCACCACCCCCGCATAAAAACTGTGATGTATAAATCAAGGCAACTTGTTGATAAATAGTATTAGAAGAAAGAAGTCCGTTTCAAAACAATAAAGTAATAAAATCATGGCTGTCACGATTCATGACAGATTATAAAAATTCGACCATTAAAATTTTGATTTGTCATTTCGATTCGAGAACTGGTGTAATCTAGATCTATCAAGGTTAAACCTGAAGATTTGGACGAACCATTCGGACGAAGTACCTTCTACAGTATTTGTTGTCGCTGAATGTAATAGCGTAGCCGTTTGAAGGTAAGGACTTTAACCAGAGTTGAAATGCCGTGCTAAGTTGATTTGTTTTTAGGTGGCATATTTTTTCCAGTCTGTTTTAACTTGTGTACAGAGCAACATACTGACACTGAGTAAAAATAACAACTTGCATATAAAAGTTATATTCAAAAGTGAAGAAATAAGAGAGATGTCATCTTTCCGTCATTCAAAAATATGTACAAAGCTCTTTCATTAGCGAAATCACAGTAACACATTAGGTAAAATATTTTGAGCCCAACTGGGAAAGAAAGGGTACATTAATAAAAGAGAATCAACATGATTATCATCTGCACTTCGACCTACAAAGTCTTAAAAGTTTCTGTCTATATTTGGCGTAATTGGCAAGAACAACCCAAATTAATATATCCCTGGTCACTGTAAAACGAAAATTACTTACTAGTGTTACTGAAAATGTCAGTGTAGAGATAGTTCTTGTTTTCTTTACGATAATTCGTGTTAATCATTTAATGAACTTCATTTTTAGAACAGTGTCTTTATCAAAAACTTCAAACATATGCAGTTGAACGTCACAAGGTCAAAGCTTTTGATAAAGTGACTTATTTGGTTGTTTTTACCTTCTGCAGGCCTTATCACATAACTGTTATGCATGTTTTGTTTTTATTTATGTTCCTTACATGTTACACTATTGTTCTTGTCAGTAAATAGATTCATTTTGTCATGAAAACAGATAAATAAGTACTCCACCCACTTTGATGATATAGTGTACATTGATAACCCCTTAAGGTTCATCCTCTTTTTGTTATTCTTTGCAAATCCGCAAACGCTGACACACAAAAAAAGAGATACATTTCATCCAGTGGTATACAGGAAGAATATGTTGGAATCCAATAGTTGAAACTCGACGCCATGTACAGAGTGGTCACAATTTTAAAGCTGTCTGTGAATGTTTTTTGCTAAGACAAACTAAACAGCGAATTTCGAATGGAATGTAAAGCCAGCTCGACTATCAAAAATACATGAAATTATAACAAAAAATAAAATATAGAAATACCATTAAATTCACATGCATGTCGAGCTGAATACAGTGAAAGTACAAATCTAGGCTCGTCATTTTAACAAATAAATGATGATTGCTTATCTCAGAGACAACATAAGCAGAGAAAATATGCCTAAATATTTTTTTCTGTGTTTGCTTGGCTTTATTCGAGACTCGCGTCCAAAAAATGCGAGATCCCTTTGTCGTTCTTGCGGATGATATAAGTACTTGTGACATGTATACCTAAGGGCCTAGCAGAACTTTTGTTATAACAGCTGGATTTGAAAGAACAAGAAACATTCTAAATTAGTTCACAATAGAAATAGCTATTACTAAAAGATCTTACATACAATGGCAATAATTGGGCGTTTCAAGTCAAAAAAATACAAGATGAAATAGGAATGTCAAATGTTTTGCATAATGAAAATAATAGAGATTATATTGTTAACTTTCAAGCAGTTAGATTAAGAATATTAGTTGTGTATAAACAATCTTGGTATGCCAAAATAAATAACTCAAGTAGATTTGAAACATATAGCTTATTCAAACATGAGTTAGGGTTAGAAGAATATTTGAAATATGTCAAATTAAACAGGTATAGAATAGCATTGACAAATTTCAGGCTTTCATCCCATATTTTAGAAAATCGGAAGACAAGAGAAAAAAAAGCTAGAGAAAAAATAAAATGTAGATAATGCAATATGAATTCCATTGAAAATGAATTCTGTTTTGCTGGTTTGTCCGAACTATAATGTAATACGTAGACAATTTTTGAAACAATATTTTTGTCGTTGGCACTCCATAAATTAGAAAATTCAATTAATGAAATGCCAATACACTGAGTAATCTACCCAAATATTTATATTTTGCATTCAAACAGCAAGATAAAGTGAAATAAGATTATCTTTTCTTCTATATTTCTCTGTTAACCATTACACTATTAGAGCTCCACACACCACACACTTCTTCTATATATATAGGGAATATTATGTTGTAGTAGCTGTCTGTGACCTTGTATTTTGCTACGAGCACGTGGGGAAATCGATATCTCGCGAGACCCACGCTGCGAGTTGCAAAATACAAGGTCTCAGACAGCTACTACAACATAATTTTCCTTTTATTATATACCTATAAATTTTAGACAATAAATAATAAGACAAAATGATTCAATTTACCGGACTTTTATTTCACAAACAAACACATATTATTGAAAAATAAAATTATGAATGGCGGATGAATACATCAAATTTGTAGAAAGAAGCCACGCCTCCAACTCATTTAAAATCAGTTAAAATGGCCGCCACAATCGGGAACACACATTAATATTTCAATGTCAACAAATGTGGGAAGGATAAACATTATTTTGCAGTGAATAGATTAATTCTTCAGTTGGATTGTATCAAACAAATCGTCGGACATTTTAGACAGAAACAGATATTGTATACATATGACCTACTGTATACATGTAATCAGTTGCAGACGACGTACCCTGAGTATAGTTGAAATCACGACGATTCTCTTTTAAATAGGACGTTATTTGTGTGTATTCATAAGATTTTGATAGAAGGGTACAATTTATGGATTTTTATGTTAAAGAATTGTAATAGTATTCAATAAAACACTTTCAATTATGTTTGTTTATATTTTTGACGGGGGGATTTCGTTACTAAAAATAGATACGGATTCCCCGCAAGGTGCCTGTAGTATCGGTTCCCGCTTCCAAATACTACGTCACGTACAACAAGGCTGGGAGCCAACCATGAAAATTGTCCGGCACTTCCATATATGGTACCGTATTCGACACTAACATAATACGGGTTTTTCTATCCGTCGAAGCGTATTTGCGCTTCTAGATTTGTGTGTATTTTAGAAAGAAAATTTAAAGGTATATAATAAAATACAATATCTTTGATATTGGCAATGGATATGTATATGTATTCAATGCTAAATAAAAAGAAATTGTTTTGATTTACAAGTAACGAAAACTTTAACCTAAAGTTTCATCTTACCTTTCACTTCAGATGCAGTATACATGCACAGTGAAAAGGCTACAGTGGTGCTCAAGAGGCTTGTTTTTCATTATAATAACGTTGACGATTCACACTTTACTTCCGAGTGACAGATGGGCTATTTTGACGACATATTTACATAAAGGTTCATTGGGTAACCAGTCGAAGCAGTATAACTTAACATCTTTTTATATCAGATTTACGAAAAGCAAATCTCTGCAACCAAGGACAGTAAATGAGACAGTAATTAGTATTCTATGGAAAAACAAGCCAAAAATGACAAATCTGCTCTCCCTAAATGAATGCCTATCCAAGAAGAGCGCGTATAAAAATTGCAAAATGAATACAGATCATCAGAACATAAAATACATGGCGGCTGTTGTGTTCAGTAAACACAATTACTTAACAATTAATCCACAAATTTTGCTTAATAATCGTGCTAAGGATCAGGTATGGGTTTTTCTTAGAATGGAACCTCCAACAATACGTGCTATTAATTGGTATCGTAATCCTGTTTGGAGGAAACCATGAACTGGTCATGGGGATATCGACACGATTCGGAAATATTTCTTTCAAGTGCAAATCTCCATAAACAAGAAAGGCCTTTAAATCGAAACTATTCCAAAATTTATAGAAGTAAGTCACGTGATGCCGCCTGGGTTGTAAGTCATTGTTTAACTCAAAGAAGATAAGATAATGTGAAAAAAGGCAAAAGTTTAGTATTTCAGTTGATATCTTTGGTAAGTGTTCAAAGAACAAAACTCAGGTGCCTTGGGACAGAGTAAGATCTGTAATTAACAGAGACTATAAATTTTATTTGTCATTTGAGAACAGTTTATGCAAAGACTATGCTACAGAAAAATTAGCTATTTTGTATTAGATACAGTGTTGTTGGTTCGTGGACTATTAAAATATGCAAAATATGTTGACAATTCTACTTACATAAATACAGCAGATTTCAGTTAAGTTAAGGATGTTGCTGATTTTCTAGAGGAAATTGGAAAAAATGAAACTCTTTATACACGTTTCTTGCGAGGAAAAGACAAATACGGAGGATAGTGTAGAACGACTTGTGATTTATGCCAAATGCTTAATAATGTTGACAAAAACAAAAAAGTATATGAAGACATTAAAAATTACATACATTCTGGCACGTGTAACAAACCTAGAGATATTCACTAAACCTGTTGGTACAAACTTCAATCAGGTACCCTCAATAACCATTACTAGTTTACCTGATGTTTCGATTACTGTACAAAATTATGCACCGCATTACACTGAAAGGCTTTTAAATGACGTTACAAATAGACATAGCTCCTTTGTTTATAAAAATTGCATGATAAAATCATAAATGTTTTACTTGGAAAAGAGACCCCGAAGCTGCTATTACCTGGATATCTATATTATTAATTATAATATGTTATCTTTTCCTGTTGTTTCCCTAATAATATTATTTCAGCTATGCTTCCTGTATACCAGTACATGCAGTTTTAGACGAGTTTTCATTTCAAATTAATTTTACACGTGCGTAATATAAGGGTACGTATTGCTTACATGTATATTGCATAACAGAACAGAACAGAACTTTATTAACTCAGTATGTTACATTTAACATTTATAAGAATTTGTATATTAAAGTATAAAGCTATATATTTTTTTATGTTCACGTTATATGACCTTACATCATGTGATTCTCGCTGAAAACAACATTTGTCATGCAATACAATAGTTCTTGTATCGCCTTACCTAACTACGGAACACCTCAAGTCACATTTTTTACTCTAATATTATGATTGCCACATGGATTTCATTCCGATTAAATGAAATAAGATTTTGCTGAAACGAAACAACATTTCGCGAATGAACGAAGTCAATTTGTTTAAACGAAATGTTTTTTTCGAGACATGTAATATATGGCCAAGTGTATACTGTCACTTTAAGGGCAGCAGTTTGCTCAGGATTTGCAAACTAATAATGTTTTCGAATTCAGGTAACGGGATATGTATACTTGTCTTGGCTACACTTAATGTGCCTGTTTTTAGTCTACCTTTATTTTTGCTGACATGGCTACATGTTGCATGTCTCGAGAGCGATTTTTAATTAGTTTGGATGGCTTTCATCGCAGTCTAGCTCAAACCAGTTCGTACAAAAGACCACTTGTTGATTGCACATCGGATCAGACTGAATACATTGAAAATGTTTATATTGCATATAATGACTACAACTGGCTTGTAATCTTTAATTTTTTCTTTAATTTATCTAAAGGCTTAATCATGACATTCAAATTCAATCAAAACACATTTGTCAGGAAAGTCATTCTTAAATTGTAACTTTGAATAGGAATTAATATTTAAATTCTTGAAATTGAATTATAATAGATTGGGTGTATTCGGAGACAAGAAATATCTTTTTAAAAAGATGATTAGCGTTGATAGGAATAACACAGATGAAATAGGACTTGTCAGTTAAATCATACCCTGTAATTCTAACTGATATTAACGTTTTTTTTTTGCTTATGTTTTTTGTTTTTGGCATTGTGTAATTGAACAGTCTGAAAAAAACAGTATGGTGAGTTTTAAACTATTCATACACAGATGAACTGAACTTTTTAGTGCTCAGAGAATTGACTAAACGACACTTAGAGACTGTTATTTAAAAATATATTGGAACATTTTTATTCATTATAGTTGTTATTTTCAGTGTGTAAACACAAAACTTGTCGAAAGTTTAACTCGGATGTTGTTGTTGTTCCGTATTTATAGAAAATTAATTAACTGTTTTATTCTAAAGCAATATAAAGTCTTCAGACTCTAGTCTAATTGCTATTTAAGTTTTGTTTAAAAGTGTAAGTCGTTAAGGCTAAAATGTTATTCGATTCTAATTATGCTAATTACAGGCCAGTATCTCTAACATGTATCTCCTGCAAAGTGTTAGAGCATATTATTGTTAGTAACTTGATGAAACATGTTTATAGGTCAAACATCTTAACCAATTTCCAACATGGTTTTCGGGAAAAACGGTCTTGTGAAACCCAACTAGTCCAATTTGTTCATGACCTGGCCTCTAATTTAGACAATATTAAATCTAGAAAACATGTTCAGACAGATATACTGATCATGGATTTTGCCAAAGCTTTTGATAAGGTGCCACATAGAAGACTATTGCATAAATTAAACTTTTATGGTATACGACGCACTACCCTTAGATGGATTGAATCATGGTTAAAAGATAGGTCTCAAGTTTTTGTCCTAGAAGGAGTAGAATCAGATCCTGCCCCTGTGGTCTCCGGAGTGCCTCAAGGCTCGGTACTCGGGCCTGTATTATTCCTCCTATTTATTAATGACCTGCCCAATTGTATAACATCAACAGTGCGTCTTTTTGCAGACGACTGTGTCCTATATCGTAAGGTCCAAACATATTCAGATTGCCTCACCCTGCAAAATGACCTGGATAAACTCCAACAATGGGAACAGACTTGGTTAATGAAATTTAATGTGGCCAAATGTGAAGTCATGAGACTATCCAGGCATAAGCAGGTTAACCTAATCAAACATAATTACCTGGTGCATGGTCAAGTCCTAGAAGCAGTTGACTCCGCTAAATATCTGGGCGTTACCCTAACCAACACCCTTGACTGGTCCAAACATATAGACAGTGTGGCCGGCAAGGCCACTCGAACACTTGGTTTCTTACGTCGTAACCTTTCCTTTGCACCACAGGCCACAAGACTCATGGTATACAAAACTTTAGTCAGACCCCAGGTTGAGTATGCGTCCCCTATATGGAACCCACATACCCAACATAATATACAAAAGATTGAAAAAGTACAACGCACTGCGGCAAGATGGGCATGTAGAAGGTGGCGTAGATCAAGTTGTGTGGGTGACATGTTAACAGACTTAGATTTAGACAGCCTTGAACATAGAAGAGAAGTTTCAGGTCTTACCTTCTTCTACAAAATACATTATAACCTTGTGTTTATTGATAAGGACATGTATCTAACACCAGTTACAAGCAGGTCACTTCAAACCAGACATAGTCACCCCTTTCAGTATTCAAGACCTTCTCCACGTACAGACTGTTTTAAGTACTCTTTCTTTCCTAGGTTAATACCAGTCTTGAACTGCCTGCCAGAGTCAACTGTTTCCATTTGCACAGTGGACTCCTTTAAACAGGCAATTAGTTCAATGTAATGTGGTACAACCCTGTACACAGTTTTAACAGGCTAGGCTTCCTACTTCCGCATGTAATTATAATCTCAGAGCAGTTTGGCCTTAAATTTTCTTTTATTGGTGTATTATACATGAATATGTTTTTTCTTTTTAACGCATCTGGCTGCTAATTTGCCACCCACATGACGTAATGATCAGTCTTGATCGAAGTCATTATCGGAAGAAAGAAAGAAAGAAAGATGCATTGAGATTATTCGTGTTTACATTTTAATGCGGCAATCGGAGTTTTGCCTTTGAAAGATAGACGTAATATAGTGCCTCAAAAAATCAGTACCTACTATGTTTATTGTTTTCAGGTGCTAAGATTCATCTGTATTTAGTTTGACTGCCATATTGCCTATATGTAGTACTGTTTCCTCATTATGTGTTATTAACGAAACACAGAACTGTACACTTACATGTTGATCGACACAAAATGACCGACCAAGCACATATTATACATCCCCATGCTCGTTTAATATTTCTATCGAATGTTTGTTTACGTTTACAACTGGAATCTGTAAGTAATTATCCACGTATTTTGTTATCTTCCATGCAAGTGAATCACTGTAGCTTTTAAACAAGTAATCCTTGTTGTTTAAAAAATTGTTTAAAACAAGTGTCATGCTTTTATTTAATCTAGTTTTAGCGTAAACTGTTGTTATTTTCATAAAATATGTTTTATTTATTTCATTCCCGAAGCGGATATGCTTTGTGTCTAATTGCATTATGGGACTGTTTACTTCCGTAACCAAGCAACTGGCAGTTATCGTTGTCATCTCGCTAAGGAAAATTTTGCTAATTTTTTCCTACTTTGCACTATACATGTATGAAGTGTGTAAAGAACAAGTGATAACTGTAATGTTCAGTGATGTTCTTCATTGGTTGTAAGGACTGTGATAACTAAATTATAAAAAAAACTTGTGTCTGTTGTTAGGGAACAGAATTTGTTGCTAAGGAAAATTTTTAGTATTTTTCGTATTTTGCACTGTATGAAATGTATGAAGAACAAGTGATTGATGATTGTAATGTTCAGTGATGTTCTTTACTGGTTGTAAAGACTGTGAAAACTAATTTATAAAACTCTGTGTCTGTTGTTGGGGAACAGAATTTGTTGCTAAGGAAAATTTTAAGTATTTTTCATATTTTGCACTGTATGTAATGTATGAAGAACAAGTGATTGATAATTGTAATGTTCAGTGATGTTCTTTACTGGTTGTTAAGATTTTGAAAGCTGTATAATCAAGACATTTGTCTGTTGTAAGGATACAAAAATGGTTGCAAAGGAGTTTTTTGCTAATTTTTCCCTTTTTCATTATATCAGATACGAAATAAAATAGTATTTGATCTTTATCATCCACTTTGTTGTTGGACTTGTCCTTGTGCCTGCTGTAAGGACTTTTAAAAACTAGATTATGAGGATAGAATTTCTGTTTCTAGGGAATAAAACTGGTTTCTAAGGACATTTTTCGCTAATCCTATTTTTTTACATGAAAGAGTAAATGTACAATAGGCTTTGTTAAATAAAAAGCATTTCATATATTGTAGTTTTCTTTCAAATACCAAGCTCTATTTTATGAAAATTTCAAATTTATCAAAAAATTATTCACTTTTGCTAGGTAAAAAGGCTTATCATTTTTAATTTTGATTTTTGTTAAGCCACTTAAGTTAAATAACAAACAATAGTTGCTTTATCTCCTCCTTGTTGCAGAGTTCCAACCGACTTGTTTAAAGAAGTATTTTCTAATTTCACGATTTTCATCATGTAGGTCAGAGTTGTGTTGCCATAGCAACAGTGCAGAGGCATGAAAAAGATATGACTGGCGATAATTGTAGACAATTTACATGTATCTTTATGCATAGTTAAAAATTATTACATTACAGTACGTGGTAATAAAGGATCTACAAAATAACAAAATTTGAGTATTTTCTTTATATATTTTCCCTGTTTCTGTGGTAACACTTAAAATTTTTAAACATCCATAACTAGATTCCCAATCTTGCTCAAATACATTTCACGATGTATGGCTATAAAGACTTATTGCATTAGTGCAAAAAAAATTGTAGGTGAAAATTTTCAGTTTCCATCTGAAGCTTGATGGTTCGTGACATTCACTCTTAAGAGTTTAAATCTCTAGAAAGTAGTAGATACAATCCAATGGTACATACTTTTACTGAATACTACTTTATTTTGTATAAGGTATCAAAGTCTAAAAGTTTTAATATAGTTATCCATGTTAAACTGATTTTGTGACCATTTTTTGTAGACTCGGTCACAGTGAACAAACTGGTTGCTAACTACTTAAACTTGGTCAATTTACCATTTTTACCAATTTTGACCAGCTTTTCTTGGTTATTTTTCTCAGTTAGTATAAAAGGGCCTGATTTCAGACCACCAGGGACACTCCATTTCTGAAAACTTAGCTTGAGGGCACATTTTGTTTGCTTAGAGAATTTATAATTATTTTCAGTACATCACGTCATCAGTATGAATTATAGTAACGTAATCACATTTTAAACACAAGTATTTTTTAGTTTTGATAAAGATTTATGAAACCTACATGAACATTTGACTTAAGAGTAAACTTAATTCTATTTAAAGGTATTATTTGCCTACTATCATGGGATTGATAAAACTATGAAAAGCATGAATGGTCTTTTTTCTTCATAGATGTAAGCTGTTATTTTTACAAGTCATTACTGTTGAGCCATATACACATATGGTCTTCTGAGTTATATTTGAGTGATAAATAGAGTTTAATACAACTATGGAAAGCCATTGTCATCGTTTACGTTAAAAGAGAAGTTGTCATAAACTGTATTTTGTGAACTTCTAGAATTGTAGTGGATTCAACTAGAGGCTTACTGTCATAAATTAGCTTATATCTGTTTATTCTGAACAATTCCTGCCTGTTATAATTCTATACATGAATTAAATTAATACTGTGTTGCTAGTTTCTGGCTTATTATAAAACAAGTTCAACATCTCGATCGGCCAAGTCCTCCCAGGAGTGAAAGAGTTTATTCGTCCTGACTTCACAACCACCCTAGTGCGTTACATTTTTTGGTGTCAGAAGTGGGATCCATTTTAACACAGATCGACATGGATCCAGCGATACGAGCTCAAGCCGATATGCAAAATACTAGTGAGTGCTCACCGCAAGCTGTAGACAGCCAAGGCCAAATATTCTTTAGACAAGCAAAACAGAACCAATATGATGATATAGTTATAAGCCCAGAAGATGAAGACCGACAATCCCTAGCTTCATATCATACGCTTGATAGGACAGACCAGGCAGATGTAGCAGTAAACACTTCGTGCAATAGTAACAGTGAAGACAGCAATTCCGAGGAAAGTGTTGGTTGCATGATTAGGGAGGTACAGGGTGTGCTCAAAGATGACGTTACAGAATTAAGGAACATATGCAAGCAACAAACCAAAGAACCAGAGCAAGCCCGTAGACATGAGATGAGGACTGCAGCGTATAACCTTGATTTTGCATGTAAACGCAAACCACCAGTAGTTGTAGCTGATATAGATAGTTCCAGTTACCGGTATACTCAGAACCAGAACTTCAACCATGCTCACTTAGTGCCTTTGACTGATAGAGGTGATTACCAAAGACCAATATGGTATTTCAGAGCTGGAAGAGATAGAGGCCTAGAAGATATTCCAGCTTAAAGAGATGGTCCAATTGAAAACTTGCGTTATAACCAGCCTCAGCGATGACATAGGCAAAGGCAAACATGGCACTATGGAAACTACAAATCTTGAGTACCAGAGATGAAAATTCCACCATTCACTGGAAAGGAAAATTGGGCTGTCTGGCGAGCATAATTTGAGACAATTGCTTAGCGGTATGGATGGACAGTAGAAGACAAACTTGACAATCTTCTCCCCAGAATAGAAGGACAAGCCAGCGAGTTTGTGTTTTCACAGTTACCGACAAGCGCATTACATAATTACGATGAACTAACAGCTGAATTGACAAGACAGTACCGCGTGATAGAAACCAGCCGCTCTTTTGCTGCAAAGTTTAGCCAGAGAAATCAAAGGCCAGGTGAGACCGTGGAGAACTATGCGGCAGAAATAAAACGCCTGTATGGAAAGGCTCATGGTTATCGCGACAGACAGGTCAGAGATGAAGATTTAGTGAGAAGGTTCCTTGACGGACTCCAGGACCAAAAGATAAAGTTTGAGATGGAATATCACAAAGAGCCGAGAGATGTCGATGAGGCTGTATACCATGTAGTTATCTTAATTCAGACAAGAAATGGTTGCAATACGACAGGCGTAACAAGAATATGACCAGACAGGTATATGAGGTACCAGTGGAAGAAGACCATCTGTGCCCAACCAATCGTTTAGACTACCTGACCAGCATTAACCGGGTAGCCACGAAAGACCAAAACAAAATAAACCAAGGTGAGAGGACAAAACCAATCACTTCAGCAGAGGGTAAAAGCGTTACAAATGACGTGTTAGAGCGTCTTCTACAAAGAGTGTAAAATTAAGAAGCATCCTTTGCTGGTGCAAAAGAAAGTAGGTCAAGCAGAACCAAAGAAGTAGAATGCTACAGCGCCATGAGAAAGGACATTATGCTAGAGAATGTCCAAAAAGAGGTAACAGAAATTGGAAGAAAGACGCGACCCACAGTATGGAAAGCGCAAAGGACAAAGGTCTTTAAACTACAGGGGACCGGCTCTCGCGCCCAGAGAGAAGTCCATGTAAAGGAGAGTTTGTGTATAGGAGAGGGCAAAATAGATGTAAGTGTAGAAAAAGTGCTGAACTGCCAGAGACAGCCAGCAGTGGTCAAGTCCAGAGGGGATTTGGTGAAAGTGTGTTTGTGCTGGGAAGAGTAGAAAGCGAACCAGTGACATTTACCGCAGATACTGGGGCCACAAGGACCATTTTGTCTTTCAGTGTGTACCAGAGGTTACCGAATGGTGAGAGGCCATCTTTGAGTAGCTCCACAGGGATACGTGGGGCAGGAGGCAATAAGATAAAAGAGTGAGGTAAGGGAGAATTCAACCTTACAATGGGGCATGTACAGATGAAGACAGTGATGGTGGTGGCCGATATTGAAGATGACGCACTGTTGGGTTGCGATGTTTTAGCAGACAGTTCAGATGGTCCAGCAGACTAACTACTGAGTAAGAATATGAATAAGGAGGGAAAGAGATTCCATTTTTACGAAAGGTAAGACGTAAAGGTGCAAGAAAGGTGACATTAGCTGATGACGTAACTGTGCCAGCAATGGCAGAGGCTCTTGTAGATGTGTACATAGAAAGAATTGAAGAAGATGATAAAGACCATGCAGCAAATTACCTGGTAGAGGTAATCGAAGCTTTCAAAGAAAAATACAAATTAGCTATGGCTGTTACTCTTGTTAACATCAACAGAACTGCTACAAACAAAGTCAGGGTCTTGAACCCGTATACAACAGAAAGACATCTAAGACAAAGCGCTGTTGTTGGTACAGCTGAAAAAATAGAAGACATCGCACGCGTCATAACGGAAAGAGAACATACGGGAGGAGAGGATAATCTATGCCAGGTAAAACGAATTCAAACAATTGTCCAGGAAAGTCTTAAAACAGAGTTACCCTACAGAAATGCAGAGATTGAAGAAGTACCCAATCACGTAAGAGACCTGTACAAAACATCAACAAAAGATAAATCTGATCATGAAAAGAAAGTCATCGCGGGCTCCTTGTTAAGTATGGTGAGGTGTTTTTAAAAGACGAATGGGATTTAGGCCTGACTAATCTTACAGAACATCCAATCAATACAGGAGATGCAGTTCCTATCAAGCAAAGGACTTGACGCGTGCCTCTGGCATATGCAGAAGAAGAAAAGAAGGCTACAGAAGATTTACTGCAAAAAGGTGTGTTCAGGAAAAGTACCTCTCCTTGGGCTTCCCCGGTCGTTTTAGTTAGAAAGAAGTCGGGCGCCATTAGACCATGTTTCGATTACAGGCGTGTTAATGCGCTCGTCAAGCCAGATGGGTTTCCTTTGCCAAGAGTGCAAGACTGTTTGGATGGTGTTGCTGGGTCCAAATTTTTCAGCAGTTTTGATCTTACAAGCGGATACTTCCAAATACAATTAAAACCAGAAGATATTCTCAAGAGCGCTTTCTGCAGCAAATACAATCATTTTGAAATGACAAGAATGCCCTTCGGTTTAAATAATGCTGCTGGAACATTCCAAAGAACAATTGAGCTTGCCCTTCAAGGTTTGCAATGGGAGACCTGTATTGTTTATATAGACGACATTATTGTATTTAGACGTAACCTAGAGGAGCACGTGATCCGTGTAGCTGAGGTACTAGACAGAATGAAAGGGGCCGATTTAAGTTAAAACCTGAAAAATGTTCGCTTTTACAGACCCAAGTATGCTTTTTAGGTCATATCGTTTCCAGCGAAGGGATTCGCCCAGATCTTTATAACGTGTCGAAAATTGTTAATTGGCCGCGACCGCAGAATGCAAAACAAGTCAAACAGTTCGTTGCGACTGGCTCTTTTTACAGGCGGATTATCAGAAATTTTGCGAAAATTGCGAAACCTTTAACAGAACTAACCAAGATAGGAAAAGACTTTGTCTTGGATACCTATTGTGAGCGAGCGTTTAAAAAATTAAAGTCCTGCCTTATAAGTTCAGAAATAATGGGGTATCCTCTTAACAATGGCGGTGAATTCCAGTTAGATGTAGATGCGTCCGGTTTGGCCATAGGGGCTGTCCTTAGCCAGAGGCAGGGTGAGCGCGAGCGTGTTATTGCGTATGCCAGTAGGGGACTCAACAAAGCTGAGAAGAATTACTGTGTGACTGAAAAGGAACTGCTTGCAGTTGTCTATTTCACTCAGTATTTTCGACAGTATTTGCTAGGCCGTAAGTTCAAGATCCATACTGACCACCAAGCTCTGGTCTGGTTGTTTAGGCTAAAGGAGCCAAGTGGGAAAACTGCTCGTTGGACCGAAATTCTGGCAGACTATGATTATGTGATAGATTACCGTCCTGGCAAGAAGCAAGGCCATTGCGTTGCGTTATCCAGGTGCACCACCCCACATGACTGTATGTGTGCTGAAGTCGACATGTCAGAACCACTTAAGTGTGGCCCTTGTCGCAAGTGTCAACGTAGAGCTGACATGATGGGCCTCAAGGTTCGACTAGAAGCAGAAGAAGAGACCTCGAGTGCAGTGAAGGCTATCGTGGCAAGCGACCAGGAGAAACCAAGCATATCAAAAGATACTTCTGAAGATACAAAGAAACTGAAGTACGCTGAACGCTGGTTAGGCGGATACACAATCAATATGATGATACAAGAGCAGCAAAATGATACAGACATATGCTTTATCTTGGAAGCAGTAAAAAACAATAGGAGACCATCCGTATCAGATATGCTAGGTAAAGGTGCAACGGCTAGACACTACTGGGTTATTTGGGTCTCTCTTTTAGTTCGAGGAGATATGCTGTGCAAAAAGTTTAAGAAAGAAAATGAAAACTGTGAGTTTACACAGTTAATAGTTTCCAGAAGTCTTAGACAGGAGGTTTTGAAGCAGTCACATATTTCGATTACTGCAGGACACTTTGGTGTCAAGCGAACTAAAGCAATGACACTTCTAGGCTTTTACTGGTATAACATGGCAGAAGACATACAACAGTTTGTGCAGAACTGAGATATTTGCGAAAGTGACAAGCGATTACCTAAGGCACCAAAAGCACCATTGAAGCCCATCGTCACTAGAGCTCCATGGGATGTACTTGCGTTCGATTTCACTAGACCTTTTCCAGTAACGCCGGTACATCATGGTGTTAATAGACCTTTTCTCTAAATACACAGAAGTTATCGCTGTGCCTAATCAGACTGAAGAGGAATGCGCAACCAGAATTTTGAATGACTTTATTTCTAGATGGGGGACCCCACTTGCAATTCATTCCGATCAGGGTGCATCTTTTGAGAGGTTGGCTTTTCAAGGACTTATGTGCCATGTTAGAAGTGAAGAAAACCAGGACTAGCGCTAGACACCAAGCTGAATCAATGAACAAAACTTTGATCAAGATGGTTAGAGCATATCTTGTAGGAGAGCAAGATGAATGGGACAATAATCTTGGTTGTATAGCAGGAGCGTATACGTCTACGCCGAACAAATTCACTCGACTAACTCCAAACCTGCTTACTTTAGGGCGATAAGTGCGACTACCAGCCGACTTATCTTTGGACACGAGTACCCAAGTACCAAA
Source organism: Cyclina sinensis (assembly GCA_012932295.1). Lineage (NCBI taxonomy): Eukaryota > Metazoa > Mollusca > Bivalvia > Venerida > Veneridae > Cyclina > Cyclina sinensis. Next base: position 13,682,879 of record JAAONU010000012.1, on the reverse strand, counting down.
GAATTGCCGCCGTATAATTATTATGTCCAAGGCCTCAAAGATAGTATCCATAGAGCCCATGAAGTAGCGCGCAAATACCTGGGAGCCAACGCAAAACGGAGCAAACAGCTGTATGATGCCAAACAAAGTATTCATAAGTACGAGGTTGGTGATGCCGTATGGTGTTGAATGAGGCAAGGAAAGTTAGTGTAATGCTTTAACTCCAAAAAGAATTTGAAGGTCATATATTGTCAAGAAGAAACAGTCTGATCTCACATTTATTGTTCAGACGGACAAGCAAGGTCGCAAAAGGTTATTTCACCACAACAAGCTAAAACCTTACAGGGAAAGAAGCCCTCCAAAGTGGATCATGTCAGTGGCTAAAAGACTATGAAAACATAAAGATGTAAACCGATAGATCAGTATGAGAAAACTAATTGTGTTTCAAGTTGCATAAAAATCTTCTTTGTAATTCATGTTCCTGGTATTATTCTATGTAATGAACAGCTGTATTGAAAGATGTTTGTGTAAAATGATACAAAATGTTTAGTGCTGTGAAATGAAATTTGTGCAAGCTGAATAATACTGTTGTATAACATTTATCTGTGTTTTTATAAATATGCAAAAAAAAACACTCTAGGAAGGCACTAGATACATTAGATTAACTTATAAATAAAGAAATCCGTTTATTTACAATATACTGAGAGTGAAAAGACATTCCTGTTAAAAAATTAACAATCATTTAAAATAAAATTGTACCTACAGTCAAACCTGTCTAAGTAGCCAGTCAAGGAAGACATCAAAAGTAACCACTAAATGGGGATGACGGTTGATTTAAGCTGAATATATTATGTCACTTATTGTTGTGGAGTACAAACTTGTGACTGTTAAAACAGTGATGCTGAATAAAGGTGACCTTGAATATAGGTTTGACTGTAATTATAAACATGACACTGTGCTAAATAGTTATTTAACAAGAGAAGAATGGTGAGCTCTAGCAGGCGAAAAGTTCGTTTTAGCAAAAATATTAAAATTAAATGACCTTTAGTCTTGGTTGAAGATACAACCAAGTACCTATTTCAGTCAAAGTACATATGGATAAGGAAGTATGTGCATCGATTGTATATGAATAACTGTGTAAATGTTGTAGCGTTGTGACTAACGGAGGAATACTCCTTAACTATTTCAGGCTTCTGGTAATAAAGGAAAGGCTGTCTACCGTGGAAGGTCGTACCAGTGTAGACGGTGTTTGAAGGTTGACCGAAAGGGCAGGACGATCGCACATATACTTAAACATCATGTGCCTTTCGATCAGGTTTCTTACTCATGCTCACTGTGTAGCTTCCGATGTCTGAACAAGGAAACCTTGCTTAACCACATCAATCAATACAAGCGCCACAGAGAGAAAATAAGAAAGGCAGGAGGCAAGGTAGATCATTGCGAAGTCCTTCACCGGTCCAGCAAACCAAAGGTTATAGGCAGTGATGACATGGTCCTGCTTACCAAGGAAGATGCCTGCAAGAGGTTCACTAGACAAGAGGATCCATTAAACCAGGATGATCATGACAGAATTTTCGTGGATGATGAGGATGACTTTGACGGTCTTTCATTACCTTCTTTGGTTAAGGGCGACACTCCACCCAGTGCGATGTACACAGCCACACCCTTAACAGCATCTGGTGTAGAGGCAAACTTCCCAGTTCAGTTGCCAGTATTAAGCAGTCTCCATCAATTTCATCCAACCGTACCACATTCGTCAGAATGGGATAAGATATTGACAGTCACATCAACTGAGACTGTTGCCAACCCAGTCATAAACAACAATATTCATCAAGTGTTAACAACACCACCACTTCCTGTAAGTATAAACAAAGCTTCCCCATGGGCTATGGTTACCACAGCTACTGCCACCAGACCTACCGCTATCTCCAGTTTGTCAGATACCATCCAACAGTTGCTCAAACCTCCAGTTATCAATATCCTCCAATTTCTACTACTTTAAACCTTCAGCATCTCTACACACAAAGTGAATCAAAACCCTCCACCCTTGGACAGTTTCGGACAAACAGTTGTATTAATGCCAATCAGCCAATTCCTTTAATGGATGAGCCACAGAGAGAGAGTCCAGCGATAGTGGACATTCTACCCACACTTATTGGTACAGCATCCGAGTCTGATCCCCTTATGTTAAAGATACAGGCTGAGGGGAGTCATACATCCGAGAAGAGGGAGTGTGATCCTCAGGAAAGGAGGAGGAAGAAGATCAAAGTAGAGGACCAAACACCACATAATTGCCTTCCAGTAGATCTCTCACCCATTGTTCATGCAATTCACACGGCAACCAAGCAGATTGTTGACGCCATTGATAGAGGAAGTAGGGCAGCTTGGGCAGGATAGAGAAGGTTGAAGAAACGTAATGGAAAAGGGTCGCTAAGCAGAGAAGTCAGGCGTGATAGGGACCATAGAGAAACTGAGAAGAAAAACTCTAAGCCAGTCTTGAAAAGTACCGTAAACAAAATAAATTCAAACAGGAAATCAACCGGCTTACAAACTGATGAACTGGAAAGAAACTGTACAAACCTAATAATCCGTGAAATTTTTCATTCATGTGCCAAAATATACATATATAAAAATCTAACTTTAAATTGTCTTAATGTAATCAAAAATGTGCTGAACATTCCTGCAGCAAGTACAATGAAGAGACTTCCTTTAATTTGAATGTTTTAAACGAGATGTCTTGCGAACTGTTTGTGACATGAAGACAAAACTTCAAAATTAATAATAATAATAATAATAAAACAAAAAAAAAAAACAAAAACAAACAAGTATTGATAGTCTGAAAAAAAAACAGTATGGTGAGTTTTAAACTATTAAACTATTCATACACAGATGAACTGAACTTTTTAGTGCTCAGAGAAATGACTAAACTACACTTAGAGACTGTGTTATTTAAAAAATATAATGGAACATTTTTATTAATTATAGTTGTTATTTTAAGTGTGAAAACACAAACCTTGTCGAAAGTTTAACTCAGATGTTGTTGATGTTGCGTTTTTATAGAAAATTGATTAACTGTTTTATTTTAAAGCAATATAAAGTCTACAGACTCTAGTCTAAATTGTTATTTAAGTTTTGTTTAAAAGTGTTAGTCGTTAAGGCTTAAATGATATTCGTTTCATTCAGATTAATCGTGTTTACATTTTAATGCGGCAATCGGAGTTTTGCCTTTGAAAGATGGGGGTAATATAGTGCTTAAAAAAATCAGTACCTACTATGTTTGTTGTTTTCAGGTGCTAAGATTCATCTGTATTTAGTTTGACTGCCATATTGCCTATATGTAGTACTGTTTCCTAGTTATATGTTATTTACGAAACACAGAACTGTAACTTACATGTTGATCGACACAAAATGACCGACCAAGCACATATTATACATCCCCATGCTCGTTTAATATTCCTATCATATATCTGTTTACTTTTACAACTGGAATCTGTAAGTAATTATCCAAGTATTTTGTAATCTTCCATGCAAATGAATCACAGTAGCTTTTACACAAGTTATCCTTGTTGTTTAAAAGTTTGTTTTAAAGAAGTGTCATTTCTTTTTTAATCTAGTTTTAGCGTTAACTGTTGTTATTTTCCTAAAACATGTTTCATCTGCTTCGTTTCCGGAGCGGATATGCTTTGTGTCGAATTTCATTATGGGACTGTTTACTTCCGTAACCAAGCAACTGACAGTTATCGCTGTCATCTCTTAAGATGTTTAAATCTCTAGAAAGTATTAGATACAATCCCATGGTACATACTTTTACTAAATATTACTTTATTTTGGTTTCTAACTATTTAAACGGTGTCAATTTACCATTTTAACCAATTTTGACCAGCTTTTCTTGGTCATTTTTTCTCAGTTTGTATAAAAGAGCCTGATTTGTGACCATCAGGGACACTCCATTTCTGAAAACTTAGCTTGAGGGCACATTTTGTTCGCTTAGAGAATTTAGAACTATTTTCAGCATATCAACTCATCAGTATAAATTATAGTAACGTAAGCACATTTCAAACACAAGTATTTATTAGTTTTGATAAAGATTCATGAAACCTACATGAACATTTGACTTTAGAGTAAACTTTATTCTGTTTAAAGGTATTATTTGCCTACTATCAAGGAGTTCATAAAACTATGAAAAGCATGAATGGTCTTCTTTCTTCATAGATGTAAGCTGTTATTTTTACAAGTCATTACTGTTGAGCCATATACACATATGGTCTTCTGAGTTATATTTGAGTGATAAATAGAGTTTTATACAACTATGGAAAGCAATTGTCATCTTTTACGTTAAAAGATATGTTGTCATAAACTGTATCTTGTGAACTTCTAGAATTTTAGTGGATTCAATTTGAGGCTTACTGTCATAAATTTGCTTATATCTGTTTATTCTGAACAATTCCTGCCTGTTATTATTCTATACATTAATTAAACTCAGTGAACATTAGTATTGTGTTGCTAGTTTCTGGCTTATTATAAAACAAGTTCAACTTCTCGATCGGCCAAGTCCTCCCAGGAGTGAAAGAGTTTATTCGTCCTGACTTCACAGCCACCCTAGTGCGTTACAATATCACCTTCCTGATACTTTAAAGCGCTATCATGACACTTACTTGATATCAGGTTACGATGAAAATAGACACTACTTTTGTTTGACTAATTCTATTTAACCATAGTTTTTTACTTGAATATTTCAATTATCAGTGTCTGCTCCTTGCAACTGATAGGTACTGCTACTTAGGTTATAATTAGCGTTTACTTGATTTCTTTTACATGTCGCATTTTTTACATGTAAGGTATATTTTGTATGCTGGATATAGCAGATACAGCACAGTGATTTAAAGAATCGAACTATATAAAAATGACAAATGAAATTTGTCTAGACAACATATTTCTTTCCGTCATAATGTCACGTTCTGTATTTTTCTGCTCATATCTGTCTAGAAAACATGCCGAATATAAATATAGATTATTCCTTTACGTCACGATGTAACATGTAATGTTCCAATGTTCCAATGATATTTGTCTAGATAACATTCGAATGACACGCACAGAACCTGTAGGTATGTCTTTGTTGTCACAATGTGACATTTATACAAGCTTAATTAAATATTTTGATGATATTGTTTAGTCTAGTTTTGTGTCGCGTTGCCCTTTCTCTTGCTTTGTGCTACCGTGTTCTTTGGCAAATACAAGTAAATATAATTGCACTATTGCATCCCATATAATTAATAATAGCAATGCAAACTCCGCTAGGTGGCGCTGACGTACAACTTTTCCCGTACTTTTTTTTCTGACCTCATTTTTGGTATCATTTCTTACGGTCGATTTCGACCATAAAAGACGGTTAAAGTTTGGAACCAAGTTGCTATTTATAGAGAAAAATGACGTTATCAATGGGAAAACTTGATTGTTTGGGAATATATGCGCCGAAACGAAAACAAAACGTGTAATGAAATTTTCATACGATCCATTTTTTTCTTAAACGGTGGCTTACGCAGGGATTTCTGCCATCAGGAGGTTGATAAATAACCTTTTATTAAAAATTAATCTGTTTTTGACCGTAAACAAGCGTACAATATTTGAATTTGGTCATTTTCTAGCACTAGTGACGAACGGTCATGTCCGGTCCGTTTCCTGAAACTGGTTTTATACCCAACCGCTTCGCGCACCTGTATTCGTACATATTTTGAAATCGACTAGAAATCACAAGCTTTCCTGAATAAAAAGAGCCGTGTCAAGTTGGTTTTCATTGACAGATCAATTGCAGTGACCAAGAAATTACTGATCTTAAAGTGATTACTTCTAAGTTTGATTGCAGGTAAACTTGTCCTGAAATAGCCGAAGCTTTCGTACCAAATCTTTTCGTTCCATCCAAAAAAGTTTGGTTACGCAATCAGTAGACTGGGCCTTTCTCTCATATAACAATTTTTGTAACAGCATGAGTATTTGAAAACACACGAAATGTATAACTGGTATTTAAATGATATGTTTAAATTATATATGGATCATTACGCCTTGTTTTTGTGTGAATTTTAAAACAGCAAAATACCCAAAAATATTATAACACTGAACAAGAATTGCCTTGAACTTTTCTGGTCTTTTCCCAGCTGTTATTAACAACAGTGTTAAAAGAGTGAACTTGTGGAGTGATATTGGATCTTACACAAGTTGTAATAAATTCTTAGAAAGACATTTACAATGAGATAATAATGCCATCAGTGGTAAACATTTTCTGTTACTTGTGTCACTGTCAAAACATATGCTAGAAATATGATAAAACATGATTAGGTAAAACTCATTTTATTCTAATATACCATACACAAATATCCAGCTAAAACAGCAACACTGACTTTCCATGATAAGTTTCAAGTTTACTTTTGAACCATTTGGCTATCATTGTCATTGGGCATTTCCTTGTGCTTTTCTTGTATATGTATATATTTTAGTCACATATATAGAAATATTGGTACAAAATTCAGGAAAAGTTATCAGAATCATATTAAAATAGTCAATGTAACACAGTTTAATAGCTTTGACAGTAGTTTATAGTATCCAGAGTTGAACTTGTTCTCATATGTTCAAACCCGCTTAGTTTTTTGTTGATTTTGAGTTTCTATTTCTTTTTTCTGCCAGTTGTTGGTTAGCATAGCACATATAATTTTTTATGTGTTGGATAACAAATGGCAAAATTGTATTCACCAAATATCTATAGCTTTTTTCAATTTATGAAACATTACACCTAATTTTGCCAAAAATTCTAGCATGTTTGTTTGTTAACTACATGTACAACATGTAATGTACTTCCTTATATATATTAAGTGAAATAGAAGAAAATTATGCTTTCTGATTAGCATTAAGCCTATGGAATGGTTTGGCAGATTGATTTAATTCCCTTTCTCATTTTTATTGCAAATCTGTATGAAAATTTATAACCAGTGGTCAGTCAAAGACCCTGAAAACGAAACAGTCAGACGAAGAAAATAACACAGAAAAGAAGATTAAAAAAACTTGGGTATACACAATTTTGATGCTTAACCATCCTAATATTGACTCTGGATACAGCTGCAAGTGTTTTTTGTGTCAGATTCTTAAATAAATGTGCATTTTTTGTATCAGGTCGTTTTTTGGCCTTAAAATTAGATAAAAACAACATTCCGAGCATTGAAATTGCCAATATTTGCATGTATACAGTTTTTCTAAATAGTATCATATTTCACTTTTGTTGTTTTTTTTGTTGTTTTGGGAACCCATCTGCTTTGGAAAAATGCCATTTTGAGCTAAAAATCCTATTTATAAAAATGCCTTTGCATATGGCATATATAGAATTTTGACAAAAAAAGAAACAGTCGGCGGTTGTCGGTATTTTCGAATAGCTAACAAAATTGAGTGGAGATAGGTCGTGTCATCAAGGTAAGACAATTCTCATACGATTGTAAACTTCTTACGAACTGATTCATTATTTCGTACGTTTTCAAAAATTGAATCTACATAAAAGATGTTATTTTCCCCACTTAGACACCTATATTGAATGTTTTGGCATATATGAAAAAATCCACAGTAAATAGGTAACGTTTGCAGAATGATTGTTTCAGATCAAATACTTAGTTTTTACTCCTTGAGCAACTCAATGAATTTTGAGATGGTTATTTCTATTTTACACCTACACATAGGACACGAACCACCTCCTTTAGCTGTAATTTTATTACAACATCTGTTGCATATATTATCATGTAAACATGGTAATATAATCACAGAATTTGTCTTCTTGATAGAAGTAAAGCATACACAGCATTCTCTCCCTCCCCCCCTTTTGCATTGTACCAACTCTATAATTACGAGGAGGTTAATGCTAAAAATCACAACCAAAGCACGATTTATGTTACGCCTGAATGAAACACTGAAGCGGTAAAGTGGGATAGAAACGCTCACAGAAATAAGTGTTAAAACAAACAGAAAAGTAAGAACCCGTTGGATTATAACACTAAACACAAACAATGATTTGTCTAAAACCTGACCAAAAACCAACAGAAGTAATACAATTCCCTGTTCAAATGCCAAAACAATATACGAAATTGAAATCTGCAAGACGTTGAGTGTGGTCACAAGGAAGTACAGCACGTATTTCAGAAGAGAAATGCATATGTCGATAACAAAGGTGATACAATCGGTAATCCCTAGAATCAGAATTTCTGATATATACAGAAACTTTTCACATATGTACTGAACACATATAGTAGATCCACTCAATGTGTAATTGATGAAGTTAATCAGAAACTGAATCTCTTCGGGAGTGATATTATCAGTTTCATCAGGTAAACTACTTTCAGTCATTGACTCCTGCAGATGATCTTTTCCTTCATCCGATGTTGATTTTATTATACTGGATATTGAATTGTCTTTTAGTGAATTGTCACTGTTAGTCCCAGTTCCTGATGTGCCATAACAAAAGGTGGAAACAAGTACACATAGCACAATTAGCAACACTGAAAATTTCGTCTTTTTTTCCATTGCCAAAGTCAGCTTATTTAGAACAACAGGAGCGATACTGGTCAAGATAGAAAATGCCACAAGATGATGGAAATACCTGTTTTGAAACCAAGTTGAGGTCTAAACCATTCAGCCTGGCAAGCCTTTGGTTCAGGTCTAGGAAATGCCTGAAACGACCAAAGGAGACATACCTGCTTAAGAATATTTTTCCTCAATCAGGTTGTCGTAAAGGTGATTTGTTTCTTTGTACAATTTGAAATATTAAAGCATGCACATACCTTATAGATAATTCAGTAGAGCAGTTATTAAGATTATCATAAAAAATGCATTTAACATTTTTTCTCTATTTTTATTATATTATGAATTTAAAAAAATAACTTCAAGCATGTAGGTAAAAACTTTCTTTCCGACATAAATCATTTTCTGTTTGGATCGTCTCAACAATTTGTATGTAATCACTTGTTATATTGTTTGCCATAATTTTAATTTAATTTATCCATAAATCTTACAATTTTCTTAAAGTTATATAGTTTACCAAATATTACATTAACTATAATCTATGTAAAAACTCACCTTAATACGATATGAACAGTGCGTTAAAATTGTTGAGCTGTTACTGAAACAGTTACAAACAGATAACAATTTTTTTCTACCGATAACAGGTGCATTTAGATTGCAATGTAGTTAATCTAGATTATTATTTAACAAGAAAAACAGTGATACAAAAGTATCACAGAGGACCGACGAACAGAGCTGCATGCAAATGTTTTGAATTAGCTGTTTTGACTTGAGGCAGGTATATCAGTAGTTTGTTAACTTAATTTGTACTTTGTGTACACACGCCTAGAAATAAAGCAATACTAAGAACGACAGACGGAAAGTAACTATAGTGGAACATAGACATGTTAGGTCCACTTTGATTGGGAATTCACCAAAAAAATAGTGTCTTTATTGGGCAGGGTATATGAGCACAGTACCAAGTGGGAGCGGATGTGGTCCAGTGGTAACGCCTTGGACTGGTAAAGCATGGGTCCTGAGTTCGATCCCTCGCTCCTCCACTAACATTACTAATAGTCTTTCGGATGAGACTTTAAACCGAAGTCTCATGTGTCAGTGCTACTCACTGAGCCAGAAAAAGAACCAGGGGTTGTCTCTGAATAGGATGCTTTCTGTACCTTGCACTACCCCCGTAACATAAAATAACTAATCACTTCAGGGGTCGCCTGTCATACGTGCAACCGATATCGACGAAAAATAAGCTCAAATATGATGATTATAACAGTACCAATTGTTGGACATTAGTAATTCGGAGATAAGATCACCAAGGTGTTCATAATATAGAAAAGAAACACAAACTAAAAGCATTGTATTTATTCAAAAATAAAAAAGATATTTGACAAAGATCACATACAGAAATACTAAAAAAATAACACATATTAAAACAAGTACTATGCATTTGAAACACTTGGGAGTTTCATGAAAAAGCAACGATCAAACAAACATCACTCATGTGTGAAATATGAGATATCAAATGTACCTATAGTACTTATAGTCTAATTTCAGATATTCTGAATGTTGGATTCATTGCACATAGGATTTGCAATATAAAAATTATGTAAAACAAGGTTACTATCAATCAGTTTGAAGCAATCTAATGTGAGATCATCTTAATTTTAATGTGAAATTACCAAATATATATCTAGACAGCTACATTATACATTGGTGTTACAAAGCATTAAAATGACTCTTTCATAAATATATATTAGGATATAGAGTTAACCCTGGTTGAAAATTTCTTTAAGCTCAGTTTGTTTGATTTTCTGATTTCATATGAAATTTTATTAAAACAAAGACAATATATCCTGTAACAGAATTATAATTTCTGTAGCTATATTAATACAATTTTAGCACATGGCTAAATGTCTAATGGCAGGTAAGCCTTGAGGATATAAAAGGAAGAAAACTTACAGTTTTCATGATATCACCTCTAATATTTTGTTCTAATTAAGGGAACAGTTTACTAGGTAACAGGATCATTGCTTACCTGTTGTAGGTTTGAACAATTAACTGAGCTGTTCTCAAGGTCCTCAGAGGGGCAGGCCAGATGAACAACAGAACCATGTTGATTTAACCTATAAATAATTAACCAAAAGATTTACAAATCAATTATTTAAAGATATAACAAGCAATGCCACTAAAATTTACAAAAGCTGTCTGTAAGACAGGATGTTCGACTGTTCAAATAAGTTGTTCAAAGTTGTTATTTATTTAAAATGGGTAATAGTTTCTATATTTCAAAATGCAGCTTCAGTTATCTAACTTGATGGTTTGATTTCTCGTCAAAAAAAATTTGCAAAACAAAAATCAGTCTGGAGCTATCTAACCTGTTTCTTGATGCCCCTATTTCTTTCACTTTTCAAGTAAGTACATAACAGTTAACTGAAATATAGCACAAAAATAACCATCAAGCAAATGCTTAACACAAATTTTTAAGTCCACAAAGGGCCTTAATTTGCAAAAAAAATTTATTCATGTGTGACATTTTGATCTTGCTGTCTGAAGTAACATAAGCAGAAAATGTTACAGGTAATAAGGACACCAGTAACATGATTTAATCTTCATCAACTTTCTGAAGACTTGGACATTTGCAGGCAACTATTTCCAACACCTGCTGAAAAAATACAGCGTTTTCCAAATGCCCATTAGTACACTGGAACATCGCTTCTTTGCGGCAAGTTGAGGTGCCTTCCTTGTTCTTGAACAGTTGACATTTGCCATCCGCAAAACTCTTAGACCTGCACCCTAAAGAGAAATAATGGACATAGAACAATTATTTCTATAAATAGCACAAAATTAGACATAATTATCTTTAGTCATTATGGTATATAACATATTAGCCTTAGACTTTTATCTGTTATAATAAAAGTTAGAATTTACAAGCAATCAAGTAACCAACACATTTGAAATGTGCATGTGCACTATCTGAAAATGATGTTTCCTATGATCTCTACCACCACTATCCAACTTTTAGTTTTAACTGTTTCTAGCTGTGTACACATGTTTGAATATTTCTAAGAATCCCCCTTATTTTTGTTTTGTAAAATAATAAAACTAAAAAGAAAAATATTTTAAGAAGGTTTACATTTTGTATATTTACTTTCTAATATCATTACAGTGACATGTTTAGCATCAGTGTTTACTGTGCTGAAAAGGAAGTAACAGTTGCTAAAAGATTTGGTCATTGTGCCTGTGTTATTATACATAGTCCAATTACTAAGATACAGTGGAAAAAATATCAAATTTATGTTGTTAAATAACTATCTCACTTAGCTATGTTACAATCAGTTCATCTATATTTCAACATGAAATGACACTGTTATGACTATGTTTGACCTGACACATGCCTGTGTTAAATGTTTCAGCAAGATCAATGTTGACACTTCATGTACCTTCTTTATTGTACATTTTGCTTTGAAAAAGAAGTTATTAAAGTTTATACAGTAACAAGTGATAGGACACATCACACTGTCCAGCATTTGATACTTCTTTAAAATTCAAACAATTTGATTTTCTTAGGATTTCAGGATAAACTTTATTTGCTTGTAGAACAAAAAGCTTAAAATAATTTATGTACCTTCTTTTGTGCAGTATGGATACACTGAAACACTGCAATATTCAGGAATGGTCGTCTTCACTTTTTTCAGCTTCACTAGCATCTATATAACTCTTATTGAAATAAATTTTGTGTCATCTGCATTAATACTGATTTCATCACTTCAAATGCAAATAATATTTAATATAGTTTGACACTAGAATGAAATACAAGAATAGCTCACTCTTTAATAACTTAAAATGCTGTGAGTTTGAAGTATCATTACGCTGTCACAAAACAACGGCAAAAACAACAACAACAAAAGACGACAAAAACAAACATTTAGGCTGGCAAATCTAACAAAATAAACGTATAAGAAAGTTGAATGCTAGCACTGCAGTTTTCTTTTCTTGTTTATATTGTGGATAACTTTCAACCAAATTATATGTAGAAAAATGCACTTAAGATATTATTCAGATGTCAAAATGAAATAACCATTTAATCATGTCTTTCACGCAAATTCACTGCTAATCAATCTTGGTAATAACTTCAACCTCAACTTATTACTGCCAAAAGTCAGTTGAAGTTGAAGCATTTTTTGTTTTGTTTTATTAAATAAAATGAAAAGGAATGAGTTTTCTTCATTGGTTTAGACTAAACTCTAGCAGCTAAGAAATCTATGACTTAATAGGATCCTTTTCCTCTCAACAGATTATAAAGAATTAAAATGGCTTGATGCTGAAACCCTTAAGCAGGTTTGAAACTTGTTATGGACTACAATGTCTACAAATATATAAATGTTCCACTAAATTAGTAGTGAAAAAAGCCATGGATAAGCAATGCTCATTTGACCAAAAAAAGTAAATGAGCCCCAAAAAAGTAAAATGCCCATATGCACTTAATTTTACAGTTGATAATAAGTGTCATTTCTGTGTATGTTAGTCAGTAAAAAGCACCTACCGGATTACGAAATGTGACAAACCAATGCACAACAGTAATAATTCAATATGGCCGACTTTTGTTAATACATTTTGGTGTGCAATTTTTCAAAGGTTTTCATCCCCGAATGCGTATTAAAAACTCAAGAAATTCATAAATCTTACAGATTTTTCCTCTTTTTTTGCAGTTTGGCGTTATTTGTTAACCGAAACAGAACACATGTCTCCATGAGATTTTTATAACTGTCACTGGTAGGCTATTTCTATTTTTAAAAAGGAAGTTGTCAGGATTCCTTGATAACGAAAGTAGGTCATTGGATCAAAATAGATACAGCCCGAAAAATATTTGAAATTTTACAATTTCCTGTGACAGATTTACTCGAAAATAATGCTGTTTTATATATTATCAAGAAGACTGAGAAGATTCTTTTAAATTTTTTGAAAAAAAAAGGACATTAAATCTTAAACTATCGAGAACACATCTCTCCTGGATATGTAAACAATTGTGACAGATCCTAAGCATTCAATCATTAATGTAAGAATAATCGTTTCAGCCACGAGACTACTTTGTTTGGCCGCTGCATTCTTCATATATATCATGTGTATGTTTTTAGCCAACGATATTTTTCTCAAAATTAGCAAGTATAGCTATAATATAACTTACCAATTTGCTTAACGACCGCGTCAAAGATGGCGGCTTATTAATTGAGAACGATAATACAGGGGCGTCTCCAGGATTTCAGGTTAGTGGGGGGGGGGGGGGGGCGCAAAATGTTCGGCAAAATTTATGTCCGTTTTCTACCTCATTTTAAAGGTTCAAATGTGCCTCTGATTACTCAATTCAATGTTGAACAATAAAGTATACATTATTTAAAATATATTCTAAACAGACCTACAATAACACCTATCGTCAGGGTATTTTAAGGGGCGCGCGACGGGTGCGCCTCCCTCTGGTAGCTGCAAGTGTAATAGACTGTGTCTAGAACTTTTCTTAAAGGGGCTGTGCTCCAGATGACAAAAAAAGAAAGTTTTCTTGTATTATAAATTTCTTGTAATATTTATGACTAATGCTTAAAAAATAACTTACTGACAAAAAGTAAGTTAAATAATTACATTATAAATTGATTTTTTCCCTTTCAAAGTGCTATACCGTAACGCGACGTTATAACTTTATCGTATAAGATTTAAAGTAAATATCTGTAATATCACATACGGCGATGGTGGTGACAGTAAACGCGTCGGAAATATTTTGTTAACATGAGGGTCCAGAGTTCAAATCAGGCTGGAGCGAAAATATTTTTTTTATTCTATTTTGACTTTTATAATCAGTTTTGAAGTAAAATATTATGTTTTTATAATCTCACGGCATCTAAACATATAATTTATGAACATTTTTTTATGTCAAATCTGGAGTACAGCCTCTGTAACAACTAAACAATATTTGCAGTGATGTTAGGACACATTCTACTTATTACGTAACCCCATGGGTCTTTCGCCGGTCCGCAATAACGTGCAAAACTTGTAGACGCTGACTCCATACTCTAAATGTAGACCTGTAGTTTGCAAAGATTTTTATTTTAAGCTTAATTACAAAATGCTCGGCATCATCTGTAGAGGTCATGTTGTTATTACAAAGTTTATTCTACCTGTACCATAGGCATACTTGTCACAAAAACATATACGACCAGCAACGAGCAACCACGGAGGGATCTCACATTTGTTCGGATGCCAGTCTCGAATCAAGCAATAACAATGAAGAAAATTATTAAGGTATATTTTCTCTGAGATACGCAATCACCATTCATTTGTTAAAATGACGAGCCGAAAGTTGGGCTAGCACTTTATTCTGCTCGAAATGTGTTTGAATTTAATTTCTTTTCTGAATTTTCTTTTATTATTATTATTATTATTATTGGTTCTCGAGCTGGTTTTACTTTCTATTCGAAATTCGCTGTTTTGTTTATCTACGCATAACCATTCACAGAGAGCTTTAAAATTGTGACCACCCTGTACCTTGCGATGAGTTTCAACTATTTGATTCCCACATCATTTTCCTTTATAATCCTGGTTAGAATTTATCATTTTTGTGTGCCACCGTTTGCAGACTTAACGGAAAGAGAATGAGAACCTTAACGGGTTATCAATGTGCACTATAATACCAAAGTGGGTGGAGTACTTATTTATCTGTTTTCATGACAAAATGAATGTATATGCCGACAAGAAAGTAAGTGTAACATGTGAGGAACAAGAATAAAACAAAAATGCATAATAATTAAGTGATAAGAGTTGCAGAAGGTAAACACAACCAAGTTAGTCACCCTATCAAAACGTTGACATTCAACTGCATGTGTTTGAAGTTTTTGCTAAAGACACTGCTTTAAAAAATAAAGTTCATTTAATGATTAACATGGTTTTATAATGAATTATCTTAAAAAAACAAGATCTATCTCTAAACTGATATTTTCAGTGACATTAGTAAGTAATTTTCTTTTATAGATCACCTCTATGTATTTTGGGGTCTTTAGGTCAAAGGCCAAAAGCACAACAGCAAAACAGCGATAGAATACTTGGGTTCAGGTTCCTCAAACTTGGTTTGTAGGTTGGTCATGACCAGAAGATGGTCCTTATAGCTTTACGGATCACCAGGTCAAAGGCCAAGGAGACAGTGACCTTGAAAAGCAAAACAGTTTCTGATCAATAACTACAGAATGCTTGGGTCCAGGCTTCCTTAAACTTCATATGCAGGATGGTCACGGCCATAACATTACCACTTCAGTTTTTAGTTTAAACATATTTTATTGCTATATCAAACACATGTACAAACATAGCAAATAAATCTAAATAATCAGCAAAAGGGTCGGGCCAAAAGTTCTTCCAACGTTATAAAATGACCCTTCCCGAATACAATTAATTTACACGAATGGGTGCCATTTATGTACAATAATAAATAGCAATAGAAATATAACAAGAGCAATAAGTAGATTTAGTATGAAAACAAAAAAAAATAGAAGGAAACTGTTATAATAATCTAGTTACAATGAAATTGATATTTCTGAGAGTAGTGAAAGAAGAAAAGTGTGAGTCCCAAGATAAGAATTGAAAGTAAAACTATGTTACGTTATATTTAATAAGCAAGTATTGAAACTGCTTAGAAACGGCCTGTGTCACGGATATAGTCTTGTATATGTGAAAAAAATAACGTATTGTCATCAGTTGACTTCAGTTTCTAGGGTCACTAGATTAAAGATCAAGGTCATCTAGACTATTAAAAGAATAACAGTTTCAAATTAATTAATAGAGAACCATTGGCTTGACAGAATTGTTGTGCTGGTTGATCTATTCAGGAAATGATCCGTATACCTTCCTAAAGTTTTATGGCTGCCTCTAGGGATAAGGTGCTAGGGGGCATATATGTTTTACAAACATCTCTTGTTTATTTTTTGTTTGTTTGTTTATTTGGTTGTGTTTTTGCGATTATAAACTCAGTTTATTTCAGTAGTCTAATAAAAATTCCATGTGCCTATTTTTTTATGTTCTTTTAACCTATCGACCTGGCGTCGATTCGAGACCATTTTAGAGATAGAATTTAACTTATTCTTTGACAAAATAAAACATTACCCCGAAAGGAATTAAGTTTGTCTTGATTTCTAGTTGATTTCATCGTTGATTACCCCGATATATATTCCGAATTACTACATTCCGTACTGTTGGACAATCAACTGCATTCCGTACTGTTGGACAATCAACTGCCGATAACACATTTTCATGAATATTAATGAGCGAAGTAAAGGAACTCTTCGTTCAATGATATTCAGCAAACAGATACCCTTCAAATTTGAAAATCGGTCTATAGCGTCAAACAGGGACGTTCTCGCTTTGAATAGATATTTTTCCAAGCATTTTAAAAAATTCCTGTTAAAATGTATCGAGTATCGTCACTGGCTAAGAGTGAAACAGACCAACGAAAATAAAACTTTACGAAATGATTTGAAACCAGTTGTCCAACGGTCGGTAAATAGAAATTGTCGGATAAAGTGAAATAGAACTGCGGACATCGGATGACGGACTAAGGCGGTTGTTTTACAGGGGAGATCTCAAACTATTTTTACGTGTCATTTATGCATGGGCACCACAGCGGTTACTGATAAGCAAGGGTGCATAAAAACAGGGTATCATCAACATATGTAGTTATAACATTGACCGATTGTTGCCCATTACTACATTATTAGGTTTAACTCTTTTCTGCGGCAAACTAGTTCTGCACAAATAACAACAACCAACGGCAATAAATGTCGTTGGTGGCGCCAAATTGCACTTATAGCCCTGTATGTTTTCAGTTCTGCTATGGCGTGCTCTACAATAATACGGCATTTGTTTAAGTACGTATTAAATTTTACGCATCTTCTCCTGTTTCGCCCTCTACGCCTGGCTACTTGGGCTGTCGTATAGGAGGTTATTACTGGATACCGGTTTGGGTATATTTTATCACCAAGCAGGCAACAGTCAGGAGGAAACACAAGATCTGTACCTATTTTCTGCATCATAGCGAATTGTTGTGCGTCGTTGAGGTGACCTGGGAAACCACTTTCTATATACCTTATTATTCCACTACTGTCCACAACAATTTGTGTATGAATCGCATGGAACTGTCTGTGACCAGAGTAGAAGTGCTCTTGCGGTTCAATGCACGGTCGATATACTTCATGCGAGGTACCGTCGATAGCCCCAACAGCGTGTGGCAGTTTAGGCCAACGGCCTGACATGTCTCTCCATTCCTGTTCAGAGGGCCAATGTATAAACGCTCTTAACTGTCTATGAACTAAAGAAATCATGGTACATATTTCTTCTCGTACAGTTGTTGTAGATATGCAAAATATATTAGAGAGCATATGGTGTGTTGGGTAACAACGAAGCCAAACCATGAATAACAAAAGTCTGTTCCTTGCTGACAGAATATGCTCTCGAGTTGTGTTAAAATCAATCAGACCGCAAAGCTGTAAAAAAGTCTCAGGTGTTTCACCAGTCACCTCAAAGAAGTGGTAACGATTCGTTGCAAACAGTTGAAAAACATCACGGCCGCCATAATGATTGACATCGTTTGCAAACAATCGAAATCTTATGTCAAGTAGGGGATCTGGTGGCAGACGCGTCATCATCAAAAGCGCATTGACCACCTGTTGCAAGTGATCATTAACATCCATAGGTGGTTGCGTTAAGGCAGGCAGTAGAGTTTGAATCAATGTGCGTGCAGCAGCATCCATTCTACCTGTAAAATAGTCAGATATAGTCAGACCAGACTAAAATGTACAAGCTAGTGGTCTGGAGTAAATATAACTGAATTATACATGCAAAACAAACAATTTTTCTATTCATATCACGTTTTAAGTCATTTTACTGATTTTTTTCCCTAAAACGCGAAGCGTTCTGCTTCATGACGTCATTTAAGCAGGACGTAACAATATTCATTTTGGAAAATCATTTTGTCGGTTTTCTCAAATAATATGATGTGTTTAAAATTTGTGCTTCTCGTAATTATGTACATTTTATGATTTTATTTATGATGGAATGTTTTCATGAGTAGCTATATTTCAGTAATTGGTTTAAAATGCGTTTGTAAAGGGCTTGAAATTTATTCATGTATACTTGCATATGAAACAATCAGCACCCCTGTTCCTCGTATAATCGCTAGCAGTTACGGTAGACTGTCGCCCGGCCACACCCGTGAAGCACGAGATTCAAGTGGCCTACGTTATTGGATACATGCATGAAGTTTTCCAAAATGGAAGGAGATAAACTTACAAGTAAGTGACGCTTTATTAAATTAATGAAAATAGTAAAAAGATGATCATTTCAGTTTGCTAAAAAGATTAATATATTTATTAGGTACTTACCATTCGTTGTTTTATGATTTATGCTTTTTTAGCACAGGTTTTCCTCAAAAAGTGAGCACGTGCATGTGTTACGGTTATGTTGGAAATGTTTTCTGACGCACTATTGTGTTTTCTCTAGGGATTTGACCATTCCCGTTTGTGTTAGCATGTGTTTGCGAACGGTTGGTACTCTATATGCGCGTTTTTGTGTGCGTGCGTGATTGTGCGCATGCGTGTTTTTTATACGCAGATCATTTATGTTATTTTTGTTTATTTTAGGCACGATTCTACAAAGGAAAAAGAAAAATTTAAAAATCACTAAGGAGGAAATTTTATTGATGTTACGTTGCTACCAGTCTCATCCAACCAACTGGTGTGACATCATTGATGAGATGAAGGAAAATCTAGATCATCTTCCTGAGCAAGTGAAGGAGCTGTACATTACTTCATCGGGCAAACAGATCCGTGATAGATTGTGTAACAAGTTTGGGAAACTTATGAGGGAAAGCAACATAGACGATGATGACATCAGGTAGGAAATATTTTTTTACCTTAATGCAAAAATAGAATCATTATCTTATTGAAAAATGGTAGACTCAACTCAATGTATCTTGTGTGATACACTATTTAGGTTGTATTGTCATTTATTTTGTCACTAAATCTAGCAGTATAGATATTTGTTGTCGCTCCGAGGAAATCTTTGAAATAAGTGGTATCACTCTGTAAAAAACTATCAAACTGGACATCAAAAACTTAGCTATACAAATTGTGGTTTTAGATTAAAATTAGTAATAAAGAAAATTCCCATATATGATGTCTGCATTTTTACTGCCTCTCCCATTGCCTGAAAACACCTACACATCAACTTTTGTTATGAGTTAGGGTTAACTGTAGTATTGAATATTCAAGCATCTGATGAATTTAGCCAGATCTTCAGCGTTTGACATAACTTTCATATTTGATGAAACGTTACAATTTTATGGCAATTGAAAAGCAACAGGAAATCATTTTCACTAACAATAAGTTACATGGATACATAATATGTTATAAATGTCTATTTTCTCGTTACAGGAGAGAGGTGGAGTCCATTATTAGCTTAGAGAAGCGACTGGTGCACACAACTTCATCGCAGACCCCCTCGTCATCTGCTTGTGTGTCTGACGTCCGTGAAGTTGCTTTGGAAACATTCTCTGACTCTGATGAAGGGTCCACGGCTGCAAGAAGCAGGCAGACCGAGACGGCGGCACAAACTAATGTATGGACCGCTCCATCCACTTCTGGTGGTCAAGTACATAAACATGTTCCAGAAGTCAACCCTGCGTGTAAAGTGTCAAGGAAGAGGCCGCTTATTGATCTTGTTCGTGAAAATCAGCTCCATTATAATCGCTTTATCACAAAGAAGGTGCCCAAGCTTCTTAGGCAGCTTGGTGTCAGCTCGGACGAATCTGATTAAATTTTTGATTGTTTCGATTTTTTAAGCAGAATAAAGATTATAAAAAATTATAGATTCTTTGCTTTCTTAAAATACTTACTAATCTTTATTGGCCTAACATTAGTTTGCAAAGAATGTCATAACAACTTTGAGATGACCCCCGCCTGTAGTCCGTTGTTCACTGTCCACTATCCAAATCCATCGAAGGCTACAATGTCTAATAGAGGGAAACTTATTCGATCGAACGTTGGTTTCCGACCATGAGTTCTAGTTGGTCTAAACAATCACTTTATTTTACTTGCCGCTCCTCGGCCCTTGCTGCAACCGGTTTACCAGGACTGCCTATTTAGAAAACTTAAGTAAAGAAGAGAAGTCCCTTTAAAGGTTGATTGCTGATGTAAGACTTTATGAACGACACTTTCTTACCCCGTCATTGAGTTTTAATTAAACAGCGTCAGCTTTATTTGGGATTTGATTCAAGTACAATAAGATGTAAGTAATTGAATTATTCTTGTCAACTATGCATTTGAGATACGATTTTAATTTTTGCAACTCATAGCATGAGCAATACTATTATAAAATACGGAATCTTGTTATCTTACATCTTTTCCAGACTTTTCTCGATGCCGTTTAATTCTTTATTTCAAATATATATTTACTTGGTCAAGTTTCTAGCACTTTTAGTTTGTACTGGTATCATTTTTCCTTTCTTGAATGTCGCTGATTCTTATGTTTCTGTTTCAGCTGTTCCCGATCTATGTCATTGAAACTACCGTTGTGTTTTGCCTATTTTAGTTTTTTATTTTCCTTTTCATCTATGCTCTTGTTCTTTTACCAGATTTGAAACATTTCTATTTACATTTTATATCATTATCTAAAACTAACTTACATAAATTTCTTTCTTTTTTAAACACTAACTTAAATCATCTTTACGTCATTATTTTCATTGAATAAAAGTGCTGTTTTGTTTTCGGCCGTTATTTGATTTTCGCAGACAGAAAAATTGCGAAAACAAAACAGTAAAAAAGCTAATACTGTGCATAAAAGAACTAAGGTTTTGTTCTAGAAGAAATATTTTTGGTTATTTTGTATATCTCATAGCATTTTCATTACATTGTGTTCGGCTATTTATGCTCATGTAAAAGCTATTTATAAAACCTTAAAGTAATTCACCAGTCACAGTCTTTTCTAAATGTTAAATGACATAACTCTTGACCCAAGAAAATAAACATCGTATAGTGAAGCAACGGTCATGGAGTCTGAGGCTGCAAGTGTATAGGGTGGTGATAAATGGCATACTTTGAAAGTCCTCCAGTGGAAAGTGCAGGGCTTATGTAATAAATTCAATGATTAAGATTTTTTAAATCTGAGCAGTAACCATGACATCTTGATTTTTATTGAGACTTGGAATTAAAATATTGCTAATATTGATCTTTCTGGCTTTGATCACCTAAATTGCCACAGACCAAAAACGAATAGAAACGCAAAGCGAAATAGTGGTGACATTATAGTGTATTTTAAATCATGCTGGTCGGATAGCACTGAACTGGTAATAAATTAACTCTAATGGTATAACCTGGTTCAAAATAAAATCTGTAGTTAAAGATTTGTACTTTTGTGTATGTTACATACTACCGGAGGGCTTGACAGTTTATTCCAATTTGACTTTTTTATGAATTGTCCGATGATATTTTGTTGTACAAAGACTGTGCGGCGGTATGAATAGTCGGATAGGAGAGTTACCAGACTTTGCCGACGACACAGGTATCTCGCGTTTTATTAATGCTCCTCATCTTTTAGGTGAGATTACCCATAGAAAATCAAACGATAAAGCTGTTAACGCTTTTAGGCAAAAGCTATTGTACTTGTGCAAAGAAAACGATTTCATTGTTGCAAATGGTCGCTGAGAACACGGCGATTTTACGTTTCATAATATTGGTAGAGAAAGACACGGTGGAAGCGTTGTTGACTATTTGATTACAAATTTTGAAAATTTTAAAAACATCATCACCGATATGAAGGTTTTAGACTTGACCGAATGTTCGGATCACTGTCCTTTTAAATATGACTTACATTGTAAACTAATGACAAATCGTAACAATGAAGCGTATTCTTATACAAAATAAGTGTGGGACCGGAATGAGAAACAAGAACTTATTGATGTTTTAGAAACAAATAAGCATATGTTTGAAGAAATCGCCAACAATATTGTAGAAAATGTGGGTGGGTTAGATTACAATATTGAATTTTTTACAAATATTATCAATGAGTGTTCCTTTCAAACTTTTGGTAAAACGTTACATATAAAAATCGTCATTTAAATAAACGGAAAACATTATGGTTTAATGATGAGTGTAGAGCTGCTAAATCAGTGTTAATGAGAAACAAACATGCTTTAAAAAACGAGACGACGACTTTAAATATATCCCGATTTTTGGAAAGTAGAAGACTTTTTGCAATTGCGAAACGGAAGGCTAGACGTGTATTTAATACAAAGAATAACGTAATATTTCAAGCATGAGTAAAAAGTCACCAAAATTGTTTTGGAATAAAGTTAATATATAAACATAGTAATCACAGAAGGCAACAGAATATTGATTTAGACAAATTTGTCTCATTTTACCAGAATTTGTTGAGCAAAGAAAATGAATTTATTCCAGATATTACTGATGTTAACATTGAAAATTTAACAACAGGTAGAAATGTCCAAATCTGTTGTTTAGCCAAACCATTTGATGAAGACGAAATTGAGAAAACAGTTTCATTGTTGTTACGTAACAAGGCCCCTGGGTGTGATCATACTATAACGGATTTCTTTATTGATGCAAAAGTATTTATTGTACCTTTTCTTGTTAAAATTTTTAACAAATTGTTTTCAGACGGTATGTATCCGATTTCATGGTCTAAAGGAGTAATTGTCCCAATAAATAAAAAGGGAGACAAATCAGACCAGGCAAACTACAGAGGTATAACACTAATTAATATAATGGCAAAGATTTTTTCACTGGTATTAAGAAACAGAATAAATAAATAGCGTGAGAATCAAGAGGTGTTAAGTGATATACAATTTGGATTTAGAAATCGACGAAGTACAACTGATTGTGTTTTTATTTTGTATATCATTATTAAGAAAGTTTTAGCAAATAGATACTCACTATACTGCTGTTTTGTAGACTATGAAAAAGCATCTGATACCGTAAATAGACAGGCGTTATAGTCAATTTTTCTTTTGGAAATTGGTGTTAGCTCAAAAATGTTAAAGATTCTCAGGGCAATTTACACACATGTTTCTGCAAGTATAAAAAGTTTTCAGGATTGTCATAATTTTTGGAAGTGTTAAAACAGGATGAGCCTCTGTCGCCCATACTTTTTTACTTTTTGTCAATGATGTAGCATGAAACATGAATTTTAACGGTTTAACAGAATATGACTTAGATCAGCTATGTATTTTTATGCTTTTGTTTGCAGACGATATGGTCTTATTTACCACATCATCGGTTAGTCTCCAAGCACAATTAGACAGTTTGTATTCCTATTCACAAAAATGGGGATTAAAAATTAACATTAATAAAACAAAATCATGTATTTTTAGCAAAAAGATACATGACAATTTTGAATGGAACATAAATAATGAAGTTCTAAAAATGGTACAGTCATTTTGCAATTTAGGAATTAAAATGTTAAAAAATGCATTCAAAACGTTATCCGACCAGTCATTAAGAGTCGTTAATGAATTATATATAATATTTACAAATAATTGTATTATAAAAACAAGTAAATATAATTGCACTATTGCATCCCATGTATACAATTTTGACATCAAAAGAAACAGTCGGCGGTTGTTGCTAATTTCGAATAGCTGACAAAATCGAGCGGAGATAGGTCATGCCATCAAGGTAAGACAATTCTCAAACGAAAGTAAACTTATATTCATTATTTCATACATTTTCAAAAATGAAATCTAAATAAAAGATGGTATTTTCTCTAGTTAGGCACTTATCTTGAATGTTGTGGCATATATGAAAAAATCCACAGTAAAGCGTTTGTAGAATGATTGTTTTAGATAAAAATACTTAGCTTTTACTCCATGAGCAGCTCAAATGAATTTTGTGATGGTACTTACTATGTAACACCTACACATTGGACACGAACCACCTCCTTTAACTGTAATCTTATTATCATGTAAACATAGTAATATAATCACAAAATTTGAGTTCTTGATAGAAGTAAAGCATACACAGTATTCTCTTCCCACTTCTGTTTCGTACCAACTTTATAATTAAGAGGAAAATGTTGCGTATAGTAGAATCCAAAGCACGATTTATATCACGCCTGAATAAAACACTAAATCGGAAAAGTGGGATAAAAACGCTCACAGAAATAAGTGTTAAAACAAACAGAAAAGTCAGAAACCTTTGGATTATGACACTAAACACAAAAAAACGATTTGTCTAAAATCTGACCAACAACCAACAGAAGTAACACAATTCCCTGTTTAAATCCAAAAAAACAATATATAAAACTGAAACTAGAAAGGCGTTCAGTAACGTCACACCTATTCCTCCTTATTTTAACTCCTCATGCCTCTTCTTTGACTCTTTAGACTTCCAGGACGGTTTGATGCCAGTGGATATAATGACATTTTTGACTTCAAGGGACACGCCAGGGTCAATTTATATGGTCTGCGACTGTTTCTGAGGCACTCGCAGACTTTCAGGAAGGTTGCGTGCCAATGCAGATAATGACATTTTTTACTTCAAGGGACCCCTCCAGTGTCCATTTAAGTGGTCTAGTACTGTATCTGAGGAACTCGCAGACTTTCAGGAAGGTTTCTTGCCAATACAGATAATGACATTTTTGACATCAAGGGACCCCTCCAGTGTCCATTTAAGTGGTCTAGGACTGTTTCTGAGGCACTCGCAGACTTTCAGGAAGGTTTGGTGCCAATGGAGATATTGACATTTTTGACTTCAAGGGACCATCCAGAGTCCATTTCATTGGTCTGCGACTGATTTTGGGGTACCCAGGACATTCAGGAAATTTTTGGTTCCAATGAAGATAATGGCAGTTTTGACTTCTTGTAACCCCAAGAAGTCCATTGAATACATTATCACGTTTATTTCCCCTTTCACGCATACGCAGTAACCCAGGGAGCAAATCACCACAAATGTGGTGATTCTGGGAAACATACTATGAATAGATCATTTTATGTCTCAACTCATTTTTAAACAGTCTATGACAATTTCAGGGAGCCCAGCGGACTTTCATGAATGCATTTTTGGCTGGAAAATACTGCTAAAAAGTGGGTCATAAGAGTTTTATGTCTCAACTCATTTTAAACAGTCTTTGACAATTTTGGAGAACTCAGCAGACTTTCAGGAATGCTGGTACTAACAAAGTTCAGATCACTTTCCGCCTTCATGATAGACTTCTTACCACGTTCATCTACCCTTTCACGTATGCGCAGTAACCCAAGGAGCAAGTCATACGAAAAGGTATGATTTCTCCGCCCCGTTTTATACTACTTAACTTGTAAGATACACTTTCAGTAACAACTCAACTAATTTAACACACTTTTCATATCTGCTTGTTAAGGGGATTTTTTTTTACATAGAATGTAGTTAATATAATACTTGGATAACAATATAATTTCAAGAACATAGTAAGATTTATGGATAAATTATAATAAATTATGACAAATATAACAAACGGTTAAATAGGAATAGCTGAAACGATCGAAACAGAAAATGGATTATGTCGAAAAATATAATTTTTTACCAATGTAGATCTACATGGTTGAAAGTTTATTTCAAAATTCATAATATAATCAAACTACAAAAAATTATTTTAATGACAATCTTAAAAACTGCTTTACTAAAATATCTATAGGGTATGTGCACAATAGTTTCATTTTTCTAATTTAACAGAGTATCACAACATAATTTGACAAGCTAATTAAGGCGAAACACACTTAAACAGGTATGTCTCCTTTGGTCGTTTCAGGTATTTCGTAGAGCTGAACCAAAGGCTTACCAGGCTGAATGTTTCAGACTTCAACTTGTTTTCAAAACAGATATTTCCACCATATTTTGGCATTTTACATTTTGACCTTAATCACACCTTTTGCTCTAAATGAGCTGACTTGGGAAATGAAAAAAGATGAAATTTTCAGTGTTGTTAATTGTGTTTTATTTTATGCCTACCAATGAAATATAGGGAAATATCAGTGAGATAAAAGTGATAATCCACTGTTTTGAATCAGTGAAATTACAATTTTGATAATCCACTGTTTGTGCCGGAACTACTTTTCCCCACCACGTAAATACAAGAGAATCCGCTGTATTTCAGACAGTGACAGCGAGTGAAATTTATTTACCTTGTTAAATCCAATTATAATATTGAATTCCTGAGCCTAACTAGTTGTGAACAATGATGAAATTCGCCATAAATTATTTAAAATGTCTGATTTGTTTACATAACTCACATGGACAATATCCAATATGGCCGACTTTCAATTCAATTGATTGAATATTACTGGTATTAATCCGCTTTTATAATTAAAGTATGTATGGCTAAAATTCAATAAATATTGATAAACTGTGTAGAGAAAAATAAATGTTATTTGATGAAAGTGTATTCAGTTTATTTCAGCAGAAGTAAAGTTATTATATGTATTGGAGATTGTCTGCACTTTTTTTTTTGTGCGGAGTAACGGTTTGACCAAAGTAAGCATTAACTGATTTGGGGCTCACCATGGGGAATTTATTGAAGGCCCTGAGTAAAAATGTCATAAAATACCCATTTTTGACGTACTGGCATAAAAAGAAAAAGAAATTTTTTTTTTTTTTAGTGGAAGATGGGAATTTATTTCATCGAGTGAACACCATATGTGATATTTTCACTAGTGGCGCAGCCACGAGTGAAAATATAAACATATGGTGTTCACAAGATGAAATAAATTCTCATCTTCCACAAAAACAAACAAATATCCTCTATACGTTTACTTGTTTCGACGTTTTGTTATGGCACATCAGGAACTGGGACTAACAGTGATAAAGTACACAGTAATAACTCACTAAAATGCAAATCAAGATCCAGAAGAAAAAAATCAACATCGGATGAGGGAAAAGATCATCTGCAAGAGTCAATGACTGAGAGTAATTTACCTGATGTGTCTAGCAATATCACTTCCGAAGAGATTCAGTTTCTGATTAACGTCATCAATTACACCTTCTGTAGATCTAATATAATTATATGGATCTAATATATACAGTTCTAATATATATGATCAGTACGAATGTAAAATGTTTCTGTATATGATAGAAATTCTGATTCTAGGGGTTACCAATGTAATCACCTTTGTTATCGACATATGCATTTCTCTTCTGACATAACTAGAATTTCATTATTTGAGTCTGACATGTCTCACCAAAGTGTTGTTGATAAATTCTACAAAACATTTAGTTTGAGTATTAAAGATGAAATGAGTAAACATGTCCCTAAAAAGGTCATAAATATTGTTTTGGTGGTAATAGAAAGAGAAATAGAGCTCTAAAGCCTTGGTGGAATAATAATCTGCAAAAGTTATGGGACAGTATGTGTGATGCTGAAAAGAAATGGGTTACGGCAAGAGGTAATGACAGACGTAATTTGGAGAGTCAATATCAAATAGGCGTAAACTATTTGATAAACTTGTTCAAAGTTGCAAACGGCAGTATTGGTACAAGTTGCAAATAAACCTTGTGTCAGACGCTGAAAATAATAAACCAGAATTCTGGAAAAATATAGGTAGATTGGGTGTAAGAGATAACAGGCAAAATTCATTACCCTTTGAAGTTTTAGATGGTTTTGGGAATTGCATAAATGATCCTGTTTTAGTTCTTAATAAGTGGAAAACAGATTTTAGTAGGCTACTGAATACAGACACAGGTGTTGATAGTACTCAGATAAATGATAGTAATGTTTATACAGACATTAATGACCAAGAAATATTTACATTGTCTGATGTAAAAACTGCTATTTTGAATGTTAAAAATAGTCGAGCAGTTGGATATGATGAACTGCCTAGTATTGTTTTTAAAAATGATGTAAATGTTCAGTATTTGCATTTGTTATTTAATTTTTGTTACAAGTCTGGTAAAGTACCAAAGGATTGGGGTAAAAGCATTATCAACCCAATACCTAAAGGATCAACAACTAATGTCATGGATCCTTTATCATACCGAGGTATCTCAATAACACCAGTTATATACAAAATGTATTGTTCATTGTTAAATAAGAAACTCACAGCTTTTGTGGAAGGCAATAGTATTTTATTAGAAGGTCAAAATGGTTTTCGTAAAGGCCGAAGCACTATAGATCATTTATCAACCTTAACCAGTATTGTAGATACATGTCGTAAAAAAAGTTGTCAACGTATTACGCCTGTATTGACCTGAAAAAGGCATACGACTGTATAAATAGACAAATTCTTTGAAACAAGGATGTACTCTTTCACCAATGTTATTTAATTTATATATTAATGACTTTGCTGTTAAAATAGATTCATTAAAGAAGGGAATTGATATTGATGGTACAAACTGTTCTATTCTGTTGTTTGCTGATGACATAGTATTGTTATCGGACTGTCCAGAAAATTTACAATGTATGTTAGATGTTTTTAACACTTGGTGTTTTGATAATAAGATGAATATTAATGTTGATAAGTCTAAGGTTGTTCATTTTAGAAATCCATCAGTCAGTATTAGTGATTTTGTATTTAAATGTGGGAATTCTGTGATTGAGTATGCCTCCCAGTATAAGTACCTTGGTCTTGTTTTAACCGAACACTTAGACTATTCTGTCACTGCCAAGTGTGTTGCCAAATCTGCTGGTAGAGCCCTTGGTCTTCATATAGTGAGGGCACGGTCAGTCGGTGGATTTCCATATCAGGTATATACCAAATTATATGAGTCAACCATTGTTCCCATTATAACATATGGATCTAGCATTTGGGCAGTTGATGAGTTTAGTTGTATTAATGCTATTCAGCACAGAGCAGCTAGATATTTTTTAAATGTTGGGAAATATACATCAAATGCTGCAGTAAATGGTGATATGGGTTGGCAGCCAATGACTTGCAGTGTTAAGAAAACTGTTGTACAGTTATGGTCAAGGTTAGTGAATATGTCAAGTGATAGGCTGAACAGAAAAGTTTTTGCTTGGTCTAATAGTGCTAGTAACAGAAATTGTAAAATTTGGAATTTTAAGGTTGTAAAATTATTTTTAAAATATGACCTTAATGAGTATGTACGAATTGATCAGTATTCTCTTAAACATATTATATGTGGAAAATTGATTCCAAGGCTTTTTGAAGATTATACTAATTCATGGCATGTAGAAGTTAACAGGGTCAATGCTCAAAGAGGAAATGGTGGAAAGAAGCTAAGACTTTATAAAGCATTAAAAACAATCTATCAGGTGTCCGCTTCCGGTAATGTACGCGCCAACATCGTAAAAAAATCGGCGATCGTCAAATCAGTGAAAATTATTATAGAGGGTTACTATCTGCAACTTCAGGTATTAGAAAGTGAAATTAGTGAAATTAGACTGAATTAGACTGATTAATTAAAAAAAACTTTTATACTCAGTTAAAAAGATATATTATCCACATATACATGGAAAGAACATTCCCCACCCGCTTGAAACTGTGAATGAGCGTTTTTGTTTTTCTGGAAAAAAAAGTTGTATTAAAAAACGTCAGCTTCGAAATGAGTAGGTCGTCCAGTAGAAGAGACTCAGTAAATCAGTCACTTTTGACCAAAGCTGGGGAAAAAAACAAAAAACAAAATGAAAAAGAAAGCAGCAATTTAAAATCAATTAAAACAAAAGACTCTGTTCAGCATCCTGAGCTGAATACAATGACTGAGAATAAGTCAGATTTTGATTCTTTTAGAGAGGAAATAAGATCCTTCTTTCAAAAATATGATGAAACTCTAGACAAAAAGTTAAATAAATTTTACCAGAAATTTACATCTATGTTTGATGATATGAAAAAAGAAATCAGCCTAATGAGAACAGAAGTATATGACACCAAGAAAGAGTTAAGTGAGATTAAAACCAAAGTAGATGATTTTGAAAAATCCCTTGAGTACCATGCTCAGATATTGGAAGAGAAAGATGACCATCATACTGACCAGTTAAGTAAATACAAGCATGAAATAGATGAATTGAAAACCAAACTTTTATATCAGGAAAAACATGACCGTCGCTACAATCTTTTGTTTTATGGCTTTCCAGAAGAAGAGAATGAAAACTTAGAATCAACCATGAAAACATTCTTTAAGTAAAAACTGAAAATGCAAGGTGACAAGGTTGATGCTATGGTTATAGCAAATACACACAGATTGGCAAGTGAAGCACCAGGCCCTAAACCTGTTATAATAAAATTTGCCAGAATGTCTGACAGAGAAATTGTATTCTCCAAAGCACTCCACCCAATCTTGCGAAAAGAAAAAAAGAGAATTCTTTCAGATCTTCCTGTTATTATGAAAAGAGAAAGGGGAAGGCTAGCTAAAGTGGCATTTGACATTCGCCAGTTTAAGAAGGAACAAACTAGGATTGTAGAATATGGCCTGGAAGTATTTCTTGAAGTAAGAAAGGAAAAAGGTCAACCATGGAAAAGATATGAGAAGAAGCCAGCACTGAAACTTCTGATACTGAATGAAACATTATTAAAAAAATGTTTATGATAAAAACTTTATGGTCACAAACTTAATTCTTGTGTATATGTAAATTTCCATGTATATATGTGAGTATATGTGTATGTATATGGGTGCATGAGTTCATATGTTTGTATGTATGTATATGGGTGCAGGTGTGCATTTCTATGTATGTATGTATGTATGTATGTATGTATACAAGAATGTATTATGTATTTATGTACATGAATACGTATTAAAGTTGTTGTCGTGTTTCTATATGCTTCTTTCAGTATAACTAAATTAATCAAGGTTATAAGGGAGCAACTACATTTTACGGGAAAAATAATGATTCCTTCCTACAGATATATATTGCAAACAACTTACTAAATCTATTTTAATTTTTTTACAAAATTCACTCACAATATTCTAGCAACACCGAGTATATCAATTTCTTTAGCTTTTCTGTTTCAAGTAAATTAAAAGAAAATACACATACCGTGCCCGCAGAAGAATATTTTAAACAAACCCCTTGAAATCCTTATCCCATTGTTTGAATAATACAGAATCCTTTATATATTGAGATATCTATCTAAAAAAGTCTGAATTAAATCACCA
Organism: Cyclina sinensis; assembly: GCA_012932295.1. Taxonomy (NCBI): domain Eukaryota; kingdom Metazoa; phylum Mollusca; class Bivalvia; order Venerida; family Veneridae; genus Cyclina; species Cyclina sinensis. The sequence continues at coordinate 13,651,239 of JAAONU010000012.1, read as the reverse complement.
TAAATTCCACTGAAAGTCTGCAAATTCCTATTTCTGAAAAACACACGATCAGAATCCAAGATAAATTAAAATGAGAAATAAAAGCTTCTCATTTAAATTTTACCCGAGCTCTAAATAGTGTAATTTATTATTTCAGGCACTTCTGCATTTCTCGCGAAAACATGTAAAATCCACTTGTATCATTGTCCGTAGTTTGAGACATGTTTGCTGCTTGTAATCCTGTGACTAACTAAACAAATCTGTATGATTGCCAAATTATATCTTCATGGGATACTGTGTTAAAAAATTGTTTGCTTTATTTTGTTTTTCACGTGTTTTGGATTGAATGTTCGTGTTTACATGAGCTGAATTCGAATATGCATTTGTGTTAATTTAAGTTTTGTTTTTCTTTTCTTTTAGAGTTAGTAATAAAAATTGTCTTAGTAGGCTACATTAAATACTGTGTAATTAAGAAAAAGCAACGTTAGTGTGATATGTTTTGAAGTAAGATATTAATTGACCTTTATTTTGAGTTAAACGTTTAAAAAATGTGCAAGTTTAACCTGTATCGACGTATCAATCGAAATCGCCTGACTGTGTATTCTCGTTGTATAGGGTATATATGTTTACTCTTAGAGTGTTATTGATGTTTTGTATCAATGTGTAAAGTACGTTGTTGACTCATCTTATGTTTCTGTTGGAGTGTTCTCTTTTTTATGTTTACATGCTATGTATTATGCGGTTATTGTTGTGTAATACTGGACTAAAGTTAGGGCCTTCATTAGATACTTTATTATATAGTCAAACTTTTTTTTTCTGTACTAAAACACTTCAAGTTGATAAATGCTATAACTTAGCAGACAAAATGAACGTTAAAACATAATGGCAAATATGATTGAGATTAGGTCTATGTCGAACGTTGTATAGTGGGAAGTTCACTAGCTAAGGTGACAATGTCTTAACTAGGTTATGTTAGCCTGGATGAATGCAACTAGACTTGCTGCGCTTCTCGGACTTGCTGCGCTTCTAAGGCTTGTTGCGCTTCTAAGGCTTGCCGCGCTTGCTCGATTTACAGCGCTTCTACGACTTGCTGCGCTTCCTCGAGTTGCTGTGCTTCTTAGACGTGCTGCGCTTCCACGACTTGCTGCGCTTCCTCCAGTTGCTGCTTCTTAGACTTGCTGCGCTTCTAAAGCACTGCTTCTTGGTCTAATTGCGCTTACTGGTCTACCACTGCTTTAGTCTGGCTGCGCTTCTTGCGCTTCCTGGTCTTACTCTGCTTCTTGAGCAGTGCCTTAGACAATTCTGAGAGGTCTTCCCTCGGGAACAATATTTTTTTTTATTCCCGATCTCACATAAAGCGAATATCCGGTTTCCTTTATTTCAAATCCACATATATAAATAAACAGCGCGAACCGGATAGAAACAACAATAACGTGACGTCACAATACAAAAATGGCGTCGCGTCAAAACATGTCATTGTGTTTCTTTCAAAATACTTAAATGAGAATTTCAGACATTAGAATAAACGTATCAATTAGAAATAAACTGCAAAATAATCATCCCAGAAAGTTCTTTAAAATATCAAAAATATTATGTTAACCCGGTTCGTGCTGTTAAACAATAAACAAAAACATAGCAACATTATTACAATACAATTAATCTTGACAATAGCCCCCTTTTTTAAGGAAATATATATATATATTTCCAAACAGCAAGGCAAGATTAATTTCAGCTTTTCTTCATTTGCTGCAATGGTTTCTGTAGTGATTTGCGTGTCTTGATTACACTTCTTACGATCGTCACATGAACAGCCACACCTCGCTTCACCATAGCTCGTACCAGGCCCGCAGAAACCGGTCACTATATTGTTTAACGCTTCACGTGTATATGGATAACCTTTCACCAATGCTCCAAACACAGGCGCCACTTCCACAATACTAAACGACCTTTGAACTACCCGTCGGGAGGCACACCCGCGCGGTCCTCTAATCTCAGAGATTTTGCACTGCTCTTCCTCCTGGACTCCACGTCCAGACAGCGCTTCATCCGCCTGCAGCTTCGTCATATCCGCTGCAGACTTTTCCTCATCTATTCTCGGCAACCACATCGGATCAGGGGAGTCTCTTACCCCTTCCATATTGCCTAAGATGAGATCGCAAATAAGTCTCTCCGGAACCATTACTTCGATTTCCCCCACGAAGTATGGCGTGTCTACCTGTACCTTGGCCATAGGTACGACCTTCGCCTCTCCGTCAATGGTTATCATAACCGTTTGCCTATCCAAGTACTGACTTGGTTTAACGAACGTCCTTCTTACTGCTGCCAACTCACAGCCAGTATCTCTTAGGACCTTTACTTCTTGTGAGTTCACAAGTCCTCTTCGTATGTCAAGGTTTCTTGAACCCTCAATATTTTCTATGGTGCAACCGCCGGAAATCACAGGGAGCAGTTCTCCATTTTTCAGCTTCAGTTGCCCATTGCTTAAATTTTTTGTAAGTACGGCATCTTTCGTCTCGGCTTGCATACATGCAGCAGAAATTTTTTTTATATTTTTCTGCCCTTCTTTGTTTGGCTGTTTGTTTCGACAGTCCCTGGCAAGATGACCTTGCTTCCTACAGACGAAACAAGTTTTCGGCTCTTTCCTAGGAACACTTACTTCGCCAGATTCATGCATTTTATCATCCTCTGTTTCGCTATCACTTCCCTTTGAAGTGCTACTCAGAGCTTGTTTTGAAGAGGTAAACTTCCCCCCGTGCGCTTCTACGTACTGTTCTGCTAATCTGGTCACCTGCTCCATCGAACTCGGAGCTCTCTCTTTCAGAAATAATGATAATTCTAGGGAACAACTCCTGATGAATTGCTCCCTTATCATTAGGTCACATAAAGCTTCAAAGGTACTCTCTACGCTCGCCATCTCTGTCCAACGAGTAAAGTATCTTCTTAGTCTGGCAGCATACTGGAATACAGTCTCTCCTTGGTCTGCCTTACTCGTCCTAAACTTGGTTCTAAAACCTTCTTCAGTGAGCTGGTATCGCTTCAAAACAGCAACTTTTAGGGCTTTATAATCACTCGCTTCAGATGGAGGCATGCTCGTGTAGACCTCTAAGCCTTTTCCAGTTAACAGCGAACTCAGACTCACCGCCCAAGTATCTTCGCTCCAATTCTGGTTTCTTGCGAATCTCTCAAACCTTTCAATATAGGCATCCATATCATCTTGCTTCTCATCAAACTTCGGCAACTTCGGCCGTAATGCCTTGGTACTAGTCTCACTCGTACCGCTATTCGCCCGAAGTCTTTCTATCTCTAGCTCCCGCTCTTTCATCTGTAGCTGGAACTGCATTTCCAACTTTCTTCTTTCATCTTCTCTTCTTTGCAATCTTTCCTCTCGCGCAAACACTTCTGCTTCCTTGTCTCGAATGAATAGCGCTAGGTCTTGTCCCGTCAGACCCAATCTCTCACCCATTCGAAACCACTCTTCGTAATTCATGTTGCTTCCAGACATAGAACTAGTTTTAACCTTCTTGTAGTGATCCCGGACGAGCCCCCAGTTGTCGAACGTTGTATAGTGGGAAGTTCACTAGCTAAGGTGACAATGTCTTAACTAGGTTATGTTAGCCTGGATGAATGCAACTAGACTTGCTGCGCTTCTCGGACTTGCTGCGCTTCTAAGGCTTGTTGCGCTTCTAAGGCTTGCCGCGCTTGCTCGATTTACAGCGCTTCTACGACTTGCTGCGCTTCCTCGAGTTGCTGTGCTTCTTAGACGTGCTGCGCTTCCACGACTTGCTGCGCTTCCTCCAGTTGCTGCTTCTTAGACTTGCTGCGCTTCTAAAGCACTGCTTCTTGGTCTAATTGCGCTTACTGGTCTACCACTGCTTTAGTCTGGCTGCGCTTCTTGCGCTTCCTGGTCTTACTCTGCTTCTTGAGCAGTGCCTTAGACAATTCTGAGAGGTCTTCCCTCGGGAACAATATTTTTTTTTATTCCCGATCTCACATAAAGCGAATATCAGGTTTCCTTTATTTCAAATCCACATATATAAATAAACAGCGCGAACCGGATAGAAACAACAATAACGTGACGTCACAATACAAAAATGGCGTCGCGTCAAAACATGTCATTGTGTTTCTTTCAAAATACTTAAATGAGAATTTCAGACATTAGAATAAACGTATCAATTAGAAATAAACTGCAAAATAATCATCCCAGAAAGTTCTTTAAAATATCAAAAATATTATGTTAACCCGGTTCGTGCTGTTAAACAATAAACAAAAACATAGCAACATTATTACAATACAATTAATCTTGACAGTCTATTATGGAAAGGACAATGTTAGTAGTCTATGATATTTTATTTTTTACATTTTTTTTATTAAATTACCCTATTTTGAAGAAGATTGTGCTCTTTTTTCAGTATACACTGATAGACGATCGCACGATTACATTGCGCATAAAGTACATCTAGTATGGAAAGCGTGATAACCAATTTTACTTTGTTCGAAAAAAATTTATTCCAAAAACTTGAGCAAATTACTTCAATATCCGGTCAGTCAGCTATGATTTCTTTGCGATTTTTAATAGAAAATTCATTTATTTTACCAACTGGTTGATGCTTTAAGGGTTTATCTCAGAATTGTCAGGGACTTGGAAATACTCAGAAGAGAAGGGATTTATTTCAATACGTAAGGCAAAACAAATACGATATCATATGTTTACAGGATATACATATTTCAAAAAGTTTATGTTCGTATGTCAAAGCGGAATGGGGAAACGATATGTTTATAAGTGCACATACAAGTAATAGTCATGGAGTTGCAATTCTTTTTCAAAATACTTTTGAACGAAAAGTTGAGAATATTGATATTGATATAAATGGAAATTATATTATTCTTGATGTATATATCAATGGTAAACGAACAACTTTAGTTAACATTTATGGTCCTAATGAAGATAATTCATTATTTTATCGTAAAAGTTTTAGCAAAATAAGAGAATTAGAAAACGAGTATGCAATAATTTGTGGTGATTGGAACTTAGTTCTAAATCCAGATAAAGACACAGAAAATTACATAAATGTTAATAATCCAAGAGCAAGAAAAACAGTTTTAGATTTCATTGAAAACGAAAATTTTATAGCTATTTGGAGAGCAAAACATGAAGATAGCGTTGAATTTACATGGAGACGAAACAATCCTATAAGAAAACAAGCACGCCTTGATTTTTTTATCGTAAGTTCTTCAACTTCTTTATATGTGAGTGAAGCCAAAATTATTCCAGGTTATAGAACAGACCATGCAGGTATTACAATAAATTTAGTAAATTCAGAGAACCAAAGAGGTAGGGGATATTGGAAATTTAACAATTCTTTATTAAAGGATGACACTTATGTAACTTTAGTTAAAAAATACATTAAAAAATTTAATAGATTTACACAAGAAAGAACGAAATAACGCGGATGTAGAAACACAGGCAAATAATGAATTTGACTTAAATATAAACGATCAATTATTTTTGGAAACTTTCTTAGTGGTCTTGCGAGGGGAAACAATTAAATTTTCGGCGGAGAAAACAAAAAAGAGCAAAAACTTGAAAAAGACCTACAAATTAAAATAGAAGATCTAGAAAAATACGTTAATGAGGATTTCCAACATATAGATGAAGAAACTATTTCGGAGCTTACAATTAGAAAATTTACGTAAAATGAAAATAGAAGGAACTATGATTCGATCAAAATGTAGGTATGAAGACTTGGGAGAAAAACCGACAAATTACTTTTTAAATATGGAAAAAAGAAATTATACTAACAAAACAATACAAGAGTTAAAAGATGAAAAAGGAAATGATATTAATGATATGAAAGAAATTCTAAATTCTGTAAAACAATACTATGAACAACTATACACAGAAAATACAGAAGTAGGAGATATATTAATTGAAGATCATATAGATTACAACCCAAATAACTTAACGCGTGAAGAAATTCTTAGCCTGGAAGGAGAAATATCTCTTGATGAATTGAATATAGCCTTAAATAATATGAAAAGTAATAAAAGCCCAGGATTAGATGGATATACGGTCGAATTTTTTAAGTATTTTTGGAAAGAATTATCAGTATTTGTTTTAAAATCTTTAAACCATGGTTATAGATCAAATAATCTATCAGTTACACAAAAACAAGGAGTCATAATATGTTTACCAAAACCAAACAAAGACAGATTATTTCTTAAAATTGGAGGCCAATAACACTATTAAATGTAATTTATAAGTAAGCATCATCTGTTATTGCTAATAGATTGAAAAAAAATACTAGGAAAAATAATTCACGCTGACCAAAATGGGTTTCTTGCTGGTAGATGCATAGCAGAAAATCTTGGAGTTATTTTCGACATTTTATTTGAAACTTCCGAACAAAACATTCCGGGTTTACTACTTTCGGTTAATTTCCAACAAGCTTTCGATTCAATATCTTGGAAATTTATACACAAAGTACTTGACTTTTTTCATTTTGGGCCTTCTTTCAAACAATGGATTTTTTTGTTTCAAAAAGGTTGTGAAACGGCAGTATTGCAAAATGGACACCTCTCACAGTTTTTCAAACTATCGAGGGGTTGTAGACAAGGAGATCCGATTTCTCCGTACATATTTATCTTAAGCGTTGAAATTCTTGGAAAAATAATAAGATCAAACAATGATATACGTGGTATAAGGATATATGATAAAGAACACAAACTTAGTCAATATGCTGATGACACTCAAATATTTTTAGATGGCACCGAAGACGCACTTAGAAACTGTATGAAAACACTACAAACATTTTATTATATGTCAGGATTAAAAATTAATGTAGAGAAAACTAAGGCGTGCTGGATTGGATCTTCCAAACATTCTGTTTAAGAATTGTGTCGCGAATTTAATCTAGATTGGACAAAAGAAAAAAGAAAAATTTTAGGTGTTTACTTTACTGCGAATGTAGAAGACATTTGGAACATAAATAGTCAAGAAATAATAAATAAATGCAATAATGAGATAAGAAAATGGACAAATAGAAAACTTACTTTATTCGGAAAAATAACTATACATAAGTCTCTTATTTTAGCAAAATTTGTTCACCTTTTTATTTCTTTACCAAATCCACCGCCAAATATTATAAAAGAATTAAATGTTATGTCATATAAATTTATATGGAACAACGGGCCTGACAAAATTAAAAGGTCAACATTAGCCAGAAATATAGACTCAGGAGGATTACGTATGGTCGACTTAACTTCATTTATTATAAGTCTAAAAATAAGCTGGATTAAAAGAATGCTACAAAACGAAAATAGTAGTTGGTATTCACTTACAAATTTTAACATTACTAAGATCTTGCAACTAGGGCCGACATATACTAAAATTGTGAGTCACTAAACCGTTAACCCTTTTTGGAAAGATATAATAAATGGCTGGTACCTTTTTTGTCAAAAACTTGTTCCAAAGCACATAGAAGACATTCTTTCATCGCCTCTTTGGTACAATACAGCTTTTACCGATAAATCTTTATTTATACAAAACTGGTTTTTAAAAAACATAAGAAGTGTAATTGATCTTGTTGATAACAATGGAAATTTGTACTCTTTTAATCAACTCAAAGACATTTATGGAATCCAAGGAACATATTTGAATTATTTTACTGTGATAACGAATATACCGGCATCATGGAAAACTTTGATCATGGGAAATCAAGAAAAAATAGGAATGATTAAAACTAACGTTAATCGCAACATTTACATGCACTTTATCTTTAAACAGAAAAAAGGTTGTAGAATCTATTATGATACTCTAGCAAAAGTCACAGAAATTGAACCACCGGCGTCCTGGTTTCGTATTTTAGGACAAGTTAGTAAAGACGAGTTCAAAGTCATTTGCAAAAATTTAAGTAATGTGAACGAAATAAAATTAAAAGATTTTCAGTAAAATAACAAAATTTTAGTAACAAAATCCTTTTTGAAAAAAATTAATATGATAAACGACAATTCATGTTCTTATTGTAACGAATCTTCTGAATCAATAGTACATTTATTTTGTGAATGCGACAGTGTTTAACCATTTTTAAACAGAGTACAATGTTGGCTGAAAAATGAATGCAATGTTGAAATATCATTAGAACCAAAACATTTTATTTTTTCAATTGGTAGTAGTATTCATACTGGCAATTATTTATCTTCATTAATAAAGTACTTCATATACAAGTCCAAATTTAGAGAGAACTGTAATTCTTATTTACAACTGTTATATTTTAAGAGCTTTTTAAAACAAAAATTAATATGTAGGAAATATATTTTGAATATACATTTTAAAAGTGAATATTTTGATAAAAATTTCAGGAATATATTTGAAAAGCTTTAAAATCCTGACAATACATTCTGAGGAAAACAAATTCCAATAGCTGGCTGACTAGAACATACAAATTTCATTTATTTTATTTCTTACTGCTCAAGTTATTAACACACTTTCAATTGTATTCATTTTATTGTTATTATTTTTTTCCAAGTTATAAAAATCAGAGTCCTTTAAAATCATATATGATATATATAAATGGTTAGAAATTTATTTTCCACGGCTGAAACTTTGATGTATAATTATGTTATTTAATACAGTTTTTTATTGTAAGGTCAATGAGGGATGGACCCCCGACCCTCATCTGAACCTATGACGGGGAGAATAAATGGGGTTACCTCATTAGAGGGCCTGAAAAAAAAACAAAATAAAAAAACCCAATCTATCAAGTTGAACCATACTGTAAAATGGTGTTAAATAGATCTCATAGAGGTGCAGTTGCAAAGTTTCGTAGTGGTACGGCACCTATTAATGTTGAAATTGGAAGATATAATAATGTTATGCTAGAAAATAGGAAGTGTACTTATTGTAATAGTATTGGTATAAATGCAGTTGAGGATGAGATACATGTGCTATTGCATTGTCCCTTGTATATGGATATAAGACAACAATTGATGTCCAATGCTTGTTCTTATTTTGCTGGGTTTGATGGCTTGAGTGATTTAGAGCAGTTAAAAATTCTTTTAACAGAGGAGACCATAATAAAATTCAGTGCCAAAACCTGTTTCTTAATCCTGGAAAAAAGGAGGGTTACAATATTTGAATCTCATGTATAAAATGTGCATAGTTTTAATGTTTTAGGTTTTTTTTAGTGATATTTAGTATGGTGCTCTCTGTGGAGTTATTAATTTAGGTTTATTAATTTAGGTTTCTGATATTTTTGTACTGTTTGGATCTAAATAGTTTTACACCATATAAGATGTTATTGAATATACTTGGGTTTGTGGCTTGTGTGAGCTGTGGTCTGTAGGCGGTTGGCTTTGTCAGCTGCTGGATGTTTATACTGTGAGCAGTGTAGACATCTAGTTGCTGTCATGGCCGCTTGGGGGCAGATCCTGGTTTACACTGGTTGTAGGAGTTAAGCAAATTTAAAAAAAATGGTTTTAAGTCATTAACTGAGTTATCTCCCTTTTTATTTTTCTTGGCATGAAAAAGAAAAAATGGAAAGTAAGTGGTTGAAAGGAAAGTAAACCATAATCATTGGCTGTTAGGAAATTAGTAAACAGCTCCAACTACCCACACAGTGCATACATACTGCATATGTAGAAATGTAGATACAAATATATGTAGTTAGTAATTTTAAGTGTAAGATTTTTAAGATATTATGATTTTACTCACAAGTCTCTTATAACTCTACATTGAGTGGCAGTACTTTATTATTTTATGTGATATAAAATGTGCTGATGAGACTATAATAAAATTTAAAAAAATACGTGCTGCACTTTCTTGTGTCCACACTCAACGTCTTGCAAGTTTCAGTTTCATATATTGTTTTTGCATTTGAACAGGGAATTGTATTTCTTCTTTTGGTCGTTGGTAAGGTTTTAGACATATCATTTTTTGTGCTTAGTGTCATAATCCAAAGGGTTCTTACATTTCTGTTTGTTTTAACACTTATTTCTGTGGGCGTTTGTATCCCACTTTACCGCTTCAGTGTTTAATTCAGGCGTGATATAAATCGTGCTTTGGATTCTACTTTACGCAACATTTTCTTCTTAATTATAAAGTTGGTACGATACAGAAGTGGGAAGAGAGAATGCTGTGTATGCTTTACTTCTATCAAGAACTCAAATTTTGTGATTATATTACCGTGTTTACATGATAATATATGCAACAGATGTTGTAATAAGATTACAGCTAAAGGAGGTGGTTCGTGTCCAATGTGTAGGTGTAACATAGTAAGTACCATCTCAAAATTCATTTGAGTTGCTCATGGAGTAAAAACTAAGTATTTTATTTATTCTGAAACAATAATTCTTCTATTTACTGTGGAGTTTTTCATATATGCCACAACATTCAATATAAGTCTCTAACTGGAGAAAATATCATCTTTTATGTAGATTTCATTTTTAAAAAATACGAAATAATGAATATAAGTTTATTTTCGTTTGAGAATTGTCTTACCTTGATGACACGACCAATCTCCGCTCGATTTTGTCATCTATTCGAAATTAGCGACAACCACCGACTGTGTCTTTTTATGTCGAAATTGTATACATGGGATGCAATATTGCAATTATATTTACTTGTATTTGTCAAAGAACAAGGTAGCACAAAGCTAGAGAAAGGGTAACGAGACGCAGAGACTAAACAATGTCATCAAAATATTTAATGATGTAAGTATAAATGTCACATTGTGACAACAGAGACATACATGCAGGTTCTGTGCGTGTCGTTAGAGTCTTATCTAGACAAATACCTGTGTAACAATTTAAAATGTTACATCGTGACGTAAAGGAGTAATCTATTTTTATATTTGGCATGTTTTCTAGACACATATCATCGGAAAAATACAGAACATGATATTATGACGGAAAGAACTAAAGATTCCCATTTTATGATAAATATGTTGTCTAGACAAATTTCATTTGAAAATTAAAAATGTAACATTGTCACTTTTATATAGTTTGTATTCTTTAAATTACTGTGCTGTATCTGCTATATTCAGCATACAAAATGTACCTTACATGTATAAAATACGACATGTATAAGGAATCAGGTAAACGCTAATTATTACCTATGTAGCAGTACATATCAGTTGCAAGAAGCAGACACTGATAATTGAAATATTCAAGTAACACAACTATGGTTTAATAGCATTAATCAGACAAAAGTAGTGTCTTTTCATCTCGTAACCTGATAACAAGTATGTATCGTGATAGTGCTAGGTGATATTAGTCAGATTGTATCCCTGTTGCATGATAAAATATTGTGCATGTTAGGCTACTGTAGTGAAATATGCAAGAAATGAAATTAGTAGACAAACTGTATTATGTGTTTTGTATATCAATTGAATACAATAAGGAGTTAATTACACTGTACCAAAAACGTTAATATCAGTTATTATTAATTAACTTTATAATATTGAACTAGATTCTGACCATGTTGTTGGCTTGATACAACCAAAGCCTCGCCAATAAAGCTAGAAACTCGGCCAATACGAAAAAAACACGGCCAATAAGTAAAAAGTCGGCCAATACGAGATTTAGCCAATCAGGATTCAGGAAAAACTCGGCCTTATATGAGCCTAGGATTTTCACCATGTTGGACGCCATTTTGAATATGCTTAGCCTAGTTTTTACATAAAAGTTTTTATCTCTTAGAAAGTTCAAAAAGTAGCAAAAAAAGTTCGCGGAGACCCTGCGCTATCGGATCACAGTAAATTTAGCAGTGTTCAACTTTTCATTTAGTGATTTTCATATTTACCAAATATTATGTTGCGCGGAAGTCAAAAGCAGACGATCACAAGTTTTACCCTGTTATAAATTACGAGTTTTGGATTACTTAGTTTGATAATTAAACATAATATTATAAAGTTAATTAATAAAATTGTCATTAATTAGTCGAATTCATATTGGCTTTGTTATTGGGCTTCAGACGTCATATTGACCTTCAGCCTTCGGCCTCAGGCCAATATGACTGTCTTCAGCCCAATAACAAAGCCAATATGAATTCGACTAATTAATAACATATAGAATAACAGGATATGATTTAACTAACAAGTCCTACTTCATCTGTGTTATTCCTATCAACGCCAAACATCTTAAAAAAGATATTTCTTGTTCCTGAATATACTCAATCCATTATAATTCAGTTTCAACAATTTATATTCCTGAAAGGTGTGTTTTCATTAAATTTGAATGTCACGATAAAGCCTTCAAGATAAATTAAAGACAAAATTAAAGATGACAAGCCAGTTGTAGAGTCATTAAATATGCAATATAACCATTTTCAATGTATTCAGTCCGATCCGATGTGCAACCCACAAATGGTCTTTTGTACAAATTGGTTTGAGCTAGACTGCGATGAAAGCCATCCAAGCTATATATCGCTCTAGAGACATCCAACATGTAGCCATGCCAGCAAAAAGAAAGGTAGACTGAAAAAACAGGCACATTAAGTGTAGCCAAGACAAGTATACATATCCAGTTACCTGAATTCGAAAACATTATTAGTTTGCAAATCCTGAGCCAACTGCTGTTTCATATGGAGCCCTTAAAGTGACATTATACACTTGGCCATATTGTGCATGTCTCGAAATAACATTTCATTTAAACAAATTAACATTTCATTTATTCGCGAAATGTTGTTTCGTTTCAACGAAATCTTATTTCGTTTCAACGAAATCTTATTTCGTTTAATCGAAATAAAATCAATGTGACAACCATAAAATAAGTGTGAAATATGTCACTTTAGGTCCGTAGTTTGGTAAGGCAATTCAAGAACTTTTTTTGTCGCATGGCATTTTTTTTAGCGAGAATCACGTGATGTAAGGTTATAAAACGTGAACATATAAAAATATAGCTTAATATTTTGATATACAGATTCTTATAAATGTTAAATGTAACATACCGAGTTAATAAAGTTCTATTCTGTTCTGTTATGCAATATAAGCAATACGTACCCTTATATTACACACGTGTAAAATTAATATGAAATGAAAACTTGTGAAACCGTATGTACTGGTATACAGGAAGCATAACTGAAGCAATATTATTAGGGAAACAACACGAAAAGAAAACATGAAATTAATTATATAGATATCCAGATAATAGGCGCTACGGGGTCTCTTTTCCAAGTAAAATATTTACGATTTTATCATGCAATTTTCATATACAAAGGAACTATGTCTATTTGTAATGTCATTTAAAAGCCTTTGCAGTATATGTGGTGCATAATTTTGTACAGTAATCGAAACATCAGGTAAACTAGTAATGATTATTGAGGGTACCTGATTGAAGTTTGTACCAACAGGTTTAGCGAATATCTTTAGGTTTGTAACACGTGCCAGAATGTATGTAATTTTTAATGTCTTCATATACTTTTTTGTTTTGGTCAACATTATTAAGCATTTTGCACAAATCGCAAGACGCTCTACACTGTTCTCCGTATGCCGAGGCGTATTTGTCTTTTCCTCGCAAGTAACGTGTATAAAGAGTTTCATTTTTTCCAATTTCCTGAACTGAAATCTGCTGTATTTATGTACGTTGAATTGTCAACATATTTTGCGTAGTTTAATGCTCCACGAACCAGCAACACTGTGTCTAATACAAAATATCTAGCTAATTTTTCTGTAGCATAGTCTTTGCATAAACTGTTCTCAAATGACAAATAAAATTTATAGTCTCTGTTAATGACAGATCTTACTCTGTCCCAAGGCACCTGAGTTTTGTTCTTTGAACACTTACCAAAGATATCAACTGAAATACCAAACTTTTGCAGTTTTTTAACATAATCTTCTCTTCTACTCTGAGTGGAACAATGACTTACAACCCAGGCGGCATCACGTGACTTACTTCTATAAATTTCGGAATAGTTTCGATTTAAAGGCCTCTTTTGTTTATGGAGATTTGCACTTGAAAGAAATATTTCCGAATCGTGTCGATATCCCCATGACCAGTTCATGGTTTTCCTCCAAACAGGATTACGATACCAATTCATAGCACGTATCGTTGGAGGTTCCATTCTAAGGAAAACCCATACCTGATCCTTCGGACGATTACTAAGCAAAAATTGTGGATTAATTGTAAGTAATTTTGTTTACTGAACACAACAGCCGCCATATGTTTTATGTTCTGGTAATCTGTATTCATTTTGCAATTTTTGTACGTACACTTCTTGGATAGGCATTCATTCAGGGAGAGTAGATTTGCCATTTTTGGCTTGTTTATCCATAGAATGTTAATAACTGTCTCATTTACTTTCCTTGCTTGCAGAGATTTGTTTTTCGGAAATCTGATATAAAAAGATGTTGTTAAGTTATACTGCTGGAACTGGTTACCGAATGAACCTCTATGTAAATATGTCTTCAAAATAGTCCATGTGTCAGTCCGAAGTAAAGTGTGAATAGTCAACGATATGATAACGAAAACCAACGCTCCTGTGCACCACTGTAGCCTTTTCACTGTGCATGTATACTGCATCTGAAGTGAAAGATAAGATTAAACTTAAGATTAAAATTTTCGTCACTCGTAAATCAAAACAAACAAACAAATAAATTTTATTTAGCTTTGAATGCATATACATATTCATAGCCAATATCAAAGGTATATATAGAAGAAGTGTGTGTGGAGCTTTATTACAGTGTAAGGGTTAACAGAGAAATATAGAAGATAAAGTAATCTTAATATACTTGATCTCGCTGTTTGAATGCAAATTATAAATATTTGGCTATATTACTCAGTTTATAGGGGTTTCATTACATGAAGACTATAGAACTTCTAATTAATGGAGTGCAAACGAAAAACAAATATGGTTTCAAAAATTGTCTACGTTTAACATAATATTTCGGACAAACCAGAAAAAAATGTAATTCATTTTTAACCAACTTCATATTGCATTATCTGCATTTTATTTTTTCTCTAGCTTTTTTTCTCTTCTGTTTATAAATTATTTGATGAAAGCCTGAATTTGGTCAATGCTATTCTATACCTATTTAATTTGACCGTTTCAAACATTCTTCTAACTCAAACTCATGTTTAAATAAGCTTTATGTTTCAAGACTACTTGAGTTATTTATGTTGACATACCAAGAATGTTTATACACATCTAATATTCTTAATCTAACTGCTTGAAAGTTAACAATATAATCTCTGTTATTTTGAGTCAGCCAAACATTTGAAATTCCTATTTCATCATAAATTTTCTTGACATAAAACGTCCAATTATTGCCATTGTATTTAAGATTGTTGTCTAAATAATTTTTGGGTAAATTAAATATTTTTTTTACCAAGCAGTAATCATTTAAAGATAGTATTTTAGCCAATATTTAATTGAAATACATTAACGCTGGATTTTCATGGGATGTCTTCCTAGTTCTCAATACTATCCATCAAGATTAGTTGATTTTCTTACATGTAATTTAGAAATTTACAGTGTATAAGTTCTATATCTTTACCCTCATGATAGCCCAGTACTTCCGCGCCATAGTTTAAAATTGAACCAATTAAACAATCAATTAATTTACATTTTTTTCAAAATAGTCATTTCAAGTTGATTGAAAACAATAAATAGATTATGAAGTGCATAAGATGAATGTTTTGCTAGTTTCTGCTGAGTACGATGCCAATGGCCATTTTAATTAAAAAAAGATTTATGCCAAGACATTTTAATATTTTAACATTTTCTAAAACTGTATCATATTTTTTTTCTCAAAATGCAATAAATGAGTTGAGTGTGTGTATATATCTTTTTTTTCTCTGAGAATGTGTGAATGAATGGATGGTAAATGAATGTAAGGGCAGATGTTATATAGAGGATATTTGTTTGTTTTTGTGGAAGATGAGAATTTATTTCATCGAGTGAACACCATATGTGATATTTTCACGAGTGGCGCAGCCACTCGTGAAAATATAAACATATGGTGTTCACGAGACGAAATAAATTCCCATCTTCCACTAAAAAACAAACAAATTTTCTTTTTATTTTATGCAAACACGTCAAAAATGGGTATTTTATGACATTTTTACTCTGGGCCTTCAATAAATTCCCCATGGTGAGCCCCAAATCAGTTAATGCGTACTTTAGTAAAAAAAAAAATGTGCAGACAATCTCCAATACATATGATAACTTTACTTCTGCTGAAATAAACTGAATATACTTTCATCAAATAACATTTATTTTTCTCTATACAGTTTATCAACATTTATTGAATTTTAGCCATACATACTTTAATTATAAAACCGGATTAATACAGAGTAATATTCAATCAATTGAATTGAAAGTCGGCCATATTGGATATTGTCCATGTGAGTTATGTAAACAAATCAGACATTTTAAATAATTTATGGCGAATTTCATCATTGTACACAACTAGTTAGGCTCAGGGATTCAATATTATAACTGGATTTAACAAGGTAAATAAATTTCACTCGCTGTCACTGTCTGAAATACAGCGGATTCTCTTGTATTTACGTGGTGGGGAAAAGTAGTTCCGGCACAAACAGTGGATTATCAAAATGGTAATTTCACTGTTTCAAAACACTGATTCACTTTTATCTCACTGATATTTCCCTATATTTCATTGGTAGGCATAAAATAAATATTGTTTTGCTGTAACATATAGTGATATAAGCTTGAATGTAAATGTGAATGTATGTATTATATAAATGAACTATTGAATAAATGAGAAAAACACTGTATCATTGTATATAAAATCATGAGAAGTGTGTCTTCCTGTTCAAAATATTATTATTTTGGTTTTATTTGTATTAACTTTTAAGCCCCGTATTTGACAGTATGCATGTAGGTCATTTAACATAGATTGAAGTGCTTCCGGTTCTCATGCAAATAAACCTGCGTCGTCTGCAAATAAAAGAACAAAAATTTTAATCTTGTTTAAAGTGAAGAGTCCATTTATATCAGCATTCATGTTATTTAACAAATCGTTTATAAATATAAAAAGAAAAGGCTGGAACTCTGGACCCCCTTGCTTAGCACCAATATTCTACAAAAAAATCTAGATGTAGTGTTTTTATATTTTATAGCACCTTTAACACAATTATACATGCTTCTTATAGCATTTACATAACTTTTTCATTGATAAGTTTCTGGTAGATATAAGATCTATTAAGAGTATCGGATCACTTTTCAAAATCAACGAAGCAACAGTACAATTTTTTTTCCAGCTGAAAATGTTTTTGCAATGATTGAATGCAGTAGGAATACACAGTCAATTATCGTTCCTTTTTGAAAACCAAATTGTTTTTCACTTATTTTCTCATGTTTAATTGACCATTTATTGAGTCTATTTCATAATACTTGAAAATAAATTTACCCTATTATATTAATTAAAGTGATTCCTCTATATTTTTGCGTCTTCAATATCACCAAATTTGAATATTGTAACTATTATACCTTCTCCCCATGTATTAGGACACCTTTCTGTTTCAAATACTTGATTGATTAAAACATACATGAACTGTGAAATAATATGGAATGAATATTTATAAACCTCCGCTATCAAGTCGTTTTTTCCCGCTATTCTTGCTATTATGGCTAAAACAGCATTTTCAATTTCTGACATAGTGATGGCTTAGTCCAGTTCTTCATCATTTGTTATTATAATTATGATTTTCGTTTTATATTTGTATATTCAATATAAAGATACAAATACTCCATCTTGATATAGAGCGGAGAACCTGTGATAACACAACTGCTGCACGTGTTGTGAAAACCAAACGAAAGCCGTTAAAACATCAATAAATGAAATTAACGCAAAAGGGTTATCCTAACTAAACTCACTTTAAACACGGCAGGGCCA
Organism: Cyclina sinensis; assembly: GCA_012932295.1. Classification (NCBI taxonomy): domain Eukaryota; kingdom Metazoa; phylum Mollusca; class Bivalvia; order Venerida; family Veneridae; genus Cyclina; species Cyclina sinensis. The sequence continues at coordinate 13,633,408 of JAAONU010000012.1, read as the reverse complement.
TTTTCTGGGGGAAAAGTAAGATAATTAGCCTCCGTATTATATCATAATATTGTTCATGCACTGAGTAGCAAAAATTGAAATCGTATCTCAAAGACAGCCAAGAATTGAGAAGGATAATTCAATCTATAAATCTTATTGTTCTTGAGAATCAATCCCAAATAAAGCAGACGCTGCTTGTTCAAAAGATGACGGCGGGGTGACGACGTTGTGGTTCGTGCCGGAGAGGTTTTCAAAATTGGTAAAAGATATATCAGGTAGACGGTCTATATTGTAAGACCTGTCCTGCTCTCTAGCTGAGTGGGAAGGTCTTACATCAGCAATCAACTTTTATAGGGACTGCTCTGTTTACCAAAGTTTTTCTTAATAGACAATGCTGGTTTGAGGTGGAGCAATTTCAAAGACTTGTAGTGGCAAGGGCCTGGGAGTGGCCAGTAAACTAAGGTGATTGTTCACACCATCTAGAACTCATTGTAGAAACCTACGTTCAATCCATTGTGTTTCCCTTTATTTAGCGACCGTGGGACAACTGGTTTCGAACATTTCGTAATGTTTATTTGTCAGTTTCAATCTTAGCCAGTAAAGTTACACATTACTTTTAACACGATTTTTGTTTAAAATTCTTGTTAATATATCTATTTAAAGCGACAACGTTCCTGACGATTTTCAGACTTGAAAAGTATTTATTTGCAATGCTGAATATCATTGAACGAAGTGTTCCTTCACTCTGCTCATTAATATTCATGAAAACGAGTTAGCGGCGGTCGAATGTCCCACGGTACGGAATGTTGTAATTTGAAATATGTACCGGGGTAACCAACGATGAAATCAACTAGAAATCAAGACAAACTTCATTCCTTTCGGGGTAATGTTATTTTATTTTATCTGAGAAAAGGCCAAATTCTATCTCTAAAATGGTTCCGACAGATTAAAAGAACATGGAATAATCGTTTCCGTGCGTCTTCATTTCCGACACCCGCCTCATTTGTGTCTTTGCTTTTTTTTTAATATGACTGACTGCACGAGAAATAGGCACATGAAATTTTCTTAGACTTCTGTAACGATAATCGGCAAAAAAAGAAGAAGAAAAAACAATCATAATAACATTATAAAAAATAAGAATAAATCGACCATTTCAGCCGACAGAGTCTCATTTAAAAAAATGGCATTACCGTTACAAAAGTGTCAGTGGATAATAATAAGTACAAACGGCAAACTAAATTGATTTATATTAGTCTTTATATAAAAACTTGTTGTACCATTTTAGGTGGACGGTCTTACAAACATGAAAGTTGGAAACAGAATCAGACAATGCATCTTGGAAAAGATCCCCCTACACATCGGAATTCGAATTCAGGTCCTCCCGCATCAAAAACCATCGCTCTAACCACTGAGCAAAAAAATCGATTCCCTGACGCAGTTGTCAGAGGTTGTATTTATACAATTATAGGCCGGTGTGTACTGGACCGTAGCACACCTACTTCTGGAGAAAGTCTTCATTTATAAGAATTAATGGTGTGGTCTTGTCTTTTATTAGAAATCTTGAAATATTTTTATTATAATTATCATTATTTCTAACTCCCGGAGGGGTTATCCCGACAAGCCCCATCTTACGAACATGGAAATTCGTCACAGTAAGATGCAGTGTATCTTGGAAAAGACCACCCACAGCGGTTTTCGAACTCAGGGTCTCCCGCATCGAAAACCAACGCTCTAAGCTCTGAGCCAAGAATCGACTCCCTGGCAAAGTTGTCAGAGGTTGCATTAATACATGCCCTGGACCGTAACTACAGCTATTTATTACAAATGTACACTTACTTGGACGCTATATCCATTAAAGAAATATCTTTTTTTAACATTTGTTTTTCTTTAAAGTATAAATCATTTTTCATTTTCAAAGAAAGAGCAAATAAAATACATATGCAGTATATCAATTTTAGGGAATTTAAATTAAATTTTAAATTCCGCGGGATAAAACTTTAGAAATGTTTCCTTTACTTCAAACTTTATGCCAAGAAGGCGAAAACACAAATTTTTATCCAGTCCAACGATGTCATCATTGAGAAACGTTTAGCACTTTCTGAAAGGACTTATATACAGTACCTCATATAACACATTTTCAAGACGAACCCCTATATAAAACTTAAGTAAACAGCATTTCGATAAATTCAAAACGGTGCAAACGTCTGAAAAAAGCATTAATAAGTAAGGTCACATCAACACTTGTTAAAGTAATTTATGACAACATTCTCTGTCGTAGGTCAAAGACAGTTTTCAACCAAATAACAGAGGACCCTTTTTTTACATGTTACAGAAAACGTCGATTATATTTCTTAAAACGTTTCTTGGTTAAAAGTACAAAAATACTAAAAATATATCACAAGTTTTGCAAAAGAACAGGTTGTCAGATAACAAAATTATAATTTTGATATATTCAGTGCAAACCCAAATGGGTGTTCGGCATCTGTGCTATCAAATAGCACTTGATGATATGAAATGAAAACTGCACTGCACAAGAAGCGGTATTCAAATTTAGGCAAAATTTTTGGTAAATAATTTTTCCACCTTCCCTGAATGTCTTTAAGAAAGTCGATGGATGTTTTAGAAACTCCAGCTGAAATTAATGAAAACATTCCCCTACAAAAAACACTACATCACCATGCAAAGTAAGTGTACCTCGCTTCCTGTGAAATAAAATAAATTTTAAACTTTTAAAATTTTAAACATAATATTCTTAATAAAAGATAAAGGAAAAGGGACCAAAACACGTGGTACGATAATAAAACGTGAACTCGATTTCTTGTCTTCGTATTCATGCAAGAAAAATACCGTAAAAACCTTGGAAATGCAATAAAAGTCGAAATCTTGTTCACTGACAAATTTCTATGTAATCAGAATGTAGAAAAAACAGTAAAAACGTGAAGTTAGACAAACTCATTTACCCCTTGCATTCTATATGAAAGTTTGAGAAATAATCCGGCTGTAATTTTCGACATTTTGTAACATAAAAAACTCTTTATAGTTCTCAAATCTAGCGCAATTAAAAAACTTACTCATAAAATGACATTTTGATAAAGAATGGGCAATCTTGTTTTTAGATACTAGTTAAGTTTTCATACATAGACATGAATAGCTAATGAAATACTTTAGGAAGCTCAGCTTCAAAGGTTCTCTTTTGATAAAAACGCTACTACATTGCCGTCGACCAGATAATGAAATAGTGTCTGATAATCTTTTCCTTTTACCAAGGAAAGAAGGGTCGTATGAGGCAGTCCTTTTTCTGGTATTCTTTTCATTATTGCGCTTAAATTAGAATCTGCTTATACTCTAAATGGCGATACTGTCAATGTTGAAAAAGTACTAACAACTGATGACAAATAATATTTAGGAATATCACAAGTAGTTCGTGACACTAAATAAATAAAGTTATTAATCTAGAATAACAATAAATTTACCTACATTAAAATCATCTAAACTTTCGTCCTCATAACGTTTCTCGTAGCGTTGTTGTGGAGTCGTTATCAGGAGACTGGAGAATTCACGAGACCTGGGCAAGGTCGTTACCGCATTACAACACCTCGTCAGGACCGATATCTGAGAACTCTGGCCATCAGAAATCGTCAGTGTTCTGCTGTTGGCACTGAAACTGACTTCCGGCAAGCTACAGGGGTTCATGTGTCCACTCAAACTGTCCGAAATCGTCTTTACGAATATTTGGACGACCGAAGACCTGTCAGAGGACCAATACTGTCCGTAGCTCACCGGAGAGCTCGCTTTAGTTTGCACAGGAACACGTCACTTGGCATCTGCGCCACTGGCGATCTGTGCTCTCCACAGACGGGAGCCACTACCATGTTTCGACCTGTGAAAGGCGTGTGAGGGTGTGGCGTCGCCGAGAATAGAGGTATGCGGAATGTAACATTATTCCAAATGACAGGTTTGGCGGTGGGTCAGTTATGGTGTGGGCAGTGATATCCACTGACAGGCGCACAGACATTTATGTGATTCCAGGAGCCTGACGGCCCGGAGATAACGGGATGAAATTCTAGAACCAATTGTAAGGCCATAATGCGGGTGCAATAGGTGAAACTTTTAGTTTAGTGCAAGATAATGCTAGAGTAGACACTGCAAGAATCGTCCGAAACCTCTTTGATGATGAAGGTATTGAGGTCATAGAATGACCAGCGAGGTCTCCCGATCTTAACCCTATAAAACATATCTGGGACATGCTTTCTCGTAGACTTTCTTCGCGTCTGAACCCTGTGCAGAACGCCCGTGAGCTTTCTCATGCTCTTGTAGCAGAATGGGATGCCATACCACAGAATATGATCAGACGTGTCATCAGGAGCATGCCCAGACGATACAGTGAGTGCCTAAATGCCCGAGGGTGATACACTCGTACTGACACTATGAAACGTTTCCAGGCCTGAATCTGCTTTTACAGACATTGCTTGTTCTCCTGTTAGACCACTATTTCAAAGTTGATTTGATATTGTTTATATTCTGGACACTGTCTCTGTTCAGGGATGTGCCTGTTGGCGATGAAAATGCCGATTTGTATTTGTAAAAAGAACGATTTTGTTATTTCTGTAAAAGATATGCATAAATCTACTCAACGCGTATGGTATTTTATAGATTATATGGGCGCTCCTTTAATTAATTTGAGCAGTGTATGTTTTAACATTTACCGCAAGCAATCGGATTTTGCAGGAAACAATTGTTTCGTTTTACATATGTTTATCATGACGTTTATGCTTCGAGAGACATGTCAGACATGTCTGCATCTGAATGATATACTGTCACTTATTTTTGTTAAGATAATTGAAATATTGTCAGTGGATCAATTAAATTTTACAAACCATCTAACAAGTTTGACAGGACAAGTATGACTACATAAAACATATCTTGAATTATCCGATTGAAGGCCAATAGAAACTTAAAATGCATCTGGAGAAGTTCTAGTTCACGTGAATAAATAAATGATTAGACAGTGGAGTTTCATATGCAATTCCGAGACCTTCCCGAAATGACGTACTGCAAAGTGGTGATGACTGCTCTACAAATAATAAATAGAGACTTCTGTGGCATTATTTTTCAAATAAAGTTCTATTCTTAATGTAATATAATAAATTCTTAATGTAATATAATAAACGGGATCGTGTGAGGTTTCATCATAAAGTCTAAAGTCCGCTGAAAAAGAATTGAAATCTCTATACCAGAAAGGTATACACAGATAAGCTTAGAGCCGTTTTGTTTAACCATAGCTCCACTACCAGCACATACATATAGATTTCAAGAATTTCCAGCCTTATACGGCCAAGTGAATGGTCAATATATGGTGTGCCTGCTGCAAGTGAATAAATCACATCATTATTGGCAGCAAAGCTATCTAATTATCTAATAATCAAGCCAGTGATTAAGAAGACAAGGAAGATGAAACTGCATTAGAGACCACATTACATGTTAAATGAACATTATGCAGAGGGGCATTAAAATTATTGATAGTTGTATCCAGACAAGTGGGCAACAAAGACCTATTAGTGACAAATATTCCAAAGAGATGATTTCCCAATTAGATTTAGGCTTTGGTTTCCCCCTTAAAGTTTTATGACCTGTATGTTTTGTCTCATCACGTCGCTGTTTTCCTTCTGTCAATAGAATTTCGAAGCAAGGTAACCGGATTTCTCACAGTAATCACACATAGGTACTGATAAGGGCATATTATTAGATGACTTTGGTTTGGAAGGATTTGACTGTCTGATAATGTTATAAGAAATTTTTGAAGTAGATCTAATGTGTAAAATGTGAGAGAGATACATTAATTTTATCTTTTTTTTTTATAAATTTTACATCTGTATATAGGAATGATTATCATGCAAACGTAAAATTTCTCCTTCTTATCGTAGAAGAAAAAAGAATAAATGTAGCCTTGAATTCTTCTATGAAATTAAGATGTCTGAAAAAGTTAGACCAATTTTGTTTGAAGAGAGCTGTAAATGCTCAGTTTTTTTTTAAACAAACTCGTAATGACTTATACCTTTTTAGTTTTATCAGTCAAGAATTCAAATCAATTTTCAGGAATTTTATATGATTTTCGTCTTAACACTTTGAATCTTTGGTCTTTTTTGATAATTCTTACTTAATAATCACTTTTTGTTATTACCGAATAACTAGTAATGCTGTGTATAAGACTTTTACTGAATTAATAGTAATCCCTTCTCTCTCTCTCTCTCTCTCTCTCTCTCTCTCTCTCTCCTTTCAAAGACAATACAAACGCATTTCGCAAACATACACAAGAAAAAAGAAGAAAAACAACTTACCACAAAATTGTTTCAGTAATTAATCCTTTATTCTTTTCGTTTGGCGGAACTGACTTTCTAGATGCAAATGTTTGATGCAACAACACACGCCCTGTATGCCTTATATGCCTCATTATCGCCGTCCCTGGACGGCGATATATACAATTAACAAGATTTGAACAGTTTTGCCTGTACACCGCCTGCCTTTAGCCAATCAAAGCAAAGCATTCCATATCACATGATAACAAAATGGACGTCAAAATTCTTCTGCAAGGGATGCGTAAATGGACTCGCCCAACCGCCATGTTTGTCGGGTTACTTATTCTTACAACTGAAAAATACCATCATCAATGTACGATCTCAGTACCAGTCTTCAGGCTCGTGTAGGATAAATATAGGATAATCGCAATATTTTTTGCTACATGTCATTTTTAACTAGAGAATGTAGTCTAAATAAGAGTATGTTTTTTTTCCCCAAAACTTGCACTTAAAGAAAAAAATAAATGCTTGCTTCCGGGCGATTCTAATCAGGATACAAACTGCCCGCAGGGGTTACTTCCCCTGATTAGCACAGTAAAAGTAGCAAAGCGTGTCTAACCGGTGCGAGGGGTTTGATCAGGATTTTTCCGTGTTTTATATATGCTTCATTAGGGTCAGGGCAATATCGTATTTTTTACCTAAGATTTATTCTGTTTAAATTGTACATATAATATTCTTATGGTATTGAAGAACTGTATCTAGCTTTTGTTAAGTATACATTTTTTAGTAATAAATAAAGTTAAAAAACTACGCAAATAGTCAAATTATGCGTAGACTGGTTTACAACAAAGCAATATTTACAAGGTTTTAATGCTGCAAATTTTAACATGATGTATAATGATATTGGGATGTTTTTTCATTAAGAAGCCAAATCGCCCGCTTTCAAAAATAGTCTAGCTACAATAAAAATTACAATGTATATCTCATCTACTTTATAATTTCTGTGTGAAAATTATCAAATATAACTTGGCTTTTCAGTGCAAAGCAAGTTGTAAGATTATCAAATCAATGAATGAAGAACATGAAATACATTCATCTATGGATAAGACGAAATGCATGGCTGAACGGCGATTTCAAGCATTTTTGGAAATGCTAATACTTGTACATTATTTTATTTGCTTTCATTGATGAAAACGCTACAGAAAAAAACACGATAAAACGAAAGACTATCATATACTATCTATTTGTAAACAGACTTAGGACGACTGTCTTTATTTCGAAAGCGGATAGCAAGCTGGTGCCCAATATTTCTTTGCGTATATATATAGACGTTTTACATTTATCAATAAAACTGACCATAAGAGACAGCTACCACGCTGCAGAAAAAATTAAATCGTAAGATTAAAACTATACTAGCATTTAAATGACCAAATAAAGCCTATTTACCTAGTCGATCGAGATAAACATAGTAGTTTCCAATAGCTGATATAACCAAAGATGACAAGGATGAAGGATTTACCCTAATCGCCGGATACTTGTAAAAAGAAAGGTGAAAAAAGCATACCAGTCAGAAAACGCAACTTCCCCACACAATCAAAAAGTAGAAAAGTAAAAAAAAATAGTTAAGTAAAAAGATATAACAAGTAATATAAATGAAGATTTATTTAAGGGAACTTTATACATGGGCTGTTATTACATGTTAAGGGCCAGATAAAATACGAAATAAGGCAGGGTCTAATGTTCAACGTCTTGAAGCCCTTAAAATGCAAGGTGAATGCAATTTTAGGAGACTGCATGATATTTGAGCTGTTCATTTCAAAGTGGTGAAGATCTCAATCATGATGACTTAGAGGCTGCATGGATAGAACTTCTACTTTCAAAGTCGAAGCCCATTATCTGTCGCGTCATATACAGACCTCCAAAACAGATGAACTTTTATGAAGTTCTAGAATCTGTATATTTTTCACTTTATATCAGAGTGTTTTGAAAGGATTGTTTATAACCAACTTGAAAATTATCTAGTTGACAAAAATACTTTATAGTTTTCAGGTTTTATGCGTGGCTTTTCGAAAGATACATATCTCATACATCTATCCGATTACATAAGATTCGAAATGGATAATGGTAATCTTGTTTGGATGGTGCTGCTTGACCAACAGAAGGTTTTTGACACTGTTGACCATGGTACAAGTATTAGCATTTCCAAAAATGCTTGAAATCGCCGTTCATCCACGTATGACGTCTTATCCATAGATGCATGAATTTCATGCTCGTCATTCATTAATTTGATAATTTATAACATGCCTTGCAGTGAAAAGAATATAAGATTATTACATGTGCAATTTAAACAGAATAAATTTAAGGTAAAAAATACGATATTGCCCTGACTCTTATCAAGCATATATAAAACTAGGATATATCCTGATCAAACTCCACGCACTGGTTTCGTCACGCTTTGCTACTGTTTCTGTACTGATCAGGGAAAGTAACCGCTGCGGGGAGTTTGTATCCTGATTAGAATCGCCCGGAAGCAAGCATTTATTCTTTTTCTAGAAGTGCAAGTTTTGGAAAAACAAACAAAACATACTCTTATTTAGACTACATTCTCTAGTTAGAAATGACATGTAACCAAAAATATTGCGATTATCCTGTGTTTATCTTGCAAGAGCCTGAAGACTGGTACTGAGTTCGTAAATTGATCATGGTATTTTTCAGTTGTACGAATAAGTAACCCGACAAACATTGCGGTTGGGCGAGTCCATTCACGCATCCCTTGCTGATTTTTTTGACGTCCATTTTGTTATCATGTGATATGTATAATTCGCTTTGATTGGCTAAAGGCAGACGGTGTACAGGCAAAACTGTTCAAATCTTGTTATCGCCGTTCCTGGACGGCGATATATACAATTAACAAAAAGGAAAGGGTGAGATAGTGTAGGCAGAAATATCTTGGAAACACAGGACGCAGTCATTGACAATGTTACGGCACAACGTCACGTCAATGACGTGTCACAGCTAACCGTAATCTAATTGTTTTTGAAACTTCGTTGACATCTTACATCAAGATAACGCGAACCAACACTAACCAAGACTCATGTCTGGCATTAATTTCCAAAATAGTGTAATTGAACAGCTACAAGCGACCCGAAACTAAACTTGCAAATGTTTTTTTATTAAGTAGGGTTTTTTGTTTCCGATTATACTCAAAATAGAATTATTCCGTTCCAACACACTGAAAATCAAATTTTATTCACTTAAAGAAACAGTTTCAGAATTATGTTCCTGACATAAAATTTTAATACCATGATGAGACATTTAAGATAAATTCCAAGCCAACAGAAAAGTAGGTCCTTTTTCAAATATTCAATCATGCAATATAAGACAACAATCTAAACGTTTCAACTAATTTCACTCAAATCTGATTTTCAACCAACAAGTAGTCTTTGTACTAATCTGTTTGGGTTCAACTGCGATTAAAGCCATCCATGCGAATAAAATTGCTCTCAAGATACGTATTTCTTTCAAATGAAACTATTTCCTTGCCAGCAAATATGTGGTTGAAAAGATACTCACATTGGGTGGGTGGCCAAGACAAATATACATTGCCCCTTACTTCGTCTTGTTCAAATACAATATATTTATAAGAAAACAAATCCTACGCAAACTGTTCATTAATTAGGTGATACAAGAACTTTTTAAACACATGAAAAAATGTTGTTTGTAATATAATACATGTATTAGCATTACGTATTTCCTTATATTACACATGTTTAAGGTTTATAAAACATGGGAACACGTGTCAGGCCCTGTAGGTATGTACACAAGAAGCATACTGGAAGTGCAAGGAAAAAGCACAAACAGTAGGCTAAAGAAGCAAATGCCAATTTTATGATGCACTCTTCACCACAAAGGACAACATCTATTTGTTCCATCAAATTAATGCTTTTAATCACTATAATTCTATGTAGCGCAAAGTTTATATGCTTATAAAATCTAAACATCGGGTAAACAAGCCATGATGTAACCTTTTGGTTATTGACGGTACCTGAGTGTACCGCCAGGTTCAGTGAATATCTGCAGGTCTGAAACACGTATCAGTATGAATGTAAGTTTTAATGTCATCATATACTTTTTTGTTTTGGTTAACATTATTAAGCATTTTGCACAAATCGCAAGACGCTAACCTGCATTCTGGGATTGCTTCGACGTAGTTATCTTTTCCTCGCAAATAGCTTGTATAGAGAGTTTCATTTTTACCTATCTTTTTCAAAACATCAGCAACATCCTGAACTGAACTGAAATCTGCTGTATTTATGTATGTAGAATTGTCAACATATTTTGCATAGTTTAGTGCTCCACGAACCAACAACACTGTATCTAATTTAAAATACCGAGATAATTTTTCTGTAACATAGTTTTTGCACAAACTGCTTTCAAATGACAAATAAAATTTATAGTCTCTGTTTATAGTAGATTTTATTGTATCCCACGGCACCTTAGTTCTGTTCTTTGAACACTTACCAAAGATATCAACTGAAATACCACACTTCTGCAGTTTTTTCACATAATCTTCTCTTCTGCTCTGAGTGGAACAATGACTTACAGCCCAAGCAGCATCACGTGACTTACTTCTATATATTTCAGAATAGTTACGATTCAAAGGTCTTCCTCGTTTATGAAAAAATGCAGTTGAATGACATATGTCCGAATCTAGTCGATATCCCCATGACCAGTTCATGGTTTTTCTCCAAATAGGATTACGATACCAGTTCATAGCACGTATCGTTGGAGGTTCCATTCTAAGAAAAACCCATACCTGATCCTTAGGACGATTATTAAGCAAAAATTGTGGATTAATTGTTAAGTAATTTTGTGTACTGAACACAACAGCCGCCATTCGTTTTATGTTCTGATGATCTGTATTCATTTTGCAATTTTTGTACGCACACTTCTTGTATAGGCATTCATTTAGGATGGATAGATTTGCCATTTTTGGCTTGTTTATCCATAGAATGTTAATAACTGTCTCATTTACTGTCCTTGCTTGCAGAGATTTGTTTTTCGGAAGTCTGATATAAAAAGATTTTGTTAAGTAATACTGATTCGACTGGTTACCAAATAAATCTCTATGTAAATATGTTTTCAAAACAGTCAGTGTGTCCATCCCAGTTAAAGTGTGAATCGTCACCAATATGATAATGAAGAACAACGCTCCTGTGCACCACTGTAGCCTTTTAACTGTGCATGTATATTGCATCTGAAGTGAAAGATAAAATTTTTTTTGGATTTCGTTTAAATGCTCTATCTTGATTTTGAGTACACAACTAATGTACCTGATTTTTAGCATGAGGACAGAACCTAAAATTTCATTTCAAAAAATAAAAAGATTTGCTCCAAATCGATGAATAGAAACGGGCTGGCAAAAGACTAACTATTCGACTTTTTTTCTAGCTCAAGATTTAGAATAAACTTGTATCAAAATCTTTCTTGGCAAGCACGTCCGTACCACACTATAAAATGGCCTCACACTTCCATATAAGCGAATCTATGCCATAACTCAGTGTTTAGAAATTTTACTCAACAGGATGTGACAACAACTTAAGTAGCGAATAAATGTTACTTGTAACTTCCTGGAAGCTTTTACTTGAGCATTTCTGTTTAAACAGCGTTTGAAAAAATGATAATTTGTTTCGCTTCAAGTATAATACATATATATTATGTTTTAAATACACTGCTGAATATTGAATTGTTTACACAGAATTATATCTGATATTGTTAACATTTAAGATAATTTAATGTGCACAAGATAATAAATTGCACTACAAAATGGAAGAGGCTGACAGAAAATTGAATGAAAACGCAATAAATAACAAGTCTTTGTCAAATGATGGGGCGGGTCGGTCTTGATAATGGCGCTGTCAGCAAAAATTAAGAGCAGAACAAGGTAATAGTATCTTTGAGTATTTTTGCAAGAGTTTAGCTCAGAGCCAAAAAAAAAGGAAGCCATAAGAACTTTATTAAGCAAGAAGAGACACAAAAAGCACCAATTTACGTACCTTAATCGACACATATTAGGAGTCTTCAAAGGATATACGGAATATTGCGTCAATAAATCTACCATTTTAGCCAACAGAGACTCACTCAAAAGAGACATATCTGTTTACGAAGCTTCAGTGGAAATTCCTAAGTTCAAACGGCAAACTTACACTTACTTGGTCTCAATATGCCTTAAGGAAACTTTTTTGAACATTTGTTCTTTTTTAAATTATCAATTTATTTCATTTTAAAAATAATGAGCCAAAAAAATACATATGCAGCATATAAATTCTAGGGAATTGTTTTTTTAATTTTCGTATAAAGCCGAGAAAATACATCCTATTCTTCAAACCAGCTCATTTTACACGAAAACACGAAACGGATACAAGTTTACCCAGTTTTTGGCGGACGATGTCATCATTTACAGAAGTGTAGCACTGAAAGGACTTAAAGAGATACCATATGTCATAGAAAAGCTCCATATTGATGGAAGACTAGCCGACTGCAAAACAGGAGACCAGCTCACCGTCAGGAAGTCTCTAAATATTCCATATCTTATATCCAGTACTTCATACAACATATTTTCGAGCTGAACCCATGTAAAACTAAACTTAACCGCATATAGTTAAATTAATTACCGTGCCAACGTGAATAAAGCAGTTGTATATAAGATTACACTAGCACTACTAAATTTATTTATAATAATATCCTCTATCGTTGTGCAATGACTTTTTCAACCAATATAAGGACCCTTTTTTACATATTTCTTATTACCTTTATCATATTTCTAAACACATTTATTAGTTATTTAACTATAGTATTACTGAAAATCACAAGTTTTGCAAAAGGAAAGGGACTGAAACACGTTGTCTCATAAAATTATTATTTTGTGTTATTCTGCATAAAAGTTCTATGAGCACTTCTACGCCATTGTATCCACTACGACTGTGACATCAAATAGCACATGATTAAATAAAATGAAAACAGCAGTTCGGGTATCAAAACATCCCAACTACCTGTCTGGACAAAAGAAAAAAATCGAAAATAAAACTGTACCTCCATTCTTGAAAGTCTTTTAGAAATTCTATGGATGTTTCGAAAACTCAAATTTAAGTTTGATAGATGAATACATTCTTCTTCAAAGGTGTACTCTAACAAAGCTACACAAATACATTAATACGCCTAATAATTGTTCATCCCTTCCTGCGAAATAAAAATAACTTTCAAACTAAACATAATACACCGAACAAAGCAAAAAGGAAAAGAGACTGAAGCATGTTGTCAGATAACAAAATTATAAAGAAAATATCAAAGTTAAATTACATTCATCGGAGAGTGAATCTACTATATTATACTAAGGTTAGAGGGATGGGTCTTTTGAAATAAGAAGTTGAACACGTTGTTAGAGTGGATAACATATTCATTATAAAAGGAAGTCAGAAAAGAAAATTGCTTTGAAATAACTATAAAAGACAAAACGTGTACTAGAAAAAAGAAGGCAGTCTGGAAAAAGGAGTCGGGTTTTTTTCTAAATTACATTCATCGATGAAAAACATCTTAGGAATTTAGAATTGTACCAACCAAACAAAAATCGACCACATGTTAACTGAAGCATTGCTATGTGATTGTCTATTTTACTCTTACAAATGTTAAATACCGGCTAAAAGAATGAATGTAAACAAACGCCCTGGCTTGACCACTGCATTCAAAACGAAAGCTTTGGAGAAAATAGGTTCATATTTATCATTAGATTTATTTGTGCTCTCTCTTCTACGCTCTCCTAAGAAAATTAGCATTTTATTTACATGGTTATTCAAAAAGGTAACCAAACATACCTATAAAATGGGTGACATTTTGATACAGAACGAGCAACCCTATTTTCAGATATTCTAACATTAAGTCGCTTGTTTTTGTCCGTTTGGCCAATGTTTTAACGAGAGCAAAAAGGTGTGTTAACAAGGAAGTTTTCGCGCTCACGCGCTGTTCTTACCCGTTTTCGGTTATGCGCGTTTTAGGGCCTTTGTATATAATGGACGCTGATTCTTCTTTTTTGCCCCAAATCGGCAGTTTATGTAACTTATACATAACTCATACAAGCCGTCAGTGTATACTATCAATCGTAAATCCACATGAAATCCTTCCAAATATTTTTTTAATCGACACTTTTTAAGTTTCAAGATGGCCGCTCGACAGGTTGAAACATGTTGACGTGTCACCCTGGAACGCATATTTAAAACACGTATCCATAACAACCTAAAGGCGACTGTACTATTATTTTTTTTTTTCGTAAACACGTCTTTTTAGATCATTTTATGCTAGAATAGCATTAAAGCACGTTTTTTCTTGTCATAACATTATATTACTACATTTTCAAAGTGTTCCGTTAAATGGGTTAAAACGGTTTTTAATTGCCGTCAAACCAGAATCTGAAATAATGGCAGACAATCAACTTGTTTTACCATTAAGAGAATGGTCAGATGAGGCAATCTTTTCTATTTTCTTCTTTTCATTATTGTTGTTGAATCAAATTGGCAAAATGACAAAATGTCAATGGTGTGATCAGCACGACGGTGGAATTGAATAGAAATAAAACTGATGCTGATGAATTATACTGGCCATCCAAACAACTAAAAGCCCTCGGAATCTAACAAAATGGATACTTTCTTACTCTTTGGTGTTTAAATGCGAGAATGAACTTTAACTTATAAATAATTCACTAATACGTGTTACGAATAAATGTTTTTACATGTACAGCGCAAGCAATCGGATTTTGCTGGATTTCGTTTTACATCTGTTCCCCATTACGTTTATACATTAATTAAGCTGCCATGCATGATTGTAAATGTTTAATATACTGTCACATATTTTACTTAAAATAATTGAAAACCTTTCAATAAAACAATTAAGCTTTCCAAACACATTAAAGTTTGAGGAGACAAGTAAGGCAATACCAAACATACCTTGAAACATTTGATTCAAGACAAGGTCGATGGAAAGTTTCAGATGCTTTGAGAGAAGATCTTATTTTCATATGAATAAAAGTAGACAATGCAGTTTCGTGGACACTTCTGAGCACTTCTTTCTGATATAAATTGTATCCCAATTTGGTGATGACTTCTGTACATGTCATACGTAGGACATTCTGATGGTCATTAGTATTATCCCACATGGATATCTTGATAAAAAGAACGGTCAGATATCGGATATCAGATATCAGTGTATTTGTGTCTCATACAGATCAGAAAAGGAAAGAGTCAAATTGATAAAAAAAAACAACACAACTATCAGCTAAGTCTACATAAAAAATAGAATCGTTCTTAGTTACCACAGCTCCACTAACTGCACATGAAATATAAAGTTTAGGAATTTCTTGCCGTATATGACAAAAAGAATGATCCATACATGGTGTGCCTGTAACAAGTATTAAATAAATCACAACTAAGCTAACTCATTGGGAAAAAAATAAAAGGTAAGTAAGATCTAACACCAACAGCAGCTGTATGAGAGACCAGATGCTAAATGAACATTATCTAGAGGGACATTAAAACCCACTCTCTACTCCATGAATAAGAACCGTTCATCAACAAGAAATGACAGATTTTGTCTTTCATAATTTCATCAAGACAGTGGACGGAAAGGATCTTTAAGTGACATTCATATAAAATATTTACAAGGAATGCCTCATTAATCTCCATTTCAGATTCAGACAATGGTTTCAGCCTTAAAGTATTTTTTGCAATAAAGACATTTGGAAACAAGAAAACCGGATTTCTCACGGTAGTCACACATAGGTCTGGATAAGGGCGTACGATATTTAGAGATACAGATAACTTTGGTTTGGAAGGGAATGACTGTCTGAAAATGTCAGTAGAATTACTTATACGAGATCTAGAGTGAATAAATGAGAGATAGATATTTGATTCTCTCTCTCTCTCTCACACACACACACACACACACACACACACACACACAAAACACGCGTACGCACGCACACAGGGGCACAAGAAAGGAAGAATAAAACAATAACAACTTACCATGAAAAAAACATTTACCATAAAACTCTGTTAGTTATTAATCCTGTTTTCGTTTCTGCTGTAGACGCAAATGTTTGTTGCCACAACACACTACCTACTTGATGATATGCCATTTGATTTGCTTTTATTGGTTAAAACTCCACTGACAAAACGATCCGACGATGAGATTATCATATATCAACTATCTGTAAAACCACTTAGGATGTCTGACTTTTGTTCGACCATGTGGCTATGTACCGACGATTTACATTTATCAATAAACCACGCCGACCAAAAGAAAGATGTTATTAAAACGTTACCATATTGCAGATAATTTTTAAATGGTGAACTAAGAAAAAATAAGCATTTAAGATGAGAAATAAAGCCAATTTACATAGACGATCGATGATTGATGATTGGTCATTTGATTTGCTTTTATTTATATCATCTTAATTATTAACAGCTGATTCAACGAAAGATGACCAGAATTAACCATTTACCCAAACTACCGGTTACTTATTTTTGTCAAAAATATAACAAGTAGAGGTATTTGAATTCTTATTTAACCAAGCATTATGCGTGGGCTGTTAATATATGTTGATGGAATAGAGAAAATAAAATATAAAGCGCTGACTTAAAGAAGGGTCAAACACCCAACGTCATGAAACCGTTAAAGAAATTGCAGGGGGAATACCATTTAGGTCTATTGCGAGGTATTTCGGTTGAACGTATGAAACTCCGCTGAAACAAGCCACAACAAAAATGAAACGAGATCTGAGACTGAAAGGCAGCGCCCAAGACGTCAAAATTCCTTGCTTTAGCCCATCTTTAATATCAAACCACTGTGCATCAAACTTATCCCAATGGACGCAACAATTACATGTTTAATCTTTATATAAAGAGATCTCACACAGAAGTCTGCCATTTAATCCCATACTCTTTAACTTGCTATAATGAATTTCTATCAAAAAAAATCCTGTTCAGTTTTTTAGATTTAATCAAATTAAAGACAGTAATTGATAACTTGTAGTTTTTCCTTCCCTAAATTCATTCTTATCGTCATACTTCACTCTATAATTAACCGAATATACAAGGTGCTTATGGTGTTTGTTACAAGTGGGAACTGTCCCTGTAAAAAACTTCTAGCCTATTGTATAAACAGTGTAAAATTGCAAAAGCTCGGTCATTCTTAAACAATTCATTGGATGTTATATCATCACCAGGTTCTTACATATAGGAGAAAAGCGTAACGGCTTAGGACTGGCTGATTCAATGTGATCATGTTTTTCTACTTTTAATACATCGCAACACTAGCTTTTAGTTTAAATATATATACATTTTATTCCTTAAGTTTTCAACACTTTTTGGATTTTAACATTTTAAAAATTCACCCATACTTTGAATGTTAGATTTGGATTCAGTACTGGATGATATATCATTTTATAGACTTTCGATATTATTTTGGAATAAGCGACAAAATATTTGTATATTTGATAAACATAACAAGTATTAGCGTAATCTCAAGTGTCGTTGCCATTTTCCTAGTAATACTGATCTCTCTCTCTCTCTCTCTCTCTCTCTCTCTCTCTCTCTCTCTAGTACTGTGCTCCTAGTGGAACCAAATAGAATATAGTGAAAACTGTTTGCACAATACAGAAAACAACTATGAAAAATAAGTCCAAAAGTTGTGCCAGATACTCCCATGTCATCTCGTCTTTTGAAAGCGGCGAGGTTGGTTTCTGTACTGGAGATGCTGACCGGATTCTAGATTCAGCACTTATGCCTTCATACATTGGCAAGCACAGATCCAAGCCTGGTGGAGCTACTGGACTTAGGTCCATACTAGTAGTTGTTCCTCCGTCATCGGTTATCACGTTTGTCCTGTCTACACAAAATGATGCGCTTCGAACAAACTGAAAACTCTTTTTGCCACTAGAATGGTAGCCTGATGTTTGTACACTACTGATTTCATCATCAATGTCGCCATCACCTTCGTCACCAATAAAAAATCCGCTGTCATTTTGTGTAGAATTCGTGGACTCCGACCCTGTCGCTTCAATAAATACTGCCATATTTTTCGAGAACCGAGTGTTGTGGACAACGTCTTTCCGTCGAAAGTTATATAGCTTAACACCATCATTCAGGTTTCCCTCAGTATAATCTCCAGAATGTTCCTTCTTCAGACATCTTAGATTTGCCAGTATCTTTGGGCACTTGAAATTTATTTTGGGGCATTTTGGACAGCGACGCCAGATCTTACAGGAAATAATTTCAATTGTAACCAAGAAAACACGTGGTAGCTTTTCTTTACTTGGGTTCAGGTGCATTCTGAGTAAGAACACGTTTGCTATACTAAGCAGGACGCTAAAGGCAACCATAATAATAACGTAGAAACATAGTACTGACATCGGTGAAGAGACTTCGGGCATAAAACTCATAAGTGTCTGGAGAAGTACAACAAAAGACAAGAAACACGTGATTCCAAAGCCAACCCGCTCTCCTGAACCCGGTGGTAAAAGAAATAAAAATCCGGTCAATAGGCTGAGCAACAACACAGGAAGCACTATCACCAGCACGAGAAATAACGGTTTTCTTTTGATTGTTATTTTGAAATCTACGTTATACCGTGTGATATTACCGGATGTACCGACATAAGCCTCTGACGAAGTTTCGCTAATGCCCCATATCCCACTTTCCTCGATGCTGTCAGTGTTCCATTTGTTTGTAAGCACTTCTAGCCGCACGGTGTCACTATCAAGATTCCATGGTGTGACAGTCAGTGTGCATGTCTGTTTGTCGAATGGGTAATACGTCATATCCGGTGTGCAAGCAGCGTTGATGATCATCCTTGGATACCATTTGCAATATCCTGTACTGTAATTTGACATTAAAACATTTCAATGCATTATTCAGTTCATATACGGTATATGTTTGTCAAATTGTTTAATATTCTATTTAGATATGAATAGTTTACTCCTGTTCGTCCCCAGCTCGAATATGAATATAAAGTATGGTCATATCATTTGACCTCATAGAAGCAACGAATACAACGTCGAGCAACCCGCTGGATCAAGTCTGATTACATCCGTACGGCCAATGTGACAAACATGCTACAGTACCTGAACCTGTGCAGACTTGATCCCAGACCTATCGACAGCAGGCTCTCCGTCATGTATACGATAATAAATGATTAGGTTGCTATCCCAATCAATCTATCATTGGAGCAGTCATCCCCGGATATTTTATCCCTCCCAACAGAAGAGCAGTTCAAGCTATTGACTGCATTGACCACACATCACCGTAGTCAGTATGCCCGTCTTGTTTTTATCTTTTTAACAACTTATTCCCAAATTTACATTACTTTTATACGCTTTTCTTTTAAAACTATTTTATATTTCTTTTCTGTATTAACAGTCTCATTACTTTCTGCGCCAATGTCTACGTCCCTGTAAATGTTTTGACGTAATTGGCAGATCAGACAGCAAATAATTAAGGCCAATAGGACTAATTTTAAACAAATCTATTTAAGATTAAATCTTGTAAAGATGGGAGCATGCAAACGTGTAGATTTTCTAGTAAAAACTGAAGTGTTTTAAAGTCATTTTTATAACACTTTATGCTGACTGCACTTACAAAAAGCTACATAAGATAACATTATGTGATTTTTCTTTTCTTTGAGAGTACATTTTCGATACGCCCCGCTGGTAGCCGTGCTATAACTGAACGATTAAATCCCTGACATTTTCCCAAGGTAAACTGACCCCATTACTTTATAAATTGGTATGAAATATGTTTCCGAATACTTCTCGTATATGCAATTACAATGCCTACGGCCCTCGTGCGCATATGAATCTCATATACTCGACAGATCATTCTTAAAAAAAAAAAAAAAAAAAATTAAATCAAAGTCTTGAGTGAATTCTTACCTCACATTAAATCGTACTTTGTAAGTTTCATCTCCTATTCTTTCAACTGAATCTACTGCGCTCATCAGAACGAGATCCGGTGTCCAGATCTGGTTGTAACCAACAAACAGTGTCTGCAACGATTCTTTGAAAGTAGTTCCTGTAATAGTTTTGACCTCATCTAACCATTCCATTTTCATACTTGCGACCAGCTGTATCCTTCCACTTACGCCATCATAGTCCATAATGGCGTAGAGACCAATCCCTGAAAAATATATTTCCAGTGAACTTTCTGTATATTGTTTTTGTTTAAATGTAATATTTGATGTCCTCTGTGTACAAATCTTATACAGATTAATTGGATTAACTCCTATACAAGTGAACTGAATGTAGTTGCTAAGGAACGCGTCTTAATCATTTATTTGTATTTGTATTTTTTCACTGATGATAGAAATAACTGGCTGAGGGTTTTAAATTTCTGCCATACTGAAGAAACACGATTTTGGTCAATGAGTTATTCTCTGTCTATAGAAACAGAACGTAGGCAGCTCGTTATTAAGATTTTAATCCATTTGTCAAAAGAACTTTACTTTCTTAAGAAATATACAGATATATATATACAAATATACAGAGCCCATTTTTTTCCAGAGAAGAATAAAGACTTTTCTCTATGCCATACCGAGATAAATCGTTAGCGGTCCAGCTGAAAGGTCTCTGGGTACAACATCGGCGATATCTAAGGAGTCGCTCATCTGAAAAGATTGAAGCTTTGTAAGTGAATATCAGCTTCGACTCGAGGTTCTTAATATCTGTAGTAACGTGCTTACAGGCGTTGACGTTTTAATATTAATAATATAACTATAACAAAAATTATAATAATAATAATAATAATAAACACCACCACCACCTTATCATCATCATCATCATCATCATCATACTGACGACGCAATGATGACGATGACGATATTGAGATGTTTCAAAATAAATAAATAACGCATTGCACTTACCCTGTTAGCAGAGAGCAACGTTTCATAGTCGGCCTTGACATCATTATACGGCACTGTACACGCAGTATTCCTGATAAAGGTGCACAGAAATACGAAATAAAGCTTCCTGTCTAAAAAAGTGGCAGACATATCTAAACATAGAGCAAGTATGTAAACAGAAAGTACTTCCAGTTTTCGGGAGAATTGTTTCTCTCTTTTTTATCAATCAAAATTTACGCGATATTTAAACAATAACACTTTATATAAAAAGATTAGCATTGTAGAAAAAAATGATCAAGTAATTAAATTATAATGTATTTCAAAAAAACGATGTTGATATGATCTATGTTATTACCATGTGGCATATCAGTTCGTTAACATCACACCCTGTGAGGCGTAGGATCACAGATATAATTAATTGCAGACATTATCATTTTAATCATTGCCTGTTATAAACTAAATGTGTAACAAGTATAGATACTGGCAATGAATTGGCAAAACACATTAAATGCCAATTAAAGATTAACGTAACCTTATTTAAGTATTTGAATGTACTGATTTGACTGACTTGTGTCCAAAAAAGCCAACATTTATGTGCTTGACTGAAAGAATAAAGAGCAAAAATACCTCTTCTCTGTAAAGAAATCTTTTAATGGTTGAAATAATTCAACGAGCTCCTGTTCAAAGTTTATTCAACAAAATCGAGGATGGCCAGTATATAAATAAAACATGGCGTGAAACAATAGTGAATACGTATACAGCAATTCAGAAAGAGCATAAACGGTGAATACTATTACACACATGCGTATAAAAATGATTTAACTACAATGTACATATAAACAGTGGAAAATTGTTGAGATTTACCTTAAAATCGTTTGAAATAATGATAAAAAGATGAATGCGTAGTCTAAATAAAAATTATAGAAAACCTAAATTTGGTTGTAAAAATTTTTTCTTTAAATAAGAATTATTTTAACGATTACGTTTAACCATTCCTGGCCATTCTGGAAGGCTGTAGATGACCGAAAAGTTTTGCTTTTAACAAATCTTAAAACCGAACATATAAAAAACTAGAAATTTGCATTCTGTGAGTTTTAGGACTCAGCAAATATTTAAATTAGTATAACTACTTCTGCACTTCTGTGCTATGTAGAATTTTCTTATAGGTGCCCTGTTCATAGAGATATAAATGTTTGAATTATTTATATCATTTTTACTTTGAGACTTAATCAAATATTCTTTATTCAAGTCTCCTCCACTGAGTATGCTCTTATAACCCTTAACCATATATGGAGGTTATTATTCGAGCGTCTGGTCAAACTCGGTTATCTTACAATATAAATGCACAACTACATTTTCAGAACAAAGCTCTCGTCGCTTATTATTGATATGTTGATAAAGAAAATGCGTCAATAACCACGTCAAAGAACAAAGTCCCCGTTGTTCTTATGTGCAACCTCGTTTAACTGATCTTCGATTCTTTAAAATACGTCAACAAATCAAGTAGGGCTTTTAACAAAATAAATCAAGTGCATCGTTATTGTTTTTCGTTCAGCCGTACTTGATAGAGTTAGTCTTTGATTAAATTGGCAATGGGTTTACTGTCTTTATTCGTATCAAATAAGATATATTTAATACATAATGTAAAGGTAAGCAGCAAAATATCAGTCTAAGAGAAGTTTTGTAAGCACAACAAAAATGATTTACTTTCATTACGTTCTTGGGATAATCCTTTTATTACAAGGGATTTCTGGCTCAACGTGGGATGCTGTAAAGGGAGAACACGAGAAGCTATATTTAGCATATTCTATCAACAACTTTCATTCGTACATTAATACGATATCAAAAGACAATTTTTCGACACCACTGGACGTGTCATTACAAATGGAAATGACTTCGCTTGGCGGATATGATGCAGTGAATGGGGCAATAGAAATTATTGGAAGTTTAAATATGACTTGGACAGATGAAATAGGTACTCTAAACAATGCTGCTTTTGATACATCCACTGCTACTGAAATCTTAGTTGACTACAGGAAACTTTGGACTCCAGTTATCGTGCTTATGAATTCTGCAGATTCAGTTCAGCGAGTTGGGGACGAATCATACAAAGTCCGATTCAATCTTGCAACTGGTAAGGCGACATGGAAACCAAGAATGATAATCAAGGCGTCGTGTACACCTGATGTGAGTTACTTCCCATTTGATCAGCAAAACTGCACGTTGCTTTTTACGGCATGGTTTTTGAAGAAGGAGAACTTGGCATTGAGTGTATCTTCTAACAGCTGGGATATGGACAACTATGACAAAAATGGAGTTTGGGGAATTGAATCCACGGAATCCTATACTTTTATCTCCGGAGATTACTATTATGCATCTTTTACTATTACCTTTACCAGAGAACCAACGTACTTCACAGTAACTCTTGTATTACCTATATTATTTTTATCTCTGCTGAGCGGCCTAGTTTTTTTACTTCCGGCAGCATCTGGTGAGCGCACTGGGTTTGTGATTACTTGTTTCTTGACGTTTGTAATCCTTCTGCAGACAACAATGACATTTCTTCCACAAGCGTCTGCCCCAATGTCTCTGCTGTGTTATTACGTCATAGTGATGATGTTGTTTAGCGCTTTTCTGAGTCTTGCCAACGCTTTGTTGCTGAGAGTGTACCACAAACCAAAAGGCGAGAATGTCCCTCGATGGCTTATCCACGTGATTGAAATCATCAAGTGCATAAAATTTCGACGAATTATTTGTCGCAAGAAGTTAAAGTCTGTCGACGACTCAAGTGAAAATAGCAGAACAGCACTTCATTCTTACCAAGAGAAAGGTATCCGAAAGATTATGCCTGAGCGGCATGCCTTTAATCCTAAAAGATTGGGATTTGCTAACGGTGGGGTATCGGGACTGAGTGTCACAAAATCAAAAACAGATACAACAAATGCACAAGAAATCGTTGGAAACTGGACCGTAATGAATGAGGTAATGTCTGTTGAGAATAGTTTACCAAGACAAAGATCGAGTGTTGGAAAAGTGGTTCCTAACATTTCAGCGGCTAAATCAAATGTCTTACCAGATAAAACACTTGCTTCTGATTTAACTGAGAGCACGGGAATCGCTGGAAACTCGACCGGAACCAAAGAGTCAATGCCTGTTGAAAAAAGTTTAACAAGACAAAGATCAAATGTTGTAGAAGTGGTTCCAGTCATTTCAGCTGATAAATCAAATATCTTGCCAGATAAAACACCTGCTTCTGACAAAAATGAGACTTTGGGAATCGTTGGAAACTCGACCGGAATAAATGAGGCAGTGACTGTTGAAAATAGTTTATCAAGAGAAAGATCAAATGTTGGAAAAGAAGTTACAAACATTTCAGCTGTTAAATCAAATATCTTGCCAGATAAAACACCTGCTTCTGACAAAAATGAGACTTTGGGAATCGTTGGAAACTCGACCGGAATAAATGAGGCAGTGACTGTTGAAAAAAGTTTAACAAGACAAAGATCAAATGTTGTAGAAGTGGTTCCAGTCATTTCAGCTGATAAATCAAATATCTTGCCAGATAAAACACCAACTTCTGACAAAAATGAGACTTTGGGAATCGTTGGAAACTCGACCGGAATAAATGAGGCAGTGACTGTTGAAAATAGTTTATCAAGAGAAAGATCAAATGTTGGAAAAGAAGTTACAAACATTTCAGCTGTTAAATCAAATATCTTGCCAGATAAAACACCTGCTTCTGATACAAGTGAGACATCGGGAATCGTTGGAAACTCGATCGGAATTAATGGAAACTGGACCAGAGCTAATGAGTCAATACCTGATAAAAATGCCTTACCAAGACAAAGATCAAATGTTGGAAAAGTGGTTTCATACATTTCAGTTGATTCAACAGATGTCTTACCAGAGAAAATGGCTGCTACTGATACAAGTGAGAGCTCGGAAAGCCAAAGTGACCAGAGCGACATCGATGACGTTGACTGGGAATCAGTCGGCAGAGTGTTAGACACTTTCTTCATTCTTGTATTTATTGGCGTACAGTGTGCATTCAGCCTATTCTTCTTGGTGCCTTTAGGCACGAGAGCTTGAGGACGAGAGACATTTACGTTTGCTGTGTATGCACGGAGTATTACAGCGGTTTGACATTGACATTTGCTGAATGTTTGCAGTTATTTTGCCATTTGACAACTTTCAAAGAAAATAACAGTATGAAATATTAGATGCATTGTATCTCGTGTTTTTATTTGAATTTTCTTGTTGTTCTGTATTTAATGACGCGTAACTTATTTAAAAATATAAAACTGTTGTGTTTTATGGCGTGATTAAGCCTCATTTTCTTTATTTACCATACGCTTATTTATATGTACTGCATCTGTCTCAGAGGCAAACTGTTAACTAACGAACGTGAATATTGTCTCTGGCCTTTATTTCTGTGTTATTTAGCAATGTGTAAATATAGTGTAATTGCTTCATTGAACATAATTGTTAAATCTTGGAGCAGAAATGGCGAAAATTTCGATCGCAAACAAGCATTTAGTTGCCTTGTTTCAAGAAATATTGTGTGCTTGCGCCCTGCTCTTCCTTGTTAATGCATGTGCTATATTATTTTTTTAAATTTTATCTTTAAAATCGTGTAAATATGAATGATATTGAATGAATAATTACCCGTGCCAGAACATCAAGTAAACTCCTTTTCTAAGTGTCTGAATGCCTAAAGAAAAAGAAATTGAACCTATGGTCTTCTTAAAATTATCATTTATTTTTCATTTGATGGCGAATGTGCCAACGAATTGGTTCTCAATATATTATTAATAGTATACATTTAATGATTTCTGATTAAGAAAATTAATGTGTATGTAGACATGATATTTTTCGCCACTGAATAAAGGGTGTATGATACATGTTGATATTATTTTTTTTATCAGTGGTCGTTTACGTTCGTCCGTAAAGTCGTCGGACTGTTTTATGACGGCTGTTTTGTTTTTGGACAATGTGGCCACTCTTTAGTACCACAAATTAAAATCAGGCATCAGGAGATACGTCCGTTTTAACATCAGTTATTTCGCACATCGGCGAGTCCACATATGCACCGATAGTACATATCTTGGGATAAAAAGACATCCCAAAATATTGTCATAGTCATTTCACAATCTATAAAAACTGCATGATTTTGCCTTTTCTATTCTGTTTTTTCATTTGTACCAGAAAAATGTAATTTCGCCTTGAAAATCACTCGATTTACCTGAGTGTAAATAAAATAGATTAGTCTAAGGAAATGCATGATAGAAAATGCTGGAAAAAAATTAGATTTATGCAAGGATAGTGATGTAATAAAAAGGGTAGGGCGGATTGAAAACCCGTCTGTTATGTAAAGGATGCAAAAGAAAAAAATATTTAATGCTTGCTGTTTCAAAAGCCGTACATCAAAACAATTTTAAGAATTTATAGAAAAGGTAAAGAAATTAAGAAAGAGAAAGTCGGCGCAGAAAACTCTGGAGACGTGAAAGCGTCAGGTACATGTAAATTCATACATAAAGAACACCTACATAACTGTAGCACTGTTAGTCCATCTAAACGGACCACCTACAAGTGCAATTCGCACTTGATCAGAAAAGGTTTGCAAAACCAACGCTCTAACCACTGAGACAAAGAATCGATTCCCTGATGCATTTTGTATCTGTACAAACAGGTGTGTACTGAATTGTAATACTCTTCAGATCATTATTCAATTAGTAACTTCAAAAGAAGCCAAAAAAGGCAGAATTACGTAGGCCTGAATCATAGTCAAGAAGGGGAGAATATAGTCAGCACCGACTAATAACTTTACTGTAAATATGATGTAATAAAAAGGTTGACAACGGTCATTACACCCTTAAAATTCTTTGAACGGACAGTAAGAACAATGTTAAATTTGTCTTCATATTGTTAAGATTATCTTGCTGTCTTTCTTTTTTCCGGGCTTTCATTTTCTAAAAACCCCAATGTATCTATCTTTAACATAAAAAAGTTGTCATAACATCAATCAGTCAGAAGCTGAGTTAACACGCAAACGAACAAAGGGAATGAGAAAAGGAAGGAAGAACGAACAAACGGCTGAGCGAATGAAAGAATTAATTTATACTATGGTCAGTTTTGTGTTAATGTTACATGCTATAATTCTTTTAGCAGTCGTCAGCTTAACACTTTTATTAAGAGTTCCTTGATGAAAAAATGACCATAGCAAAATAGTCTTGGCATAAACGTCCACCTCCTATCCAGCCAACAGTCTTTCTATACTTTAAGGGCTTCCATTCAAATGTGTCTTTATACGTATGGGTCGGTTTTGACAAGATGAGCCACGAATTACTTAGATATAGAGAGGTGGCTACAGGAATTGGTATATAAGTGTCAGCTCAAATGCCAGTAAGGCATTGATCAAAATATTTTCTACTGGTAAGCAGTCTGTTAAAATATACACTGCAGGATTTGTTATTCATTTGTGCAGATCAATCCTCTTCTTGACGTCTTCTTGCGAGGAGCGTAGTCGAAGGGTTAGAGCGCTAGACTATTGATCTGAAAGTCGCTAGTTCGAATCGCATTAGGGGTGAGATTTTCTTGTAACTTTCCGCATACCACAATTTCGGGTACTTGCTTAAACCCAGGAAGCAGTTATAAACCCAATAAATATGAGTTTTAAGAACTTGTTTTCCAATCTATGTAAGTAAATATGTTCAAAATATAACTTCACGCATTCCAACGTACTCAAAGTTTTAGTACATGAAATATTGTAAAGTATCTTAATCTACACCTCAAAAAGCAAACAGTAGTGTGTAATGGCTATATTCAAAACTGTCACTCAACTCCCCTTCAAACTCGGGAAATGTTTTCGTAAGATACTCTCGGGCACAATGAAAAACTGGTATTCACATTCTAAAACGTTGTCCGTTGACTCAATTCTTGCATTGGTCATTTCACAGATGAGCACAAAGATGTGTCTTTGTTGTTAAACAAGGTATATTGGCTGAATCAGTCTCTTAACAGTTAAATCCTTTTAGTTTCTAGTTAAAGAGACTTTTACCTTTACACAGCTTCAAGTTATTCCAAGTTTTTTCTACAGTAAATCCCCTTTGAGAACTTTTCATATATAGATCTGTGTAAATTACCCCCATACTTTTGATTATTTAAGAAACCTTGATAACTTAGTGGTCAGGTCATCAGTTCTCGGAACGCTAGGTCTCGGGTTCGATTCTGAAGTAGACCTAGGTATCAGATAGCTGAAGCCAAATAAAGTGTAAGCCCAGCCAGCTGTGCATACCAGTACCGGAAGTTCAAAGCGTCTGTTTCTAGAACGATTCGCTCCTAGCCTTAATTGATGTCTCAAAACTGATGCCGCTTGAATGCTGGAATATGTTCTATGGATGAAATGCTAATACAAACTCAGGTTTTTAAAAAAAATGAAATAAATATTGAATGACGTTAGTAACTATTCTCTTAATTTCTTATCTTGCATCTCTTTGGCAAAAGCACTATATTTCTGCCAGATGTTGAAAAATTGAAACACGTGATTTGCATAGAACTAGCAAAATATACCTTTTATCTGTTTGTTGATTTTTAATTATTAAACATTTTGGTAATTATAAAATGTAGAACACATTATCATTACGATCATGTCACGAAAAAAAATCATTCCATAACACGTGGTTACAAAGAGCATTATGTGAAGACATGTGAAGACATGGACATTGGAGTTGTGCAAAACAAAAGGTTAGCTTCAACAAAGAGTTAATATTTGATATCTGGCCCGTATTATTTGATTTGTATCACACTCCATCAATATCGTCATATGACTTTGCTGAATTGTCTACGATGATTGATAATTTTAAGATGGTTAAACAAGGGCAATTATTCAACATATTTTATGCTGTTAGATCAGTATAATTTAATTAGACTTGTTTTATTTCTTAAGAACCGCGTGTTGTTGACTTTGAGTAAGCAAAGCAGTCCGTAGATATGAAATATGCTAGAATGGAAGCAATAATTTCTGTATACCTTTGGTTCGTTTATTTTTCGCAGTTGCAGTCGTTTGCAGTTTGTCAAACGTACAATGATACACGGACAGTGCATGAAACAGTTCTTAGATTTTATGAGAACGGGTACAAACCTTTAACTGGTATTATTCCACTAGAGGACCAGTCTGCTGCAATGAGTGTGGTGCTGACCATGCACTTATACTCAGTGGACGGGTTCGATGCAGTTACCGGTCAAGTTGAGATCTCCGGAAGTTTGTACATGGAATGGAGTGACGAATCAATGGCTGCTTCTATTGGAAACTACAATTTTCCATACAGTGAAGAAGGTATCTTTTTTGTTTTTGACATTTTACTACCTTCATTGCGCGTATTCATTTTTTCGCATCGAAACGATGTTGTATTTACTAGGCTATTTATTTTTCACAAAACTTTAAGAATGAGAGTGGTCTAGTATTGTTTCTTTATTCAAAGAACCGATGGCTACGAAACTTCACACGTGACGTAACTCAAATACATAATTCTGTTGTCTCGAGATAAACAACAACATAAACGCTGTTCTTATACCGCCTTTGTGCAGCTGAAGCACTTACTGCAACCTCCTCAGAGAAAACGTATGACGTACTATAATGTTCATGCTATAATCAAATATATAATGTGAAAAAGGTTCATGATTTTTTTTAAAAGCTTGTATAGTAATTGGGTCTACTGTACATGCATTCAAATATCATACAAGTAATATGTTAACAGTTATAATGTGCATTTATACCCAGGATATTCCGTGAGACTACCACCAGAGGCTGTATGGACTCCTTCCATCCGTCTAACGAATGCAGTGGATACCGTTAAACATGTCGGCGACTCAGCCTACAAGGTCCGCTACCATGTTTATGACGGGCGCATGATGTGGCAACCAAAAGTAATCATGAAAGCTTCGTGCAAACCTGACGTTGAATTTTACCCATTCGACGTGCAAGAATGCAGTTTTGTCTACACGACGTGGGGTTATACGACGTCAGAAATCCAGCTCGACAGCGCCCAGTCCGACTGGTACCTCTGTGACTATAACCCAAACGCTGTTTGGGCGCTTTTAGAGACAACAGCAGAACATTTCATTCGAGATGACCAGTCTTATATGAAATTCGTTTTCCGAATAAAACGACAACCGTTATATCTTCTAATAAATGTTGTGTTCCCCATCCTACTCCTGTCCGTGCTGAATGGATTTGTTTTCCTCCTTCCGGCGCAGAGTGGAGAGCGAATGGGATTTGCACTGACGTGTTTTCTATCCTTTGTTTTCATGCTACAGACTGTAATGGGATTTTTACCTCACACCGCTGATCCCATGTCTCTGTTTTGTTTTTATGTTATTGTGATGATGGTTATAAGTATACTTGCTTGCATCATGACAGTATTAATGCTGAGATTGTATCATAAACCAGACACAGACAAGATTCCACAGTTCCTGATGAAATGTGTACGGGCTATAAACTGCTTGCCATGTAAAACAGGATATCAAAAGTGTCGCCGAAAGTGCAAAAGGTCAATTGACGATCATCCGGGCACAGGTATATAAAGATTTAAATATTACTTTAATTACAAAGATAAGATCAATTTTTTGGTGATTTGTTTTGATCGATGTTAAATTCAAATTCAACTGCTTTTGGCCCATTTTGAGACATCAAGTCTGCATGTCGTTATGTCCGCTTTAAAAGAACATGAGGTAGATTGTTTGGATCATGTTTATCTGTTCATCAGTCCGTATGATGTCGGTTCTTCGGGGAAAAATTCAAGAAAGTTATCTATTTTCTAAGAATGTATATACACTGGCACATTCTCTAGCACGTTTTTCGTAAGCTAATTTTAAGCTCAGAGCGACCATCACTTCTTACATGGCTTCTGACTAATAACACAAGATTGACTGGACATTTGCTCTTGACAGTAAGCGTTTTCAAGATGAGTAAATGTTCCCAGATTAAACTGAAATCGAGGCCAGCAAGGGCAATGACACGACGACAGTAACTCCTAAAACAGTGTTTAATCAATAACTCGATATGATCCTAATGTTTAGCACTATTTGTTTGTTTGTTTTTTTAGATTCTTGGGTCAAAAATGATTTTTATCTAATAAGTTTAGAACGGTTTATTCAATGTGCTAAGACTAGAACAATTGGTCACGAAAAGAATAAAGACCATTATTGATCGTTGTGGTCAGTTGAGTAAAGTTAAAGGTTCTGGGGTCCTTTAATGCAAATATTTTCAGACTGGCTACGATAAGGGTTGATAAATATCTTTTGATACACATTTAGTGGGACATTAGTATCCTCTGGTATTTCTCGTTTTCATTATTTTAATCCAAACGTATGATAGATCTGGGCATGAACTGTGTAGCAAAGTATCTTGTCTACAGGGTTATATTCAATTTTTTGTTGTAAGCGATTTAAACCAGCTATTTAAAAATGTGGGTTAGAAATAAAGGGTCACTTAGATTTAGCGTAAAACCTTGCTAAGTCTTCTATATTATCCTTTAAACTTAAAATTACCTTTGTATAATTGTCGTTTTAATATATTACAGAAGCTGAAAACACGGATGTCAAACAAACATTTCCGTTAGACCCATCGGGAAACTTTTATCAAATTCCGTCTACCGCCAGGTCATCCTATGTGAATGATAGAGACAGCTGTAACAATGATGACGAACCAGATAATGACGAGCCAGATAATGACGTGACATGGGCAGACTTGGGCCGTGTGCTCGACAAATTTCTATTTTTAGTGTTTCTAGGTGGTCAAGCCACAGTTTCGTTCTTTTTCCTAATACCTCTTGCGACAGGTCCCGGTTGAGAAAAATAAAACAACATACAATGTAGGTGCTTACGCCCATACCGTCACCTACCACTGTAGTGTCACCTTAATAAAATGGATGTCCTTACAAATACGGGTGGGTTAGCCAGCTGTTAATTCCTATGTTCTCTAAGTTTTCACCAGTATTTCAAACTTACTCACATTTGGCCCGAGAGCATAAAATGATCAGTCGTTAGTTAAATTACCATAACACCAGTATTGTTTTCGATTTCGGACAAAATTATCTTTGATTTCTATAATGCCCTTAACGGTAAATTGTTCGATGAAAGAAGTATGAAAGATTTGTTGAGTTTGATCAAATTCAATCGAGATACGTTGTTTGCACTTCCGACCGCTTTATACACTTACGACCACTTTATACACTTCCGACCGCTTTATACACTTACGACCGCTTTATACACTTCCGATCACTTTATACACTTACGACCACTTTCTACGTTTTGCTGTTGAAACTTTCCGCTACTACTATACTGAGTACTTTCAGTTGAAACTTGGGGCAGCTTGAGAGCCTGTTTGCTCTTTACTTTCTAAGGTTATAAAGTACATATGCATTTGAATCGAATGACAATGTATAGACAGATTGTCTTTAGTTTTTGAAGAATCGGTAAAAATGTTTAATTTTATTACAATTTACTTCGATTTCACTCAGGCTACTTCATCAAGCCTCAACTAAGAATTTATTTTTGTTACCAAAAATGTTATTAAAAAAAGATAAATGTTGAATTGTTCTTTTAGACACTAATCTTTTCTTGCCCTACCTTCATTAAATTTATTTGTTATATCCACCAATGAATCTCTACGATGACACTTCACTGTCCGTTCCAACTGACGATAATCCCTTTTTGACACAATATACCGTCGACCCGATCTTTGAAAATTTTCAGTTGTTCCAAATGTTTTAAACTTTTTTAACACTGATGAAATGGTACTATAAGGTTTCATTAATATCCTGGAAATTTCTGCAATTGAACTGCCACTTTCAAACATATCCACAAAAACATTTTTAACATCACTAGTTAGGCCTAATTCAGAACCTTTACGACCCATTTTGAAAAGTGCACTCAAAACTAGCAGAAACAAAATAGTTTCAAGAATTTTACGTCATCAAACTTCCCAGGAATTGGTCTATTCTTAACCCAAAACATTATGCAGTTTATTCTTTTATATAACACGATATCCAAGGGAGACTAAACGAATACAAATTTCTAGCGTGGCGCCAGGAGTTACTTACTGCACGTTACGGTAGCCTTTCAGCTTGTTGTGTATAGCAGCCTGAATACCTCAGCTCTAGAGCAGCTGCAACCAGGACTTTATAGTTGACATGATGAAAAACTGACACGTTTTGCTTTTTATCTAGATGGTCAAATATCAAGAAAGGTTACAAAGGCTTGCACGTTAAAAACAGTTTCCAACCAATAACTAAAGAAATAAAACTACTGCTCCCTGGTCTTTCCAACTTTTAGGTATGGCTGGCATGAGTACATGTTGTTATGGATCTAACAAAGGCCTGCACTCTGAAAACAGTTTCCGGCCAATAAAAGTAAGAAGTAAAGTGCTTGTTTATTATAGTGTCACTCCCGCTGAAAGGGCCAGCCTTCCGGGCTTATGAGACGTCTCTATTAGTGTACGCATTGTGCCAGGCGGACAGGCAATTGAAGGATCCCTGACCACTCACATTTGCATGATTAAACAAAGAAGTACAGTTATATTTTCACCAGAAACAAGTATTTAACCAAAGAGCACATGGTAATGTTTGTGGGTAAAACCTATTGTTATAAGATTTAAGAGTCATTCTGTGGAACCATCTCTAATGTAACATAACTTGTGGCCCAACCCGTTTACTTTTGACATTATAAATATTTTACATGCATTTGACTCATTATACTATACTGTAATATTTGCTTATTATTCTGCATGCTATATAAATATTTGTATTGATATATGTATTGCAAAAGTAATAAAATATGATTAAACAATCCATGAATCGGTAATCATTCTTTAACTAGCTGGCGGCTCACCAACCGGCCGCATCAGAACAAGCCGCTGACAAGACTCGAACTTGGCCTTCGACCTCCCGCTCCGTAAGCGGACGCCTTAACCACTGGGCCACGGAGACGGCCAATAACTTCAAAATAACTGCTCCTATGACTTCGAAAGGTAAGGCATGATCAGCAGATTACTTGGATTATTTTTGTTGCTTTTTACCTCAGGGTCAAAAGTCAAGCTTACACGGCCTGCAGTGTGTAGAATAGTTTTCAATCAAAACTCCTGTGCATAGATCCCTCAAATTTTCTAGGATAGTTTGGCATGTGTAGTTAAACCCTTTTGATTTTGTGCTCATTGCATCAAATGTCCAATTCACAGGCCTACGTTTCGTAAGTGGTCTTCGATCAGTTGCCGAAGAATGAGTGAATCCAGGAATTTGAAACAAAGTTCAGCTTTACGTGTAAATATCTCTGGATTATGTTTCAGGCTCACCTTGCTAAGTCGACTCTTTTTATTGATCATGGAGATAGAGGGGATGGGACATCAGTGTCATTTAGACAGAACTTGTTTTATTCAGAAATTATACCCTGTCGAATATTTGTAGTATGTGAAAAACCCAAAGCAGCTTTGAAATAAATCAGACGTTGAGATCCTCCTTCATTGATCTTCTACTTCCAAGTGCAGACGAACGCTGTTTCTGCCTGAAAATATGAAAATGATGTCTGATTGATCTTGTATCGTACTTTTGTCTTCGGAATGTTATTAAATCGGCGCTAAGTGTACCTGTGATTTTTATCATCATAAAAACTATGGGCTTTAATTCGTCTTGGGCAGGACCGTTTTCAACCTTGCAAGAACATGCACCTTTTTGTAAATTTAGTTTTTTTTTGTTGTTTTTGTTTTTTTAGGAATAAAATAAATATATCCAAACTAAACTTGTGTCCGGTTATCCATTCCATAGAGTTATCCTTTTTGAAAGACCCTGCTTTGGAGAGACGAAAAAAATCGAACTCCTTTCCTACATAATGTTACGAGTTTTGTTCTGTCACGTTTGATGATTTTACAAGATTTACCCATTTTCAGTGTCAGGTCTTTGTGATGTCTAGACTAAAAGCCGTGGAGGATTAAAAAGGTCTTTCAGAGATCATTATCAGAGTTCATAAATAGCTCTGTCAAATTACTCAAATGACTGTTTATAAAGTCCTGTTTTATGGAAGTGTATAAAGCTTACAATCAAAAGGGTAAGGTATCTTTGATAACGAAACTTTATACTAAAGACCAATTAAAGAAAGGTTATATGAGTCTGGAACACATTGTTGATATACAGTCCCACGCATAGGTCACAGTATCACAGAGCATTAAACCTCTAAAACGGTCTTTTAAAAAAGAACTTTTTACTAATATATCTACTAGTTTAAAAAAAATCTTTTCGTTTCTATATGGGTTGTATGCTCGGTGATACTGACCCCTGTGGTCCCACGTGTAACTTTTACAAATAAAGAGATTCTTCTATACAGGTCAGATAAAAAATCAAAATAAGCATACATTTCAGGGTATTTTTTCATCTTTCTGAGTTTTTTTTTTTAAAGACACGCGTCACGCGTTGAAGAAGCCTACAGAAGTTTTCTAATTATTTGACCATTCCAATTTTAAGCAAAACTACCCCCGGAAACAACCACAACCTGATCTGAACTAACTTCTCAACTGATTCATTCTGGTGCAAAAAAAAAAATAAAAAAAAAAATATATATATATATATATATATATATATATATATATATATATATATATATATAAGTACACGAACTATCCTCTATATCTCAATGAAAACAATAAAACACTAATTTAGGTGTCTTTAGCCTAAGTAAGACATTTCTCGCGAGGCAGTTTAAATTGTCAAACACCGTATATGACGTCACCAGCTCCACGTTTGATACAAGATGGCGACGAAGGTTGTATATTTTGAAAAATTCACAAACTTTTGATAGACTTTGGCAAAAAATTATTTCATGATGCCGAGTTTCCTTTATAGTTTTAGTAATTAAACATTTCTTTTTTGTTCTTTCTCAATGCTAAACTTTAAGGTAAGATAAAGAAAAATGTGTTGCAAATTGATGTTTGGATAATTTTTTCCTCACTCCGACCATAATTTCCATTAATCAGTTGTAATATGTTCTTTATTTCGAGCAATTCCTTGGGCTTGAAAGGTGGCAGTCAAGGCACTTTTTGATGAAGTGAAAACAAGTCGTACATTGCTACTTTTTGGTGAATTTGGTTAAATCAGCAAATGATTGATTTACCTTCTTTATTATTTACACAAGTATTTGCAGTCCTCTTTGACCAATTGACAGTTTTATAGAAAACGATACTTACTCTGTCATCAAACTTAAATGAATTGAATTTAACAAATAATTGAACATTTTATGTACACTGGTAGTCTCATTTATGGGCCGTTTAGGCACCCATTTTCAATTCGGCGGCACGAAAAACCCAAATACATCCAAATATACCCAAATACACTTCAAATATACTTCAACGCTGTTGAAAGACAGCTTTTAACAAATACCTATTGTCAAGTTTGTTTCTGTAAAAGCACAGATGAACTAGAAAATGAAAATCAGTAGCAAAATTTTAATATTCAGTCATACATATTAGTCACATTTCTTATTTTCAGATACTTCTTTTTATGAATTGCATATTTTTGATATTTGAGGCATTATAATTATATTAATAATACCTTATTGGTAATTATCACAAGGTTTTGTTTTCACAGTACTGTACATGAAAAGAATCCTGAATACAAACAGATGAGCATTAACTTTAAAATGACCATTAAAACTTACATTTTCTCGGCAAATATTTGAAGTTAAGTGTATAATTTTGCTTGATTTATAAAAATGTGTTGATAAAATGATACAATTTAAGTGTATTTGGGTATTTCCTGCTGTCCTTTTCAATTGGACATTTATAACATGCCCTACAAAGGTGAAGGATATTGCCAGTCAAAAGTATATACCAGTATCCTGAATGGAAATTTTCTGCAAATTGCAGGTTTTCATTCTGTTGTAAAATCTTACCACTTTGTTTTAATTCAATGTCCAAATGTAATGTAGAAGAGGTGCATTCTTTTTGAATATTTGTGAATTAGGTCTTTGATACTAGGTTGCAGCCTCTGCGTACATTTTTCTCTTATAACTTTGTGGGCATAATAAGGAAAATCATGGAGAAACTCTGAAGTGGCAGAGACCAATTTTGTCTGATAAAAGACAGTATTTACTGTGAAACTGCCAGCACATAATATTATATTTATAATCCTTTGTGAATCTCTGCTATTGGTTTTCACATTCAGCTGACTGAAGTGTTAATTGTCTAGCGAAATTTCATATTTGTTTACCGTTTTCATGTTTTAGCATCCTGTTTATTTTGATTCCTTACATGTTTTGACAACTGACTTAAAAATACACAGTATCATTTGCTGGTCTTATGACCTATGATCTGTACATGCATGATATATTGTGTTTTAATTGTTTATTGGTTACTTAAAATAAGATTTGACCTTTAACATTTGATTTTCAAAATTTTAAAATTCTCTCAACTGATATTCACATTGCATCACATTACAAGCTTTAGACACCATGTGCTCTTTATTAAAAGGGGGAACTACACGTTATTTACCATGCTTTTTCCGTGAAAAATGATTCTATGATGTTTACTGAATAAGATATTCAATAGCTTTGACATATATGTGGGTAATTTTATTTAGACAGTTTTGTCTTTGTTGACTGAAATAGGAAGTGTCAAAAAGGTTGGTTGTGTACTACTCGATCATTGTTACCGAATGTGTGAAATGTTGGTACATGTATTTGTAGAAAGGGAACACAGCTGATTATGAATAGATTTCATGACATCTTGTTAACTTGCCTAAATTGCTGCAATTTACAAGACAAACTGGTGCTGCGCTTGCTTTAATCCACTTGCAGATAGATAACTTATAATAAACAAAGTGTGAAAAGGAATAGATTTAATTAAACTTCCAAAATACGAACAAATGCATTAGCAGCATCTATTTTCTTGATGAATGAGTTTCTTGTGTATAAATTTAATAATGGTTATTTTTTATACCTTTAGAATTGGAAATATTTTTTCAAAACTCTGGTAATCTAGCATTAGAACATTTGCGGATAATGTCAATGGGAATGCTCTTACATTTTTTTTAAACGCAGTGGTTGTTTGTTACCTTAAATTGCAAACATTCTTAGCTGGAAAACTCCTCAGATTTTGGGAGTTCGCGATGACAGCAATCACGGAGTAAGCAAAAAATTTGTATATATTGTGGGAGCTGTACTAAATGTTGTTTTCAAATTAATTTTTCTGTTTGTATGCGTTTGTGATAGATCAAATAAAAGCATGCCTAGTGTATCTGAAGATAAACAACATGTAGTTGTTGTAATTGTTATTTGTTACAAAATCAAATAAGTTATGAAAGATGAAAAGTTAATCTAACGAAAATGTGTTCGAGTACTTTATAATATATATTCAGTCAAAACAAGAAGGCAGAGTGCATTGGCCTCTAACAACCAAATATATAGGATTGTAAAATTTTATTGCAACTTTTGATTTGTCCATTTAGTAGGTTAAATATTGAAGCATAGAAAGCTACACCACACATTGCAACTGAATATTAAACTTACTAATTTTTTTAAAAGTATCAGTGTAACAAATACATGTACTGAATAATGATATTTTGTGTCCGTGGCAACATCTGTGCTGACATATTTAAGTTAACCCTCTTCATGCAACCTTTATTTAACATAAAACAACTAATTGACAAACCCATCATTGTAATTATTTTTTTCATTTGACAGTTTTGAATGTTATAGCACTGGTGTTCACTTTTTGCTGATGCATCAGGGATATCTTGTAGCAAAACTATTTATTTATTTAGTTTGTGTGTAAAATAAATAATTTGTCTGGCTTTGTCACATTGAATGAGAATGGTATCCTTCAATTATTTCTTCATATCTGTCTGTCTAACCTTTTGAAGCGATGTAGATATAGAGAACTGCCAGTAACATTCATTACT
This sequence comes from Cyclina sinensis, assembly GCA_012932295.1. Taxonomy (NCBI): domain Eukaryota; kingdom Metazoa; phylum Mollusca; class Bivalvia; order Venerida; family Veneridae; genus Cyclina; species Cyclina sinensis. The sequence goes on along the minus strand of JAAONU010000012.1, from coordinate 13,594,254 downwards.
GGTACCCCTCCACAGCTAGGTTAACAAAGGCTCTCTGTTAATTATATGTAATTGCACAAGGATAAACCTCATTCCACAGCCAGGATTCCAACCAAGAATATTCCAGTCATGAGCTTACTGCTTTGGCCACTGAACTGTAGAAGAGAAACTTGTAAGAAAAAAGTTAAAGTCAAAACAAAACAGAAATATAAGGTTTCAACTGAAGAATATATTGTAATTTCAGATTCTTTTGTTGAACATTTTCATCCTTGGCACTCAGACCCTGTGGTGTGAAGGTTTCTACATACCAGGGGTGGCTCCTGTAGAGTTTACTAAGGGAGATAATGTGGATGTAAAGGTAGGGTGCTTTCCTATCATGATATTCAACTTTTCTTTAGAACCAAGGCTGCAGAGCATTAACAACTGAACTTTCTATAGATCCTTCCAGTACATGTATCATTCAGTTAAAAAGTGGCCATTATGAGCAACTTAACTTGGTCCAAACTTTGACTTTAGTTAATGCCTAGTGTAGAGTAAGGTCAGAGAGAAAACAGAAAATTGTAAAACTTTAGTATGAATACAGTGTGAAATAAATGAGTCTTAATTTTGCTGGCTGAAATGACCTTGTTTCTTGCTCTGTTGATAGACCAAACAGAAGTACATTAGGCAGTAGGCCTTGAGCCTACTTATTTCATTGACTGGTCTTCATGTTTGTTATATAATTATGTTGTTTCAGGGTGTAAAACTTACAAGTGTAAGGACACAGCTTCCTATGGAGTACTATAGAGCCCCATTTTGTGAGCCCGAGGGTGGTGGCCAGTATAAACCAGAAAATCTTGGTAATAACATTATTATTTGCATAAATGGTGGTGGGTGGGGGATCTTTTCACTGCTGCCAAGGATATTTATTGATGTTGTGAAATTGTATTAAGTTTGCAAGCTGTTCTTTCCTCAGTTTTATCAATACTGAAATCCTGAGAAAAGGTATAGAACAAGGTAGACTGTAGTTATTTTTTAAGATTTTGTCAAAGAATGTTACAATAGAAACAGCTGCATAGCTTGTCATGGTTTTTAAATGAAAATTTAATGTTGAAGGAAGAATTGAATTTTGTGTCTTTAGGAATAAAACTTGTAACAATATTTCTCTCTTAAATAGTTTTCAGATATCCAGTTCTTGAATCTTTTAATTAATGTACATGTAAATAGTAAATTAATATTTGTTCACAGGTGAAGTGTTGAGAGGTGATAGAATTGTTTCAACAGCTTATAAGGTAATTTTCTTTGCATCTTACTTAAGATAAGGGCATGTATTACAGTTTAAAGGTGAACATTATTTTTTAAGATTATCACAAAATGAAGCATTGAAACACAGATGAAATACATTATCGAGACTTAGCACATTTAAAGAAATAAGATATTAAAGATCATTGACTAAGTTAATCTAGACTTTCAATATTCATCAGTATTTATTGTCACCTTCTAGAAATAGAAAATATAGTGAAGTGCTTCTTTGATTGTGGAAAGACCAAAGATGTAGTGGTAGTTAAACTTTACAGGTAAATTTTGTTCCGAGTTGGTCAGAGAAAATGTGCTTTTTACACAACCATGCAAATGGTCAGTTACCAGTGTATGCTAAAATAATGCCCCTTGGTCATTAGGTGTCTTGTCCCTGAAAGCTTCTTAGTGAAAATGCAAATCAAAGTCTCCCCTGGTACCTTGTAGTTGAAGGTAGAGCTGCACCAAGTCGAACATAATTTACATTTAAAACAAAGACTGTCTTATTTTTGTTTTTCATATAAGACGGTCTTCCATAGCTTTCAAACTTGTATATTTAGGGGGGAAAAAAGGATGAAAGCTTCTATGTTGTTTTTTACACTGACTGGTTCTTTTATAAAAACCTTCACTGGCCATTACACTGAAAACTCTTTATAATGTTGGTTAATGAAGAAAACATCTCTTTGTATTTGGGGCAAAGGAGAAAACCCATAGCCCAGTTTCACTGAACATAACATTAAAAAGGTTTAATTTAAGAAATATGTTTTTTTTTTTTTCTGGAAAAGTTTTTAAAGATTGTCATCATTTTAATGATATTCTGCACGATATTGATATGACAGCAGCTTGACATGAATATATATTCTTGGTTTGCAGATAAAGGCATTAGAGAACCAGGAATGTAGACTTCTATGTTCATCGGACAGTCCAACAAAGTTGACATTAAAACAGGCAAAGATACTTGTAGACTTGGTCAAAAATGACTATTATGTCCATCTGTAAGTCTGTTATATTTGTTACGGTCATTTGAATAAAATTAAGGATTGAATATACAAGTAGATAAAATTGGCTTTCCTGATAGATTTATATATATTGTAGATAAGTAAAAGCTCAAACTCCTCACTGGCTACTAGTCTTGGACAAAAATTCAAGGAGTTATAGATCTAGAACATGTATTTCCAAAGACTGGTAGATTAGGAAAAGTTCCTACCTACATAATTACATAAAAGTATAACAGAATATAAAAAAACAATAAAAGAAAACAATATAATTCACTTCAGAATACTTCAGTTTCATGCAAGATTATTTATGTATAATGATGAAAAATTCATTGAATATTTTTTTAATTTGATCGTCTTCTCCCCATATACATACCAAATATCTGTGCAATTAAAGGTTTTACCGGATCAGCTTGATGTTCTTTATCTTAACTTATTTACAGACTGGTTGACAACCTTCCTTGTGCTACAAAGTTTGCTTTGCTGGACACAAACGAGATTCAGTACGAACATGGTTACAGGCTCGGGTTTGAGAAAGATGGAAAGGTATTGTAGATTTTCACAATATCCAGGTTACTGCATGGCTTTATTATTCTTTCTAATAAATCTTCACAGCTTGCTTTTATTTCAGTCTGCCATGTATCATTTTATTGTATTAAATGCAGTCACATTTGCTAAAGAAGTGAAAATGTTGTGGCATATCAAATGAAAGTTGATTTTGACTTACTCCTCTCAGTAACTGGATGTCAGAAAGAAGCACTTGAATTTGTTTGGTCTCAGAAACTGCATAATAATTGAACAGAAGAAACTTAGTGTTCATTTCTTCTTTTATTGCAGACCTACCTGAACAATCACTTGAAGATTTTGTTAAAGTACCACTTTGATGTTAATAGGTAACTCTTTAACTCTTTTATATAATGCAGATTTGAGCTTCATGATAGTTATACACCTAGTTCTTGTATTGAGCACTGGGCTATTTCATACATATATTTTCTCAAAAGTCACTTTTTGAATTGTTAAAGAGTTTATTTTGTAGCTTAAGTTACTTAAAATTAATCACTTTGTAAACATAATCATTATTTCTTTCAATCATATAAATCACATGGATTTTGATGTGCCTTTTTTAGCCAGACAAACAGAGTAGTTGGGTTTGAGGTAGCTCCAGAAAGCCGTGCTGTCTCTGACTTTGAAGTAAAGGATGGAACCTGTAAAAGCAAAGCCAGTCTTGCTAAATCTGAGCCAGTTCCTCTGCTTGTGGAGGCTAAAGGTAAGTTAGCTCGTCTTGCTAAATCAGATTTATTTCTCGAGAATGTATAATCCCCGTATCAAATCAGGTATTGATAATTTTGTATTGTATTGAAGTTGTTTTTTTCTATGCTTGGAATATAGCCTAGACAGAAGCTTTGTTATGATGATTTCAAGTCCTGACAGGGACGATTTAGATTCTTCTGTCTAGGAAGAGTTATGTTCTTGATAATCTGTTTGTTACAGAATAACTAGGTAATTAATGATGCCGTATAAATCAGAATGTTGTTCATTAGTTAGGTTTTCTCTGTCTCTTTAAGTTATACTCTAATTATATATCTAGAATTTTAAAGCACATAGTTTCCTAAGGTAGGTCTTTTTCATTGCTTACATGTATTTTTCCTTTTTTTCAGAGGGTGCAGAAGTACTGTTTTCTTATGAAGTTCATTGGGAGCAGAGTGACATTATCTGGGCATCACGTTGGGACACATACCTGGCCATGAGTGATGTACAGATCCATTGGTTCTCAATCATCAACTCTGTAGTGGTTGTCTTCTTTCTCTCAGGTAACATATATATCTCACCTATATATGAGCTTTCAATATGTTATATAGGTTGACATGCCTTATGTCCTGACAGTTTTTTCTTGTGTCTTTATATCTGACTTGTAGAGAAGCTCCTTATGAAGCAGAAAAGGCATCAATTTCTATGGAACAAAAATGTGTCGAATCATCTTCAGTATTATTTTAAAGCCTTAAAGTTAATTCTTTAAATTGTTGTTTTAGTGTGATTTATTATTAAAGTTATATTGAAGTTCTACTTAAGCTAAGGTGCACAGTGATGGAACAATGATCTAGCAAATATAAACATAGTCAAAGTTACTGTGCATGCAATGAAAAGAAGCCAAAATTTTGTGTTACTAGTTGACCTCAACTTTGTTCAAACTGTTTTTTTTTTTGTAGGTATTCTAACCATGATTATGATCAGAACATTAAGGAAGGACATAGCCAAGTACAACAGAGATGAAGATTTGGTGAGTAACATTTAAATGTACAATTTTTGTCAGGCAATGATGTTATCTCATGGACATATTTGAATGTTACTTTTCAGTTCAAGACGTATCCCTCTCACTAGTACAGGAGCGCTTTAGACAGTCTGAACAAACATTTTGGTACACTTGGGTGTCTGATTGACTTGTTTTGCATATGACTGAATGGAATGTTATGTCTGTCTTTTTCAGGAGGAGACTTTGGAAGAAACAGGATGGAAGCTTGTCCATGGGGATGTTTTTCGACCACCCCGCTTCAACAAATTACTGGCATCACTACTGGGTGCTGGAATACAAATCTTCTTCATGGCACTTATTACTGTAGGTGAGTGGTCCATGAATAATTGTTATAAAGTTTACAGCTGCAAAAAGTGCACTTCTGATCAAATTCCAAACCAGCAATATACATGTAAATGTAAAATGTTCTTTCAAATACATTGTAATTTGGCAATTTTAAGGTAAGCTGGAAGTGAAAAGGATCATTCACATTCATAAAAATACGTTGTAAGCAGTTCAAGGTTTTTTGTGTTCACTCAGTATTACATGCATAGTTTAAGATTTATAACCATAAAGTTATAACAGTGTATTATGTATTTTAGCATTTGCCATGTTGGGTATGTTGTCACCGGCATCTAGAGGAGCTCTGATGACTGCTGCACTCTTCCTCTTTGTCTTTATGGGGTAAGCACCTTCTGGATTTGTTTAAAGTTGTACTATGTCTCAAATATGAAAACTTACCTCCTTTTGGGGTAAGCACAATCTAGATTTAATGTGGTACAAAGTTCCAGTTGTCAAAACTTGCCTTGAATACAATTTGACTAAAAGGTACCCTTGAGTACATTTTGACTAAAAGTTACCATCGGTGTTAAACATGCTAGCAATCTTTTTGTAATGTTCTTCTTTTATATTCTGAAAATTACCGGTAAATAGTTTGACAGTCTGCTGCCTAACATTACAGGAAGAGTTTCCTGTCAAAAGTTTGTAGAAAATATTCCTGAATATATGTCTCTTTAATCATAAGAATATTCTTATTAAAAAATCTCAAGTCTTGCAGTCATAAAACTTACTATTTCCAGATCAGGAATATTTTGTGAGGTTTGCTTGATCATTTCTTGGTTTGAAAGCAGTTATTTAGGAAGATTATTGATTAGGATTTCTTTGTCTTTCAGATTAATTGCTGGTTATCTTGCTGCAAGAATTTACAAGACCATGAAGGGAACACAGTGGAAACAGTCAGCATTTCAGGTAAACATGTTTATAGTACCATTCTTTAACCTGTTTGCTCTTGAATTAGGGATTCCTTAATGTGAAATATACATGAAGATGTTAATGGAAACAAAGAGGTTGTAACATTGTACTTTAATTAAAAAATGATTAAAAATCTTTGATGCTTCAGTCTTTTATGCTTCAGAACCAGATACTTTTTGATTACTATGATAAGTTATTTGCATCAGTTTTAATATAAATTGAACTAAAGGGGATTTCACAAAAAATTATAATTAGATATTGTTTTGAAATGCAGGAAACATATAAGAATTTTCACTTCAATGAAAATGGTATTGTTTCTTCATTTTATAAGTTGAAGTCAATATCCATTCAATATCAGTATTAGAAAACATCTGTCACTTAGTATTAAGATTTAAGCAGTAAACATCTGTGACATATACACATGCTGTAAGGCTGAAGAAGATGACTGAAAAGATTTAAACTGTTCTGCCTTTCATATCACTAGATCATAAGATGGTTGTTAAAGTTTTATTATTGATTGAACATTTCAACGGCACACATATTTTGTGAAAGTTGCAGACTCTTCTTGACAAAGTTTGGCAGTTTATCTTTGTATGAGTAAAGACTGGCTTTTCAGTAACAACTTCTTGACCCAAATTTAAATTTGAATTCCAAATAAGGTAAAATCAGTATAATACTGTAATCTGTATACCTGTCTTGTGTTCCTACCTTTCAGACGGCTACTTTGTATCCAGGCATTGTGTTTGGTTCATGTTTTATTCTGAACTTCTTCATATGGGGTAAACATTCCTCCGGTGCTGTGCCATTCACAACCATGTTGGCACTACTGTGTATGTGGTTCGGTATTTCTCTGCCACTTGTGTTCCTTGGCTATTATTTCGGGTTTAGAAAACAGGTAAGACCTTATAAAATCAGTTATTTCATCACATTGTAAATATTGTTAAATATGTCATAATTTAAACCAAATAAAGTTTTTATTGAGTTTAATGGAAGTCCTCTGATACTTAAAGTTTGTTGTTTTGTTGTTTTTTTTTTAAAGAAAGAGAATATTTAAAAGTGTTGCTGTTGTCTTTGGATTAGCAACTGTTGACACTGTGTCTCAAAAATACTGTTATTGGCATTATGGTCTTACATCAGAGCAGTTGTTATATATACTGATTTTCGTTACAGGCATACCAGCACCCAGTAAGAACAAATCAGATTCCAAGACAGGTTCCAGAACAGCAGTGGTACATGAGCCCAGGATTAAGGTGAGTTGCATTGTATTGTAAACTTTATATGTATTTTTATTTGCCAACTTAATAACATAGTGCAAAGATTTCCCACAGTAGAGGACTTCTGTCAGATCCTCTGGTCTTGCTTTCATTTGAAGTGAAAAGTGGTGGATGATTCAGATATAAGAATCTGCTCACTACCTCAGAATTTTGTTCTTTCTCTGTATAAAACGTCTGGTATTTGAGGTTCATCTAATAGCCTAACTCTTATTTCCAGCTGAGCACAGTTTTCAAGTTAAACAGAAGAGGCTATTAGATTTTACATTGAAATTGAAATGGTCAGTTTAAACATCATTTCTGACAAATTTGTTGTCTGTTTGCAGTGTATTGATGGCAGGCATTCTACCATTTGGAGCCATGTTTATAGAACTTTTCTTCATTTTCACTGTAAGTATGATGTTATTAAGTTTAAGCTATGTATTGTTGTTACGCTAAGCACAAAGAATAATAATAGATATAATAATATACTATGTCCCTCACCTCAGATTTTTGTTAATAGCTGTGGAAAGTAATGTAAACCAGTTACTTCTTTGTTACTTAACACTTTAAATGCTACAAACAAATAAATCCAATATGTAGGTTAAAGCTAGATATTAAAAAGCATATGGCTTGAAATTGATTGTTCGAAATATAGTGTAACATCTTGATTGAATTACTGGCAGTATCAAGTTGTGAATGAAGACTTCTTAATGACAAATGCATACTGTTTGCCTGGTTCTAAGGTTTACAGAATCTTAAATTGTAACAATATTCATGAATGTGTATCAGCATACTGACATTGAATGTGTATATTTCAGGCGATCTGGGAGAACCAGTTCTACTATCTGTTTGGTTTCCTGTTCCTTGTGTTTGTTATTCTTGTTATCTCTGTATCTCAAATCTCCATTGTGATGGTCTACTTCCAACTGTGTGGCGAGGTAAAATGTCTAGACACATTGTACACCTATCTTTAAGTTTGCTTACAGATCATTGCAGTAAAGTTTTATAAAAGAGTCAGATAATCATCTTGTTGGATAATTGTACAAAAATTTCTGTATCTAGTCATTGCAGTAAAGGGGTTTTGAAGTAAAGTTATGAAGTAAACATTCCTTTTTGATCTTTTGTTGGACTAGATTGTCTAGATAAAACAGTGTGTTTGTTGCTTCCTTATCTTGTACCAGTTATTGTAAAAACAAGAACACAAAATGTAACTCAGGTCAACCGTTAGTCTTTTTTCTGATGAACTTACTGAACACTGTTGTTTCAGGATTATCATTGGTGGTGGAGATCTTTTATCTCGTCCGGAGGGTCAGCTGTGTATATTTTTGCTTACTCAGTATTCTACTTCATGACAAAGGTATGATACACATATTTGATTGTAACATATATATGTTAGATAGTTGAAACTATTCATATCAATTTGAATATTGTGCTGTAGAAAATTTAAGTAAATGTTTCTAAGGTAAAAGCTTATTTTATGTAAAATAACTGTACAAGTACTTGTATAAGTGCCAGAATTTGAATAAGTGAATGAGAGTTCCACTTTGATGGATATATAGGTATTTGTAAGTGATGAATCACTGAAGATATACTGTCAAAGATGGTGAAAGAAATGCTATAGTGATATAATGCTAAATTAAGGATTCAGGTGGCATCTTATTTGACACATAGATAATTTGAATTGTATTCAGTTTTTAAACCTTCTATATATATGTAAGTTACCTCAGTGGTAAAAGTTTGCAAAACTTCTTATGTTTACTTCATTTCTTTCAGCTGGAAATAACAGCATTTGTATCAACGCTGTTATATTTTGGCTATACTTTGATAATGGTGTTGACATTCTGGTTGCTAACAGGGACCATCGGCTTCTATGCAGCGTACTGGTTCATCAGAAAAATATACAGTGCTATCAAGATAGATTAATAGCAGTTGTTTACTAGGATTTTAATAAATTTGTCACCTGACCTACAATAGTGCACATAAGCTTTTAACTTATTAAGCGGTCATTAGTATGGGCAGTTACTAGTGTTAAGTTCACATCTTCATTGTGTGTTCAACATCAATAGACAAGTTTTTATACATCAATATTATCATTCCAATATGCTTACTGTCGCCATTTGTATGCTAAATATGAAATTTTAACAGCTGCCAAGGTGACGGCTAAATAGGGGCTTTACCTTTCTTATCAAATAGAAATGGATAAAAACTTAAGACAAATGCTTCATTCTGCTCGAAGCAAAGTGGGAAACCATATTTTCTGTGTTATTTGTGCCAGATAACAGACATTATATGTTGTTATCAGGTTCTTGTGGGTGTGAGTTGAGGTTCTTTTTATTTCTGAAATTGTTCGGCACTATGTGATACATTGTATATACATGCATGTTAAGTTAGAAGGAAATAATTTTAGTTTCTTTGATCACAGAAGCTTGAGACTTGCATTGGAAGCCTGTTTTATTGTCCAAGGCATTAACATACAAGATATTACTATAAAAAATTAAACTTGTTTTCAAGACAGTCAAACTTAATTGAAGCGAACTTACGGAATATTGAGTCTGATTTTATGTTTGGTAATATTCACACTTGTGTCAAATATTCAAGCTACTGAAGTAATGGTGGATGTTTGGGACAAGAATCTTGCAGCTATCTTTAGGTGACACACCATAACCATTGAATTAAACATTTATGGATCAAAAGAGAAATCATTTATCTTTTAAATATGTTAAAATCAAAATGAAGTTTCAAAGTTACTTTATTTAATTCACATCCTCGCTTAGTTTAAAAAAATCAGTAAATATTAAATAACCACATTCCCTCCACTGTCCTAGTTCTTACAATGGTTAGGGACTTCGTCTTATCAAAACTTTGCCTGTATCAAAACTATCTAGAACATGTATGGATAATTTGAACTAGTTGAGAAGAAAAAATAAAATATTGAAATAAGCTTGAAATCCAGCTTCTCATTTTTTATTATTTTATTTTGAAATTATTGTAATCGTATTATGAAAATGTAATCAAACACAGTTCTGACAAGAATCCAGCTTCACAAGGATTAGAAGCAACATTATTTTGATTGTACCATATTGAAGATATTTAATGTTCTTGTATGATAACTGTTACAAACATGCTACATTGTAATCTCTTTTTATTGTACAAATATTAAGCATGTGGAGGGGTCATTGCAAAACTACTTACCTCCATGATTTATATGTACTTACTGTAGTTTAGCACCAGACCAGTGGTTGTAGTACAAGAATAAGCACCATGTCTTTTCACATTGCTTCACATGATAACCCATTGTATAGGAGCTTTACAATCATTGGGATTAAGTGTAAGATAACCCATTGTATAGGAGCTTTACAATCATTGGGATTAAGTGTAAGAGTTTTCTCTGACCTGTATCATAATAATAAAAAGAAATGGGACACTTTGATTTTCAGTGTGCCAATGGTTACCATAACAAATTTGAAAGTTCTTTTTTCTGAATAAACAATAAAAAATACTTGCAAGATCAGGGATTTATTGCCAGTCAAAGGTTTATGAAAAAAATGTGAGAACAGGGGGTGTACTGAACACATTTTCCATTGTATCTGGAATCCGTGGAATGTATGTTTTTACCTATTTTAAGGGGAAAGTTTTGATATGTAAGTTAAGAAACAATTCAGTTATATTTGTAAAGCCACTTCTGTGGTATTGTACCAAATGGCAGTACTCAGAATTTTCTCAGATTATAAAGTATTTGTAAGATGTGATATGTTAGCTATAACTAAAGGATGTGGTACATATCTGATTGTTGCAACTAGTTATGGAAAATACAGTTTGGTCACTGTAGGTTTCATAGACAAAGATAGCAGGAAGTGTACCGCAACTCTTTATAGCTTACTTAGGAATTCCATATTAGTATATATGTGTATGTTTGCAATATGCTTAGTGGTTTGTAAGTGACATATATTAACACAACTATTTTAGGTGTATTTATTTCATTTTATGAGGGTTTGAACAATGTAGAGCTAGTTGTGTACACAAGTTTACACTCAATAAATAACATTGTAGTTTAGACTTTTCATTTTCATTATTTATGTGTACTAGTGTTAATAAGAATGATAAATGATTTGGACTGTCTCCATTGTCAGTAAAGTCTTAATTAGGAAACCTCTTCAGAGTTCAGAATCTATCTTTTTCATTCCTGCAAATAGTTAAAATGTTAATGTTTCTTTGTAGAAATTGTTTCATTGAGCAAAGGACATTATCTTCTGTTCTACAAAAAAACCCATAAAATCTGACTTAAGCAAGTGCTTTGCTATTTTGTAAATTCTGTTAAGCAGTAAAGATTAATGGTTACATTTTAGATTTGATGTAGTTAGATTTTAATTGCACTTTCTACAGTTATTGAATTCATTTTATTTACTACTTGACATTTTCAAATAGACTGTCTAAGTGAGCAATAGAAGTCACTGAGTTAAGAAATTCATTGTTACAGTGTAAATTTATACTTGCATTTTATATTTAAAGCTCCAAGCTAAGGTATTTAAGTTTATTTTAAATTTTAAGTGTAGTTATTCATTTATGTATTTGTGACTGTATAATAATCCTGTGAGTTATGAGTGATTTCTTTTTTCATTCTCAGACCTACCATGTTAAACATTTGGATTGTAAATATGGTGAAAATAAAATGGTAATATATTTTTGAACCTTGCTTCACTTACTTCTACAAGAATCCTGCTAATATGATAGGATTGAAATAGATTTTAAACTCTAGAAAAATATGAACACTGATACTACAAACTTAAAAACAGGTTACACGAACAGCTTCACAACATGTCATGTTTGTCTTCAATGGCTGAATATCAGAAAATAGTTTTCTATACATGTATTATTAAGTTGAAAACAAGAAAGATCCTTACAAAGTATAGAAGGAAATAACTTGGTAGTGAAGGGTTTAATCGGCCAACAAATGACGTACCTTCATTCTCTTAATACATTATTCTTTTCAATTTATAAAGATGTGAAAACCATGACCTTACTGACTAACCTAGTCTTTCCAAGGAAAGGTTCTTGATGTCTTTCAAGTTATGAGTTTGGTCAGTTTATCACCTAATTTTACCCTCCCAAGTAGAATAAAAATGGGCGAATTATGTGGAGCTCTATTGTTCGGTAAAACTCTACTGCAAACACGAGATCCACTTGAGTTGTAATACTTGGGGTTAGGATAATCACACTGGCACTGAAGAGCCAAACTCTGCTAAACTAATCAAAGACCATGTTGGCTGTTTTCCGCAAAGTGAGTGAGGCAAAAATAGTTTTACATATTTCAGGACCAACTTTTGCATTGATCAACTACTTTATACGCGTGAGTAAGCATCTACCTCTGTCAGAAAACAGCCTACCCCTCTCCTTAGCTTCCTCTCAAACTTCCTCCATTAGAGCTTTAAATTTCCTTGTGCAAACTATCTGCAGTATACATGAGAACTGGAAAAATCAACATGCTCTAAGCTGGGTTTGAGCTCTGGTTCCTTTGTTTACTGAGCAGACACTCTGACAAGTCACCACATAACTAGCTGATAATCAAGGGAGTGGAAGTGCTGTATTATACCTCTGGAACAAACACCCTCTCTTTTTCTGAATTTGTCCTCGAATTCTTGGAGTACTGAATGTCTGGGACTTTCTAAGGGTGCCATCACATCTAAACTTTCATTGAATTATTAACTTTGGGGGCACAATGTAAACCAGAAGAATCCACTTACCCTGAGCTGGCTTTGAACTCCTGTACCTTCAATTACTAAGTGGACACTATTACATCGCCATAAAAAGCTAATTGTTAATTCGGAGGTTTGTCATACCTAGGCCAAAGAATAGCTCGGTGAGAGTAAAAAAAAGTTTGAATAACGACTTTACTTAGAAATTACATCTGGTAGCTTTGTTCAAAATAAGCATTTACCCAAACACCTATAATACCATGTTTTACCATATGCTGAAAATAAAATGATTTATGATAAAGAGCTTTTCAACCAAATTACACTTATATAGGCAGGGGTAACTGATAAAATAGGAATAAAGGATTTAGAATACAAAATTGATTTTCAAATGGTATGGTTTACAAACAAATAAGTTAGCAATCTATCGACTGACAAAAGGATGGTTTTTAGGATTTTCTCATTCTTTGCGAAGTAATTCTGTGTGGAGTTTGATGATGCAGCTTTAATTGAAGGGAGACTACTGCCAGTTGTGTGATTATACATTATGATGAAGTAAAGAAGGACCGATCTGATGGTCATGGAGGGGTGTTTGTGGTTTATCAAAAAGATCTACTTTTTATTGAAGTATCTGAGTTAGACTCCAATTGTGAAATCCAGTGGTTTCTGGAGTTAAACAAGGCTCAGTACTTGGGCCTGGGCTATTTCTCCTATTTATTAAAGACTTACTTGAAGGTATTACATCAATAGTGCGTCTTTTTCCTGATGACTGTGTGTATTATCCTGACATTCACTCATACTCAGATTGTCTGATCCTACAAGATGATTTAAATAAATTACAGCAATGGGAGCAAACTTAGTAAATGAAATTTAATGTGGCCAAACGTGAGGTTATGAGGCTCTCCAGACATAGAAAGGTCAATCTGCTTAATTACAATTACATGCTCCATGGTAAAGTCTTGAAATAGTTGATTCTATTAATTATCTGAAAGCAGGGTCTTTCTATTTGAAAGACCCTGATAACAAAATATAATGCTAAGAGGAACCCTATCTAGCACTTTGGACTGGTCCAAACATAAAGGCAGTATGTCTAGCAGGGCCACTAAAACATTGGGTTTCGTGTGTCATAACCTTTCCTTTGCCCCACAGGGGACAAGACTTATGGCATACAAAACTTTAGTCAGACCCTAAGTGGAGTATGAGTCCACGATATGAAACCCTTATACCCAACAAAATATACAAAGGATTGAAAAGGTACAATGCTCAGTGGCAAGGTGGGCATATAGGGTAGCAAGACACTTCAGCCCCCAAATTTTGCAGACACTTCACCCCTGTAGACACCTCTATTACAAACACAAGAAACAACAAATTCCTCATCCCACAATCAAAAACACAACATCACATGAATTCATTCTTCCCAAGGACATTTAAAAAGCATATATAATATTCATCACAAATAAACAAACTGACACATAAACAGAACATAAAATACACAGCTGTAACATAGGTACCTCTGAATTAAAAGTGCAAATATTTCAGATCAATACTTAACTTGATCAGAGTCTTTCAAATTTGAAAGACCCTGATTTGATCAATTAACTACTTTAAATTCTGGCCATTAAATGCACACATAATTGTAGTAGTTTTTCATCCTGTATAGTTAATGTATCATCAATTAGATATGAAAGGAAGTGTGAAAGGGGTTACATTTATTGTATTGAAAAAAACATGTTAATTATTCTGATATAATAAATCATATTTATATGACAAGAACAACTAAAATAATACATTTCAAAGGAATTGTTATGGTTACAGGCAATAATATATCGCCAACCTTTCTTTGCAACTATATGTATTGCAGTAGTTAAACAACAATATTGAAATTATTAGTTAATGATATTAACAGAGACATTTATGCAATGACTCCAGCTTTTCCCAGCCAAATACCAAATTCAGACAACAAAAACCATTAAAAATGTTAAATGACTCAAAATACACAAATACATGTTACTATTAACACCTTTAATTGTCTGAAAAAATAAAAATAGGGGGTGAAGTGTCTGTGTAAATTTTCATAAAATAAGGGGTAAAGTGAAGTGTCTGGGTTTGAAGTGTCTGGTAGATGGCATGTAGAAGGTGGCATTGAACAAGATGTGTGGGTGACATTACATCGGTTCCTTCCATTTAGTTAATGACACACGTAAAATAATATCACATGATGTGTAAATAGTACGTAGTAATAATGGAAGGGAGACTACTGCGACTAACATGTAAATTTAGTGGTGCTTTACCCAGATACGCTATTTATCACGACAATGAGAAAATTCTAAAAACCGTCCTTTTACACGCCGAGCTTCGGTACTGAAAAGTAACTGGCTCACCTCTGTTCAAAGAGTTTGATTTTTCTTTGATTAAGTCGGCCAGAAAGTTACAATGGTAGGTTGTGTATAATGATAACATACCTTTAACATATTTTGATATGTTATAGCTCTTTATAATACTCCTTTACAGAGTCATTTTATGATTCATTAGAACGAAGGCTTCAACCACGTGTTCGAGAAGACAGTTTAACAATCTAGATTTTTGGCAGTGTCACATACAAGTATATCGTAAAGTTCTGTAGAAGATGTGTCAAAAGAAACGAGAAAAGATAGATGATCTTTGTATATTTGCCCAAAACTCTTTGGTTCTGTAGAAATGTAGAAAAAAAATGGTAGTGGCTAAGGTTACGGAACCGTAATCCTAGCCTCCAAGTCTAGGAGAAAACCAGTGGAATAGGCTACGGTTACGGAAGTTTTTTTAAAGAATGGTAACATACCCTTAATCGAGTGATAAACCGTTAATACACCGATTGACACATTTGCTCTGTTCTATTTTTAGCCATAAATAGCGCCACCTACTTCGAGTAAAAGTCAAGCGCAATACATACAGAGCGTACACAACCAATTTTAAATTGACGAGAAAAGTTTGAAAAAATGTTTTTGAGAGTAAGTTATTGATTGAGAAAATACATGCAAACATCAAACTGTATTTTTATGACGTTTTTACCAAACCTTTAATCTTAAAACCAAAGAAAATTGACATTTTACAGACTTGCTTTCCGATCACAATTTTCGGCATTTTAAAACTCATTTTAACCGTTGTTTAAAATATATAATTTTATATAATCAAAAAAATTCAATTAAGCAATGTTTCCTGAAAAAAAAGAGATATTTTTCAAGAAGATTGCTTGACATTTAGCGAAGAAAAAGCAATTTAAGTGAAGCAAGTAACGATGGCATATCGGCGATTCCATGTTTTTACTCGAAATTTTTATTGGTGACGTCCCAGGAACTTTCCTAATAGCGTGCGCTGATTGGGTTAACTCCAAAGTGTCAATCGGTGTATTGTCTCAAATATTACATTTTCTCCAAAATGAGTCAAAACTAATGTTATGATGCGCCATCTTGGTCGTTGTTGTATTGACTAACGTTAAATGGTTAAATGCTGTTGTCGTCATCTACTGACACTCCAAAGACGACTGGGGTGAGGTCTCTGTACGCAGTTACGGGCAAACAATGTTTTTATTTTCACTTAATTTGATAATAATTAGTTACAGTACTTTCCACTATTCTGTAATTACGTTTAAAAGTTCCATTAAGGTGACGTTTCTTGCACTCAATCTTATCGATGTACAAAACAGTAACAGTATAATGAAATAAGTTCTTTTTAATTTTTGGCACTATCTGTAGTTTTTTGTTCAATTTATTCAGGCATCAACGCTCAAATCGTGCAATTGTACAAACGTAGCAAAATAATAAGTAATCAGCGCTTCAGTACAGTTTCTATTTGCTTCTAGTTTATTAATGTATGATATATTTTCTGAGGATTCATTACATACACTTTCATAATGTTTTTACTTCGAAACAATGCATTCTACATCTCACTTAGTCTATAGTGTAAGTATCAAACGGTATAGAAAATTCATCATCACAACTTTACAATTAAAATGGTTTGTTTAATGAATAAAAATTAAATTTGGTATGCTATTTGATATTAAACTGTTGAAAATACGCTTTTTTTAAAAACTTCTGTAACCGTAGCCATTTCCAGTGGGTTTGTCTAAGATTACAGAACTTTCGTAATCCTAGACTCGGGGGCTAGGATTACGGTTCCGTAACCGTAGCCACTGCCAAAAAAATACTACTCAGGCTATTAAGCAATTTGAAGAACCGAAGTCTTTTGGGTGACAGAGACACTCAACTATGTCATTAAAAACCTAGCCCAACAGTGAGACAGCTGGAAGTGGCCAAATTTCACCCAACAGGTTTCTATTTGCCAGTTTTGAGGACCTATATTTGGTTGTGCTCCCTAGAGCAAAATGTATGTTTTTTGTCCAAATTTCAATGAGATAAATGACAATTCAAAGAATGAACAATTTTTTTATATCCCTATTTTTACTACATGTTAGGGGTCGATACTAGTGAGTCTGAATGATACAAGGGAGATAATCAACACATTTTTAGACTGGTACACTACTCCTGTGTGTTAATTTCTGTAACATGTTCCTTTAAAAAAGGTACCATTCTGATAAGTGGACTGTGTGAGTTTTTCCCAATTTTGTCTAAAACAGTGCAAAAATTTCCCAATTCTAGAGGTCGGGTCATGCTCCCAACATGGTGAGGAAAAAGCCCTGCCCAAACACTACACTGCTCCCCTTTTTAACCTTTTAGAGCTGGGCATCAACTGTACAGTTTTTATCAGAGTATACCCCTTATCTCAACTCCTCACTGAAATACTGGAGCTAGGCTACTCTGTCTGCACTCCCAGCGGGTGCCTTGAATCCACACACTGAATTATCCTCATCACCAATATACTGTATTCCTAGAAATGTTTGCGGATACAAATTTTTGCGTTTTTGTGATCAACGACATTTTCGCGGAGACAAACTTTCGCGCACTCATAACAACAGCGAACTCCGCGAATATTAAGTTGCTACGGTAAAAATACATACTTGTACTTTCAAGTCCCCGATTTTCTATCAATCAACAACTCGTTATTTAATGTCTAATCTCATGAACACTTTGTGAACACTTCTTACTTATTCTACCTTTTCACAAAAGGATTAAGTCACACAGATTTACAAATTCCCGAGCTATTTATTCTCATTTGAAATCATAACGGACTTGGTTTCAAAAATGTCGATACGTAAATTCTTTACACCTGAAAAATCGGATAGAATTGATGATCCTTTGGAAACTCCTGCTTTGGTGATCTTAAACTGTTTTGCTGCACACCGCGTTGAAGCATTCTTGCAAAAGCTTGAACAATCTGATTTTAAATGTGTGTTTATACCGGGGGCTGCACAGGGGAGCTACAGCTGCTTGACTTGTCAGGGAATGCCCAAATCAAAGAAGTGAAGAAAGAGTTCACTCTCTGGTATGCCGATACAGTGCAGAAACAGCTAGATACGGGAAAATCAGTTGAAAATCTTGATATAGACCTAAAATTATCTACCATTAAACCTATTCATGGTAGATGGATGATTAATGCTTTCGAAAAAAAAAGACTTGATTAAATGTGGCTGGTATCATTCTGGGATGCTTACCAAAGAGAATATTATTACCCTTCCAGATTTTTTTCTCTTTTTTGATTGGCTATTGATCTGTCGAAAGAAATTGATATTACCGAGCCAGACAGGTAATATACACATTAAATTTCCCTTTTGGGTACCCCATGTAAACAACATGCGTTGTGACGATGCACGTACGGTTCGATGCTGTAAAGTGTAAATTCCGATATACCAGCACTTTTTAATTGTCCAATAGAATAAATTTACAAGAACAGAGTAATGATAAATATTCTAATCAGTATTTGAAACAAATATGACCTCGCCAAACCTTGATATTAATCACAAAAAGTGTCTTAAACAGACTACTCCTTTTCACTTGTTTACATCCGTTAGGTACGAAAGCAAATACTTTTTGTAGATCTACAGACAAACTATTGAAATAAAATTAAAAAAAGAAAATAAAAAAAAAAATCTGTACTGAATGCGCGGAAATATTAAACAAAATTTATGGCTTTCATTAAAGATAAATATTTTATATTCAAAAAAACAGATCACTTCTTGGAAAATACCGCTTTTCGCCAGCACAAATTATGTTGTGACATCATTTTGCCGTGAAAGGGTACCCTAAAGGGAATGTTATTTCGACATTTTATTTGAAACAGCAATGATTTATTTTAAAATCGTCTTACTCGGCCTAACGGCTCGGGTGATATAAAATCTTGGCAGGTAATTTATCCACATGTATCACTCAAAAACCCAAATAACATATATTATTTAATACTAACTGTAAATAAAATTGACTGTCTAAAAACAATAAGTGTAATCATTGTAATGCAAACTGTATAGAACGGTTTTGTGTTGTAACAATTTAATCCATGTGTTAACCAATATGCATATAACAGTTCACGTTTATTTGTAAATTATCAGTTTAATATTTGTTTTTTGTAGTTTGTACCTTGTTGTAAATATTGAATACTGTGTTATAAAATGTAACCTAAATAGAGGGAAAATAAAAGGAAATGGACTGAATTATAATATTAAGTTATCAGAATGCGTGAATGGTGTATGCATTTGTGTAAATTCAGATTTATGGATAAGAGTTCACTGAATGGTTATAGATTTCAAGTTAAAAAAAAGCTAGAAATGTTCGCGTTTTTGCTAGAAGTGACATTTTCGCGACTATAAAAGTTCGCGGATCCATGCTTGACGTGAAAAACGCTAACTTAAAAAGCGCGAAATATTTTCTAGGAATACAGTAGAAAAATCTTAGTCTCAAGTGAAGATTGAACCCAGGTCTCCATGTCGCTAAAGAACTAGTCCAACAGCAAGGCTGTTGGAACTTGGAAGTGGCCTAATGTCACCCAATCACTACAGTCAAGTTAAGTGTACTTGAATATTAAGTTAACTTATTTCTGCCAACAGCCAGTACTGACTATACCAGGTAGCAAGTTCTTGCAACTTACATAATGACTGCTTCTGGGTTCATACCAGTACTCATGCTGAAAGTGAGGAATGTGGAATGTCACTGGAGACTCTCACCTGTGGTGGGATTCCAGCCAGTGACCTACGGATCGGGAGTCCGGTGCTCAAACCCCCTAATCAGTGCTCCTCTTTTAGTTGAATATCAGGCTAACTTTTTGTAGTCTTTCACAGAAATGTCTCTTAAGTCTTTGAAGAGATATTGGACACAAGTAGTCAATATAATCTTAGGAGATGATGAGTTTCCTTTATGTTGACAATCATCACTTACAGCATTTTTTTTTTAAACCCAAAATAATGGAAGACTGTTGTCACAGGATATAGTTAAAACAAACATTGGTCAGAAGAAATAATAGTATTCATTTTCTGGTGATTGAGATCTTGTAACATAGTAAGATATTAAAAATTCAAACTTCGATTTTTCAGTAATTAATGTAGCCTGAATTGTTATTGACAATCTGCATACTTCGGAGTTATTCATCCACTGGTTGCTGAGTCAAGGTTATATTGTTACTGCAAAAAAGTCATTAATAATATGTATATTCATTTCTTTTGTGTGATGAACAATACCGGTATGCTATATGGAGGAGATAGGTAATCATCAATTTATTTTTCAGTCTTACAAGGATACTAAAGCACCAACTGATGAGGCCCCTATCCATAGGATCAGGATTACACTCACCAGTAAAAATGTCAAAAGCCTGGAAAAAGGTAATTTCACAGTTTTAAGAACTCTTGTTTGTGGAAAGGTACAAACTTATTTTAATCTGGTCCACAAGTTTAAGTAAGATTTAACTAAATATACATATTTTTTTATTGTCATTTTCCTCTGTTGATAGTGTGTGCTGACCTGATCAAGGGAGCTAAGGAAAAGAACCTGAAAGTGAAGGGGCCAGTTCGTATGCCCACCAAGGTGCTGAGGATTACAACCAGGAAAACACCTTGTGGTGAAGGTTCCAAAACCTGGGACAGGTAGTACACTTACCTTTCTCCTTCATTCATGCAAACTGTAGAATAGATGGGCTTCCTTTATTGATGTGTAGCCTGATGTGATATTATAGTATGATAATTCCTGTAAAAATGGTCGATTCCGGTAAAACGTGGGACCGATGATAATGTGATACACCCTTGACATGATCAAGACACAGACTTGTGGTTTATTGACTGCAATTTAATAGAAAAGAAATATGTATATGCCAGTATTAAGATGAAAGATAAGTTTTTGATGAAAAAAATTGTTTGATTTGTTGAAAAGGTATAAGGAAAATTTATTTTTCAACTTATGAGGGCTTGATTTGTATGTTGTTGTTTGGTTGTAGACTTTGGAGTAATTAATTTTTCTGTTCTAATCACAGGTATCAGATGCGTATTCATAAACGCCTGATCGACCTTCATAGTCCCAGCGAGATCGTTAAGCAGATCACCTCCATCAGTATTGAACCTGGGGTCGAGGTTGAGGTCACCATCGCCGATGCCTAAATGACAAGGTCACTATTGCTGATGCATAGAAATATCCCTGTGCTTGTAACAGTGGGTTAACAAAAAAAGAGTAAAAACTTGTTTGTGTTTTGTTGTATCTTGATAACACAGTGTGTACATGTAAGTAGTAAGTAGTTGTACTGTGCAGTACCATGTGGTACCTTTGGGAAAAAAAAAATTCTGGGTCAAGTTCCATGCAGCAGATACTTATCTTTCAGTCACCGGGAATGTCCTGGTACTGACTGGAAATAAATGGAATAAATGTTAACAGTTTTATAACTGCATGATGCCGTTGAAATTCTAATTAAACACCATAAAGAAAAATAAGCAAGAGGACCAGATGGTCATTGGTCGCTCACCCACTTCAAGATGATTACAAATTTTCCTGTTCGTAAGAAGCCTTTATGCAAAACTCAAAAAATCTCTGTAGAAATTGGTCACCAGATCTGAAAATAGTTTAAATTTTTTTATCTTGCCATCTATATAAACTCGTATCACTCACCGGTCATCCCAGCATGCGAACGGCTGTTGAGAAACGATAGCAGGCTGTGTACATGTCGGTATAATGGTGCAGGTGAGTACTTCCCTGATTTTAATATGTTCACGCAAGATCTTGGCATGAACAATTGTTTTAGGTGATTCCCTATTTTAAAAGGGCTCTTCCATCGAAATTATGGTTTAAACAGTGCTTTATTCGGTGTGCAGTCGCACAAGAAGTGAGCAAATTTTCAACTGAAAGAGTCATTTGTCGAATCGGCGGGATTTTCGTTTTAATCCAAAACTGAAATACTTTATGTATTACAATACAAAGTTTGATAATTTCTCTCTAATTATTCCAAACTACAGCTTCTAATTTGTATTTTCTGCAAAGTTCTTTACTAATTATACTAATGAAATTGGCATGTACTCGGGGATTTTGGTAATGACAACCGCCGTTAATAAAGAAATATTGATAATGACGAATGCAGTTAGACCAGTAAATATGATAATGACAACGGCCGTCAAGTACAAAAATAGTGAAATAGCATTTCAATGAAAATGTTTCTGTTTATTGTTTTTTAGTCCGTCATTCTATCCGACCTCACACACATCTGATACTTAAGGTGGTAGGAGGTGTGGCCTAGCTTATACAAGAGAAATATATTGTTTTCATTCTGTGACCACTTAATTCTTTTGTCTTTTTTAAGTGGTCATTCTTTTGTTTGACAACAAAGGAAATACACCCCTTAAGGTTCCATATGTGGGGATGCCTGTCTGTCCGTCCGTCATTCCGTCCGAGAACTTCAACGTTGGCCATAACTTATAAGTGAATGGAATTACTTCATACTTGAACACAACACCGTCGAACTGTCGAGCATAACTTATGTAATCTTGTAAAAGATATCATTCCATCAGCATGTGAATTTGTTCACTTTAGTATAATGGTGCTGGCTGATCCATAATAAGCAGATTTATGGTCATTGAATATAGTTTTAAGTAATGTACGTACGTTCTTGTTCCAAAACAAATCTCTTGTTTGAAACAATATTTTAAAAATAGCATAATTACATATGCTAGAATGTTTCCCTTCATCAGATGGTTTTTGTTGAAGATTTGTCGTACTGAATGCCTCAAAATAATTGTCTTCAGAATAATGATCAGGTTAGTTACTTGTCACGCTGTATATTTTTGTGACGATATAACAGTGACTTGATACTTAGCCAGTGGCAAGTGATTGGTCGGTTCGTCGTACAATGATGGTCAAAATGGTATAAACTGGAAAGAAACCCATCCTCGACAGTTTGGTGATCAATTTAAATGGTTTGACATGCATGACTTGATAGTGTAACCGTTAAAGATAGATAGAATAACTGCAACACTCGATTGAGAAACATGAACTGGTGAAGGCAGTGACTTTTACCACCTGTGCATAGTTACAATCTGATAGACAACTTTGTGCCACCTCAGGTGTCTTTGCTTTACAATGCACCATAACCTGCCAGGGATGATTCGGACATCAGACCTACGTACCTAACAGTTGTTGAGATCTGTGTGTTTTTGTTTACCAAGTAATTACTTTAACCTCTAATTTCAAATGTTCTAGATTGACAAGAAGGCCATGATGACTCTATATCGCTCACATGAGTACCATATATTGCTCTTAACAGCAAGACCAATGAAGGACATTAGGTACAGCATACTCGGACATCCAAAATCATGTTCTAATTGCAAGTTCGCTACCTGGACCCTGACCTGTATCGCCTGACCACATTTTACAATGTGTGGATATCATTTGGATTAGTAACTGGTGACCCCTATGAGGGGGTCAGTTTCAAATCCAACAAGAAAATAAGTCAGAAGATCAATGTCAGGCACGGTCCAAGTTGAAATTTACATGAATAACTATACGTGTGGTCCAATTTTCATGGATTTAGCGCCAACAAAATGTAGGTCATGGACATGATCGCCCAAAATGAAAGTTGGATTATGCAAGAAAAAATATGCAAGTAGTTCAATTTCAAGGAAGTTGGTTGTTCAATGTTGAATTTAAATTTTACACACACAACTGAAAATAAGGCTTGAATTTCACTGACATACCTTAAAAAACAGAAAAGAAGCCAGTGAGACTAGGCTTAGGTGATAAGTTAAAATTTGCGTGCAAAATAATATATACTGACGGAAAAATATAACTGTGCACACTAAAATACTTAATATCTTTTATTAGGTATAAAATTATTTTAGCAGATTTCTTTTGTGTAATTCACAAGGTAATCTTGTTTCAATAATACTGCTTTTCGCGAGTTGCACGTGCAAAATTTATAGCCCGTAACGGTCGCGCTTTTTACGTGTTTCTTTATGTTAACATCCTCGTACAAGCTGTTTCGAGTTATTTTAACCGTCAAATTATAGTGAGCTACCCAGCAGTTCAGAAAAACACCTTAATTTGGATTTTAAGTCTTTGAAGACAATGCCACGCATCTCAGAAAATGATCGCCTACGTGCCGTCGGTATGCTCCAAGCAGGCATTGCTCAAAATGCGGTTGCGCAGCGTTTTGGTGTTCACCGAAACACCATATCAGCACTTTGGCGACGATTTCAGCAACGTGGCAACGTCCGTGATCTACCACGTCCAGGGCGTCCACGTGTGACGTCAATCCGTCAAGACAATTATATCCGGCTTACACACCTACGGAATCGATTTCAACCGGCCACATTAACAGCACGAACAATTCCTGGCTTGAGACCTATCAGTGGACGAACTGTTAGAAACCGATTAAGAGAGCACAGCATTACTCCACGACGTCCTGCGATACGTCCTACTCTTCTCTTACGTCATCGACAACGTCGACGTCAGTGGTGCAGACAGTATCTAAGGCTTCCAAGAGCATATTGGAATAATGTTCTGTTTACTGACGAGTCGCGGTTTCACTTAGAAAGTTCGGACGGACGAGTTCGTGTATACAGGCGTCGCGGAGAACGTTACGTGGATCCCTGTGTTTTTCAACGTCAACGTTTTGGTGGTGGTGGGTCAATAATGGTTTGGGGAGGTATCTCATCTCAAGGCAGGACCCGGCTTGTAATTGTCCGTGGCAATTTAACGGGTGTTCGTTACAGAGATGAGATTGTCATACCCCACGTGCTGCCATTTCTTCAACGTCAAGGGCGTAACATGACGTTTCAACAAGACAACGCTCGGCCACATGTAGCACGTGTAGTTACCGGGTTTCTGGCTCAGCAAAACGTGAGTGTCTTACCCTGGCCCGCTGTTTCACCAGATCTTTCACCAATTGAGCACGTTTGGGATGAGATGAAGAGACGCCTCCGTCAAAGACGTAACCAACCTCTCACGCTGGACCAACTAGCGCAGACATTGGTCAACATCTGGAACACCATTCCACAGGCAGTTATCGCCAACTTAGTTGCCTCTATGCCTCGTCGCTGCCGTGCTTGCTTGAACGCCAATGGAGGCCACACACGATACTGACCTTGTGAAATCAGATTTCATACCTGTCAACTTCTGCGCCTTGTTACTGTAAAAATTGTTTTACATGATGAAGTGTTTGTATTGATTGTTAGAAATAAAACGTTGATTGGCTAATTTGCAAAGTTTTATGTTACTATTCCTAATATTAAAAAAAATTCTATACCTTGAAGTATGCACAGTTATATTTTTCCGTTAGTATACATGTCTAGTTTAAATTTCAGTTGCAACAAGAACTGTCACTGTAAAATGACTATGCCCCCTAAGTAGTGCTTTGACCTTTGAGTGGAGTACCAGTCATTCAGGGGTCAAGGTCAAATAAATATAGGTCAGAGGGAAGGTCTTGTCCAGAGGGGTGTTGTGTCCAAGTATGAAGTATACTTCCTAATGTGGAAGTTATGGCCAAATGTTAAAGTTTTTAGACAATTGGATTTTCAAGGTGAAGGTCATTCAAGGGTTAAGGGCAAACACATATAGGTCAGTGGGAAGGTCTTGTCCAAGGGGTGTTGTGTCGAAGTATGAAGCATATCCACTTACTAATGTCGAAGTTATAGCCAATGTTAAAGTTTTTGGACAATTGGATGTTCAAGGTGAAAGTCATTCCATGGTTAACGTCAAACAAATTTAGGTCCATGGGAAGGTCTTGTCTAAAGGGGTGTTGTGTTCAGGTATGAAGTAAATCAACTTATTAATATGGAAATTATGGCCAATGTTGAAGTTTTTGGACAATTGTATGGCTCTTTAAGGTGAAGGTTATTCAGGGGTCAAGGTCAAACTAATATAGGTTAATGAGAAGGTCTTGTCCAAAGGTGTGTTGTGTCCAAGTATGGAGTATATCCACTTACTAATAAGGAAGTTATGACCAATCTTAAAGTTTTCGGACAGACTGACGGACGGAATGACGGACGGACAGTTCAAAAACTAGACAGTACAGAAAGTAAAGGACAAGTGAAATATGTGAACATGAATGTTCTACCCGTAATTATCTATTGGAGTTTAGTTTTTCTTAGGACGGGGTCACTTTAGACACCAAGGTCTTGATTTGAAGAAATTTGGTACAGAACCACTATAGGCAATACTAAACATCACCTATCTAAGCCCTGGACCTAACGGGTTTAGAAGAGATTTTAAAAAATTAGTCATATATAACTAATAAATTAGTGACCAGTACGGAGGGGCCACGACCAAATTTTGTAAAGGATCACACACTGCATATGAAATCTCTAAGACTATTGGTTTCTTACAAGATTTTCTTAAATTTCCTGTGTAAGTTTATGTAAGAACAAGTGACCCATAGGTGGGGTCCAGTTTTGACCCTAGGTTCATCATTTTAACAACCTTGGTAGAGTTATACTAATCACTGCTACACACCAAGTATATAGACTCCAGGCCTTATAGATTCAGAGAAGATCACATAAACAAATTCCTTTGTATATTTATGTAAAAAATCAGTGACCCCTGGGCGGGGCCAAAAGCCACCCCAGGGACGGGACAAACAGTGATCCCAAGACTATATTTTGTATGACATTGGTTGAAGTCCACTAGACAATGCTTCATTCTAAATTTCTGAGTTTGGGCCTGATGGTTTTAGACAAGAATATTTTTTAATTGAAGTAGCCATAGCAGCTTGAGTTCTGCATAAGACGGAATTTTTTAAACTAATAGGAAGTTGGTAGTAGCAGTACGCAGTAGCAGTTGGCAGTAGAAATTAAATCAAACGTGAAGTTGACAGTAGCAGTAACAGCAGTAGCAGTAAAACAAAACGTGAAGTTGGCAGTAGCAGTAACAGCAGTAGCAGTAAAACAAAACGTGAAGTTTGCAGTTGCAGTTACAGCATTAGCAGTAAAACAAAATGTGAAGTTGGCAGTAACAGTAACAGCAGTAGCAGTAGGAAACTCTGTAAGTCCGCGAGAGTGTTTGAAACAGTCACAGACCTGGAATCGAACCGGGATGGTCGCTAGACTTTATAGATTGGCACCAAATTCCTGTAAGTTTGCAGTTACGTCAGAAACAGAAGCAGACCATAACAATGCACACAGGAGGGTCCCTTAACATCAAAAATGACATTTTCTCGATTTTGGCACCAACTGCTACTGCCAACTTCACGTTTTGTTTTACTGCTACTGCTGTTACTGCTACTGCCAACTTCACGTTTTTCTACTGCTGCGTACTGCTACTGCTCACTTCTTATAGGGCCTACAGCCTCATGCAAGGAACTCCCCTCCAAGTTTCATCCACTTTGACCCAGTGGCTTAAGAAATGTGTAAAAGACATGGTGGACGCCAGACGGAATGTGATCATAATAGCTCACTCTAATTCTCTGGCACAGGTGAGCTTAAACACAAATAAATGACAACAAACTCAATATTTAGTATATTTTCTGTATTCTTGGACCTTCTTGTCCATACAACCCGTTGTTAGGTAATCTCATTTGTATAAAATCTACTCTGACATAGCCCAACAATTCTAAGAACAAGTTAATTAAATAACAATGTTAATTGATTCCTAGTAATTTGTTTAAAACTAGTATTTAATAATTATAACACATATTATGTACAAGTAGAAATTGTAGTCAAACCTTTGATATACATAACCTGGGTTGAAGGATATAGTGGCTGTGACATACTGTCGAAATGATTCGTTCATTATTCAGTTTTATGTTACGCCTCTGATGAAAAATGTTAATTTTAAAATTTAAATGTTTTAAAATGCTGTAAAATCAAAATTCGTTTAATTCGTTTGCAATGTCTAAAGATGAAAAGATGGCAAATCGGCCAATTCGTATGTACGAGTTTAAATGCAACCACATACCTGAAACCCCCAGGTTGACTAGCATATCCCAGGTTGGACTCGACCAGTCCTACCTAACAGATAAAAACGAGCTGTGTTCTACAAATAACAGACAATATCTAAAAGCCCTATCACAACACTAGGTCATCCAAATCTTTGACTGACCCCAACAAAAATGACCTCACAACTTCAATAACCTACTTCGTTACTTCTCAGTTCACACTCCGATACTGTGTTACCTCCCCTTATCTTTACCGTAACGTAAGTTTTGCACGGAGGCGGGAACTAAGACAGACCACGAGTGTGATTATTTTGGGCTATCAGTCCGGCTTCACGAAGAATAAATCTCACATTTTATCATAAGTCATATTCATCAAATACCAAGATCTATAAATACAGAAATATTCTTATTCAAATAGTACGAAACAATAGTTTTCTAGCTTCGAGAACGGTTTGACGTGGACTAAAAGACTTTCAAATAACTGTCAGTCCAAATTCAAAGTTAAGGGACCCCGACTGCGTATAATAGACTGAGTACATGTATATAATCTTTTTTTCAGCGCCATATGGAAATGATATACCGAGTAAAGAAGGTCTAGCTAGCAGATTATTACGCTTACTGTACTTAATATGTTCAAACGAAGACTAAAAACACAGAAGAGTAAAATAAAAACTATATGACTGGTCAGCAGGTCATTCATATCAAAACGTGGTCCATCAAACAATTAACTGCTGAATCAAACATGATATTCTGTCATAACCATTTTAAATGTCTAATTATTTCCAAAAATATCTTTAGCAACAGTCTTTTTCAGTTAAATTTTAGCAATCTAATCAGTCAATTTGTCAGAAATTACTGAAACTATTAAAAGTTGAGAAAATATATAAAAGCACATATCAACCATAACATCGTAAAAGTCGTGCAGGTATAATGTGTATTTTCTTTACCATCGTGGATAGCGATCGAAAAATCATTGAAATCCGGGACAGTGAATTTCCATATATTATCAAAAAGGCATTCGATTTTTTTATCTATCACTCATAACTTCCTTTTCAGCCTATAAGTAAAATTACACCTGGAGACGGACAAACTAATTCCCTGTAAGTTATTAGTAGTACCTCATAGTATGTTCATAATTCCTAGACGCACTGAAATGCAGAACTATATGCAGAATATGCATGAAATACATTTAATACAGGCTTCTGTATATGTCCTAGGCAGACGCCTTTATAACCCATTATTATAAATTTTAATCAAAGAATACCAGGTGTGTTTCATTTCATCACCATAGAAATGAAATTGTATACAAAAGGACTCAAGTGCTATCTTGGCAAAACGGAAAATTAGGGCGAGGCGTCACAAGGAAAAAGTCATTGTAAAGAAGAAAAATATGACAAGTGTTTTATATCAGTTAGGTTTTTGTTTTAGACTGTGACTTCTGTAAACGCCTTCATGAATGTCTTTTCCTGCATAGACAAGCGGAGAAAATACTGAAATATACATTTTTTAGAAAAAAAAATGTTTATGTGCTCTTTTATACGTCAGACTTCATGAAATAATATCTGTGCAAAGCATGTTATAACATTCAGTTTATGTATTTTGACTTTTTCTTAAGCTTCGTAGGAAATCTTTATATATTTAATTTCATTTTATGACATACGAAAAAAAAACTGTGTCTGTGAGAATTGTTCAACATCGAGAACACATTTTTCCCTAATACAAAAATACCAAAAAATAGCCATTTTCATTGACGCTTTAAATTTTTCTTTGGTTAACAATAAACATACATATCTTGTATTTAATAACTCATTAAAAGTATTAAAATAACAAATGAAGTAAAACAATGTTTCGAATTTAACATATTCGACATAAACAGTATTTCGAAAATGTGTTCGAAAAGTATCAGCATAGAACTTTAAAAAGCTTGCAAACCAGGGTAAAACTGAATATACTGTCTGCAAAATTGAGAAAGCACTTAATGTTATTTGATATGCAGTAGCTGTTGTTAATTTACAATTAAAAGCTCCTATAATTTGCCGTATTTGTTCTCAAATTAAAAACTAATGAAGTGTCCGTCAACTTGTGTTCGGGGTTGAACTTGCAGACTTCTGGGATATTGGACTGCTTGATGGCTTGGATCCGTCTGCAAAAAATAATCAATACAATAGAAACGTTTAGTTTCTGCATTTGTTATCTCAAAACGATCTACTAAGGGTAAAGCTGAAAATAGTTCATTGACAGTTATTTGCAACCCTTTAAAGATGAGTTATTTTGTTTTTACGAGGAGAGCCCCTCTAAACTCACCCGTCCCCTCTAAACTCACCCCGAACCCTCTAAACTTATCCCTCCCACCAACAATTCACATTTATCTTTCGTCTCTGAAATCTCGATCTCTCCACACCAATATTTCACATAAGCTCCTCTGTTTTTTATCTCATGATGCCAGTTACATATTACCATATGTAATCGTATTATCTAAATTATTGTTGGTTTATGACCGCAAGGAGGTGATTTCCTGACAAAACTTTATGATCAGAAATTATATCTGCTGCCATGTAAATGATAAAGTAGGGCATTAAATGTTTCAACAACGACGATGTTTAAAAAATATGTATGTACAAAAAAGAAACGACAACAACAACAATAGTCACAGAATATCTTCTTTAGTCTGCTTAAGTAGCTGCAGCAGACGACAGAAAACTAACTGGTCTTTGAACGTTTTATTGTTCTTTTTGGTTGATATATTAATTTCATTTAAGGATGCAGTCTTGGAGAAGACTTTAAACTTTAAAGTTCGGCAAAGCTCTGGATTGGAAAGTTTTGCAATAAATCAAACAGAAATCGATCAAATATGGCACATAACTTCTCGTGTTCCATTTTTTATTCCAGTAAAATGTACTTGCTTCGTTCCTTTTGCATTCAGTACAGTACTGATTAAATTAACAACCAGAATCTTGGTCTTTCTGAGTTTTACGTAGGAGTCAGATCTGAACCGAGCAATGACTAACTACATTACTATTTTATTCTGGTTCAGCGTATATCAGCGTTTTACCTTTTGTATACAAAAGGTTAAAAAAACAAGTGCAGTGTGTAGATGTTGGTCACATACCATTGTTTTTATTGCCCCAGATTTCCAGCAGATATTTCAGCACCTCAATATGTTTGCTGTATTCTAGAGAATCCTCTTCAGCACCCAGTGATGACGGACAGAGCAGGACCGGACCTAGACATACAGCTAATTGTTCGAGCCCCATTTTGTTCTTGTCACTGTGTGCCGCCACCTCATGTAGATGATTCAACACCATGGACATTGTCTCCTGGAATTAGAAACGTGCATAGACAGTGTGACTTCACTAAATGCCACCAGAGAGCAAAGAACATTCATTGTCGTTTTAGGTTTTTAATCCATATATGTAACTTGTTAATAAAATACATCAATACAAACACGACAACAACAACACTCAACTGCCACGTGATAGATTGCACGCCACAATTAATGCAACATTTATATGGATAAACTATTTATGGAAAGTTCAATACGTTTGCAGTAGCAAATCTAAAGGCAAAGAATTCCAAGAAATGTTGTCAAAGTAATATGAATGTTTTAATAAAAATATTTTATCTATTTGTTTTTGAAAGGATTTTGTTAAAGTCCTTAAGGGGCATCAAGTGTTCGTCGTGGTAAGATTCATGAGGAAGTAAACATTGTCTTCAAGTGAATACTCAAGCTTACTCATACACAGTTTAACAGCTTTTACTGTCTTAATTAATTCCGAACTACACGATACCCCGTTGTGCCTCCTACAAGGGTTGCCTCCCTTGTATCAGTCTGTAGCTATTAACTAATATGAAAAAGCACATCTGAGGTATTACGTGGTAAATTCAGCTGACAAAGTTCCAGTAAAGTGTCGCTGTAAGACAACTATTTTCTTTTTAAACTCAAAGAGCCGTACATTTGAATGAAGAAGACGAGAGTTTGCATTTTGAAATTAACCTTAAAAAAACAATCCGTGTAGGAACATTTTTTGTTTAAATTATGAAGAAGGGACTGAATCGGTTAACTTTCAACAGCTTTAAAATGTTACTAGAATACTGCTTCAAAGTGCCCACATAATTCAGTTTGAGACGCGGAATAGATTTGATTTTTTCTATCAGGTACAGCTTTCCATCTTAAAGCTCGTCTTAGCATCTTGAAAGCTTTATTAAGTCGTGTTCAAATACTGAATGTTCCCCCGAAAATATCCAGAGCTAAAATCCATGTTTTGCGAAAGCTAGATTAAATAATGCCAATGTTCCAACTTGGGCAAAAAATATCAATTCTTTCAACTTCAAGCTTTCATTATGGTTTGAAACTAATTTGTTTTTCTCTAACTGGCATGAAATCTGTTTAATATAGGATTAGCCGGGATGTTTTGAAAAGATACAGATTTTAATGTGATTAATTTGGAGTCTGATTCTTCATAATTTCCCAAGTTATTGAATTGGAAGAAAGTGATCCGAATAGAACATGACTTTATTGTTGTTAATACATATTTTGAAGTCTAAATGTACCAATTTCATTCAGTAGATACAAACTGATATTGTGTATGGCTTGCATAAGAAAAAAATATCTTGCACCAAAACGATACCATCTGTATTAATTAAGGATTGCTGGAGCCCACTCTGACTGCACTTACGATTCTCTCCTAAAATCTTAACTTCGGAAAATTTCGGAGAGGGCCGAGTGAAAACGATAGTACTGCTGTCTAGCGCCATGTTCGTTTAAAATTATGGATGATGACGTAAACATTCATTATGAATTTTGTCTTATGAACTTTTTACACATAGTGATCAATTACATTGTAAACCATTTCTGTCATTGCAATTCACTGTATGCGCTTTCTTTGAAGGATTTGTGTTATAAAAAACAAACAAGCAAAATCAAACAAACAAACAAGCAAAAACCAAGCAACCAAACAAACGAACAAAATCCGATTGTTTGGAACTGTACCATGGAACAGTATAATTTAAGGTATTAGAAAAGAAGTGAAAAAAAAAAAAAGTCCTGTTAATGAAGAAGCTGATAGTCACATTTTCCTCATTCGAACTGAGCCTGAATGAAAAACTTCTTGCAAAGTAATTGTTTTGGCAATTATACCTGATTGGATTTAGGAAGGCACTCTAGGATGCTTAGCATTAGTTTCGCACTCCCATCCGGGTCACTTGGCAGCCGAACACTGAGGGCATCCAACATCATCTGATAGAGGGCGTTCGTTACGAGAGGTTCCGGTAACTCGCGGAAATAGTCCTTGAGAACGCCTGAAATATACAGTAGTTAATTTTTTTGTCAATACTGCCAGTACTGTCAAAGAGATGATCACTTAGAAAATTAAATATATGCATCAGTAACAGACGATAATTACGTCAAGTATTTATTTTTCGAAAAAGAGAAAGAATTAATAATCACATATAATCTTCTATCGAAAATTACGTACATGTTCCCGCTCGACTTGAGTTATGTATAAATTTTAACTATAAAGTCAAACGTTTCCGCTATCAATTTTTCAGCGGTTTTGTCTGAAAAGGCCAACTGTCCAGGCATTTTCGTTTAATGATTTCTTTTTCTATCTACACATATCTCTTTCTGGAATTTCATTTAGTCCATTGGGTGTGAATCAAATTATTTTTCCTGTACTTTAAATTAACTTAAAATGTCAAATTTAACGTATGTTCTTTTTAGAATTATTCCATCTTTAGCAGCTGCAACATTCATCAGAGACAGCCAAGTGATAGAGTAAAAGGTTAGTCATTTTGAAGACTACATGAAGAGCCGCACGAGGAGATGGCTGAAATACTATTTCATTCAGATATATGGAATCGCTTTCAGCTATGATTATGCACTTACATCATACGTGGCATTTTTTAACGTCACCAGTATACTTAATTTAGAACTCGTTTATTAATTAGGAAACAAAATTCCTTCTCAATCAAGCGAGACAATAAAAAACGCACTAAAAAGGTCGGTCCTATAAATGTTATATAGAATTCCATATTAATTAGGTCACAGGCAGACGGTTAACTGCAGACTAGACTTGAGAAAGGCAGTAAATGCACATGAAAGATACACGTGCATAACGTGCATACATTTATAGCGTATCATGGTTAAAAGGAATCAAATCAAGACCGCTGATTGAATCAGTCTTTAAAAAATATATACAGAAAAATATTGTTCCGCTTTCGAAAATACAGCTTCGTTTGTAATTTATTATTTCAAATATCCATGAGAAAATGAAATTCAGAACATCCGGGACCTGGCAAACAATGGCAAGTCACACGCTTTCACATCAGCACTTCTTTACATACGGTGCTGTCTTTTCACCACAAGCACGTCTCTTTGAATTACAGTTATTTTAGAGATGAGTAGGTGAAACTGTTTCAGTTTACACGTTGGTAAGCAAGTTCTGTGTATTGATCGGTCCGAATACCGCTTGCAGCCGCCCTGCGTTTCGGGAGAATACAATAGCAAATGCCAAATTACTGTGATTAAATATTGATGGAAAGCTTCATTAATTGAACAATGCTAACATACCAGAAGAACGTCATCTGTAACAACGGAAGCTCAATTCTCTAGTGGTCAATATATTTAGGTCAACTGACAAGTAATTATAGTTACAGAATAACCAAAAGGCAGTAAATTACCTAATTTTAAAAGTTACAGTTCAGCTCAAGCGGAAGAGAGAATTGCCATAAATTAAACGGTGGTGCACTGACATAGATCTTTAAAATATCTGGCCGCCTTAGTAAGATCTGGCTCTAGAAACACACAATACTTTATACATTGAAAGGTCTACCTTGAATAGACTTCTTTTTAAAGATAATTTCATTTTTGCTCAGTCCAGTTATGCTGACTGTACTTTTAACTATTCAAGTTCTTTTGCACATTTATTAGAACAGAAAAGTATTTACCACAGGATTTGGTTTTTGCTTTTTTAAGTTTACTACCTCCATCGGATTCCTATTGAAAACGTGCTTTGATTGCTTGCAAAGATTCATTAACAGTCTTTTCCGGTGTGCACAATAAATCAGCAATAAGATAACTTTGGACTTAAAACGTAAAACGTAAGAAAAGCCCTGCGGGACCACATGAAACAATAAATCTTGCTTACTGTCGCAGATTAAGATGCAAAAGATGTGGAACTTAGCAAAGAAAAAAAAATCGTCAATTTCGACATGTCCTCAAACGTGCGGCAATTAGTCAAAGACAAACCCTTTTACCTCACTTGCCAATACCGTCAGCTCAGACAGAAAAAAATCTCAGGCTTTCAAAATAAGAAACTGCCAGTGACTCAACAGAATCAAATAGATACGGTTACAGGCATCCCACGTGACGGACTGGTTTTCCATTTGATTCTTCTGCACACCAAATAAATTAAATATTCTTGCCACCTAATACTAGATAAAATCACTATTATTCTCTGCATTGAGTTAGCTTTTGTAGACTTCCCCAAGAGAAATGTTAGGCAGACTAGAACCACGACTGGATACACTATCTAATTGTATTAAATAACTATTTACTAACAATATCAATTCCGAATAACAATATCATTGTACCATATCCAAGGCACTATTTCTTTCGCATATTTCTATCTCATTCCCGTTTCCTGCCAGGCTATTTATGTTCGAATATTATTAACACTGAAAGAATGGATTAAGTCAGAACAAAACAAAAAATCTTTTTGTAAACCTGTTAGAAAAACCTTGCCAAAAAGACTGACGAGCAAATATGATTTCCGTCGCGCCCTTCAGCTCCCCACTAGCAATCTAAAAATATCGCTCCGAATCCGACATGAAACATTGTCATTTTATTACACACAAAAACACAACAGATCTGTGTTTCTTTATAAAAAGAACTGGTAACATCAAATTACTTATACAGCTAATATTTTCCACAAAGAAACACACTGAAGCGTGTCACATATGAAACATTCATGACCAATTACCCTTAATTGTAGGAAACATCGTGTTTTCTGGCACTTTACAAGATTTGGGCACTCTCACTATTTCATTACCAGCCAATCAAATACATGTAGTGCGACAAAGGTACTGTCACTAGCACAGTATTGATCTGTGCTGTCAAAGACTTATTCCGGGAAGCTATCTTTCAAGTAGATACATTGCTGACAGTAAAACTGGTGTCAGTTGCCTTCGTGATTGACGTAGAAAAAGTAAGAATTAGCACAATGCTTCTCTGTTCTATAGACTCCTTGTCGTGTACTTGCCGGAATACATGCGCGTACCACGTCGTTTATAGGTTACAGCAACGTTTCAGTGAAATTAACTTTTGCAATTTACGTTCCTTACCTGACTTTAGAAAGATCTGTTTTGCGTTTTATCAATGGCTTTACAGTCTAATTTCCTTTTAAAACGAATAGGCTTGATGTCAGAAAAAAACCCAAACTGAATATCACAAGAGTACCTTGTCACAGAACTCGTAAGATGATTTCCCTACCAAAAGTAATAAAAATCTACACAGGCAGCTGCAATTTCATTTTCCAACTCATATCAAAACTTGAAAGTATTGTTTCCAAAAAAGGTACTACACAGTTTGCCAACCAGAGATGCCTAAAATTTTACGCTGCTAAAAGAAAAACTTCCTGCAAAATATAATAAAACAGTCTTTGCTTGCTTTTTCTGTTACCATGTATAATAGAAACATGCACGCAACATTTGACTCAGAGTCGGCGAAGAACAGAAAAAATGGAATCTTTGCAGGAAAAAAAATAGTTTCTTTAAATCTTTCGTAAAATCTTCAGTTTTGTGCCCGATGACAAATGCTTTTAGTTGCAATAATAATGATAAAACAGACAGATCAATAAAGCAATCCAATCTTCCTGAGAGAATTGTGTTTCTTTAAAAAAGTCTTCCTGTATTTTATCTGAGACAATTAGACTTTTGTAGATAACTTTCAATGGCATTTTTAGTTTGAAATATCTAATTTCAAACCTATCTGTAGTTCATTTAATATCATTATATCATGTTACAGAACATAATGAACAAACTTTGGAAATCTGTTGTTGGACTAGCCGGTATACAGTTGTCCTTACACGTGACAACGATTATTTGACGATTTGCTTCATTTCAGTTAAATTGTATAAGGTTTAAGAATGACATTGCTTAAGTCTTACCTGTAATTACATGAATATCAGATACGTTGTCTGGAGACAGGTCTACCCCGGTAGCGCCCCTTTCAAATACTTCCCGGAGCTGTGCCTTTCTCCGCGAGGAGCCACATAATCTGTAAATTCCAACAACTTCCAGTCCACGACGCTCAACCTCTTCCATACTTTTCACAACCAAGAGAGGAACGTGCACACTTGCGTGTTCACGCTTTATCACGGTATCTAAATCTACACCAAATACGCCATCACTTTTAATAGAAGGTAATCGTTGTAGAATTTCTTTGGGTTCTTTATAAAGGATAGTGAGGTAAAGAAGCCCTTTGGGTTCCATTTTAAGAGCAATTTTCTTCTTTCGACTAGGGTCTATAAATCCGGGTAAAAATATAGAACCATGAAAACACAACCTATGCTTATAATTAGGATCCCAATTATATATTAAGAAAGACACATCCCTGGCATTCTCCAAGTCTATATCAAATGCTTCATCCCAGTCAAAGTTCACGGCACCCGTTCTTATCATTGTCCTTGCTTTATTTACAGAATCTATGGACACTACACAATACAGATCACGCAGGGTCATTTTAGTACACTTTAAACCCTGGCCACACAACACGTGCACATATAATATTCCATCATAACCATTCGCGTTAGCAAATTCGTGCCTTTTTCTTAGATCCACTTTGTAACAATCAAAATCACCATACGCAATCTGCAGTGGCCGTTTTGCCAGTTGCAAATCTCTGAACCGACTCGCGGAAGTTCGAGTTATAGTTTTGCCATTGGTATCAATAGATTTAGTAGAGTCAGCGTTTGACGCAGAAGTACTTGAGGTAGATGTGGTTGGGGGCACTTTCTGCCCCTTCGATGAAGAATGCATAAGTGGCTTTGAGTATCTCGCTTCCTGAGAGGAGGGTTCTATGTTCGCGTATGGATCCTCCATTTGATATGTTTTATACGACAGCAGACAGTCGGCGCTGTGTTTCCGCAACAACTTCCGATGGGAGGGCGTCTGCGTCGCAGCAGCCACCTTCCGGTTTGGCACTGGGGACAGGGATTTAGTGGCGTAACTGCTGCTTGGTGAGGAGTAGATGGTACCGTATTCATCAGAACAATAACCCTCGGCTCGAGAATATCCTATAGCACCTAAAATATAAAAGAGATATTCGTCGTCACTTTCTAGAAGATAAGCTTTTAATTATACCAGTCTATATGGTTTATTAGCAGCTAAACTCATACAGCACAGTAAGTAAAATGGGTCAGGACTTACTCTTCAACTCATTTAGATGACCTTAATGAACGCTGGACAGAATGGTTTTAGAATGATATATAAATATTTACATTCTATTACGAACATTAAATTCAAGACACGGCTTTCTCAGGGTAGGGCTCTTTTATTCAGTAAAACTGTGATGCATTCAATATCATTACTTCTTTCTTTATATCATGTATCAAGCTTTCAAATCTTATATAAGACCCCTTTAGCTTTTAATTAACCTGCAAATGCAATATTAATTTAATTCATTCTCTCATTGATATTTCCCGTAAGTCGATTTATTGACAGATGTTCAATGGCGCGTATGAACGTGCAGAACAAGATGTGATTCATGGCATACTCATGCATACTAGAGTTCTACAAGTGTTTATCGATTAAGCAATCAATATTCTATTCAATGTGTTAAAGTGCCCATAACTTAATCCTTTTAGTAAATGTTGCTTTTTTAATTGCAGCTTTCGTGACATTTATGCCCACAGAGCAGGAATAATCAAACAGCTAAACTCATAATTAATTCTTTAAAAAAGATCGCTTTAAAGACTTGTCTAAAATATTGTTCTAACTTATGATGTTCATTACCTTGAATTCAACCAATCAAACAGATTTTGATTTCATAGCAACGCTTTAACTGGGTTAAATTTGTTACATCATAATTTCAAAATAATTAATGGACAGCATAAGTAAATCTTAAGATCTAATTTAAGTATAGGTTAGTGTTTAATAATACGCATTAACAAAAATAAATTGGTCAGGCGTGCCACAGGCACGCGACCAATTATTTTTGTTAATGTGTATTATTAAACATTAACCTATTTAATGATGAACATTATTTTTCAACTAAATACAAAGCATCTCTCATTATTGAAATAAGTTAGACTGGTAAGACGGACCTTATTAATTAAATTTAATTTAGTTAGTACACATTAACCAAAGTTAGACTTAGCAGAGATTTGAAAAATACTGCAATGTGATTGGACAAAAATTATGTTGATCATTAAGTAATTTTACACATCAATACCGTCACTTAAATCTGTCGGTGAATTTCGTCATGGCATATCATTTGTAAACGGAATACAACTTGAACCATGACCGCTAGAAATAAACTGTTCAAATAAATAATTATATTTTCCAAATTTTTAATGCAGAAAAAATACAACTTGTTCCAAATCGTCTAGTCAACAGCATGAAAGTTTTACAAACTGGAGAAAGATGAACGTTTTATATGAGAAGATTCTCGTTCATACAATATATGATATACTCTTGCTGGCAAAGGCGAGACCCAAAGCATTCGTCTCGCCAAAGACCTAAATTACGATTTGGTATTTTAGGTATTTGGTCTCGCGTAGTAATTTATTAAACAGCTCTCCTTGACTAGTTCTGTCTAGAAATATAGGGATGATATGAATGGTTTTGGTTAACATTGTAACGACCTATGTACTCCAGGAAGTCTGTCTTCTATGCAGAATAAGTTGTAAATCAACTGGCGATGCGTACTGACATGATAAATGAAAATTAACACAGTTTGCTAGCAATCACACTGTGTCTAAAGACAGTGCTATTTTTACTTAGAAGCGTGGCACTTGCGCTTAGTTTCTTGAGTATAAATATGTTAAAAATCACGCTTGTTCATGAAGTGAGACATGAGGCCTTTGTATGTGTAACTCTTTGTTTTATTGAGAAATTACCTTTTTGTACAATAAAAAAAGTAGCAATGTCTTATTACTGCATAAATTTTCATAGCCATTATAGCATTCAATTGGTTACAATAATCAAGTTTAAATAATGCAAAAATGTCTTTAATTTTAAAAGATACTTATTTCTGTAATTTATACATGCCCCTGGCAAAGCTACAAAATCTGACGCAATTAAGCAATGTGGCAGCACAATTATATCCTTAATTCTCTGCTTCTAATAATATGTTTAAACAAAACAATAGACAAGTTTAATAGTTATATTGCGTTGCCTGGGTTTACTGATAGTCTTTTGTTGTGGGAAAATTCTCTCATATTATTGTCTAGACATGCAAATAAAGCCTCTCCTTTGAACTCTATTATAACCCTGTTTTAAAGAAAATGCCACCAGATTACGATTTTATTAGTATCTATGAAATTAAATTCCCCTTTTATCTCACTCTTTTAGGGAGAAAATCATTTCTATTTGCAATAATTCGTCACAAACGGTTAGCTGCAACAAAAATGAAGGATAACATTCGGTGCAGTTTTGATATATCGCTCTACAACCGTTGCATATCGAGTCTTAATTGTAAATGTAAAGAGAAAATGCAGCGAAGTCAGACGATTAGCTTTGACAATCGATTGCCACTTCAGTATCATTCCAGTGATGCTTATTAACAATCACAAAGTGCAAACTGGAATCATTTTGGCAAACATATTCGTAAATCAAAATAAGCGAATAACTTCGGGATAAACAAGAGCTGTCAGAATAACATACATGGATGACCGCTGTGAGTACATCAGAAATTCCCGAGATCAATAAAGGATGACGACTCATCATGAATAGCATTTCCTCTTTAAAGGATCTTTGAGGATGTGTTTTTGATATTTCTCAGTTATTGAGAGGAAACCACTTAAGAAGAACTAGCGACTTTTAAGAAAGCAGCAACTAAATTATACATGTCATCTACTAACCATTACCTACCACCCTTCCCGTTTTCATATTTTATATAGTAAGTAAACAGAAACTTATACAGGTTCCTGTGGGTTTGACATCTGACCCAACGATTCAGGTAATCGGTTTATCATGCCTTACCCTTCTTTGAAGTTTGAAGGTCCTGGGTGCAGCTGTATGTTAGTTATTGATCCGAAACTGTTTTCAAAGTTCAGGCCCCTGTAAGCTGGCCCTTTGCATCAGTATGCCAAAAAGTAATAGGGATAATCTAGTTATCTTGCCTAACCGTCCTGATATTTTTGACTAACTGATTTGGTAACAGATTTCAAAGAGAAGGCCTCTAAGGACTAAACTCTTGATCCTAAGGGTAAAAAAGAGTCATCCACTTGCCATGTCAAACCATTCTGTAAATTTGAAGGGTCATGTGTCCATTTTTGTGTTATTGGTGTGAAATTATTTTAAGTGCAGGCTTACCAATGTCCCAGTAGGCAAAACAACAACAACAATAGGGACCATCTACCCATTGTACTAAACCATCCTCTACAGCTTTGTGGTCTATTGATAACTGTTTTCAAACTGCATGTCCCTGTGAGCTCGACATTGGACCCAGAGAGTCCTAAAACAAGTATGGTCTTCTACTCATCACGCACATTCAGGTTAGCTTTCAAAATCCTAGTTAATTTTTTGTCATTGACCGGAAACTATTTTCAAAGTGCTGGTTTGTGAGCTTGACCTTCACCCTTTGGACTCCAAGCAATAGAATCATTAACTTATCATGCTCAACTAACCTGTAATCTTTTAACGTCATGGGAGCAGTTGTTATAAAAATAATTGGCCAGAAACAGTTTTTAAATAGTGACCCCTGTGAGCTTGACCTTGTATACCCATAGAAGGGTTCATCTACTCATTATACCCAGCCATCCTGTAAAGTGGTAAGGTTTCCGGATCAGCTGTTGCTGAGTTATTGCTGAGTTATTGAACAGAAATCATTTTGAAACTGCGTGTTCATCTACGCAAGATGCTTAACCATTCTGTGGGCCCTGTTGGAGCAAAAGAGGCGAGGGAAGCATACATGTTTCAAAAACATTTCTTGTCTGATGTATTGAAATGTATAACAATAAAGAAACAAGTTCAGCTCAGTATGCTCACGGTCGTTCTCACAAAAAAGATGTTTTAAGGCAGCTTCAACACTGAAAGTCTAAATCAGATAAAATCAGGCTAAGAGACTACATGTCGAGTAACATAAAACAGTGCCACTTGTGAAATATAAGAGTCGTTAAAAAGCTAAATCTCAAGTGAGGAAAAAGCTCTAAACAATTTATTTAGCCCAAAATCATTTCCAACGTAAAAGTTGCTTCTAATGCTTCGAGGTTTT
This sequence comes from Cyclina sinensis, assembly GCA_012932295.1. NCBI lineage: Eukaryota > Metazoa > Mollusca > Bivalvia > Venerida > Veneridae > Cyclina > Cyclina sinensis. The sequence continues at coordinate 13,551,826 of JAAONU010000012.1, read as the reverse complement.
CTAAAACACAGAATTTCCGAATCAGTGTAAAAAAGTCAAATGTTTTACACCTCAAATAAGTAAGGGTTATTCTCGCGTTTCTACCTTACACCAAAGATTTACGAAAACATTTACGACATTGAATTACTTCACTTTCAGCAAGATTTATGTATTGACTGTAATTTATGTAATGTAATGTTAAGGCAAACGTTGTAAAAGTGGGCATCTGACTAAATCTCTGTTCTACTCCTAACATAACATATCTTATACCCTTCTGAGGAGAATCGACCACAAGTTTCAAAATGGTAAGTTTGTACTTTGAATGCTAAAAGACAATAAAACAATACCATAACGAGCCTTTTCACGAATATGACATTAATAGGCGAGTCAAATAAAGAGCGCCTGGCAGTGGACAGAACATTGTGCTAGATTTTGCAGACGACATGTTCAGACGGTATTGATTTGTAATCAGCAGAGTTTCTTGTGTTTATTACATAACGGTGAGTCAGAAAATTTATAAGTAAAGTACATTGTCAGCTTGTAATTGTATTTTTTACGTTTTACGTGCTGAACTACCATCCCCGCTCCCAAATAAGCGTGCTCATAAAAAAAAGAGAGAAAAAGAAACAACAGTTTTTACCCATATTTTTGCAACAAACACAAACGAAGAATAGCCACGATACATAATCTTTTTCTAAACAGATTTCATTGCATCTAGTCACACCTAACTAAAATTATAAATTATTGAGCGGAAACCAAATGTTTGACGCCCAACCACCCGCCCGCCCGCCAAAGACGTCGCCATTATGTTAACCAGATTAAAAAAAAAAAAAAAAAAACACTTCTACAAAATACAAATGCTTTGCAACCAGCTTTGGCACTTTGCATCTAGTTTTGGCACTTTGCAACCAGCTTTGGCACTTTGCATCTAGTTTTGGCACTTTGCAACCAATTTTGGCACTTTGCATCTAGCTTTGCCACTTTCCAACCAGCTTTACCACTTGCACGCTCCATAGCTGAGATGTGGTTTGTAAAATGAGCTTTTAATAGGGTGTCGAAATTCTGGTTTTACACTAACATTCGGTTCGACCTTGGTGAAACATGATTCTGTCATAAATTTTCATTAAATGACATCGAAAAAGATAATATTGACTAGTTCGGCCTTAACCTTTGAAAAGTGATTATAACTGCTAACATTTTTCTTACCTTCGTATTTTATCAAATTTATATTAAATAAATAATATTGGGAAATCAATATTATTGATATCTGAAAGTTGCTTTACAGATTTATACTGAACTCCAAACCGATTCAAAAGTTCATTTTGCTCGCTGAATTTTTATTAAACTTGAGGAATGAGCGTTGGAAGCTGAATACCAGGAAACAAAGATAGAACTAGTTTAAAACCGACTGAGGGACGTTTATGTCAATTGTACTGTACTGCATAAAGTTAGTAAGTATTGGCCCTTCTGAAAATAGACATTTTTGGGAGTGTCGATGATCCCTCCAACCACTGTATACCAAATATATATTCTTATTACACCGCTTACAAGAAGAGAAGAAGCGATTAGCAGTTCAATAGGTTTATGAAATAAATCATTGGCATTTTGACATATGCATAGGAAAGGGATGGGCTAGCAGTTATTTTTTCTTATACAAGGCTGACTTATTTAAAGTGTAAGGTTCTCTTTTTAGCTAGTATTTTCAGGTTATCAAATTGACCTTCACATCAAAATTATTCTTCCAACTATTAATTACTATGTTATAATTGACCTTTGGTATTAGATCAGATTTTCATTTTACATTAAATAAACGATAAAAAGTACACCATTAAGAATAAATCAAACGACATTCCCAATAACTGCGAAAATCAAAAATGTGGAAAATTAATTTTGAATACTGGAGTTATTTCTTTTTCATGACTTAATTGTATTTCCAATACTGTAATTGTTAACTCTTAATTTGTAATAACGCGTAATAGTTCTATAGAAATATTGTAGAACTTATTTTTTTTACAGTTTAGAGACTTATTTCTAGCGTTAATCAAAGGCTCGGTGCAAAACTGTTGTGCCTCTTTCTTATTTTATAATGATATAGAAACAATAATTCTGCGCCGAGCCCTCGAAATGCATTTAAAGACTCCTTCCATAGAACAAATTACTACAACAACATCAGAAACACCAACCATGCTTAATTATTGACTTAACGTGATTGCAATGACCAAGAGAGAGAATCAAATCTAGTCAACTGTGGCAGTGAATTGGAAAACAACGTCAGAGTACTCGTGATTGTGATACCTCTGTTTTGCGTTTCACGGCCGTCAATATGTTTTATCATTTATACAGATACAGAAACCCATCTCGGACGTGTCACTTTTCATGAATGTAAATGACAGTTTCGTTTTTCCTGGATCAATGTCTGAAAATCGAGACGGCAGTATTTAAGGAGATGTGTCCTTACACACACAATACTCAGAGTAATAACATGTACTCAGCCAATTGTGTCCGTTTATTTGTTTACATGTTCTGAATAATGTAGCAATATTGAATGTATTGTTTTGCTTGAATACTTTCTGCCTCAGCTTCATAGCAAGACAATATGGCATACAGAATGCAATCTTTACAGACAAAACTGGCAACTAGCTCAGTTTTCGAAATTATTTAAGTTTTGCTAAACTAAAAAAAACGCATATCGATTTGATTTTTTTTTTACAAAATCGGAGCCAAAGATTCCGACCATCAGGAATTATATATGTAAAATAAGACGTTTTATAACTTAAGGATTGCTATTGCTCACGGGCCTACAATTCTAAATATAGACACTACAAAGTTGACATGATTTAGCTTTGTTAAAAAAAAAAGGCGCAGTAGACTTAACGTAATCATTTACGTGAGAGACACCAAATGCCAACTTAATCAAACTGAACGAAACAATCACCCTGTATTTAACAACTATTCAAGCACGTTTTACATTGATTTATTTAACAACTATTCAAGCACGTCTTACATTGATTTATTTAACAACTATTCAAGTACGTTTTACATTGATTTATTTAACAACTATTCAAGCACGTTTTACATTGATTTATTCATGGCAGATAGTCTTTAGGAATCGATTTTCATATAAAAACTGTTCTCAATTTTGTTTCAATTATTGTGACATTAAAAGCTCCTGCTACAGCTGAAAGGTCACGGGAGAAGATGGTAGTCATCAATATTACTGAAGCTTAGACAGAATCAGTTATTAGCTGAGAGTAGGGAAGTTGTTTAAAATCTTTTAAATCACACTGAAATAGTGCACTCCCGTTTCTCTTCGGATTTCTTTTCTCCCTTTTACTGTATCAACTGAATAAATATCCTTGGCGTCCATCTCTTATACAACTATACCCTTAGCAGGCCTATTCAAAAAGTGGTTTCTTACGTTTGTAAGAACTTTTTAATAACTGTTAATTTCCACTCAATGATGCATAGTGTCTATTTTTTACCCTCAATGGTCGATACATTCACTCCTTACTTCTTCAAATGTGTAGTCTTTTAGACGTTTTGAAGGCGGTTTGCAAGGACAAAGTCTGCAAGAAGACACTCGTATTGTATCTATTTCTTATCTTTCTTTTGCTTTTAATAAGCTTGCAAACACTTGACTTATTTAAACGAAGTGACCCTATAAATTATGTAAGTGTCCTAAGACATGGTATCAAGATTGAATAACACACAATATTTTAGGAAATTTCGTGCTTTTTTTTTAAACAACAAATCTTCAGTTTCTGTTCCAAAATCGCTTCTTGATCAAAACGCATTGTTGGGTACCTATAAAGATTAACAGTCATTTTCCATTAAATGGAAACTAATTATCCACAATATAAACACAATTAATACGTTTTTAAATTCTGAATTTAGATCAATGCACGTGTAAAACTTTTGCAACTACGAACCATTAAAGGATCTTAAGTTAACTGGTATGGGTGTGTATAGCTTGGTACTTGAAGATGGTACAATTCTGATTGCTTAACTAAGGGAAGGATATAAATGTGCGATTCAAAAACTTTGATGAATTTTCGGTACTTGGTAGCAGTATTACAAGAATAAAAATGGTTCAATCATGTTTTCTTCTTTCTAACTCAAATTTTATCAAAATTAAAGTTTAAAATGTATCTCTAATTTTAGAAAATTCTTCTTTTTTTCAAACCTAACTTCTTTTATCATCTCTGATAAATTTTATTTACAATGTGTTCTTATTGTAACCGTTACTATGAAATAAAAGGCAAAAAAGAAAACATTTTACTTTTTTCCAAAAGATACCTCAACAAAACGCATTGCCTAACCATACAACTCAAAATCGATTAGATCAAATAAAAAGAGTTCTAAAATATCCCAGACTTACTGAGAATGGAAAATTTTCTGCAATCTTGCCGAATCTACTGCTACTTTTCTGTCAATAAAATTTGATATGTCTTGTAGGCGGAAAAACGGAGATGCATGGTTATATTATGGGAGGAAATGTAAAGACTTTGTATGTAACTCTACTCGATCATTTTTTTTTCATTTTCGGTGTAATTAAGTTCCGGAAAATCTATACCAACGGTGGGTGCTCAAATCGACTTGTTGCTGTAAAGGAATGTACACCTTCATTTTTCTAAAACTGATCAAAACTGAAATGTGATGTGTCCGAAATCATCAACAGTTGTGTCAGACACATAACAGGAAGACGTTTAAACAGTGGCCAGAAAAAAAGTAAATTTCATTAAGGTAGAGTAGTAAAACAAGATAGAATAAAGTGACACGCTGTAGTCACAAAAACGCACTAACATAAACCTCAGTGTCGGCTGCACACTTAGTAATACTTCAGAAATATTTAAAATCACATTTTATAGATTATATATCAATTTTTCTTTGTAGCAAAAGTAATTTACATTTATAATTACCAGACATGCGGATTTTAGTTCTTTTCTGTAGTAAATTAACAGATCTGTTTAAAGTAAGTCTCATTAAAAGCAAATGTTGAATATCATTTGTTTGAAATTCTAGATTGTAATGTTAAGTGTTTGTTCCTGTATTTCTCTTCATTCCAGCATGTATGCAGTCTAGTTCATCAAATATCAGAGTGTTTTGTCAGTCTTCATGGATTTAATCTTTACAAAACAACTTTGATATGCCGCTGAAAGATCGAGGTTTCCTGTGAAAATACTTAGTCCAAAACAAATAAATGAAAGGCTTTTTTAGGAAGTATCTAAGCAGCACATTTGTCTCGAGAAGTATAAACCTGTTTCAAGTTCTCTTAGACCAGTTTTTCACATACATGGATAATATGAATGGACCGTAATAGCCCAGGATTTTTTTTTCAATGTGGCAAAATGTCTGTTTTAATTGGTGTTGCATGTAAAAATGATAAAATGATACATGTATAAACACAGATCGCTAGCATCTTAATCAACACTGTGTCAATATGTTTAAAGCCATTGCAATATTAAATACAAATATTTTCTTACAATGACAGAGATGCAGTGACATATGGGTATGATCAGACCCTTGCCTTTTTTGAAAAAGATATTTAAGAGAACGAGAGAGAGAGAGAGAGAGAGAGAGAGAGAAAACGATTTTTACAACAGAAAATCAGTCACCAAAGCAATGTAATGTAAATGCTAGCCAGTTAGATACATCGCTGTACGACAAGGTTCAAGTAATTGTAACGCTGTGTTTATTTCACACTAAGAACTATCATTCATTTAAAACTTTTATCTGAATAATTATTTCAAAGGGAATCATTCAAACGCTGATGACATTTAACAAAACGGCACCGCACCTTAATCCGAAATTACTGCTTTTACTAATATCTGATCTTACCAAAACGATAAGCAAACTTAATGATTAAATTGCGTTTGCCTAACTGTAAAGAAATACGGATATGTTTGCAGCTTTTTTGGATATCCAGGGGGCATTTGATGTCGTGTGGCATAACGGTTTATTTTATAGGTTAGGCAAATTGGGTGTCACTGGCAAGCTTCTTAGGTTGTTGATTAACAGTTACACAAATCTTCAGTGCATTGTCCGCTTACAAGGCATGGCTTCTGAACCAGTATCAATTCAGAAGGGTGTACGTCAGGGTGGTGTGTTATCAACTTTATTCTATTTAGTATATATAGACGAACTCATTCACCAGCTGGATAACAGTAAATCATGTGCAAGTGTCCTATCTGTCAAGTCTGGATCTCCTACATTTGCCGATGATATTACTCTCTTAGCTATGTCACCTGTCTATTTACAAAATCTTGTGGATATAGTGTATCGTTTTTCAATCTTATGGCGTTTCAATATTAGTGCCAAGAAGTCTTGTATAGTGGTCTTTACTAAAAAACGAACATTACCTCCAATCACTATTAAATACGGCAATACGTTGATTACACAAACTTCGCATACAACACACTTAGGTATACGGCAAGACGCTAACTTAAAAGTAGCGAAGCGCATTGAGGAACGTTGTCAAAAGGCGAAAAACGCATTTTTTGCAATGGCGGGTCTTGGTCTCCATCCCGGGGGGATAAATCCATTACTATCAACGTCCCTCTATAAAAAGATAATCACTCCAATTGTTCTGTATGGGTCAGAGCTATGGAACAACATGACAGTGACTGACAATAGACATCTCAATCAATTTCAACATTTTGTTGTTAAAAAAATTCAGGGATTCTGTAATATGACTAGATCAGATATGTGAGAGTCAATCCTGGGTCTGTATAGGCTCTCTTCTGAAGTCGATGTTAGAAAACTTATGTTTTTGCACAAACTTTTATCGCTCCCACGTGCATGTATTTCTAATGCTATATTCTGTAGGAAGTACCTTTTATATATCTCAAATGGGCAATATGTACGCACTGGTTTCATTCCAGATATATGTCGTTTACTGAACAAATATAATCTTCAATTTATTGTAAGTGATTACTTTTCAAGTAAGAATATTCCTTCCAGATATGAATGGAAACGTATTGTTCATGAGTCAGTTGCTTCTAAAGAAAATGATTTATGGGTACATAGACTAAACTCTGACCCAGACTTTGAATATTTTAAACTTCTACACGATAATATAAGCCCAGCAGTCGTATATAAAGTTTATGATACTAGTTGCTCTGAGCACAATTTGAAGACAGAAATAATCGCATCAATATGGGTACGATCAGTATCAACAGAGAATGCCACTTGTGATATATGCAATGTTTTTTATGATGACTACCTATCCCATGTGTTAAAAACCTGTTCAATTTCTTGTCAACGTAGAAATGTTTTCTTTCAAGAGTTAGCCTTATATTTAGGTACAGATTTTGTGAATATAATCGAATCTATGGATGAGAAACATTTCCTGATACTAATACTAAGTGGTAAAAACGAATATTTTTGCTTAGAAAGCGAGATGGAGGAAAAGATGTTTCTCCAAAAAGCCTATGACTTTATAATAGATTGTGTTCTTCTAATGCCTTAGAAAAGGTGAGCGAAGTGGTCATTGACTGTTGTGGGTATTAAACGCTCCTGCAGTGAGAACTCGCTATCACTATATTGAGTGAAAATTTTGACAGAAATGACAGTAGCCTTGAAAATATGCCAATAAATTTATACAGTGGCAGTGGTAATTTCAGTTATGTGATGCCATTTAACACTATTGCTTTTGTCATTCAACATTCAAATTTATATAAGATTATTATGTATTAATGATGTTTGCTGTCTATATTATTTTTGTTCAGTAGTTAGTTTGTTTGTAAGACATTTGTATAGAAATCTTCCTTGAGGAGGAAATAAAGAATCTATCTCTATCTATCTCTATCTATGCAAATACAGCCTCTCCTTTGAACTTGATAACAACCTTTTTTAATGAAAATGTCACCAAGGTATGCTTTTTTTTTGTTTTATAAGAAAGTTTCTGAAAATAAACGGTACTTTTTACGCTATTTCAGAAGGAACAAATTCCATTCTATTTGCAATTTTTCGCAACAAAAGACTAGCTGTAACAGTTATTAATGATGTTTTGCTGTGCGGGTTTGTAATTAAAGCACCTTTCTGCAGTCATAACAGCAGTACAAGAATATTAAGTCTCCCCCCTTATATATTATCTTCTTGCGATACAACAGTCTGGTCAATACATACAAATATTTTACCAACGGTCACATTAGGCGAATTACCAAATAAGAAAAAAAACAACAAACAAACAAAAAATACGCATTTATAAAAAGCAGCTGTTATCAATAAACATTATACATTACAAATGCTCTAATTCTGGCGGTTTGAACACAGACAATCTAAATAAAAAGAGTCTAGAGAGCCGACCTTCAAAGTCTATTTAAACAGTTTACTTTACAAACATCATGAGCTTCTGTACAAAGTAAGTAGCAACTTCTATGTTTACCAGTATATGCTTCTCTTAGATCCTAGTTTAGAATGATAAATTAGTTGATTGAATGCTGAAAGACAATAAAACTGTAACATAACACGCTATTCAGGGAAATAATATTCAGGGAGTCAAATAAAATAAAACAGCGACTGGCAGTGGACAGATTAGTTTACGTGGCTATTTTGTTCTGGTGGTATTGATTTGTTATCGGCAACGTGTTTGTTATATAACAGTGAGTCAGAAAATCTTCTATGGGCATCTAATCTCATGCATTGTCAGATGGTAATGATTTATCCATTCGTGCCTAACCAGAGCCACTGCCCCGAGTTAACTAACAAAGACCAACATATTTCCATTTCTTTCTTTAAAGGGGCTGTGCTCCGGATAACAAAAAAAGAAAGTTTTCTTGTATTATAAATTTCTTGTAATATTTATGACTAATGCTTAAAAAATAACCTACTGACAAAAAATAAGTCAAATGATTACATTATAAATTGATTTTTTCCCTTTCAAAATGCTATACCGTAACGCGACGGTATAACTATATCGTATAAGATTTAAAGTAAATATCTATATTATCACATGCGGCGATGGTGGTGACAGTAAAAGCGTTGGAAATATTTTGTTAACATGAGGGTCCAGAGTTCGAATCAGGTTGGAGCGAAAATATTTTTTCTATTCTATTTTGACTTTTATAATCAGTTTAAGTAAAATATTATGTTGTTATAATCTCACGGCATCTAAATATATAATTTATGAAAAAAAATTCTTTATGTCAAATCTGGAGTACAGCCTCTTTAAAAGCAAACGTGTCAAAGACATGTCATGATATTTTTAAACGTACCTAACAAAACCAAGAGAACACAACAACAACAAAAAAACTATTCAAACTATTTATCTCATTTGCCTGATTCTTACCCTTAACAAGCATACACGTAAAGTCAGTGTCGGAGGTATAAGAACAAATATATACTATGTTATTGGCCATTTGGTGGCAATGGATAACAGTTAATATGAAACAAAACATATTTACCTTTGCGATGTGCTTTACATTAACGTTAAAGGTTTGCAAATTCCATAACTCGTATGTTGATGTTCAATTCAGCTTTAATCGGACATTCGGTGTGACATTAACAATGTTGGGATTACTCTCTGTTGCCAACAACATTGGTGCAAATAAAAGAAAATGTTGTCAACCTTGTCTTTGACATTGTATTGAACTTCCAGCTTCCTGACAATCAAACTTAATGGACAAAAATGTATAAAACCCCAACAAGATGCTACTCGGGTATGGTACTAAGTCCAAATATGTATTTATAACTCTCAATTTGACCGCTGAATTCAAGAAACAAAACTGTAACTGCCCATTTCAGTGACGAATATTATGAAGTTAAACTCCTTGGAATGAGTAGGACTGTTCTCAGCGTTGCGCACCAGATATTGATTTTCTTAGAAAGTGCTTCAGCCTTACTTGAGGAGAACTTCTTGCGGTGAGTAAATACATTCAAGTACAGAGAGGTGAAATGAATTTCATTTCAATCATTTGATTATGTGCGTATCGGCGGAAAGGGAAATTAAAGACATAAATTATAAGAAAAACTAAAGCAATTAAAATCGGTTTTTGTATTTTTTCTGTTCAAATGTTAAAGTTCGTTCAGTTCGAATTTTCTAGATTTTTTTTAAAATGACCTTCACATTTAAATACTTTCCTTAAATATAAGTAAACCAATTCTTGAAAATATCCGTATATAGTACAGGATAAATGGTTTCTTAATATGACATTGACCTTCGAATATTCTTTATTTTAAATACGTGTGACACAGCTCACAAAACAAAAAAGAACTTGATATCATAAGACATGTAATGAATGAAATCCAAAGTTTCTACAATCATTTGGAAGGAATAATATATAATTTTCGATATATGTGAAACTTTAAAAAAACGAATATCTGAAATTTCTTAAAGACATTAATATCATGTTCCAATACAGTTTAATACGGCATTCATCAGCAAAGTCATCAGCCGTTGTAAATTGAAAAGTTTCTGTTCATTAAATGAGCTATCTTTTAAGTGTCTTCTTAGTTTTAGTGTTTGCATCTTCTGACTGACTGTTCCATTCTGAAATCTTCTACAAGACGTGTTTGCAAATTCTAAGATACTAAAATGACATAACCAAAAAACATGAACAGAAAGACAAAAATTATACGTATAATTTCCATTTTATTACACTAGTCTTTTAAAACTTTAGTATCTTACTGACAAACGGAATGTAGACTGCCAAATATATCAAATCACACAACTGAATCTCCCTATAGCGTTCTACCACCTTCTTTTATCTCAGCTCAAACATTGCTTCGAAAACAACAACTGTCATACATTGCAGTAAAAAAAAAAGATTATTGACGAAGTAACACCAACAATCAAAAGACAGAAATTAATATAGGTTATTCTAGAGGTAAATTGGAAAACCAAATTCATAAGGGGTTAAAGTCCTCTACTTTGTGTGTGACACTAGTCAATATATTTTATCTTTTACACAAAAATAGAAACCAATCTCTAATATATCAATGTTTATGCATGTAACTGACAGCTCCATAGTCTCTATCTCGATCAATGTACGAAATATGGCGATGAATTATTCCAAGCGGTGTATCCGTATGCATATACAACTGTGACAAAAATAAATTGGATTTATTTTGATGAATGTCTCCGTTCATATGTTTACATTTTCTGAATATTTGTACCAATATTGAATTATTGTTTTGCTAGAAAGATCTGACCTCACTCACATTTGTGAAGTCATTTGCCATAAGTATTTTTTTTGTTATTCTCAAGTTCCTTGGATTCGGTCATCTAAAGGTCACATTAAGATAATATTATTATATTGAGAAATCAAATATATTACGAATACCTATTCATTGTTTCATTTTCCTCTTAAAACTAATTGTTCTTGTTGGAGCTGGTACACAAATGCTGAGATACTCCGGTCAAAGGTCCTTACGTTAAACTTTTTTTCTGCAATCGTGTTTATTTTGCCCTCTGAGTTTAATATTGACTTCTATTGCTAAGTCGCAATACTTCCAGTGAAAACAGCATGTTTTCTCAAATAGATATAGACATTTGTATGAGACAATCAGAGACCATATGAAATTAATTTGGTAATAAAAGGTTGAATCTTTGAAAACTTTTGCCGTGTCGCCCTTAGTAAGGTTATGACAGAAGAAATATTTCTTGTCTTATTACTTTAAGATACATCCAGGTACAAACTCTGTGATAAATGCTATCATATTAATTGAATAAATAGAGAAAATAGCTTCTATAATCCTTTCTAAGGACTCTCTAATCTAGGAAGGATTACACAATACGCAAGTGTCGCGATAAAATCAAACTGAAGATCAACTATGCATCAATAAGCTTTTTCGAAATACTAGTACAAGCTTTTTCTGGATGAGTAGATACATATTTTTCGGATAAGGCATTGGAACTGGACACGAAATTTTTTTCTATGTGAGGTTGTTGTTACAAGTTGGGTTTTGTCATGCAGTGCGGATAATTGGACAAATAATGAAAACCAAACGGTACTAATGACTGATATCGTTTAGCCTCTCCCTCAGAGTCCGCAAAGGCGAGGTGGTTGACTTTTACAGGTTACCTTCTAGAAATTATGTGCTTTGTATGATATGGTGACACGAAGTTTTATTTTTTATGTACAGGCAAATCTGATGAAGATATTCAATAAGTCTTAAAATAAATTTTTAAATTGCTTAAATTTATTGTTATATAATGTGCTTAATTTTAGTGTTTTACGAATAACACAATAAATCAAAGAAGACATCAGGATATGTCCGCTTCCCAAAAGCATTCTCATTCAGCCTTATTCTAAGTTCAAAACTTCATTCATTATATACATGTAAGACGCACAATATATGTCAAGTAAAACAAATTGACAAGCACCATGTCTATTCATTTCTGCGTTGTACATTGATTTATCTAAGACAGATGGGCTTTAGGACATAAAATGTTCAACAAATATATTTTCAATTTTTCTTCAGACACTGGCGAGCTTCTACAGCTAAAGGTTACAGTGGAAGTTAGAAGATACACATTATCTTTATTTTTTTAATCAAGGTTTAAAGCAACGAGAACAACAATAGCAATTTATTTACTTAATTTTTTTCACTATTCCATGTTAAATATTTTTATACTTGACTTTTTTTTATAGGTTGAACTTAAAAAAAATCGAATGGATAAAAACAAACAGAAGCCCAGTTTTGCCACGTATTATATAACATGTAAGCGGAAAACTTGATGCCTGGCTTTTGTAATTTCATCAAAGAAATGTAAAGCTGATACGACTGTCTGGAAGTTATAAATCATTTGGTCGAGTAAACAGGATTTATAAAATAATAATAATTGGTCCCATAGTAAAAGCAATGCTTCTGCAACACTTCTGTGATCTTTGATCACAATTTGGGGGCGGCTAGGACGTTTGACATTCTAGATAAAATATACCTTGTAAGGAAAGATGTAGAGGTGTCTTACAGTCATATAATTTAAAAGTATATTTAAACGATCAACCTTTTGCTTATATATAAAGTTAGCAAATTGTCATATACATGTTTTGACCTCCTAATGTTTTACAGGGCTTATCCTGTCAATTGACTATCTGTGTGTATTTTTTAATACTTGCAATAATTAAAGATTTTACAACTCGTCGCCTTTACAATATAAAGAGTTTTTGGTATATTCCCGAATCATTTTTGTGATATCTGAAGTTGAAAAAATGTTGTTAACAATGCACCGCGGATTTAAAGTAATTCAAAATTACAAAACCTGATGCCATTAAACAAAGCGACGACGTACTTAACCCCGTAATTCCCTATTTTGTGTATATGAAATCTATCCACCACAAGGAACATGTTTTATAAAATTGCATTGTAAGCAAAAAGACGTCTTTGTTGTTGTAAAATTATCCCATGTAATTGTCTAGACATGCAAATGCAGCCTCCTCTTGAACTGGATTATAACCCTGTTTTTATGAAAATGCAACCGGACTACTTTATTATGGTTTCATAAGGTTTTCTTTGAAATGCAATTCCCATTTATTTTCTATCAGCACTGGCTTTCAAGCCGAAAATCCATTTCTGTGTACTTTGACAGAACGAGACCTGACATGAGTGATAAGTCAACGGTGTTTTTTATTACTATAATTTTTGTTTCTATCTTATTTTATTGTTGTTTTTTATTATATTACAGTGCACTATGAGTTATAGCCAAAAATGCAGTGAGAAATAATAGTATTTGCACCTTTCTTGTATAGAATAATACCATTATTATAGACAGAAACACAACGATAAATAACTGCTTTTAATTTTAAATGATCACTTGCTGCTTTGTATGCATGTTTCTGCACACGCACTTTCATTTTGAAGGACAAAAAAAGTTTTATCTCAGATCAGTTTCAGCTATTAACACGAACTCGTAATTAGCTTGATTCCATCACGAATGTCTTCCACAGATTGTCTCAGCTTTAGTTAAAGTACAAACTAATATTTCCCCTAAAATACTGTCAGGTAGTTTACTGGTTATGAGTACCCTTTAAAAAAGCAGAATGAATGCTAAGTATATACCATACAATGAGAAACTGATCTTTAACCCTGAACATGTTGAAATTTTGTAATGGATTTGCCCAGCTTTGAATTTGGAACAGTCCATTCAAAGTTTAAGGGATTTCAATATCAAAATTAAAAAAATGGAGCTACCAACAGTTAAGAGCCTGGTCAGACTGCACGGATGTGCAGGCTGGCATGGTTCTATACTGGTGGCAAAGGCTTATCACTTTCGGTTCCAGTAGGTTAAGGGTTAAAGATAGTTTCAAATAAGGTAACTGCAGCATTTCGCATTTCCTGAAGTTTCTAAATGTATTTAACTGCTCTAAACCTCATGAAATCGATTTATTCAGGTAAGACAAAATTTAAGTTCGTGCTGTTTTTTTATCTTGAAAACTGTAAGATTCATACATTGAATGCTGACAGACAAAAACATTATTATGTAACGAGCCTTTTCACAAGTGTTATATTAAATAGGTGAGTCAAATAAAGTATGGCAGATAGTCTGGCAATGGACTGAATATTGTGCTATATTTTGCAGACGACATTTTCAGACGGTATTGATTTGTAATCAGGAGAGATTCTTGCGTTTGTTATATAACAGTGAGTCAGAAAATTTTCTATGGGGATTTAATCTCATACATTTCCAATCGGTAATGATTTATCCATCCGTGTCTAACCACCAATTTTTCCCAAGTTTGCCCACCATGCTAGGATAAACAAAGGTGATCACACGTCTCCTTTTTTAAAACAAACATAACCCATCAACATTTTTATCTGAATCTTTCTCAACATTTGTACAAGTTATCAAAAAAAGGAACTAAAAAAAAAATAATGGCACTCCTTTACTTTATTCTGACCCTTAACAGATTTTTTGTGACGAAAATGCATTAAAAAGCACTCTAAGTCGACAAGTCCAAGGCAAAGAGAAATAAAACCGAAGTGAAAAAAGATCTTCGAAAAATACGACGTAGTTTAGGTTTGTGCATATTGCTTATCAAATAAGCTTTTGTTAGAGATAGATAGGGACAAAACGAAGATGTTTCTAAGTTCGAACTTGACTTGGTTCAGATGTCCTACGCAGATTATGGTCGTTAACCTTTTCTTATAAAGGTTCGCATTTGTTTCAAAATTCTTATAAAACCTCTGGTTAGAAATACCAGCTGAGCATACTGATAAAATGGAGAAAATACCAGTGTTAAACACGAATCAGGCCCGGATTTACCGGGGGGGCTTACAGGGCCCAAGCCCCCCCAGCTGGCCCGTTTGTAAAAAAATAAAAGGGCTCATTTTCAAAGACTCTTAAACATTTTATTCAGCTCTTTTCACCTCGTAACAGAAACACAGTCAACCTTTAAATTTGCAATGGTCATGCAATATTGCGTAACAACTGATAACGAGTTCGCCACTTTATAGCCGTGTATATTACACAATGTACCGTATATTCGGCGACACGGATTATCAGAGAATTCTCCAGACTGATCATGATGTATAGTTTTCAAGCGTCTAGTAACCTTGACGTATTTGATAAAGTTGTTAAATGAGCGTCTGCTGGCCATGATCAGTTGCCTGATGATATAGGTACATTGACTGATGACATCACAAGCACCTGTTACCAAAATATAGCTGAACTACTGGTTGGCAAATAGAACCAATATTTATATACATTTGATAGCAGCAGAATTTTTAACTTTAAATAACTTTTTTCTTTGTGAGCCGAATTTTAAGATTCTTATATCATTTGAAAGCTCTTTAAATTCATATTTTGAAAATATAAGCAGATTTTGAATTTTTGCTTTTAAAGAAGAAAACTAAACTAATTTATACCTGTCATTTCAGCATTTTTCTAGCAGCTCAGATGCACTATATATATGTTTAACCATTTACAAACAAAAAAGTAAACAGTTTTGACAATTATTTTTTAAATATGTAAAATATGAGTTTACAGGCCTTTTAAATGATATAAAATATTAAATTATTTGATGAAAAATGACTTTATAACTGTATTTACAAAATTACTATGTTTTGCAATTTTATCAACCGCCATGTTTTTGCCAACCTTCAAAAAGTTACCTGTATCTCTTATCAGTTACTTGTTACTATTAATAGATTTCAAAACAATAACATTCAACGTTCCTATTGTGCAAACTCCAATCGTAACAACTCGGCCTTTCCCGACAACTTCGTATAAAGACATATTGAAGTCGCCCGAGGTGTTCCGAATGGTGCAAACTCCACACAGCGGTTCCAAACTTTCAGTACATGATGATGGTCGAAAGAAAATAAACAAAATTTTAAACTTTTTCTCAAGTTACATTTTTTAAAATTTCATTACACACAGGCATGTTTAATCGATGCAGTTCCAATTGTAACTAAACTAAACAGAGAAAAAAATAAATTCTTAAAAAAAGTTCATACATGTTTATATAGCTGAAATCCAGCTAAGGTTAACCCGTGTCTGCAGAGATCTTTCCAAAGAATGAAGGGGAGATCACTGCGAGGAGATTGGATAGTGTGATGACGTTGTTATTTGTTATGAAAATTAATTTATTGATAAATCATTTGTTTCAGAGGACTTTATAAATATAAAATAAAAAAAGTTAGAACTTGTCATATGTTTTTTGCCTTAGTTGAACATTTCAAAAAATACCAATACATTTCTTTTAAATTCTCACACAAATTTCATTATATTTTTATGCCTAAAATGCACCAAAATGAGCCATTTAGTCCACCTTTTTAAAAAATTTTTTTGGGGGAGGCCCCCCAAACCCCCCCTACAGAAGGGGGTCACCCCCTTCCGTACCTTCCCCTAAGCCCCTCCAGTCAAAAATTTCTGGATCCGGCCCTGCGAATAGATTTACTGATTTTATTGTCAAACCTCAGTAAGATTTAAAAGCTTGCACCTGCTTATCAAAAGAAGAGGTTATCTAAACATAGATAAAAATAATATGTATAAAACAATGCTATCAAAAGATTCTAGGACCCTTATACGGACAGAATTGCATTTTACACACGTGCAAAAGTAAGAAAAATAAAAATAAGAAATACTAGCGCCTAGTTCAGAATGTGGTATTAAACAATAGCCTTTTTAACTGAAAACAACAAAGGACATGTTTACTATGCTACTAACAAAGGAAAACATTTTCCTGTCTGTGTGTGTGTCTAGAAAAGCTGATATAATTCTGTACCAAATGATGATTCTAACTATATTCCATGTCTTGCTACTTATTTTCCAGTAAGGTAGCGAAATTCCCTCGAAAGTGATTGTAAAAAAGGCATTTCACCAGCGAAAATTATAGCGAATACATTTGCACCATAAAGCACGCGTGCGTTGGCAAACTGAGCTTACGCAGAATTCTAAATGACCTCCACTGGCTAAAGTTTCGGTCATATTGGATGTATTGGTTAACATGTAGTATACTATTGAATAACTGAATGAAACTCAGAAGAAATGTTATTTTAATATAGCGTTGACCTTCAGATGTTTAACAATGAAACAGAAATTTGCTTGTTGTACACCTGTCGCCGTGGTTTTATGTCTTGAGTGTTAAGGATTTAACCTTGAGACGGATCAAAATCTTTTGAAAGTTTTTGTAAAATATGAACAACCTTTGCCTTTATTAGGCAATGTAAGAAGACATATTCGTCGCTTTATAACTTCATGAGAGTATATTCATGGCTAAGTTCTAATGCAGAAGAAAGCATATAACACAACTTAATAGCGTAAATCCTTGATCTTGACAACTAACAGACTATGTCTGTCAATGATTGCCGGTGGAGAAATACCATAAAATATTCAAACTCACGATAAACAAATACTATATCATGCTCGATACATGCTGTTTTTTGCAGTCTTTTAGAATGTAAGGCATTTTCTAGATGGATGTATTGACCGGCTTAACAGACAGGAGCATCATTTTATTCATTAATTGGTAAGTCAGTTTTCGCTTTAAAACTTCCAAATCATTCGCTTCAAAGCTCATAGGGTCTGTCTATCTGACAGAAAATGTCGGAAATGTTACTAACATAATTTACTTTAGCGAGGTCAGTGGTTTTATGTATTTAAGCACGGTTAATTAGAGGTGATAGATAAATTCATATTGATATATCTCTCCTCTCTCTTCGCAATGATGAAGGTTGTAACGCTTTGTCAGATAGCGATTAAAGAAAAAAAGTCTACAAGAAAAATATTGACTTGTGAATATTCTAGAATTTAAGATATTCTACTTAAAACATAACATTGCTATATCCGATTGCATGAACCCATTTTAATTCAAACAGTAAAATAAACAAAAAGAACTTTGCAATATATATGTAGCAGCACGATTAGATTCTGCTGGAAGGTGTAGAGATCTGAAATATATTTTCAAATCGTTCGTATTTCTTAATGAAGGATAAAATAGATTTGTGAAGTTAGCGGCCTAGCGGCCTGGCGGCGTGAAGTTAGCGGCCTTGCGGCCTAGCGGCCTGGCGGCGTGAAGTTAGCGGCCTGGCGGCGTAGCGGCCTGGCGGCGTGAAGTTAGCGGCCTAGCGGCGTGAAGATGGCTGCCTTTATCACAATTTAGGTTGATCTTAAAAACGGATTGAAATCTATTTTTACAGCATATAATGTAAATTGCAGGGGTGTAGAAGAAAGTTATCGACATGATTTAGCTTTTATTTTTTAAAATAATATTTAACAAAGTTCTAGCTTATCTGCAAAGACGATTCGGAATCTCTTTGTACATTTACTTCCATGTACTCTTTGAAAATTACATTTCAGTGGATGATTAAGTAAAATATCAACAAGAACTAGCTTTGATTTTTTTTAACTTTTCGAAGCCTGGCGGCCTTTCGAAGCTAGGTCGCTAACTTCACAAATCTGGATAAAATAGTACTATAGGAATACACTTTGGCAGTAAACATTTGTTACAAGAATGTTTATTGAATGTTATGTAACCTTAATGTACGAGCCCATCCGACACATTGACGCAACTTGAGCTGCACAGTGAGTGCTTTAGAAAAAGCTTTGCAGACGACAGCTGCAGACAAGATCTTTTATACAATGGTTGGGTTAAAAACAATAAACGAATATTGACTAGGACCAAGAGCATTATGCAGCATTGTTGAGAATAATTAGATATTTCAAGAAGTGAATTCGTACCCTTCCTTATAGATATATTGCTACATAGTTTAAACTGTATTGAATGGTGACAAATATCAATAATGTAGAGTGATAACTAGAAGTGATTTTACCGAGTAACTTTCCATACTTTAACTTTCCTCTGACTGAGATCCACATTCTTATTATTTGAGAATTAGTAAACCGATGGCAAGTACTTTCATAGCAACACTGGCTGCTAGTAAGCACGTGTGTGAGACATAAACAATACTTCGTGGATCAGCTGTTTAAGGTAGTGAATTTATGTATGGACTCTGCGAATAAGCAGTCACTAACTCGACATGACCTCAGAATATAATTACCATTATGATATTGAATGGCTGTATACAATGTTTGCTTGAGCTCTACCACTGAAACGCTTGAGTTTAAATTTTGTTACAATATCATAATGTCATACGGATGCTCTGATTGGTTGCAGTAAGGTTTTACAGGTACATGCTAAGTTTCCAGTTCTCTTAACAGCGACATTTTAACTTTGCAAAAATCTTAGTATGAATTTGTAAATATACGATTTCGCACAACGAAGCTCACTTTTTTAATACTGATGAAGGTGACACATATTAGCCTTGTTCAGAAGGGGTCAATAAACCTGCGTAAGACACCAAATGCCAACTTAAACAAATTAAACGTGAAAAGCAACAGGTCTAAAAGAATTATTTTGCCTTAAACATTGATTAAATCCATGAAGTGGAGTTTTCAATCTGATTAAAATCATCTCCTAAATAACGCTCTGCTATTAGTTAGATCGTGTACTTCAGTCAGACTGTGGAGTTTTGGAAATCCTTTATGATTAAAATTGACGATTTGTTTGAATTTGCGAATAACTTCTTTACATCTTGAAGGACAAGAAAAGACATCTACCAATTTAACTAGCGCTAAAAACATACCGACATTTCTTGTAACTATATTGCAAAAGTGCAACAATGTTGTTCTAGAAATATTTGGCTAATAGTAAGAAATCCTTCCGCTAATGTTCTTACGAAGTCTCAACTACACAGATGTTGTCTGGATTGATAACATGTAATTTCTTTACATAATGTCTGTCCTTCTGTCTTTCCTGAACTAAAATAAGAAAATTAATCTTTGAAGAAAAAACTCTGTCTGTTTTGTCAACAGAAAGCCACGCTGATAACCGGAAGTTGAGCTTTTTTTTATTTTATTATTATTTGTTTTATTTTTTATTTTTCTTTTGAAAACTGCACCGCACAGAAGTAGCTGGTACTCTATTGATTTATTAAAAACTTTGAGTATGCATGCACAATTAGATAATACTTTTTAAAGAATTCCATTCTTCTTATGCAAAAAGTGTGTTCTGGTTCATCCTACTTTTCTTTATAGATAAACAAAAATAAAGAACGCCGTATTTGTCTCAAATTTTAAGTCATTTTCATCTTGTCTATATCATCTTACTGTAAAATTGTAACGCCGCAAATTACAGACTGTACAAATCTGATAAAGAGAACCAGAGGTTTTCCTGTATTATACGGGTGTTTCGGCTCAACAAACGTTTCATTATTGGATCAACAAGAATTTTAAATTTTTATTGTGAATAATCTACATTCATTAGGTGTTCATTTAAAGAGTACATTTATATATTTCTCCAAATTGTTTTAAAACCTCTCATTCATTATTATTAAGAAGAATACTATTGCTTTACAGCGCAGCTAGACTTATATTAAAATATGCTATTCAGTCCATCAAGCGACTTTCGAAATATCAAGAAAGACCTTCAGCGCTGACCTTTATATCTAAGTCTTTTCATTCTAAAACATAGCACAATATGGTAATGTTATAAACAATTTAAATAAAAACTGTATGAGTTGGATAGTTATGAAATAACAAATGGTCACTTATCAACAAAAACAAACGCTATATCTCTAAAATGTGAATAACCAAAATGCACAGCTAAAGCGATCGATGAAGACTTTTGAAAATATAGCACAGACTTACTGCAAAATGACAAATAAAGAGTTTCTGCAATACAGCTAAATTTGTAGCTTCTTTCCGGTCAGAAATTGTGGAACTGTGCATTTTGGTATTGTTGGAACAAAATAGACAGTTATCTGGTGTATCACTGAAAACCCCCAGATATAATACATAATTCCCAGATCACTTTTTTTCGAATGTTCATAAGAACTTCTGCTTAAGTGTTAAGAGTTGACTAGTTTTCCACAGAAACATGCTTTTTGGTTTTAATTCGCAACAGAAATGAAACAAGAGGGCCATGATGGCCCTGGATCGTTCACCTGAGGATTAAGCAAACGTCAAAAGCAGTATTACTTTTTCTAATTGAAGATTTGTAGGTTCCTGCGAACCAAATATCTAAAATATCAGTCAAAAAATAAAGGATCTATGACAGAAAGTAGAAAAATCTATTATTAGCTGTGGTAACCTTGGCCTTGACCCAGTGACCTAAAACCCCACCTAATTCTAGAGGTCTGTGCCAGGAACCTACACACCAAATACCAAACATATTGGTCTATAAGTGAGGGCTCTATGAGGTAAAGTTGATAAATCTATTTTTAGCCTTCGTGACCTTAACTCCACTTAGAGGTGTCTATATATCAGATATTTAAAAAAAACAGTCAAAAAATAAAGGCTCTATGACAATAAGTAGAAAAATCTATTTTTAGCCTTACTTACTTTGACCTAGTGACCTCAACCTCCACGTAAGGGCAGAAGTCCTTGCAAGTTACCTACATACCAAATATCTCAGGCATCCATAAATATATGAAGACTCAAAGGGGAAAAGTACAAAAATCTATTTTTAGCCTTGGTGACCTTGATTTTGATCCAAGTGAATGGCAGAGATTCATGCAAGGTGCCTATATACCAAGTATCTAAGATAGCTGTCTATAGATTAAGACTCTATGACGAATATTTGAAAAGTCTATATTTAGCCTTGGTGACCCAGGGGCAGGGCCAATTTTATAAAACTTTGTAGAGGTCTACTAGCCATATAACACATCAAATATCTTAACAGTAGGTCTTGTGGATACTGACGAGAATATTCTTTTTTCTATGCAAGCTTTTACAAAAATCAAGTGACCCCTGGGCTGGAGTCAGTTTTGACCACAAGGGTATCATTTGAACAATCTTGGTACAGGACTTCTAGATGATGCTCAATACAAACTATCTAAGCACCAGACCCTCTGGTTTCATAGGAGAAGTTTTTCAAAATTTTCCCTATAAAATCCGTTAAATCAAGTGACCCCCGGGGTGCAGCCATTTATGACCCCAGAAGCATTATTTGAACAATCTTTGTAACGGAGCTCTCGGTGAAGCTGTATGCCAAATATCAAATCCCAAAGCATAATGGTTTCAGACAAGAGGATTTTTGAAGTGTTTCCTATATATGCCTCTACATAAATATGTGACCTCTAGGGCGTGACCAATTTTGACCCAGGGACATAATTTTAACAACTTTTGTACAGGATATCTGGATGACAAACCATTCAAAATATCTAAGCTCTAGGTCTTGTGGTTTCAGATTTTTTAAAGGATTTTTTAGTTGCCATAGCAACCAGAGTTCTGCATGGAACTGAATTCTTTAAACAAATTTGGTAGAGCTTCAAGCAAGGAACAACCCTGCCAAGTTTTATTATCTCTGGCCAATTAGTTTTAAAGGAGATATTGTTTGAATCAAAATGTTGACGTACGCACGACGACGGACGACGAATACCA
The DNA here is from genome assembly GCA_012932295.1 of Cyclina sinensis. Taxonomy (NCBI): domain Eukaryota; kingdom Metazoa; phylum Mollusca; class Bivalvia; order Venerida; family Veneridae; genus Cyclina; species Cyclina sinensis. The sequence goes on along the minus strand of JAAONU010000012.1, from coordinate 13,529,022 downwards.
ATCGATCACAATAGCTCACCTGTACTCAGGTGAGCTAAAAGATTAAGCCATGTAGACCCCATGTATTTTAAAACCCGGCTGACAACTGTGTCGAATCTCTTGATTCATCTGTCTAGATTATTGACAGATACATGTCAGAGGAAACCTTACCGGAAGAAAGATTGTTCATTTCCTTACACCCCGATGAAAAGATAGAGTAAATTAACAAACATCACTAAAAGAAACTTGAAGACTGATTAATGTGAAAACAAATTACAAAGCACACAAGACTGTCTTCAAAGCCCTTAGTGAATTAACATCAGATAACAAATAATCTTTAAGTGCTTTAACAAATAAAACAGATTAATTAATATTCATAAATGACGATAAGATTTGTCTCATTGCTATGACAGAAGGCAATGGTTTTATGTGCTTGCATGCATCGTGTATAATCATCCAGAAATGCATAGTCAAAAAGCTTCCTTTTACAAGAACAAGGCTTTTAGGGTTGATGTCGCACGTACTTTAAAGCGTTTTCAATTTCACTTTTATCTCCAAGCAGTTTAATTGTTTTTCTTGTAATTCTAATCAAAGCTGAACTCAGTGTATTGGCACAAAAACGAAATCTTTCAGCAAAAAACAGACAGAAGGAAAAGAACATCAAATTTCTATCGCCAACATTTACTCGCGAGGATGAACCCATTATACGGTGTCGTATGTTTATAACTGAAGAAGGCAATTTTCGGGCGATATTGTATAAACAATTGCCAGCCGTATGTTTCCGAAAATTTTCGAAATATTTCTGGCTGATGACAGTTATTGACTGCTTTTTTCTTTCCTTTTTTGTCTATGTCCTATCTATCGCTGTGATTCGTGTCTTACATTTTTTTGAAGACTTGTCAGTAAATATAACAGTGCTTAGAGCTGTACTGAATGTTGGTAAATAAAAGAAAGTAAACAGGTTAATCTTAGTGAATCAGATACATGCAATACTTATCATTGCATCGTTAATTACACGTCAGGCCCAAAGACGGCCTTATATCCTATTAACTAACACACTGATATCAAAAATTAGTTAAAACAGCGACCACTTAAGAATGCAATAGATGTTTCATAGACACTTCATATAACGGCAATGAATTATGCAAGTTTGACAGAATTCCGTACCTTTATTAAACTTTGTGGACAATTGGAACTGCTCTGAAGTTGATCCTTTTATTAGCAGAGCTGAGCTAGAAACTCTAACGTGATTATGAAGTTGACACGCATTAGTCATGTTCTGATAAGGTAATTAAGATAACTTGGTAGGCAAGAAACACATTGATACGTAGCTTAAAGTCGGCGAAGAACATTCTGAAGACGCAAAAGTGTTGGATACATGTGATTTCACACACAATTTATATATCCAATTTTGGCACAATTATTTTCATCCCGCTACTTGGACGAATCAAATACATTTGATCTAAATTTACTGACATTCAATATTTCACTGAAAAAGAAACCAGAATTAGTAGAATGATATTAGACGTTATTAACTGATCCCCAGTTTACGCCACACCATGCAGCAAACTCCGCGCTACGGTTACAAGTAGAGTACGATCAGTAACCACTGCTTTCACACGAATCACGTGATGATGGTCTTATCACATGATTGTGTCAAGATAGCGGATACGCCAAAGAAACCGTTGAAAAATTGTTTCATCTGTGATAAACAGCGGCACTATAATTTGAGCTCTGGTGTCAAGTCAGCCGATATGATTGACAAAATTTCATTTCTGTTAAAAAAGAACTTTAGTATAGTAGTGGAGGCAAACAGAACGAAATTATTGATGACTTGAATGATTTCTTTTTCAAAAGCGGTCATATTGTTTTGAAATAAACGGTGCGATATTAAAATTATTCTCATAATATTTATGTTTCCGAAATTACTTTTTATTTGAGTTCACATCTAACATCTTACAGTCTTGAAACATTAGCAAAACCGTGTTTACTTTAAAAAAAATCAAAATTGAAAAAAAAAATCATATCGTCAAAAATCTGGACGAAAATGTTGTGACGGCAGAGATCGAATCCTGTAAGGGTAGATCACTGCGTGGGAGATTGACCATGTAGCTGTAACTTCGCTGAATGAAGGGGAGATTACGCCTTTTTGTTGCAAGGTTGAACCCACTTAATTTACATGAATATAAAGGGATCAAATATTAAGAAAATATTTGTTAATTACTATCAAACATGATATTTTTATGTTCAAACTAATTAAATATTTCATACCTTGGTTAAATTTCAGTACTTTTATTCAGTGAAACGATTTAATAATTTAAAAAAAAATCAACAATAAGAACTTGTCTCAAACATTTGCTGTACCATTGAGCGCCGACCAATAATGTGTGTGAGAGATATCGTGTGACAAAAGTGACAGTTAATTAAAACAATTCTTCCTTTATAAATTGATTTTTTTTTCTATGGGGAATTCATATATACAATATGGTTGTAAGTAGAAACGCTGGTAAATTTAATATTATATCACTCAATATATATATATGTAGATTTTTTTTTCTGCAATCGGACTTCCATAAATCGACCGATTCTGGAAAAATGAAACTGCATGTGAGTTAATAAAACATGTTAGAACTCGTAATTGGAGAAATGTAGAGGTTTAGGGTTGTGTAGTATTACGGTAATATCGGAGAAAAACACAACGACATGATTTGTGATTCTACCAAATGACTTTTGACACTTTAGAAAACTAATTACGGCCTTACTAGTGATGTCATTGAGCATATAAAAGATACGTGGGTGTTGAGAAGACGACTTGTTCCTCTTTAATAATGCTTCAAACATGCATGCAGAAATAAATTAGTGTTTGCTTACACTAGCTGTCTTGAAATAGAAGTGTTCACGTCCTGTAAGACTATACAGCATGTTTATGTTGTGATAGGCGCGGTTGAAGTTTAAAAACAGTGGAAAAAAGAAAATTAGTTCATAAAAAATAAATTAAAGGTTAATATAACCAAATCATCTAAGCTAATACAACTTTTTCAATAGTTTATCAACTTGATTCGCCTTTTGGCATATGGTTTGACACGTTAAAGCCAGTGCATATTTTCCATCACGGCATCCAGCTGTTCTTAAGTGGATATATGTTTGACAAAAATAAAAGTAACTTTATACAAGAATAAAAAGTATGCCCTTGTATACGTATGCAGTGTCTTGCTTTCATAATATCGAAATACTTCTAGGCTGTACCACATTTTTTGTAATATGGTTAAGTTCAGAGCAGTACAGGAATATTGATTATGTCTAAGGGCATTGGTCTGTTCAATACTCGTATTCTGTAATATAATTATAGTATTCTGTCAATAAAAAGATTACTCGGGTTTCTTTTTTATACGAGTCTGAATGGTGGAAATATCAAAACAGAGTAAAATAGGACATTTTTCTAAAAATACATTAACTTTACGACACTTCCGCAAATGGTTTTCTGTTATATTCGTTAATAATTAATAAGTACAGCTAATGTCATGTAACGGATGTTCTATCGGCATGTAGTTTAAAACTTTAATGCTATTATCAGAACTGATCGGGGAATAAGAAAGTGCAAGAAATTGCTGCAACTGCAGATAATCTGTCACATATGACTGTGACAATATCCAGCACGTGCCAATAATGTTTGTTTAAGCTTGATATACAAAATAAGCATCGCTTTATGGCATACGAGCCGATGTAATAGTCTTTGTTGCACAATGGTCTTTATCGGCACAAGCTAATTTTCAGAACTCTTTGGTGATATTATTTTTTACGACGGGGACGTTTTTCAAAATAATCGATGAACCGGTCTCTTCACAACGATGTAAACAGAATTAAAGTTACACGCTCCTGTCAAAACAAAATAAGTACAATGTATTTATATTTATGACCAGTAAAGTTTTCGACTACATTCACAACGCTTAACCCAGATACTGCTTATCGACAACAATAAAAGCGTTGTTCAAAAAGGGTCAATAAACTAATTATATTATTTGTATGTGAGACATCGAATGCCGACTTAAACAAATTAAACGTGACAACAACAGGTCTAAAACAATTATTCTTGTCCCATTCATTGATTCATCAATGACAGATGTTTGGGATTAGGAAATATCTCTTTTTTTTCACAGAAACCGTTATACGTGTGTACTTATCTTACTCTTATAACTTTGATTAAAACTGCAATAATCAGAATGAAAGTTTTACTCCGAAAACGCAAATCTACTGTCAATATTGATCGCTATATGTACAACAAAATCGCTCTTTGAAAATATCACAGACTTATTGAAAACTGGAAAATTTCTTCAGAACCGCCAAATTTGCAGCTGTTTCTCAGCCAATAAAACTTGATAATACTGGTAGGCGGAGAACATAGTATTTCAATAGAATACGCAACAAGAGGGCCATGATAGCCCTATAACGTTCACCTGAGAACCATTAAGATTTTGTTCGATTTTTTCTTATTGAAACTTCTAAAATAAGAGCATAGGTCAGAAAGTCAAGGTTAAAATATGCTTCTCAAACTATTCCATGTGTTTAAGATTTCTTTTAATTAACATAACTAGAATATATATGATTAAGGTCCATCAAAAGAATATTTCTGTAAAATAATTTGAAACTTGGCCAAGGATTTCTGAGACAAAGGTTTCCATATAGCCGTATAGTGAAAACTTGCCCAACAACTGCCTGGCAGAAAACAAGACCTTATGGTAAAAAAAGGGCAACAGTTCTGTAAAAATTACTTTGAAATTTGACCAGGACGAGATTTTCAAAGTTTTCGATCTGGTTTTATACTGAAAACTTGCCCAGACCCTTGTCAGCCAAGTTTTTTTACCAAAAAAAAAAGATAAAGAAAACAGGCCCCGCCCTCTGTAGGACATGTTTTCTTAAGGACCAAAATGGTTTAAAGAATTTGATTAAAGGATACCTAAGGAATATTTTTGTATTTTTTTTTATATTGGGCAGTTGGGTTCTGAGGAGAAGATTTTCAAAGTTTATCCTTATGATTGCCATGACAACCAGACTCCTTAAAGGAATCATTTTATTTTAGGAATTTGAAAAAGGACTAATTGAGAAACATTTCTGTGAAGTTTGGTTAAAATAAGACCATTGGTTTAGGAGATGTCTTCGAAGAAAAATGTTTACAACGACGGACAGTCACCTATCCTAACTTAATAGCTTTAGCTACTGTACTTTAGGAAATTTATTGTTGGCCTCTCCCATTGTCGAAGTGCCCGCACTAACTAGAATACACACTATTGGATGTTTGTAGGGAACTTTTTTACTTTAAAGAATGTTTTTTAAACGTGAATGCAGCACAGAAATACAATGTCGCCGCATAAGCCTCTATTGTTTTTAGAACCGATCACATCTGACAAGCGTGACGCGTCCCTTAAGACGACACATCAATCTGGAGCTGAGATATGCTCAGTGCTGTGAGTGAATTTTTAACAGAGGGAAGAGAATTAGTTCATTTCATTAGAGTAGAAAAAACTAGATGGAATGGCTTGACATGCAGTAAAATCAAACAAACACAAACGCCTAATGGAAACTGAAGATTGATGAGTTGATGTCGGTTTTCATAGGGAGAAAAGTCATCCAGAAAATGCATCTTTAATGTTTCTTGTTCTATCCAACCGTTTCATGTTCAATATTGTGTGAGGTTTAATGATTAAATGTATTAGAAAGAAGAGGAAAAATGGACAGAATACACTTGCAAGGTAGCTTTCCTAGGAATGTGATTCACCTTTTACTTTTCTCTTTAAGATGATGCTCACCAGTCATATAAAGCCGAGGCGGCATCTGTTACAACACTGGTTGATACTTAGTTTACTTTGACCAAGCTAAGGAATTATTTCCAACAAAATCTGATGGAAAAGCTAGATGCCAACAAGCGTGATGCACTTGGTATTTTTAGCTTCCCTATTTTATAATGCCACCACAACCTTCGACATGGCCATATTTTGAGGGAGAGATTCTTATCAAAGAGTCATGTGGTGGTGTAGCCTAATGATTGTATTAAGACATATCGAAAATAAGTTGTCAGTGAAACTGAAGTCTTATTTATAATTACTACGGGGAATATTTCTTAGAATAATATTTACTAAATTGTTTCAATAGGATAATCAACCGCCCAATCAACCTTCTTTATGAAAAACTATTAATAAACTAGGTGTCATTTTTGTCTATCAAAACAGTATAATCCATCTGGAGTTAAGACGAATAATTCCACTTCCGTTGCTGTTAAACAGTATGTGTTTGGACTGCGTGTTAAAACCATAATATTGCCTTATTGAGAGGCCACTCGCTTTTAAAGCAAGTGAAACAAAAATCATTTAAGAACGGAACTCTTTCACCGTATCAATTGTTCGTAGGGGGTTACTTTTCAAAAGAAATAATAATTTCCAGTTTGCTAACCTGAGTCTTTATCTGTTAAATCTAAATTCCCGTTAGCTAATAAAACCAGAATGCGTTACTGACAAAAAGATAACTTTTTGCCAGAAAAAAATAGACAGAAGGAAAATTACATCGATTTCCCATTCGCAACTGTTACTCCTGAACAGATAGATACCATATGCGGATGTCGTTTGTATGTAACCACACATTAAGAAGGCAATTTTCGGACGATATTGTCTGCTGTAATGTTTTGATAATAACACAGTTGAAGCGTTGACGGGTGTGACTAAATGCGTTCGAGAGATAAGCAATGAATATAAGCAGAAAACGCTAACCAAGTCAATCAATATTTTATTACGCAAAGTTTCACTGACACGCAAATTCTAACGTGCTATATTTGAACACGATTCTGTGTTAGCGACTTTGCAAGTCATTTACACTGTTAACAACAAAGAAATATCATTTATAGATCTGCATCGTATGTAAACAGTATAGCTTCGGATTCACTTGGACAACTCGAACGGCTTAAATCTGTAAGTTAATGTATGGAGGGGGATCACCGCCAAAATTGTTCATCACAAGAAAAGTTTACAATTTACAAAGTTCTAAATGCAAATTTTAAACAACTGAAATGTTCGGCAATGCAAAATACATAAAGCTGAAATTCAGCTGTCAGAAAAGTCTCTATTGTAAAAAAATCTGAATACAACAATTTACAGAATTAAATGCTTAATGCAAAATACATGAATGTTTAAATGAAAGACATTACTGTTGCAAAAAATGTCCTGTGTAAATATAAATGCAAAACTTACAAACATTGAAATTCTGAGTGCTAGATCTACAACCTGTAAGTATCACGTCTGCGTTGATAATTTTCCACATTTGAAGCTATGAAAGACTGGTTCGTATGCAACTGTTAATACTGAAGACAGTCAATAAACTTGTCGAATACTTTGATTTGAAGTAAATATCACACAATGAACTCAAAAAATGTGATTTTTGAGAACTCACGACAATCAGCAGAAACGGTATAGAAACATGGATTTAGGTATGAGGTAATGTGAACAACAATTTAGAAAAGTCAGTGCTCTACGTCTATAGCATATTTTATGCTGACAGCACTTATTTCTACTTGGGTTGATATTAAATAGTAAGGGACAGAAACATATAAGGTTAAACATAATGAACATGAAACGCTAAGCAACCTCGCGCACAGAATATCATTTTGATAAAAAGGTTTGTCTGAAGACTGGTAGAATTTCTCTGCTTCTTCCGAATCTACAGTACTCAACTATATTTAATAATAAGTGTCTCATTTTTTTCTGACTGAAAAGCACAGTTTTATTAAAGCAAGCACGTTCTCTCCAATTAAGTCTATACTGACGTTGCGCTCAGTGTTCGACTATCGAGCGTAACGTCATTTTAGCACTCAAGACGTCGTATTGGGGCAACGAAAACGTGGAAACTAAATTAACATTGTGCAGCATTTTAATATCGTTTACAAGTAAATATACTTGCATGAAACATTTATATACAACAATACATTATTCAATTTAACCGTGAATTACTTAACATTTAAAGCTTAAAATATTTACTTCAAATATAAAAGAGTATAGCACCTTGTTTTCGAAATTGTTATGCGTAATAAATAAGTTCAATTTAATAAAGTGATAACTTTTAAATGGTGGCAATACGATATTGTAAACGAACCACCTGGTTAAACTGCTATTGTGTACACATAAGTATACTGGATATAATAGGAAATATATTGTACTTTTAATTCTGTCATAAAATATCACAGCATAAAATAATTCATTAAAAACCTTTTGAAAATTCGTGAATGTTTAATATTTTATTTTACTTTTATAAGTATTATTTATTCAATCATTACGCTAGCATGACCTATTAACATAAGATTAAAAATTATATATTCTCTATTTGTTTAGATTATATTGCAAAAATAAAATTCAAATAAATAATATTTACAACACTCGGATCTTTTGACGTTTTCCGACGTCGCACAAAATGGTTCAATTCACATTATTGCTAGACATGAATTTGTATTCGTACCGTTTTAATTATAACTCTATATACCAAAAAACTATATATGTAAAGATAGAGCGAAAAAATTACAAGTTCAATACTGGTTTGTTTCTCATGCAAATAAACGCCCTTTTTCAAACTTCCACTGGAACAAACGTCAATTTTAGAAATAGCGCAAATTTTACGGATTTTCACAATTTTGCTAGACACAGATATTCTAAAACTGTAATTTCAATATTGCGATCATTTAATTTATTTTTATATGGAAATGTAGCCGAGGCAAATTACAATTTTTTCATATGTAAATCAAAACTTTCCCATTTCCCTTGTAAATGTAAATATCGTTGAAAATGTGAGCTCTGTTAAATTGCACGAAAATGGGACAAATTATTCCGATTTACCAAAAAGTCTGAATCGCGAATTCCACCATTTTGTTTCACATTCCGTTGAAGACGTCATGAACGGGTGTAACGTGAACGTCAAATGCTAAAATTTGGCGGGTTTTGCTAAATTTATAAAGAAACTGCAGCAGTTTCTCGAATAAAACTGTAAGTCGCGTGTTACGCTGGGACACGCTAAAACCAACGTTAGCGCACTAAATACATGTTTTCGAATAGCACTTGGAGATATTTTTTTATATCAAGAAATACTGCCGTAATCGGCAAAAAATTCTCTTTCATTTCATATATAACATATTGAAAAAGGAACAGCTTACATTTAATTATTCCGCGGCGAAACGTAAAAAACGCGCGAAAAACGCCACTAGTCGAACACTGTGCGCAACGTCACTGCGCCCACAGCTTGAACAAAATCAAAGTTTAGAGCTATGCCAGACAAACTGAACTTACGAAAGTTGAAAATTTGATTTCGTTTAAAAACAAAATCAGTTTGGCACTGGCGATCGTAGCATGTTGCATATTCAAGGCATGGCTATTAGAAAATAGAATTATCACGTCTAAGTATTTTAATGACTCTATTTAGATATTATATAGCTAGTCTTTAGACTTGAAATAAATTTTCGAATTACAAAAAGCCTTGATGAAACATTGAAGAATTATTTCAGTTCTTCCCCTAAACTTTTTGTCAGACATTTTGATTACATATTCTGTCTGCCTCAACTAGCAGACGACATAAAATCACGTCTTAAATATGTTTAGTATACGGATAATTTAAGTATGAATGCGGTGCAATATTCTGCAGGAGGCGTGATAAAAGTTACATCTTCATCATATTTTCGCAGATTAATGATTATTAGAGTTTAGTGAGAAATAAAGTGTCGAAGTCGTCTGCTGTAACGCCAGGATCAATGATAGAACTGTCTACCCTGTAAAATGACTCATCCCCTCTCTAACAATGGTACATAATTGATCTATATGTTGAATAGGTATCTCCGGGGAATCAGGTTATATGCATTGATTAGGAAATAATTATCCAATCAGACATTGGAAGGGAAGCTTTACGGAAATTCTAGTCTACATTACTATACAGCTTTTAAATTATGTAGGGAAACTGCTAACTGTTTAAAATAATGACGCTGAAAATGACTCTGAAACAGGCACAGTAATTTTGTTACATCATATATTATTTACAAACGCACAAATCTTTATCTAATGTTCCAGAAGTAAACCACTACGTTCAGCTGCAGACGAAATGAGACGGGAGTTAAAACGAGCTCAGAGCTTTCTTCTTCGTCCTTTGCATTATTGCTGCAAAAACGTTCATTGTGAATAGAATATTGTTTAAACTAATTGTGTACATGTCCTTTACCTTTGAGCAAATCTTTCTAACAGTCTCAAGAAAAAACTGCTACGTACATGAAACAGACACAGATTCTCTCTTTTTTCACAGTTTTTTTTTAATAAATCGTTTGCTGTTGTAAGCCAATGATAGGTTTGTGCCTAGAGCCATACATACAACCATTCGCCAATATATTTTAAACACTTGGATAATCGTGCAATAGTAAAAAGACAGAAAACAGTGCTGACTTGTAATGGTTATCCCGTATTATGATATCACACATTTCCCTTAAAATCCCCTTTTTTATTTCAAAAACAAGCCAGTGTAAGACCTAATGTAACAATTGCAGCAAAAAACAGTAGCATGTAATAAGGAATGGTAAATAATTGTTGCATTAATCTTCACAGCCATCTCTTAATAACACAACCTCCGACACTTCATATAAAGAACAAAGAAGACTTGAAGCAATTTTAAAGGGTCTACACTTTACACCGAATCACATTTTTATTAATATCTCCTAAGGGATTTTATTCGTAAGAAATGTCAAACGCAAACGCAACTACTATGGTTTTCGTGTTAATTTCATTAAACTACCCAGCCTACACTTGTTTTACTATAAATGTCTCATGATGCTCATTTAAAGCAAATTTATTAACCACTTGACTATCCTATGTCATGCACACGCGACGTAAAACTCTGACTAATTCTATTAGACATTGTTTATTCTTCTGCAGAAAGTATTTTTGATTTTAAATCTACCTAATTAATCTTTAACGAGGGAATTTTAAACTCATTTTGTGTCTAACACTCGGCCCTGGTGAGTGTGACAATCTAATCGAATAGCGATTCAGTCTGTGGAGTTAGATTACTTAATAGTGGTCAGTGCCTCGTAAGAAATAGATTGTTGTTGTTTTTTTTTAAGATGTTTAAGTAATTGCTAACGAGAACACAAAGTCATGTATGCGTTTTTGGAATGTCGGATAACTGGTTACAATTTATTATCACTGTTTCAAGAATTCGCATCGGCAAAAGAAATTAGCCTTTCACTGAGTAGCTGATAAGCCCGTATGAAATTTTACGAAACCTGCACCCACAGCGGGGAGATGGCGATTTTACGAGACCGCACCCACATCAGGGAGATGGCGATTTTACGAAACCAGAACCAACAGCGGGGAAATGGCGATTTTACGAGACCTGCACCAACAACATGGAGATCGCGATTTTACGAGACCTGCACCTAGAGCAGGGAAATGGCGATTCTACGATATCTGCACCCACAGCGGGGAAATTGCGATATTACGAGACCTGCTTCCACCTCTTGACAACGATAATAAGTGCAGGCGTGCAGTAATGAGATTTCACAGTTGTTCCAAATATGATCGTAGATTGAATATGACCAGACTTTTCTTTGCTTTTGCTGATATGGAATGCTCTTATAAATGCTCTTATTAAATCAAATTTCAGTCCTAAAATGGTGTCTCATTTTCAACAGTTATTATCACTAACATTTCAAAATACTGAAATGAGAAAAAATCTTTCATCCGGAGTTCGAATTCATATAAAAAATACTGTGGCCTATCATTCTGGCCAGTTTAACATAAGCAGCTTGTGAGTAGCTTGTGAGTTCCTACCAAAAGATAGATCAATTATAACACGTTTTATTGTTTTCTTGGTGTTTCTTCTATTAGCAAATAAAGCAAAGACAAAACTGTGTCGTCATACTGGTACACAAAATGTGCCCCTAACAGTATATGCGGTCCCTCTGCTCTAAAATGTCACAAAGATTGCGACATACAGTTAAAAGGCAAAAAGAACAGCCTTCTCCTTAAAGCACGTGCACGCACAATCTTTACCTTAAGAACAAAATATCTTACTAAGGATATTTCTGTTCTTCTAATATTTCTGCGAAAGGAACACCCTCCTCCTTGCACGTGCACGCATAATCTTTGCCTCAAGAACAAAATGTTTTCCACTAAGGATATTTCTGTTCTTAAATGAAACGGCGGTACTTTCAGATCGAGACTGTAAAATGAAGTGGGTATAGTTTGTATACATTTTTTTTCGGAACGTTGAATATAAAAGAAAAAAATATATAACTAACCTGTAGGTCGGTCTCTAGCCGACAGCTGCTGTTGTAGTCGGTTCTGTTCTGCCTGCAGCTCGTGTGACAGGGTGTTGAACTTCCGTAGTAGCATCTGAAGTTCCGTGCTACTACTAGATGAGATCGGTTTAGGAGTAGCATACACAGGTTCTTCGTCGCTAACTGCCCCAGCATAGGTTTCATAATCCGAGGCAAAGCCCCTGGAATCTGCCGCGAGAACACCTCCTCCACTGGGGCTCGTGTACAACACCTCGGAATCTGAATTATAACACTCTGGAGATCGTGGCCGTTGAATCTTTCCGCCATATTTTGCTTTGGAATGTATCATTTCCCTGAAGCCACCTATATAGCGCCTGGAACTCTCGCTGTAGCCCCGAGTACCGTAACCACACTCAGATAAGGTCTGATAGGTGTCACTGTACGCTCCCCTGTCAGTATCTGAACTGTAGTATTTAGCTCTTCCAGGAGTATGGGATAGTGTACTGCCTTTTGAAGGCGATCTTGGGTGACCAGGGATGTATTTTTGTTGATCTTTATGAAGCAGACGACCATACTCTCGCTCAAGTGAATCGCTCGGATGCAGTGTGTAAGTTGGTAATGAACTTGGTGCGAGGTAGCCGTATGGATCTTCGGGTTGTACCATGGTGGCACTATAGCCCCGATGGCCCGCATAATGATCTTTGCTGCCTGAATCTACACTTCGTGGTAATGAGCCTTCACTTGAGTGATCACTGTTGTTGTCATCACCAGTCAATAGTTTAGCCTCCGCCTTATGAGGAGAAATGAAAATACTAGCATATTGAGAGGTAGTTCTGTCTTGGCGTGTCGAGCGTTTGCCTAAATAATCCGTATCAAGGTGAGGAGAAGGTTCGAACATATTTGGAATCTTTTCAGTCATTTCCAGCTGGGTGTCTGAGTTAGCCCGAACATGACCCTTCTTTAATACAACTACTGGTGGCTCTTCCTTTTCTGTCACAGCTAACGATGGACATGAGACGTTTTTCTTATTACAATTTTTCTTAGACCTAATCTTAAGTATCAATTTTCTAGGAATAGACATTAATATAACTACATCGTCAAGAGACATTTTACCCACCTCGACGTTATTCACAGACACGATTTCATCTCCTATATGTAATAATCCATTACTCTCAGCAACCGTTCCCGCTTGAATACGAGAAATAAACACTCCTTCCTGGCGATCTTGCCCATTTCCCTCGCGAATATAAAATCCAAGGGTTTGACCAGGTCGTTTAAATATTTCCACTGTTTGAATCACTGACGAATTTTCCATTTCTATAGTTTTTATGCCCATTTCCGGGGCTCCACTCCGATTGGAAGTCCTGTTTTTAGCACCATAACTAGAATGGAACTCCTCCTCGCTACCTGGTTGCTTCAGCGATGAGTCGTCTGCTGCATTTTCTCCAGTCGATGACTGAGTGCGTTCTGACACATACGTTGCGTATTTGTACGGCCTGCTTTCCGCGCTCAATGATCGTCTGCTCGTTCTGACCTGATGTGATGAAATTCTTTGCCTGCCCGCGTTCTGACGACCAGGCCCCTGTGCCATGGACTCTTCTTCCTGAAATGTAGCAGAAGATATTTTGAGCAGACGTATTTGTACTAGCTGGGAGACAGAATTAAATTAATCACGCTTTGCGATCGATAACGCGCTCAAAAACAGACTCCGTTGCCCTTCAAAGTTATTAAGGTGCTTTACACCGAGTTACAGCGCGCGACTCAGCCAATAATCAATAGTGATCAGCTTCCGACACTAAATCTTCTAAATTTAGACAAGTTAGTTCAAGAATGGGAAAAAAACGTAAAGTATGACCGCTTATAAGTAGCTTAGTGTGCGGCACACATCCATTATGCGGATTTCCACACGCTTAAAAATCGTTTTGTAGAAACAGTCTAAATTGATGTTATGTGTCATTTTCTGTAAGGAAATCTTTACGAGCCTGACGATACAGCGTGTCGCAGACTTGATAGTTTATCGATAATCGATACCACGGTTGTGTGACAAGAAGAAAATTATTTTGCACAACTCTTACGCGACGTTCACAATAGACGTATTCGCATTTGTTCCCCTTAAACAGAAAAGTTGCGGTAAAGACGTATGGTTTTAAAACAAATTTTCTCACCCTTGGTTGAGACACATTTCACTGCCTTACAATAACACCTTTATTTTATTAAAAAAATCACAAGAAATAGATATTTTCCCCACAAAAATATACTTATCATAATCTTAGTAACTCCCAACTAAATCATATTCCTAAACCAAATTTTCACAACAAATAGCCCTTTGTTTTCATATGATTGCCGCTATTCTCATATAATCCAATTTATTTTATTTGGTAATAGTAGTAAAAGATATTTCCATTTGATTAAATATACGATACATGAAGGGATTGTGGTGATTGTTTTACTTGAATGGAATACATATGGTAAGGCTCGCTCATTTATAAGACTATAAAACAATCTTTGCCTTGGTTTATAAACCAGATAAATGGTTATTTCCGAGGGAAAGTTCTTCATGGTGTTTCGTGGTCATAGCCACAGAAATTCGTCTTCATATATCTATGTTCTATTTAATCATTATAATAATTATTGTATTGTAAATTTGTAATATCAGATTTAAGAGATAAACTGGTGAGATTTTGAAACAAAACTTTTGTTTTACACATGCAAGTATACCATATTTTGATAACCATATGAAAATATAACACCTTCTATATAATGTACTTGCATTATATATATATATATCATATAATATCAGATTACAATATGTGCTTGTCATGTTTTTGTTGTTAAGTTGCCTTTTGTATTTTTATACTACAAAAAAAACTCAGATATTTTATACATATTTTTCATTGAATTATGATTCACTGTTTCACATTTCATTAGACAAAGGCATGTCGATTTGCTACTTAAATGCATTTGTTGTTGATGCTGCTGCTGATAATGTGCTGATGATGACTCTATATTAAAATATAATCCATATGTCTCACTCAGTCTAGAGATAGGAGGAGAGGTAGGCTCAAATGATAGAAATATGTTGTTGCTTTTTCTTTTCTATACATTTGCCCGAGTACACTATAATTAATTCAAAATAACAATTTGTAAACTACTTTTCAAGATTCGCTAAAGTCAAGCAGACCACAGAGTTCTCATTGACTAATTAGCTTGTGAGATGAACCGCAGACATCAAATACTTTCATTTCTAATTAAAAAACATCAACAGGAAAGATCTTCAAATACTAATCGTTTTATTAAAATAAGACTAAAGCGAAAGTTATCCGTACTTGAACGTTACTTAAGCACATCAAACATCGTTATCTTACCACGTCAAACATCGTTACCTTACTACGTCAAACAACGTAACCTTACTACGTCAAACAACGTTATCTTACCAACGTCAAACATTGTTTCCTAACCACGACAAAAACCGTTATCACACCAACGGCAAACATCGTTACCTGACAACGTCAAACATCTTTATCTTACCACGTCAAACATCGTTATCTTACCACGTCAAACATAGTTACCTTACTACGTCAACCAACGTTATCTTACCAACGTCAAACATCGTTTTCTTACCACGACAAACAACGTTATCACACCAACGACAAACATCGTTATCTGACAACGTCAAGCATCTTTATCTTACTATGTCAAACATGTTTATCTTACCACGTCAAACATCGTTATCTTACAAAGTCAGACATCGTTACCTTACCACGTTATATCACTACATCAAACAATATTATCCATCAAATATTTTTATCTTACCAACATCTTACGTGGATATCTTACCACATCAAACATCGTTGTCTTTCCACGTGAAACAACCTCATCTTACCAACGTCAAACAACGTTACCTGACCAAGTAAAGCATCGTTACCTTACCTTGTCAAACAACGTTATCTTACCACATCAAACATCGTCAGCCTAACACGTCAAACAACGTTTTACCACGTCAAAGACATTGAATTGAAGATGTTTTGCTGATTTAGTTACCTGAACAACCACCAGACATTATTAAAAGTTTGACAGCAATTTTTTCTTTACATGTGCCTTTGAACTGTAAGCTCCAAGCTCTTACATGTACCACTCAAGGTAATTCATCAACATTTAAAATCCTTAGGTAGTGGTGAAATATTACGCAAGCTTCTTGCTAAATGACGCGTAAGTGAAGATTTCCTTGGAATTATGTGTTCAGTTTACTGAAGCTAGCTTATTACATTAATAACGTCTGAGTGCAAGATTAACCAATTTGTCTACCTCTAGGTCGTCCTTAACAATCCAAGCACAGACTCTAAGCATCATCTATTTATACAGGATTGTATAAAAAAGAAATAAGAAAAAAAACTTAATCTGGAGGCTTTAATTCAACACTGCAACCATGTATTTGTTAAAACCGTTACGTTTTATCAATGTAATAAGAGAGGAGAACAAATATTAAAACCAAATCAATACAGATATATGTACACTTACTATTAAGAAACCCCATCAAGTGTTCTTAATGCTGGTTATGCTCCCAATGCATAAAAAGGCTCTGACATGATTTGTTTCTGTTTTAGCCTTATTTTCATGACAGATCTTGTAGAAAAAATTATTTATAAAGAAACTATTGGAAGTTTAAGGCCCACCAGGGATTTTGATATTTTTTCTTTAAAAACACCAACAGAATGCTAAATAAAAGCAATAAATATTTAGTTTATTAGTTCAAAATTTGTATCTTTCTTGTTAAATAGAGTCTACTTGCCAAATTCCAACGCCTCCAGTATGACAGGGCAAATCTTCAACGTGCATTTGAAGCAACTCAAAGGGGCATGTCAGTATACAGGGCTGCCAGACAGTATAATGTGTCAGAGTCCACACTTCGTGACAGGACTAGGGGTAACGTTAGTGTTGATGCTAAACCTGGGGTAGAGACTTTGTTTACTCCATGTGAGGAAAAGGAGTTAGTGAATCATAGTGTTTATATGACGAACATTGGTCATGGTTATAACAAGTCAAAGATCCGGTATGTGGGCCGAGACATTCCTTTATCACTTGGTAAGACGGTAAAATCAAAAGCAGCCCTGTGTATTTCATGGTTTTATGACTTTCTCAGTAGATTGTCCAACCTCAAAAGAGTTATGCCATAAAAATTATCATTAGCAAAGGCAAAGTCTGCATGTAAGGAATATCCGGAAGCATACTTCAAGGAGCTTGGGACTATCCTAACAGCAAACACTTTACATAATCACCCAGAACGCAACGCATCTACATGATTGATGAAACTGGAGTCAGCACAGAACATTCGCCAGCCAAAATTGTATGCAGCGAGGAATCTTAGCTCAAAGTATAACATCTCCAAGGTCTACAAAATGTGACTATTATTGCATGTGGTAATGCTGTTGGTAATTATGTGCCTCCATACTACATTTTCACAGGTAAGCGTTGGAACGATGATATTTTAAAGGGTGCTGCACCTGGTGTAAGTGGAGAAATGACAAAATCTGGGTGGTCCAATTCAGTTGCATTCCCTAATTACGTGTCCAAACATTTTGAAAAATACGTGCCATTGTCAGAGGAGAAGGATGACACCAAAACTTTGGTTCTCTATGATGGTCACAATTCTCATGTTGGACTCACTCTTACTGAATGGGCTAAAAAAGAAAAATATGATTTTATTTGTGCTTCCACCACATTCAAGCCATCTAACTCAGCCCCTGGATGTTGGTGTCTTTGGACCCTTCAAATCCATGTGCAACCATGAATGTCATGTTTTCATGAAACAAAACCCAGGTATTTCTGTTACCAGGTACATAGGAACTGAACTGACTGTAAGACCTTATATAAAAGCGATGCGGCCTGAAAATTTGAAGTCTGCATTTAGTTAAGCGGGTGTGTGCCCATTTGACAGCAAAGTCATTACCCCTTCACAGGTAGCACCTACTGTTATCTATGAACCTGAACCAGATCCTACATGTAAAGGCATTGACTCACAAGACTCTGTATTGTATGGTCTACACTCTACAGAAACAGATGCGCCAAATGATTCCAACTAAGTTGTAACTGAAACTTTACCAATTGTAAATGAACCTGAAAAGTCTGTGAGTGTAAATGAAAATCAAGCAAAAAAAGGTTCTTTCAGGAAAGAAACATAACCACTGTTGTTCACAAACCAAAGCGTAAATGTGTGCCACCATTCTTTTGAAGGGAGACTCATGAAAAAGTCAAACCAAATAATTCTGCAAATGTCTGCAACCAAACAAACAAAAACAACAAGAAATAAAACAACAAAACTTAATAAGGTTCAGAAACAGGTAACTAAGACGAAGCCAACCTTTAAAACCGTAAAAACTAAAAAGTAATGCTGGTCTGAAATTTAAAAAAGCAAATGCTAAGCCATCACCAATACCTGGCACTTCTGGATTAGACAAGGGTGGTAAACCAATTGACTTGTACCAGAAAGTAGCCTTAGTGACAGTGACACTTCTCATGGTGATGAAGAGCTTTGTTGTGTGTGTCATGGTCACCAGAAGAATTACGGGGATGTGAAACCATCTCTTTTGTAAAATGGGGTAAATGTGATTTTTGTGCACATTGGACACATCTTAAATGTTGACTGTTTTGAGAAGAGACAGTGTGTTTAGGTGCCACACTGCTCTCCACGGGAAGAATAAAAACAAAAAGGACATAAAAACTATTAAGTTCCAGTTACCGTTGTTTTTTTCAGTTAAAAATTGTTCCAAAGTTTTTAAAAACTGTTTGGTGATAAACTGTTATTCCAATACATTAACTGTGTCTAATTAATCGTGTGCATAAACACTTGATGTCCTCTTAGTAGGGCATCAATTAGATCGCTATACTTAAACATGGCTGCCGATTTCTAAAAAGTGATCACCTTTTTCTGTGAACTGAATTTTGAAAATGTTTGTTGTGAACTTCAGTTGGAAGATGATATAACATCGTGTTATAGAAATAAATTAACGTAAGTTATAATTGTGTTTTATTTTTCGTTTGAAATTTAGTGCAGCGATAATATAGAACTCCGTCCTAAATGGGTTAATGAGGCGAACAAACACTTTCCCTGTCTGATACAGATGCGTAAGAGTGTTCAACTATTGACAGATAAAAAGTTATATGTGATAAAAAAAATCAAGAACATTTTAACTAAATTTATACAGACATGTTACATAATCAACGAATACTGACAAAAAAATAAAAAAATACATTCGCATAGCTTATTCAAAATGAAAGAAAATGTTGGTTGGAAAAATTGAGGTAACGTTTCGATTTTTGTCCAGTAATCTCCTAGAGCTATACCACCTACTTAGTGAATGATTTCTTTGTTTTTTAAGCCTTATATAACCTACACTTTGAAATCATGAGACTGAAATCTTAAATGCATGACTGCAAGGAGATGACACAGAAACGCATGATAAGTTGAATGATATAAGAGAGTTTACTGAAAAGCAGCCAGAAATGTTTTGTGAGTCCAAAATAGTTTAGCAATCAAACGTTTAATAATTATAATTCTGAAAACTGATAAATAAGACACGACTACCTCTCCTGTACAACAATACCGTTTCAAAGAAATATCAGAGTGTAATAGAACTAAATCTGGCGTTTCAAAAACTGCAACAGATCGCTACTTTCTTATTGGCGATTCAGCTGTAGAAGGAAGTAAAATTATATGAAAATACATCAATTATAGTTAGACCATTTGCAACAAAGACAGTGTGGCTATCAAATAACAAAAAACGCATTCCTTTGTCACAGAGACAGATTGCCCTTTTCCCTGAAAACCATCAACACAGGTGCAGCATTTCTAAACGAAATAACACATTTCAAGTAACAGTGCCATCTTCTAATTTTGCCTTAAAATTTGTAAGCTTTTAACAGGCTACCAATGCACAATCTTGATAAAAATTATAATCTGAATCCGCCGTATGTAAAGACAGAACAGTATATATTAAACTGAAAATGGTAAAATGAAACAAAATAATTTAATTCGATCAAAGCATAATCATGTAAGTTATAAAATAACTCGCGACTGCCTACAAGCCAAAACCTCTTGAAAGTATTTCATGAGAAGAATGTCAAGATGATTTCAAGTAGACAAATTATACCTATAAAAATGCAAATGTTAAACACTACATTTTCAGGAAAGGAAAATAACAAACGCTATTGTGAAAATATGTACGTCACGCAGCAATTGCATAATTATAATCAAATGAATTTTTTAACAAGAACCGATTCCGATATCCAGCTGTAAAACACTAACAAACTAAAACACTTTGGCGACTTCAGTAAAAGCAAAACAAAGAAGCGACTTTCTACACAGCAATTTCGATTTTGTTTAAATACAGCGGGTTTTTAAAGAAATGGAAAATATTATCATTTTTATTCTATATAAAAAAGCCATACTTGGTCAGCTGATACCACAAAAGAACTGGGGAAAAGGAAAAAAGCCTACCTATAAAAAGACACTCTATATTAACATTAAAAAAGCTACAATAATATCTTTTCCCTCTTTTTTGAGTGTCTGGTTCTTCAAGTAAGCATGTGTGAAAAACCATCTACACAATAAACTGGTAGAAAAAACAACCTGATCAATTGCGCACGGCTTTTGTTTCATAGTAGTGATCAGATGAAAAGCAAAGTTTTGCGTTTCATCAGATACCACGGGCATCAGATACCACGGGCAAATTTTCTTGCGAGTCAGCTGCTCCCAAAAAGGCAAGAATAAAAATAAACGGCTGAAGACACGCCATAATAAGATTTAATGAAGTGTCTGCTTTACTTTCAAAAGACAAATTTATGTTTTCCCTGGCAGACAACTATTAAATGGTTTTATGTATCTAATAATAATAATATCTAATACTAAGTTGCCTCTAAGGCCGTTAAATTCAACAGGTTCGTTATAAACCTTTGCAAACAGAATGAAAGTATCCGTTGAAGCTTTGTCATGCAGACACAGCATAAGTGAATTGTTTCAACCAACTGTTATGATCACTTATATGACCGTTTTTGAAACCTTTAAATTAATTAAACATACGCAGATAAACTGGACAAAAAATCACCGCTAAAAGCTTGATTTTTTTGGAATGTATGGAAGACAAATGCAAAAGATGCTGTGTCTAGAAGCAACAAAATACAAGATTAATACTTGTCATTGATAATAAAATGCATTGCGTCAAACACATAAAATTTCCATACATTTCTTTCACCAATCAAGAACAGTGCTCAAGTTTACGTTTTACATGTCATTTTCCTTCCACCTTAATTCAGAATGAACTTGTTAATGTAATTCAATTAAAATATGATAGTTCTACTATACATTAGAAGTAAGAAAGTGTTTTTAATTGATAAAGGATGCTAAGGCTGGCCACATTAAGAGCTCCTCCTGCCAATCCTGAATACAAGACATTACACCAAGTTAGTGAATCCTAAGTATTTTGTGTGCACGTTGTGTGTTTACGTTTATATTCAAAAGAAATATTAACAACAATCAAAGATGAAAGAAGATGGTCATTGACATCTGGTTAAAGTGACAAACCCTAGAATTGAAAGGTGATAAACTGCATATCTTTTTCATTTGCTTATTCACTTTAGAATGAAAAATAATTGATAATGTTAAGAAGAAATGTTTAAAATGCTTTATGCTTTAAGACACTAAGAATCTGTTCAGTTGGAATAAACAGCTATCCATCCAAAAATGGTACAGCATTAAATCCCAATACAAAGAGTAATATAAATATTTTCAGTTTTCCTGTTTACTTAGATTTTTTGACAGACACCTTGAAATTGGAATTTGTTAATTCAAACTTATTCAAATTTACATGATTTCAAAGAAAATGATGTAGACTAGATTCTAGAGTATGGCTCTGTTTGCATGTCTGCCTACTGAGTCATTTTGTTATGAAGCGATCCTCACGAAGCAGTAACGTGAACTGTTAGACATAGAGGGGAAAAAATATCAGCTTTCTTGTCATATGAAAAGTATGTAATCTGGACTAGAAACTCACATATTCGACAAATGCATTTTTATTATAACTGGCACAGTCACTGGTACTCTAAAACTTGAACTGAGTTACATTAAACCAGTAAATTAAGGCCCCTATCCGAAACGGAGCGATCAGTTATATTGAAACATGCACAAATGGAAGTCAAGAAGAACAAAAGTACTTCAGTCCGTCATTATTAGCAGGGAAGTCGGTTAAGAAGCATAATTATCATACATTCTGCGGGCCTTTAAAGCTTTATTTAAAATGAGCATCACTTTAAAAAGTAACCGCAATTTATTTCCTTCAGATAGAAACAGTAACAACATACAGACAAGAATGTGACAACGATATTGCTCTAGGTATAATGCCAATTTGACAAGAATATACTGAACAAGTTAACTGGTTCACTATAAACAAGAAATAACCTTTAAAATGATGATCGGGGTAGATACAGAACAAAACTAAGCCTCCATAAATGTATAGTCTTGGGACATAAGCAAGTATAGAACACGCGTAGTCATCGAATATCAAATTTCCATAACAGTTAAGGCTATGTACATAAAAAACAAAAAACAAAAATAAAAATAAAAAAATAAAAAAAAAACATTGAGTTTAATGCCAAATGTATCAATGTCATTTTCAGTCAAATATGTTGAATATTTTGTCATATTTATTATATATTTATTCCATTTAGGATAACTTTTTATGGTTAAAACGTTTTGATATATTATTTATGGCTGCATTAATGCTATTATAATTGCATTATTTTCAAAGGCAATTAAAAAACTAACAATAATTACGAGGTCTACCCTAAAATTTCAAAACAGAAACACTTTTAACCAATGGCAAATTTCCTACTTCAGCTGAAGATTTTGTATCTTACAATTTTATTAGTAAAAAATCATTAGTTACAAAATTAATGTTGGTCAAAATCAAATAAGCTCCGGTTTATGAAGCTTCCTTTCGAATACTAAAATAATTAATAAAAAACTATTATCATTTTTATTTTTTTAGCAAACTAAAATAGTTGCTTTTGTTTTAAGTTTTGTCTTGTGAGATTTTGTGATTTGTCGCAAATGAAACATACTATTAAACCTGTTAAACATATACTGTTTCAAGTATACACGAAAATGTTAGTGGTACAACATGTATTATTAAAATAATACACTTTGGTCGGTTCTGTTCTGTAATGTTAAGGATATTGATTAAAGATCTGTATTTTTTCATTAAAATACTATTTCATAAATATGTCTTCTTTATACGACAATATCACGCCATGAGTCATTAAAAGACAAGGTAATATTTAATAGACAACTATTTTACATGGGGCAGGTTCTTACAACTAATGTGATCTTGTCTGACTTTTCAATGTAATCTGATTACCAAGATATTTGTACTGATGCAAGTAATGGGTTTCCAGTCTTAACGTTAATTGAATCTTACAGCTGGTCTAAAATACACATTCAGAATCGGCCTCATCTAACTATTTTGAGAGAAACCAGTTACAGCCATTACTGGTACCAACTGATAACTGCATGGACTGAGCCATGTGTCTTTGTCCAAGAACACACTGCCTTTTCTAGCTAGGATTCGAACCCAGGACCTTCCGAACCGGTAGCAAGCACAAAAACATCCAAACCAGTGAGTTACTGAGACCTAGCACTTTCGGATTTTCAAAACTGTAGCTTTAAAATTGAAAATCAGAAAATATCGCCCAAAGCAAACAAAAAAGAAACTTGTAGTAACATTTTCTTTTAAAACATGATTAATAATAATGAAAAGTTTCGAAGTAACAAGTGAGATACTTACCATTTTTGTCTTGTTCAACCAATTTCTCGGCACACACAAAGCTAGTCTAAGACAAGTAATTTTGCCGTGGCAGTGATTACATGTTCGGCTATATTTCTTGGCTGCACTTTTGTCGTGATTGGATTTGTAGACGAACTAGACTGCTAAATACGTCTTCATTACTTGAATGCTAGCGAATTAAATAAAGGTCTTTAAGGAGAAAATCTTAAAGTACTCCAGTTTTCATTTAACAAATTTGAAAGCGTTTCACTGTGTATACAGAACACCTTGATAATGTTTTACTTTTCCAGTAGAATTACTAGTTAGTGACCCTTCTAGTCTGAACAAATATTTATATCAGATATTAAAAATCATATCTTTCATAACTTGACACGAAGATAGGGAATTTCCCTTTAATACTGACAATGAAAACATTGATACATATACCATTTTTGTAGCCAATTTCAAGCACACCTCGTCTTTCGAGAGAAAGAAATATGTCTCAAGATTCATGTTTTTGTATCTATTTTAAAATAACCTACATATTAAAAACATTTAAAGCAAGAACTGTGAAAGAAATAGTAGTCGCCAGAATTTATTTAAAATATAGAAATTTTTTAACTTTTTAAGCACGATTTTTTGTGTAATCAAAATGTCTTCTGCCTACGGAATCTTGGTAACCAGACACACACACGAAGCAAAACGTGAATTTTGAGACTGAGCGGGAGTTAAAAAATTGGCTTTTCATCATAAAAAAGCGTCAAATTACAATATTCTTGAGCATGCCTTGTAAATGAACAAAACATGCGTCTCCTATGGCCGCCCACAAGTATAGTATAAACAAAGAAAAGGAAAGAGCATAGTGAAGATGCCATGTGAGTAGTGGAAAGTCTGTTGGTAACATCAAACTTATCAAAACAGAAACTGACATTCAGAAATTTAGAAGTCAGGGAACGTTCACATGACATTACAAAACTGCTTTCTGTATGTTCAGCTAGGAAAGTTCTATTTTCTCACTTGCTAAAGCGCAATAACTTGCCTCACTGGACCATACAAGTATACACACACAAAATGAATAAAAAATGAAGGTTTATGGCACTTTGCAATAAAAAAATACGATCTTAGAACAGGTAAAAAAAAGAATTCTTGCATCAAGCAATATCAGTATTTGCCACTATGTCACAAATATAAATATATATTCATGAATATAAATATTTTGTTAATGAGAAAATAAATTTTACATTTAGCTATCTTTCTTTTTTATATGATACGTAATAGTCCAATATCACGAGTCGGCCATATTGGATCGAAAACGAGGCTCTTAACGCAAACGGGAAATATGGCTTCATATCACTGCTGCGTACCAAAGTGCACAAATGACTCTAGATATAACAAATCTCTATCATTTCACAGCTTTCCAAATGATGTTAGTAGAAAGAAATTGTGGTTGGTAAAAATTCGGCGCGATGAGGGACCATTCTTCCAGGTAATTATAGAAAATATCGCAAATTTTCACTTTTGTGATGTACGATTTCGGATATGCTTATTTTCGGATAGTTAATTATCAAAACAGGAATTGTTAAACTGTTACCATTGTGTTTGATTCTCTAGGTTTTAAATATGAAAAGATTTTCGTTTATTTGTAATATATTCAGACTTTTTTTTCTTTCGCAGGTGAAACCACACACAAAGGTTTGCTCAGCTCATTTTATTGACACTGATTTTGTAAGGACGTTGACCGGAATGAGATGCCTAACCAAGACGGCTTTTCCATCTGTATTTGACTGGAGTATTGAGACACCTTCTAGAAAACTTCCTACACCACGCCTTAATCCATCAAAAAGAAAGAGACTGACATTAGAGTGAGTTTTTGCGCACTGCTTGTTGAAAGTTGTTTTTATTTATCCTGGTATCTATCTTCCAATGACATCATACCCCTTACAGGGATGTAGATGTTTCGCGCGTCAAGATCAAATAAATTTAAAAGAAATACAAAATTATAGTTTACTCTAAAATAACAAATATTCACATATTCATGCATTACCAGGTGATTAAAATTGCTGCTTAATTTTAAAATTTATAAAATGGTTGCTTTTGCATGTGATTTTGATTTACATTGCGCATTGTGCTAAAAATTACCTAAATATGTTACTTGTAGATGTCCGCATTTCCCAATCTTTTCAATTTCAATGAAGCAAGCCATTACTATTAATCATCATTCTCTTACTGTGTCATAGTCATAATGAATATGTACATGTACATGTTTTTTTATTCTGATTACTCTTTCCTTTTAGAGATGGTGAAGAGAATGATGAAATGAAGGAAAATGAAAGCCCAGTCATGACACCACAGCCAGTCTTTCATGACTATTTAGGTCCTGACAAGGAACTTTCATGTGATGAAAAGTTAGAAGCTGCCACACAGCACATTGAATATCTTGAGCAGATGGTTGAAAAGCTTACGATTGGCAGGTTTGGACTTCAACGCTTTGAGACTGATCCAAAGTCCCTACAGTTCTACACCGGATTTAGCTCATACACTCTTTTACTAAATGTGTACCACTTATTGAGACCAACAGCAGACAAAATGACAAGATGGTCTCAGATTCAAAGGAAAAGAATGGGATATTCACAAGACATTAACACTGACATCTCTTTCAGATCAGAGAGCATTCCTTTAATTGACCAGTTTTTTATGTTTCTTGTGAAAATAAGACTAGGGCTTTTTCAGCAGGATATAGCTTGTCGTTTCAATGTTTCACAGTCAACTGTCAGCCGTATAATCATAACTTGGGCAAATTTCTTGTATTTTCAACTCGGTTCAGTTCCCATATGGCCAACACGGGACAAAGTGAATAAATTCATGCCGGACTGTTTTAAGGAACTTTACCCTTCAACTCGTGTCATTCTTGATTGCACAGAAGTGAAAATTCAAACACCTTCAGCATTGAGCTTGAACTCGGAATTTTATTCGAACTACAAGGGGACAACAACATTAAAGGGACTTATAGGTATTTCACCATCAGGTTGTGTTACGTTTGTGTCATCCTTATTTGCAGGTTCAATATCAGACCAAAATATCACTAGACAATCTGGAATTCTCCCCCTTATTGAGCCAGGTGACAGTGTAATGGCCGACAAAGGATTTCTTATTGAACAAATGTTGGCAGAAAGACAAGCTAGACTCAATATTCCTCCATTTTTAACTAAACGCGACCAGTTTACCAAGGAAGAAGTGGAAGAAACACAGGAAATTGCCAGACTTAGAATCCATGTTGAACGCGCCATTCGACGCATAAAAGAATACCACATTTTCGATTCGGTTCTGCCTGTTGCAATAGCTGGCTCAGCGTTGCAACTCTGGACTGTATGTTGCTTGTTAACTTTATTCAAAGGACCACTATTCTAAAGGAGCAAATACAAGTGAAAAGTTTTACAATTTTATTGACTTGTTCAACAAGCTACTGCTGAAGTTGCAGTGTGTATTTACATTATCATGTTTATACAGCAGCATTTGTGTACATTTACCATGCATTTTTGTGTGAATTGAGAACAGATATAGTTGCTATCATGAAAGGTTAAGTTCTAAACAAATTTAAAAAGCCTTAAAAATCGAACTATTGCGATAAATAAAATACTTTTAAGTTTCATTTCCATTTAAAGATAAACATACATGTATGTATGATTTTTCTTGTAAATAAATAGAACAAAACATGAAAATATATAGAGTTATCTTTATACATGTAACTAAAGAAAAATATTGACAGTCATCTTATGTGAAATATGCCAATATATAGGCAACTGATAACATTTGTGCTATTATACAATAAAGTCTGTCCATGTAACATGTGTAAACAGAAGTTGAACTCGTTAAATTATTTATTTGACATTTGACCCTTAATTATGCCCTTGACCTTTATCACATTACCAGGTTGCATATGAATCTATGTAACTCTCTGCTGACCTTGGTTTTATGTGTGACTAACTTATCATGGTGGACCTTTTGTGTAAGAATTTAAATGAGATGATTTAAATATCAAGCATACTTTTTTAATTTTCAATTATAATGAAAATGAGTGATAAATACATTCAGTTATTTGGCTGTAGCTTGGATCATACCAGTCCCAACATATCTGGTGTAATGAACAGAAATTACAAGCATGTTTTATTTTACGCTAACAGTTAAGTGTGGTCACTGAACATTGTCGTTTATACAAACTTTTTCATGAAATGGTCAAAATAATAAACACACAGTTTCTCATACGTTTGAAACCATACATCTTTGTCAAAGTAAATCCTTTCGATATGCATGTCATTTTGTGTCCACACACAAAAATCACCCCATGTTAGGCCTGTGAGTGCCATTTGACCCATGACTTGTAAATAATAAGCATGTGAATGTTTCAGTTTATAAGAACCATCGGTGTTTTCACTCAAAAACTGGGCTTCAGTGTACGACTCTTTGACTGGACATTTAACTTCTAACACACCGAATGGACATATTTCGTTTGGATCGTAAACAATCCTATCTGGTGAAGATCCAAGAAAGGGAGCATCAGGATTTATTACAAAGCCACATGGTTTTATATTCACATTTTTATGCGTAGCATATTCAAGCACTGCTGTAGCTTCGTTTTCAATGCCATGTTTCATTGCGGCAGTCTGCACTTTACGGGATGATGTCAACCTATTGGTCAATGTATCGAAATCTTTTTTACGGATAACAATGTCTTTGAAGGTTGATGATGTTAGACGTTTTTTCCTGAGGTTGTGCCATTCTGGGCAATCACTTTGTTTACGTGTTAGCTCCTCTAACTCCTCTGCTTGCTCCTGACTCACAGCTATGCCGTCAAGAAACAACTGTTCATTTTCAGTTAACACAATCTCATATGTACGGGTCAAGTCATGAGTTGAAATTGGCAGTTTTGGGAATTCAGGTCCTTCTGGAACACGCGTTATACTGCCATCAGAACTGGGTTCTGGCAACTGATGTGCCAAACAACTTCCTTGTAACACACTACCAAATGCACTGATTTTTCTTTCAACACTGTCAAAATTGTCTGGCAACACTTGGTTAAACTGGATACTATCTGAACTTGATACAATTTCCTGTAATCCCTTCATAAAGTCAATATCTGGAAATGATGTGTTTATCGGGTTATACAGTGTGCTACATACACATTGCTCTGACTTTTCATTTTTCTTTGACTTTGGTTTAACAAACTTGACATCCGAGAGTGGTCGTGGTACTATCCCATGAGTTCTTGGCGGCACTTGCCATTGTTGTGGAGAGGAAGTTTTGGAAACAACATCTGGAACAGATTTCATTTTAAGAGTCTTGAAGTGTGCAAGTTGGTAAACAAGGGCAGCCACATGTGCACATGAGCCTTTTCCTGCAGAGCATGCACAATACTGGCTTTCAATTTCTTTTGTGTTCAACAAGGATATCTGGAAAACAATGAAAAATTTGTTTTCATGAGCTAAAATCATTTTATTTCAACAACATACAAAATTTAATATTTGCAAAATAAAGTTAATAAATAATATTCTTAAAACAGTCATTGGCATCCAAGCCATTACCAATTTATCATGTCATCAAATTATAAGTGTAAACAGCCTTGCTGTTGGGTTAATACTTCAGCAATGTGGTTGATTCAATAGGTCATGGGTTCAATTCCCGGCAGGACAGACTCTTGTACACGTTTACATATGCATGCGGATGTTCGACAAATATTCATGCAATGGGCTGAGTGCCCACAGACCTTGTCAGCTCTTAGGCCAGTCTGGTTAATACTTTAGCAATGCGGTTGATTCAATAGGTCCTGGGTTCAATTCCCGGCAGGACGAACTCTTCTATATATTAACATATGCATGCTGATGTTCGACAAATATTCATGCCATGGGCTGAGTGCCAACAGACCTTGTCAGCTAGGAGGCCACTCTCAACAATCTTTAAATCAAATTTTATTGATTGATCTAGATACTACTGTTTACAAATACAGAATAGCAACAGTCAACTTACATGCAATGACCATGGAGATTCGTTTTTTTTCATAGACCGGAAACATTTTCCTCTGACAAAGCAACCTCCTTTGTTCACTTTCACTGAAAGTAGATCAGTAATTTTCCATGTATTTATCAGTGTCAATCATATCTAAAGTTATTATCTCACGACTTCTAAGTGTCGCTGTAAATATTCATTGTGATAAAACACTTTTTGTGTGCCTAAAGCTATAAAAATTTAATCCAGGGTAAATTTACATCCTGTGTAGAGTTTAAATATTATGCGTAACACAAAGAATGTACATGACAGGTTGACAATACAGCATAGTTTTATTTTAAGCGGATGACTAAATGCAATCTATTTTTAACAACAAAATCATCACAGGTCATTGACCTCCTGATTTACCTTCAATATTGTGCACATACGATCCATGGAAAAATCTGTAGCCTTTGTCAAGGTGTTTTGTTGGAACTTTAGAGTGTTTCTGAATTATTGTCACAACATCACTCATTGAAATTTCTGGAATAATCGATAAATTATTTGTCCATCCGGGATCGCCTAAAGGTTTCCGTGACGCCATTTTTCTATAGGGAATCCTCTTGCGTTAAGAGCCTCGTTTTGGATTTTTTCAAAACGAGGCGTGAATAGCGTCTATAGGCACATTGACTGATGACATCACAAGCACCTGTTACCAAAATATAGCTGAACTACTGGTTGGCAATAAGAACCAATATTTATATACATTTGATAGCAGCAGAATTTTTAACTTTAGATAACTTTTTTCTTAGTCAGCCGAATTTTAAGATTCGTATATCATTTGAAAGCTCTTTAAATTCATATTTTGAAAATATAAGCAGATTTTGAATTTTTGCTTTTAAAAAAGAAAACTAAACTAATTTATACCTGTCATTTCAGCATTTTTCTAGCAGCTCAGATGCACTATGTTTAACCATTTACAAATAAAAAAGTAAACAGTTTTGATAATTATTTTTTAAATATGTAAAATATGAGTTTACAGACCTTTTAAATGATATAAAATATTGAATTATTTGATGAAAAATGACTTTGTAACTGTAATTACTAAATTACTATGTTTTGCATTTTTGTCAACCGCCATGTTTTTGCCAACCTTCAAAAAGTTACCTGTATCTCTTATCAGTTACTTGTTACTATTAATAGATTTCAAAACAATAACAGTCAACGTTCCTATAAAAGGCAAAGATCGGTTTTTATTTCAATTTTCTATTTTTTTAATGCAATTAAACTATAATCAGTTTCAAATTTATTAGATAATGTTTAAAGAGTTAAAAAACACATTACAAAAATGCCGTATCGTTATAAGAATCATGATATTTTTCAGTATCCATAAGTTTGAAATATTTGCATTATTCGACATGCAAAAAAAAATGCTCGTTTTTTGTTAGAAGGGCTTTAAGCCACCATTTTGTACTACGGGAAAACTTCTACGGTTGGTAGTTGGGGCATATATTTCTTTTACTATTGACTAACCAGGACAAGTAGTTCTGCATGTTGCATGGTTTTTCATGGTCCGGCGTGATATTTTAACTGTTCAAAGTTTTGTTTATTTTACATTGATTGGACAAAATATTTCTACAATTGCTTATTTCAGAAACACTTATACATTCAACTGTACTGTGGTAACACTTCTGCGGTCTTTAAAAACTCAGACATCTAAGTAGTCAAAAGCGATGCGGGGCAATAGGTCGAAAGTTCCGACTTTCTGACACTATTTTGCGTTACACTACAACTTACATTGCGCTAGTCAGTTCGAATACTACAATTAATTTCCTTATGATGAAATTATACGTTTTATCAAAAGAAATACTCCCTGAAAAAGACTTGACAAAAAAAGCAACAGCAGCAAACAAACAAACAAACGTGTTTCTTCTAGTCTTAACCCTGACCATGCTCAATATCATCTTACAATTAAGATAGGTGCATTAACTGTCTGCACGGATACGCAGGCTGATCTTGATCTGCACTAGTCGCAAAGGCAGATGTATTTCCACATATATAAAGATACAACTTGTAAGTGAAGTTGGAAATAATGCAGCTGATTCTACCTCTCTACAAAGTCGATTTATATTCGTTTTTGCACTTCTTTGTCTCGATTGGCTTTGTAGACCTATCAAAAGAATAAACATTCAGAGAATAGTATTGAAAATTAGATAATCTGTCTTCAGCGCCAAAAAACGCACCATGGGAAATTCTAAACGATTCAATACCAAAATTGTTCAAACATCTTATTTAATTTGTGAGATATAAAGTTTTAATATTAGAAATAATGGCCGCAAATGACTTTAAACGCGAGAATTCACTTTGTGCTTGCTTTTTTTTGCATACAAACCGTGATTAAATAAAACAAATAGAGCTAGCAAGGGATAAAATGAAGACAGAGGGAGACTAACACTGGAAATCAAAGCACTGCAGCTCACCGTGACCCTGATGCTCAATTGAAATAAAAAATAGACAAGAGCAACGGAAGATGCACCAAAGTATCCTCGCAGAGAATGATTAAAAACCGGGATTAATTAAAATGACGGAAAATAATTTACTTTTATCCAAAAACAAACAACATCCACTAGTATGTTTCAACAAAATCTACCTCCTCAACACAATTCTGCACATGCATGATTCATCTGACGAATGAAAAAGAAGACAGACAGACAAACGAAAGATATTTATACAAAAAGACTGACCGGCAATCAAACAGACAGACACAAAAAAGACAAAAAGGAAAGACAAACAAAAAATCTAGTACAGTCAAATATGACGGGCGACCATGTATATTAGATGCTTCGGGTGCATAAAATGATATTGTACACTGTTTAAGTCTTGTGTTTATTACATATTAGTAAGCGTAAAAAAACAAAGTACCATAACTACTGAAAGACAATTCCAGTCTTCCAATACAACTATGTATCATGAATGAAAGCTTGGGTAACTTTGAACCAAATACTGACAACAATGTATAAAAAGCTTTTATCATTTTACCTTGAATTTATAAAAGACAAAATGACAAAAGAGTATAACTATTTCAAAGGGCCATACCTGCTGAAAGAAAATGCAAAACCAAGCATCAAGTCTTTTTATTTACTCAATCTGAACATAAAAAGCGAACACTCTGCAAACATGTCCACATTTTACTTAGCCAAAAATACTTCCCTCTTCGAAAGAGAAAATTAGAACAACTGAAACTTTATATTCTTTGTACACAATACCACGAGACAAGATTTCTTGCAACTTAAGCCGGTTGCTAAGTTAACGAGAGAGGAAATCAAAAAAAAATTAAAACTCCTGATAACTGTTTTTAAGGGAAAACAATATCGGAACTATATGCAGTTAGTAGAAATTAATTGCTACAAAAAAGATATGAAAAATTAAAAGACTGACTGTACTCTTTACTGAGAGAGGATTGTTATTACAATTATAAGAAAATTTATAATGGAAACTTACAGTAACGCTACTGTCACTGTTATAAGACAGAAATTATTTATTTAAATTATCACATGTTGACATACAACATCATAATTTATACGAACAGTGTTTATAATTATCTGACTATCATAAATACAATAGTTTTGCAATATGTACATAAAAAAATAACAAACTTTTTAAATCATTATTTCATCATTATTTTTATCCCTAACATAGACATTTTATTCTTTTTTATACTACATGGAGAGGTCAAAAAATAATGACGTACGTTCAATAACTTTGACCTTAACCAAAATAATGCGTATTTCATATAAAAAAAAAACACATTAAAAAGAAATAACAAACAAGAGGGGCATGATGGCCCTGGCTCGCTAACCTGAGTAGTTTGGCTGTGGGTCTGCTGTTACGCTAACATCAGAAGCAATATTACATTTTCAAAGATATCTTATTTTATACAAATAAAACCCATGGGCAGAGGCAATTTTGAACAAGCAGCATGTGAGATGTCATTTGAAGCAAAATATTTACAAAAATCTATTTTTAGCTATTGCTGCCATTTTGTGCAATGGAGTAGACCAACTGAAAAATTTTAAAAGGTGGATATATATAATGAACTAATTTTGTGAAATTAGGTGGAAAAAAAACCTTGTAGTTTAGGAGGAGGTGTTGTTTGAATTTTTGTTTATATTTAGCTTTTGCAGCACTTGTGTGCAATGGAGCGGAGATGTTTCAGTACTTTTAGAAAAAAGCAATATAAGAAACATTTCTGTCAAGTTTGGTTAAAATGGCCAAGTGGTTTAGCAGGAGAATTTGAATCATTTGAAGCCAAATATTGACAAAATCATATTTTTTTTGCTCTGGCGGTCATTTTGTGCAACGGAACAAAACCATTCGAGTAAGTTGAGATGTTATTTGAAGTAAAATGTTGACGACGGACAACCCATTGCCTAAATTGTCGGACATATAATTGTGTATAAATTGTAGGTAGGTAGGTAGGTAGGTAGGTAGGTAACTGCAATAACAAGAAAACTATGACACGTTCAGAAATACCAAGGACAACACAAAAAAGAGCAACACTGAAAGTGAACGCCCTTATATCCATTGCGGTCCTTAGCATTGGTGGCACGACATAGAGAGGCAAACCTTAATTAAGACAATCATGGTAAAACTAATTATTTAAAATAGATATATCACAGTCTTAGCATATAATTTATCACAAAATAATCACATTAGTATCATGCCTGTATCACAGTGTCTTCTCATTAGGAGAAACAATAATTTATCATTTATAAAACAATTAGTGTGACTAGATACTGAGCATATGAGCACTTGGTATTAATTAATTTAAAGTTCATGACATAATATTTCAATATGAATCTGTACAAAAATAAAAAATTAAAACCTAAGCCGAAAAAAAAAACATTTGGGTAAAACACAAATCAGTTGAATACTGTTCATTAAATGACTCTTAGTGGCTGCCTTAAAACTTTGTAGTCTAGAGATCTTAGAACCATACCAACAACATAACCTTTATCATTTTCATGCCCGATAAAGTCTGTAAGGTTTATCAGGCAAGTATCAGTGGAAAAAACCCGACCGAAATTTATACAATAAATTTTTATTTTTAAGATGCGATTCAACCTGGTCATAAACCACCTTTGCAAGGATTTTGGAAACAACATGTAGAATTGACACCGGTCGGTAATTACCAACAGATAGTTTATTCTTTTTTAAAAAAGATTACAGCTCTAAAGTTTGTAATCTGTTTTGTGTATATTTAAAGTTTCACAAGTGCATTTGATATCAAAGTACTTTTGAAATTAATATCATTGTTTAGTGTGAGGTGCATTGTAAGGATAACTCCGGTTGTGTTTTAATATCAAATCCAAAATTCACATTAAATGTACAAAACTGTATTTGTTCTTAAGACAGGACAAAGGTATCTTCTTTAATACACCTGATGACACTATCCTGATTTGCATAATGCTTTTCATACTTGAGTAACATTCACTTTATACATGGCCGTACTGAAAGGTTCGATTTTTATTAAACAAAACAATTCTGTAAAACTCAAAAATGCTCATTTTACATTCAGTAATGCAAAACATGATATTTAATAGCCTGTTACTCGATGTTTCCTCTTTGGATTTCCAGTAGTTCCTTTGAAGCGCTTTTAAAAATTATGAAGCACTTTATTCAAATGAGAAAATCTGATAGTAACATGTACTTTTCAACAAATGTAGCATAATATTATAAAATTTTCAGCTATCCATTTAACACACATTAATTCTTATTTCATTTTGCCTAAATGCTGTCTGGACAAAGTGTTTTAGCTACGTCGGCTTTTAAACTCCTCTAATCTGCAATGAGTTAGAGAGGTTGGGATGATCTACATATAACAGATATATGACAAAAGATACAAATATCAGATGTTGGCAGTAAAATGAAACCCATTTCTCATTTAAACAGATATCAAATAAAAAAGAACTTGATTTCAGACTGAAGTACTATTACATAAAACAAGACAAAATTGACATAAAGTGTTAATGTCAGAAGCAGATAGTTGACCATCTGTTATACCAACCTGATTTAAAAGGTCTAGTTTTATATAATGTGTATTAAAAACAACCGGTGTAGATGAGAATTGCAAATGTATGTAGATTCGCTTGAACGTTTTAGCTGGCCTTACCCTTCTGTTTGCAAATAAAACCACATATCGAAAAAAAATCATATTTTTGGTGCAAAGTTATAGGACATATTTATTCGATAGTCATCCTTAATCAATAACTAAAGTTTGCCCACTACTCATTCATTAAGGTTGTCCATCATGTTTCTAAATAACATGTTAAAAAATAACTATTTTCCTTACAAGAACCTTAAGCTGCTATTCGTGGGGACTTCAAAGTTGTCATGTTATCTTTTCTTCTGCAGTTGACGATTTTTTGACGAATGAAAATTGGTAATATCAATTCAGGATTATTGGCTAGTTACTGGCCATAAAGTTGGTATTTCTTCTAAGTAGGTCAAAGGCAT
Source organism: Cyclina sinensis (assembly GCA_012932295.1). Taxonomy (NCBI): domain Eukaryota; kingdom Metazoa; phylum Mollusca; class Bivalvia; order Venerida; family Veneridae; genus Cyclina; species Cyclina sinensis. Next base: position 13,492,452 of record JAAONU010000012.1, on the reverse strand, counting down.
GGTTAGAAAGTAAGGCTGAACAACACTTCTTAACTCCTGGATGATATCAAATATAAAAAGTTTCAATTACAAGACAAGAGAAAACATTTCAATCTTTATACACTCCTACGGTTGACGATGAGTATTGAGAATAACTCACACTATCAACAATAACCTAGACTATAAACCAGTTTCAAAGTACATGGTCACTGTTCCAGATGAAGAGACCTATGCACGTGCATGGAAAGATAGGTCTTTCCAAAATTCATGGATGAATGTCGAGTTATTGTCCAAGTCATCTATTTGTAACAATTACGATTAGGTTATAGACTGTGTTGATTTCTATTTTCAACAATTGGTGGCAAAATGAGATTAAGATCTGTTTCATGCTCACGTCCAGCCTTGACGTAAAACATCATTTCATGCATTTGTACAGGGATTGGCCAAAATAATCCCCTTTATCACACTTTCTTCAAGTTCAAGGAAATATTAAGATTTTAATAAAATCTGTTCAACCAATCAGACATTAGGAAAAAAAATTTTTTTCGCTGAACTAATGATCGCATTTTCTAAAAATAGGTTCCCTTTAGCATTCATTTCCCTTTAAAATAGCACCGATAGAAATGATTTAGAAAAATAAAAAAAGTATAACGAAACAAGAAGTTGCCATGCCCTTTCAGTTTGCAAACTGAACAACAGGTTGGATTAATCAGTTGAGAAAAATTCCTTAAAAATTTCCAGTATGTTGTGAAAGAATAAACAGTGCAACACTTTATATGCTATTAAGAACGGACATTCATCTGTTCACAATATTCAGACTAACGTGTCCTGTGCTTCCGACTGATCTATTTATATTGGCCCACTAAGCATCCTTATCAGTAAAACGTGCCAGCTGCTGAATGATTTTCATTGATAAATGTATAACGATGCGAACAAATACAGACACTCCCATGAAATACAATATGCTTTTGTAGATACAGACGCCAGCTTCAGACTAATCTTTCGATTTCCTGATTTGGAAGTAAAGCTCGTCGAAATTATCCTGTATGTCTGCTTTTAAGTTTAGAAAAGTTCATTGCGTTACATGTGAAAAGGGTATGTTTTTCATGAATAAAATACCAATGCACAGGTTGTATGAAAATATTATTTACAATGCCGTTATGTCGTTACACAGTTTAAGACAACTGGAAAAAAAAATCTCATCAACTTTTTCCATCTTCCTATTTTAGAGGTCAAGCTTATGAAATGAATTAGAGACTATTTTCAAGTTTTCTTTTGTTTTAAGTTTGGAATTCAGTAGTTTTTTTTCAGTACAGCGAAAAAATATATACTTCACTCCGATGGATGCAACGCCAATTTTGTTTCAATTGTCTTGAGGCGAAATGTCTCAATATTGGCTTGTAACAGACTTGTGCATTGAACAATATTTGGTAATTCTGCGACCACTATATTGATTCTGTGCAATAAAATGAGAAGTTACAATACATACAATATAATAAATATTTGATGGCAGGCATCTTCATGTTTATCTTTCTTTCAATATTTAAGAAAACAAAGTTTGCATGCGAAAGATATATTTACATTTATGTTTTGTGCAGTCCATTCTAATGTTTAGTGTCATTATACAGTTATTTCATGTGTTTGGGGAACAGTCAAAACAGTTCGAAATGTCTTCCCTGACACCGAGGGACAATAGTTTTGACTGTTCCCCAAAAGCACACATGAAATAACTGTTTTATTACCTAATGATCTATATAACTCTTTGAATACCTAATATTCTATACAATTCTGTACGACTGATCATCCTATGTAAACGATTGGTTTGTTTGGGCTAAAATTTTAGTAAGTTTCACTTTATAACATCTTATTGCGCATCCTATTGCGCACAATGAAAGCATATGATTGGTTCAAAAGTCAACTACGAAACAGTTCAAACTATTGCCCGGTCAACAGTTTGAACTGTTGCCCGGACCTGAATAAATTGTTGCTGGCGTACTTGAAAGATGGAAAAATACCAGGAAACAAGCAAAAAAAAAAAATAACAAGTTCTATAGAGCGTTAGGCAATAAATAAAAGCTATTTGCTAACTGGCCAAATTTTAAAATGATCTATTTCTATTTTCTTTCATATTGCAAAGAAAAGTAGAAATAAAAGAATCATGGACAAATTAAGGAAGCCTAACACTCTTTTTTGTATAAACTTTTCTTCTCTTACAACCTTTATTCTCGAGCTCCGAGTAAATGCATTGTTAAATACTATTCACCTTGTGAATGTTTACCCTCTTGGTCGTCAAGAAAACAACCAAATATTACTCGGTCCATTTTATCCATTTTGACTTGATGATAAAGAAACTGATTTGGTCTGACATTTTTGTCCAGTCACTACATTCTGTCTTGATTCTAATATCTCTCTCCGAAGAAATAAACTGAAAACTTAAAAAGTTGGCAAAAAGTAAGAAGAAGAATGCAAGAACAAATTCATTAGATAATTACTTTTCTTCCTCAATGAATACTTTTTCAAGCATCGGTTGACAATAACATTGCTAGACAACAAGCTTAGGACAGATTAATCGATTCTGCTGTTCCTGGTTTTACAAGCTTGAATGCATTGCTTTTCTCCCTTTACTTTAATTCATTTGTAGACAGCGTTTCAATATTTCTTTAACAGTGCATTTATTAAACATGAGCCAGTGAGTAAACCAGTGATAACCCCTTCAGCACTTTTCATTTACGGCCTGGGCACAAAGTCTCATGCTCAAGAAAAGTTTGACGTTTTTTTCAAATTCACAAACTTTTAAAAATTAATCGTACTTATATTGTCTGCAGTGATATTTTTACATACGTAAACTGATGTAACACGTGATTGTCAGAAGCAGGTATTTAATTAAAATATCGTCTTTAAATCAATCTAAATTAGCGGTAAAAATGTTTTATGCAATCTACACACTTGGCGAATTTTCATGGTGAAGATTGAGATTTACTGTCGAATGTTACTGAAACAGGAACAAATGAAGCCACCTTCCCTTTTTGCATCAACTTCATGGAGCCAATCAAAGGAACTATTCAAAAGGATATAAAACAGCAAACAAGACACAGAAAGTGCAAGACCAGTGCGACATTCAAAATGAATGTCACAAATGGGCTGTGTAACATATTAATTGCAATGAAGGACACAGTATCTCCGTTACAAATATTCAGACAAACTATGTGTCTTCAGTTGAGCTTCACAGTATCTGTGTTATAAATATTTAGACAAACTATGTGTCTCGAGATAAGCTACACAGTACCTCTGTTACAAATATTCAGACAAACTATGTTCCTCAAGTTTAGCTTCACAGTATCTCTGTTACAAATATACAGACAAACTATGTGTCTCCAGATTAGCTTCACAGTATCTCTGTTACAAATATTCAGACAAACTATGTGTCTCCAGTTTAGCTTCACAGTATCTCTGTTACAAATATTCAGACAAACTATGTGTCTCCAGTTTAGCTTCACAGTATCTCTGTTACAAACATTCAGACAAACTATGTGTCTCAAGTTGAGCTTCACAGTATCTCTGTTACAAACATTCAGACAAACTATGTGTCTCAAGTTGAGCTTCACAGTATCTCTGTTACAAATATTCAGACAAACTATATGTCTCCAGATTAGCTTCACAGTATCTCTGTTACAAATATTCAGACAAACTATGTGTCTCTAGTTCAGCTTCACAGTATCTCTGTTACAAATATTCAGACAAACTATGTGTCTCCAGATTAGCTTCACAGTATCTCTGTTACAAACATTCAGACAAACTATGTGTCTCCAGATTAGCTTCACAGTATCTCTGTTACAAATGTTCAGACAAACTATGTGTCTCCAGATTAGCTTCACAGTATCTCTGTTACAAATGTTCAGACAAACTATGTGTCTCCAGATTAGCTTCACAGTATCTCTGTTACAAACATTCAGACAAACTATGTGTCTCCAGTTGAGCTTCACAGTATCTCTGTTACAAATATTCAGACAAACTATGTGTCTCTAGTTTAGCTTCACAGTATCTCTGTTACAAACATTCAGACAAACTATGTGTCTCCAGTTTAGCTTCACAGTATCTCTGTTACAAACATTCAGACAAACTATGTGTCTCCAGATTAGCTTCACAGTATCTCTGTTACAAACATTCAGACAAACTATGTGTCTCCAGATTAGCTTCACAGTATCTCTGTTACAAACATTCAGACAAACTATGTGTCTCCAGATTAGGTTCACAGTATCTCTGTTACAAATATTCAGACAAACTATGTGTCTCCAGATTAGGTTCACAGTATCTCTGTTACAAATATTCAGACAAACTATGTGTCTCCAGATTAGCTTCACAGTATCTCTGTTACAAATAATCAGACAAACTATGTGTCTCCAGATTAGCTTCACAGTATCTCTGTTACAAATATTCAGACAAACTATGTGTCTCCAGTTGAGCTTCACAGTATCTCTGTTACAAATATTCAGACAAACTATGTGTCTCCAGATTAGCTTCACAGTATCTCTGTTACAAATATTCAGACAAACTATGTGTCTCCAGATTAGCTTCACAGTATCTCTGTTACAAATATTCAGACAAACTATGTGTTTTTAGTTTAGTTTCACAGTATCTCTGTTACATACATTCAGACAACTTATGTGACTCCAGTTTAGCTTCACATTTTCTCTGTTACAAATATTCAGACAAATGATGTGACTCCAGTTTAGCTTCACAGTATCTCTGTTACAGATATTCAGACAAACTATGTGTCCCCAGATTAGCTTCACAAGTATCTCTGTTACAAACATTCAGACAAACTATGTGACTCCAGTTTAGCTTCACAGTATCTCTGTTACAAATATTCAGACAAACTATGTGTCTCCAGTTTAGCTTCACAGTATCTCTGTTACAAATATTCAGACAAACTATGTGTCTCCAGTTGAGCTTCACAGTATCTCTGTAACAAATATTCAGACAAACTATGTGTCTCCAGATTAGCTTCACAGTATCTCTGTTACAAATATTCAGACAACTTATGTGTCTCCAGATAAGCTACACAGTATCTCTGTTACAAATATTCAGACAAACTATGTGTCTCCAGTTAAGCGTCACAGTATCTCCGTTACAAATATTCAGACAAACTATGTGTCTCCAGATTAGCTTCACAGTATCTCTGTTACAAATATTCAAACAAACTATGTGTCTTCAGTTTAGCTTCACAGTATCTCTGTTACAAATATTCAGACCAAAAACTATGTGTTTTTAGTTTAGCTTCACAGTATCTCTGTTACAAATATTCAGACAAATTACGTGTCTCCAGTTTAGCTTCACAGTTTCTCTGTTACAAATATTAAGACAAACTATGTGTGTCCAGATTAGCTTCACAGTATCTCTGTTACAAATATTCAGACAAACTATGTGTCTCCAGATTAGCTTCACAGTATCTCTGTTACAAATATTCAGACAACTTATGTGTCTCCAGATAAGCTACACAGTATCTCTGTTACAAATATTCAGACAAACTATGTGTCTCCAGATTAGCTTCACAGTATCTCTGTTACAAATATTCAGACAAAATATGTGACTCCAGTTTAGCTTCACAGTATCTCTGTTACAAATATTCAGACAAAACATGTGTCTCTAGTTTAGCTTCACAGTATCTCTGTTACAACTTTTCCGAGAAAACATGTGTCTGCATTTTAGCTATTTACCCTGCCCTTCTAAGCACCCTTAACTGTTTAAGGTGCAAGTCGATAGGTTTTTTAATTGACATATATATCTTGACAAATATAGAAATTTCCATTCATTGCAAATGTTTTACGTAGATAAAGACGCCTAGTATAAATTTTCTGATTGGAGAAAAAAAACAATGATTATTTTCCTCTTGAAAACTCTTGGGTAAATCGAATCTAAGTAAATGATCAAACAAAAGTATATCTTGAAATTGATGCTGAAAGTTTTTATCAATATCTTTAGCAAAAGTATCGACTTGAGCCTCTCATTTTAATCTTGCCAGTTATTTCCTAGACTATACACAGTGGTCTAGTCAAAGATATGGATACAATGTGTTTGTTTGTTCCAAATTACCACAAAGAAGCAACATCGACACTTTCAGAACTACAGTGTAGATGATCGAACGTTTTAATGAGTAATATTTATAAAGAATATAGATTTAGAAGCGACAGGCAAGAAAATATAAAAAAAAATAACAAGTTAACGGGCAAATAAAGAAAATGATAATTTCTCCTCATCCAGAATAAAATGCTCACGGGAACCAGAACAAGATACTGGAACCGGAACCAGATAGTAACGTTAGGGCTGTTGAAATCAATTTCATCAATATATATTTTACTGCAGTGTATTGCATGCAGACCTGTCTTGATTAGGTTTGTAGACTTGTAATTTCATTTTACTGCGGTACCAATAATAATAATGGAACGAAAGTTCTTGACGAAAAAGCGAGGATAATTTGGCTCTCTTGGAAATGGCGAACGGATTGCTAAAGATACCATTTGTATTTTCACCCCTAAAATATTGATCTCTCTCCGATGAATAAGATTTTCATACATGTTATAGGCAGATTTTCATTTCTTCCAAGAATCAGTAAAATATAGCCTTATGACAAAAAATATAAATGCAAATACAGAAAAAGAGATGTTTGTAAAAAATATATGCACCCTCGCGCCTTATCCCTAGAGGCAGCCATAAAGTTTTGAGGAGATGGAAACAAGCGTTTTATAGTTAATCCAAAACCATTTTACTATTCAATGACACTGTGACCACGGCCTTTGACCTAGTGACCCGAAAAACTAAAGGGCTCATTTACAAGTCATGAACAACTTATATACATTGGCACAAGCGTTCTACACTTATTCATCCGAAACCATTCTACTTGTCAAGGTCACTGTGACCCTTGACTTTTGACCCAATGACATGAAAAGCCATAGTTTTAACTACTGCTCATTACAAACCTACATACTAAGTCTGACGAACCTGGGCCCTAGGATTCTCTAGATATTCAACAGAAACTGTTTTGCTTTTCAAGGTTACTGTGACCTCGACCTTGGACCTAATAACCCTTAAAACTACAGAGGTCATCTAATTGTCATGACCAACCTACTTATAAAGTTTTGAGGAGCTGGGCCCAAGCGTTCTATAGTTATTGATCGAACAATATTTTGTTTTACAAGGTCACTGTGACCTTGACCACTCACCTGAAAGCTATGTGATCATTTACTGGTCATGGCCAACCTATAAACCAAATTTGAGGAACCTGGGCTCAAGCGTTCTTAAGTTAGTAGTTGGAAATCATTTTGCTTTTCAAGGTCACTGTGACCTTGGCCTTTGACCTGGTGACCTGAAAAACTATATTGGTCATGTACTATCATGGCCAGCCTTCACACTAAGTTTGAAGAACCTGGGACCAAGGTTTCTATAGTTATTGATTGGAAACCGTTTTGCTCTTTTAGGTTACTGTGACATTGACCTTGTAACCTGAGAACTATAGCGTTATCTACTGGTCATGACAAATCTACATACTAATTTTAAACAACCTAGGACCAAGGGTTCTTTAATTATTGATCGGGAACCGTTTTTTATTCAAGGTCACCGTGACCTTGACCTTTGATCTGGTTACCTGAAAACTGCATGGTTCATCTACAGGTCATGTCCGATCTACACACTAAGTTTGCACAACCTGAAGTTAAGGGTTCTACAGTTATAAATCGGAGACCATTTTGTTATTCAAGGTCACTGTTACCTTGACCTTTGATCTGGTTACCTGAAAAACTATAGGATTCATCTACAGGTCATGTCCAATCTACAAACCAAGTCTGAGGAAGGTTAGTCCAAGGATTCTCTAGATATTGATCGGAAACCAAAGTGCCTACCGACCGACATTTGCAAACTATATGCTCCCTCATCTTCGATTGTAGGGCGGGGTGCATAAAAATAGCAGTAGAATAAAGCAAAATTAATTGATTCATTTCTGAAGACGTAAATTTTTTCTTAATGATTCTGACCGTAACGACTATTTTGTACAGTTTTATTTTAATTTTTCAGACTCGGATGATTCACCTTTAGTGCTTTTTATGTCAAATTATAAATTGCAAAACGTGATGAACTGATTATCCACCCAGATTGCTTAAATTTTAAACGATAGTTTCTACAGTCCTAGTTGCGTCTGACAACCAGTTTTTAACTCATTGAAACAAGAGATTTGTAGCACCAAATGGAGCATCCCAAATGCGTTTAGTCCATATTTAGGTCATTTTGATAAGTTTTCTAACAATGTAATATTTATCTGAATGAAAAGTTCCGGCAATATGCACATCTCCTCTTGCTAGCAAAGCTCCCCACAGTTCATTTACAATCAAGCGATTGGTTTCAGAAAAATAGCTCGGAAACGAAACTGCTTTATTTTTCAGATAAAAGGCCATAATCGTATGAAAATCATCCGGCTTCAATTTATTACAAATATTCACATTTCCTTTTTCAGGTGAAGTTTAACATACAGTTCAGTTGAAATCAAGTAATAAGTATTTGAGAAATAGCCAGGACATGAAAATACTCTATTGAACAACAATAGGGCTATTACAATGTCAAAATAATCCGACAGGTAGATCCTGACAATACGCGCATCTCTGCTTTGCTAGTTAAGTTTTGCTTTTAAAATTCATCGGACTTGAACAATTGGGCACATCTCTTGCTGTTGAAGCTTTACATAAAGTAATACAATCTTGGTTCCTGAGGAAAAGAATTAAAACAAAAGTGCAACGCACTGACGGATGGGCAGTCGCAAGGACAGACCGACGACTATACGCTTCCAACTTTGTGTTGCAAAAACATTTTTATCATTTTTTTAGGTAAAGCACCATCTCTAGTGCGCCGATCCCATTAATTTACGGTGAAGAAAATTATGTTTCTACTAATTACATTTTTTTTTCATCGGATTAAGATATACGACATCATTTAACTAGCTTTGTTACTTTCCACATTCAACAAGAAATACATTTATGGGAAAATATTCGCATTTTATGTTTTTGTTTCAGAGAAGATTTTTTGACTGAAAAGGAAATTGTTATCACATGAAATATAACATTTGTTTTGAAACATCTTTATACTTCTGACGCCTCTGTAAGAACCGATGTCAATTGGCGTTTTAACTTTATCCCGCTGGATGCAATATATTCTGCCTTTGCGACCAATGCAGACCAAGATCAGCCTGCACATCCGTGCAGTCTGATCATAGTCTGCACTATTTGCCATTCAGTCAGTACATTTTCAATAAGCACCTCCATAAACAATGGATCTGTCCAAATTGCAAGATGGACAAGTCCATTTTAGATATTTAGCATGGTAAATGTTAAACATTTTTCTCTCTTTAAATTATGTAGTTTTCTTTTGATTTTTTACTAAGCACTTTTAACATAATTATGTATAAGAGATTCGGACCTACAGGGATGAATTCGGAATTCATCAAAGGGTATAATGTTTCTGCATTCACACTAGCTAATAATTCACCACTGTTAAAATTCAAGGGTCTTATTCTATTCGAATGCGATGATTGGGAACAATTTCGGTCAAAGTATAAATTCACCTGGTACGCAGACTGTTAAAAGCAGCTGACCAACTAGGTGATAAAATTATTGTAGTTGGTCACTTTAGAACTGTATTTGCTTAAAATGACTACATAAAAGTGAAATTAGTTCATACAACTGTCAAATTCTAAAAATAAAACATACCAAGATTTGATTGAATACATTAATGCTAGACAATGTCCTGGATATATTACTTAGGTATTGAAATTTTGAACAAACATGCTTTGGTCAGTGCATGAGCCGTAAGTAACAGCATCATATTATCTCTGTAAGCAATACTTGAATAAAGGCAAATAATTGTCGACAGATATCCATGTAATTGTCTGTGACACGTGCCAATCGCTGAATGATTTCTTTGATAAATTTGTCGTGTAACAAATGTTCGCACGACTCTCGATATGTTCCTTGTAGATTAAAATACTAATACCATTACGCAAGTATAATGTAATTTGTCTGATATGGTACAGAACTCATTAATAAATGCGAAACTTTGAAGAAAAAGGCATGTTTAGTAAAGTTAAGGCTTTAAAAGGTCTATCCATTGCTTCTAGCATTTCAAATTACTCTTACTACAGTCTTTATATACAAGGCAATTGAAGGCGGCATGAAATCAGATAAGAAAAAGTATATAATTATTAAAGGAATGATTCACTAAGGGTCAAAATACAATGTTCTCTAAATGAGTCGACTGTTAACAATACAACTCCTACACAAATGTTTAACATATAATAATCGCTTGGTTTCTTGCGTTTTCTTCTCAAGTCGTTTGTAACTTCTAAATAAGGCACAAGCAACATACACTCCTCACAAAATATAAATGAACAATGTTAGAAATGTGAAACACCCGTCATAAATCACCAAACTAAGCTATCGAGCATGTAAAAGAGCCAGGAGTGCCGTTCATCTTACGTTCTGCAATTGCTGCAACTTTCTTCATTTTGAAATATTTTATAGTTAGAATTATACATCGTCTCCTGATCTTCCTGTTACTTGTTTATTTTCGTTTGTTCTCAAGAGTAACGTTCCCTGAAACAGGGGTCAACTTTGGCAGAAGGATTTGTAAGTAAACGTTGTATTATAGGAGTTGATCATGTAGTTTCAGATATCACCAATTGAAAACACTTTAGAAAACGCCTACATTTTGAAATGAAAATAATAAATTTATTTTTTAATTATTAAGAAAAGTCAATCAGAGTAAGTGACCCTCATAAAATCTTTATCTTTGTAAGTGCATTAGATTCTTAATTTTCAGTAAGTACCTTTGACTTACGCAATAATTCTTGTAGCCACTTTTTGCGACTTTTCGGTATTTTTGTCTTCTTGCTATGGTTTCATAAGTATGATATGAAATCTTTAAAAAAGTATAGAAAACCTAAACAATTCAGTAGTTCTAGAAAGAGCTTAGTTGAAAACTTTTGTACAAATAAATAATATCACACAGTTCAATGCAAGCATGAAACATTTTACCAACACCTTACCCCACAACTATAAACAATACAACTCCTACACATTCGACTGAATATTGTCTATAAAATATATGTTGTCATTTGTTACTGTCGCCTACCTTCGTAGTAACTTAATTCGGAGTAGATCTATGATAGATAAGGTTCAAAATGTTTCTGTAGGAGGTCTGGAATGTCATTTATTTATCAAATATATACAACCGATCGGTGGTTAAACTATGAGCTATTATAAGTTGTCGATATCTACTACACGTCAGAGCGAGACATTGTAGTATTTTCACTTCAGTAATTTCATTTCAAATATTTGAATCAAATAATATACCTTAACAGAAACCGATTTCACAACATCAATAGAATGGTCCAGAAATAATTGAGGATATTGAAACAGTTGTATACAACACGGCATCATTTTGCAGCTTTGTATATTTCGAAAAATATAATCATTTTCCCTGATATTTTTGCTGTCAAAAGCATAAAACTAACTTTCTATTACGAAAATTTTCTTGAACTGTAAATTCTTTTTATTCACCATTATCAAACAAACTGAGAACTAATATATTTATTCCCAAATGTCAAACTTATCAAGAAATACTTTCGAATGCAGTAAGAAAACATTAAAGGAAACCATTTCCTGTCAAATGAAGTATGCCGTTTTTCATCCAGCTCACACTTAGTGAACGAAATGATATCCTGGCAATTTAGTAAAGAAATTGCGGAAAAAACGATTCTGGTGGGACGTAGAAGTTCATTAACCTCCATGTTACAACAACAGATAGACAGTTTCTGTCTTGTAATCAACTAAAAGTGTTAAAACAGTTAACCGATATTAAATAGAAGTTACATTACAAGGGTTTATAAGCCTTCTCACAGATGGAACATAAATTAAGCTGAAGCCGAGGGTATTTCTTCGAATTTGAAGAGAATATGGATTTGATTTTATTTTACATTTCGTTTCAACTTATATTTATACATAATATCTTTCTAATTTGAAGCTGAATGCTGGTTTTAATTTGATTCAATCAACTTATCTTGGGTCGATTTGGTTTAGTCACTGATGATGGAGCAAAGAAAGATGAAAGAGCCAGTTCCTGTCATTATTACTGGTACCCTGTTTACAACTGGGTGGTGGAACCAGACAAAAGTGGTCTTATTGTTCTTGACAATTTGAATCAGAAAACTTCTAATCCAGTGATATAACCATAGGATACGTCTTTCTGATGCCCGATTACTCTTCCTCCTAAGGTTAATGGCTTATTGGTAAGAAGTATTTAAAGAAGAGCATATGAAGTCTAACATTTATATAAAAAAACTCATTTCGATCAACAAATGTATCTGTAACGACTGTCACAAGAAATAAAAAATAGGTTAATAACGTCGGCAAAGATTTAACAACCTGTAAAACAAACAGTAATCAGAAATTTCAACAAACAATTTCCTGTTAGTTGTGAAGGGAAAAAAACGTTAACTAGGTTACCGTAAAGTCAGTGTGACATTTTTTTCAATATCGCCATCAACTCTCAGATGGCTATACTATTTCCGCCTTGGAAATAATCTTCCAAGACGTCGACATTTGAATAAGCAGTAAATTTGAAATAATTATTCTTTGCGATTAAATAGGAATAAATTGAAATAATTGTTTATTATCTTAGACATGCTGCCACATGCTTCAAGAGTCATAAACTGCATCAGTTATCTGTTTTGTCTGTTATCTGTTTTTGTTTTGTTTGACCAAGAGTTTACGTCTGTATTGTTGTTTTGTCGCTGCATTCCTACGATCGATTTCTGACATTATATATTATATAAGTCTATTTGTACTCTATGTGTGTTAAATTATACATACTACATTAAACACTGGACATCGGCCAAAGGGATTTTTTGAATTCAATTTTTGAATGAATGTTGTCCTCTGTGATCATATTTAAATGTTCATATGTAGGTATATATCTCATATGTTTGTACCTTGTACATATTGAGAAAACTTTGAAAATTTAATGTCTTGTTCGATCCACATTCGACATTAAAGAAGTAATTGTTTCGCTAGCACGACACTCGACATACCAAATTTCAAATCATTTCTATTTGAATGTTGTGCTTACCAACTTTGTTGAGCTTACAGTACACACATTTATTCTTATGATATATAAACTGAGAGTTTATCTTTCTTATTAGAACATAGAACTGACAAATACAAAATCAACAAGACCAAACTGGAAATTCGAAGTTGTAACATATTGTCGAATTGTGATAGCGAAAATTAGGCGAGAGTATTTTTGAAAACAAATTTTAACTGCAAATTATATAAAAGTTATTCTTTTTCGGACAACTCAATAACAGTATATGGGATTTTGGAAAAGTCAATGGTTAATTTACCAAATTCATTTTAAACCTTTTAAAACAGTTTTAGTAAAACATTTTTTCACCGACAAATTTCTAATCAATAAACCCAATGCATTTTTGTGTGTGCGTAAGTACAAGTTCATGAAGAAAGCGTTTTGAAGTTCACAAATTGAAAAACGAAAATAAAATATATTTACACTGGTGCATTAATTGCACTTCAGCATACTTAAACCATAAAGCCAGGAATAATTTCCCGAGCAACGCACGGTACTAAACAAATGAAGTCGGCGCTAAAGTCCAATAACCGAAATGCTGAATAGAAATTTGATCTGTTGAAAAACAAGGCAATGAAGATCACATGGGAGTAGATATAACAGGATGTAGCGTTACTGACGTCACAAATAACAGGACAAATGTGTTTTGACTTTATAAATAACTGAACCGTGTGTTCTACTATTAAGTTAAATATAATATATAATCTAATATACTATATCAGAAAACTAAAAGGCAAAACTCCTGACGGGTCGAATCACTTATGACAGAAAACCAGCAAGTGAAAAAATCCATTTTACATCTTGTTTTTGCTACATGTTGGCACTGCCAAATAAATTAATTTCTTGTAGTCACCTCACGTACGTAAATGTATATTATACATACTGAAGGATATAAATAATTTTAATTTGAACTCGTGGTTTTTAAATCATTTTCTTATAAGTGAAGTATTTTTCTCTCTCTCTTTCTTTTCAACGAAGATATGTTTATACTCGTAGCTAAAACTAAAGCCATCGGGCGTCATTCAACAAAAAAAATCTTCTTTTTCTAAAGCAAAACAAAAAGTGTATTTAGGTTACTTGAAGGTCAGTGTGACATTTGTCAATATTTCTATCAAGATTACAATTGTTGCAACGTTTTCCCGTTTTTGAGCATGCGACTAACAAGCCGTCTTTTTGTTCAGCACGAAAGTTCAGTATTTGTTCCAAAGGTTTAGATATGTTGTACCAAATAAATGATTTGAGAAGGGAATCCCCGCATTGATATAAATGATGCACCGTTGTAAATGTTACGTACATTTGTATGAAGCAAAGACAGAGAACAGTTAAAGGTGAGTTTCATATGTAGAAAATGAAGAGTGAAAAATACGTATCAAGTGTGAACCATTTGTAAATGTTAATGTAAAGATACAATTCAAGTGTGAATCATTTGTAAATGTTAGTGTCAAGTGTGAACCATCTGTAAATGTCACACCTGTTCATCTTTATAGTTTAGGTGAATTTGCTGCATGAATTAAGTCACTTACGTATTCATGGCTTACCAATATCAGGAAATTCAGCGACGACAGCTAGTTTATACATTGGTTTCTCTATTACTGGTTCACAAGCAGTTTGAGACTTCCATAGATTATATAGAGGACTATGGTATTATATATTGCCCTCAGTGTTCTGTTGTGCAAGAGTTGTGACTTTCTAAAGAAATAGCATGACAAATGATATTAAGGCAGCCAGGATAGAAACTAGATATCTAGTAGTCAGTTACCTACATTCGTGAGTAGTAAATTCGATTTGTAATGAATCACACATTACATCGACCGATTTCACAGAAAGTAACATTAATGAAAGACAGATTATGCTACGGAGCCCTTAAATCGCAAAGCCAGTCAAACAAACATATATTTTACCCCTTTTCAATCACTTGACTAGTCAAAAGGATAGATCTGATTGAAACTCAAATGAACGAAAGCTTATTTACAAGTCGGTTCATTATCCTTAGTTCTAAACAGTCTGTCTGACGAATAAAGAACAAAAATGTGTTTTACCGTTATCCCATTGCTTCTTCTTACAGACTATACTCACTTAATGTACAGGTTTTTCCCATGGTCACTTAATGTTCAGTCTTTCCCATGGTCACTTAATATAAAGCCTTTCTCATAGTCACTTAATGTACAGCCTTTCCCATGGTCACTTAATGTACAGCATTTCCCATAGTCACTTAAAGCACACAATACAACTCAGAGAATAAGAAATAAACATTTAAATAAAAGGTTTTATCTTTTTAATTTATATTATTTGTTTAATCAATTATTGCTTTTATAGTTGTTATAAAGTTATCACCAATGCCGTCATTATTATTATTAACATTTTTATTATTATTTACGTTATTATTATTATTATTTTTATTAAGTAGAACTACTTAGAAAACAGTAGTGGGACAGACGACCGATATGTTCTGCCTAGAATCGCTTATCTCTAACAATTACTGGAACAGTTTAAACAAATAATTTCCTGTTTCGTGTAAAGGAAATGAAACGTGTATCTAGGTTACTACAACGTAGAAAATCTTTCGAGACTTTGTTTTCAATATCATTATTACAGGAGCGGTTCTTGTCCTAGTTCCGTTTGTAAAATAAACATGTTAAAAAAACAAAACAAAACAACAACAACAAAAAACAACCCCCCCCCCAAAAAAAAAAAAAAAAAACAAAAAAACAAAAAAACAACAACAATATATTCCATTTACAGTTATAACTTTTCGACGGTAAAATTCAAATAAAAACGAAAATATAAAGAAAATCTTTTAAATTCTTTTATTTTTTCAATCTCGATGTAATTTCATATAACACCAAATCTGTCTGGAGTGTTTTTAAATGTTTGTTGTTTGCCTTGTTGTTTACCTTGTGTGTGTTTATTTTAAGCAGCGTAGTGACAATATAAAATGCTAGTGCTACCAGCCATTAAGCTATGCTGATAAAAATGGTGCAGTGCAGTTTTCGGCACCGTATATAGCTTCATTGATAGTACAAAAGGTGAACAGTAACAAACATTGCTTATGTGCACGGTTAGAACAAGTATTGTACTATGGTACGCGAACAAAGGGTATGACTGCATTTTTTTAAAAGTGCACATTTCTTAAAAGTAACACCCAGTGACCTTTATAATTTGCCTTAATTCAGCCAGAAACTACTCCAGAATGCATGAAATCGCTCCTAGCAAAAACAAAAAAAAATCCGGGAGAGCATGCCTCCGCAGCCCCTAAGACACGTTCTGCCTCGGTGTTTTCTGGCCACGGTACTGTAAACGGAAAAACAAAACAAAACAAACATGAAAAGCAACAACAACAACAAAAAGAAACAAACAAACCAACAAAAACTGTAAAACCCACTCGTATCTTAAACCAATGTCATAATATTGTCATTTAAACAGATAACATTTTACGTAGCCGTTCCCTCTCCAGAAAAGCTCAGACCATTGCTCTAACATTATAGGCAAATACATTAACTAAAGACCGCGAAAATCAGGAATATTATGCAAGCATAATCTTATGAATCTGCTTTTATAATAGCTTCTAATGACACGACATTTTAAAAGTTGATAATTTTTATTTAGCCTTTATTGACAGGATCAAAGCAACAACAAGGCGGTCTTATCAATTTATTGTTTTCAGAAGTTCTCGTAAATAAAATGTTTTAATGAATTACGAATACTGGCTTTTTTCATGAGATATATAAGAAACCAACTCAAATTACCCTGGAATTAAATAGATCGTTAATAAATTTATCGACAAGGCCAAATGGGAAGGAATATAGTTAATATATTACAAAACTCTGTTTATAAGAAGAAAAGCAAAAACAAAACCCAGATTGGAAATTGCAATCATGTGAAGGAGTTGAAGTGTTAACTGACAAGGTATTTTAATTCAGCAAGAATTCCTACTGTTCAGAGGCCCTGTAAATTAATTTAGATTCCTTTGTTTAAATTACGTTAGCTTCTTTTTTTGTTGAAAGACGATTGTTAGTTTTTCTTCTGATGTTTCGACAGCGCCTATGATTATGCTTTTTCAATTTCAGACCAATTTCTCTTATAAAATCGTTTTAATTCCAGCTTTTATTTTACAGAATCCAGTCAATGTGTAAGTCATGATTGTAGTTAGATATAAAACAATATGACATAACGTAATTAGCGATAGTCAAAGAATGAGTCAAAGTTATAGTTCTATTGATTTTGTTACTTTTATAATTTTTCAAACAACAATTAATCTTACACTTATTTAGGCAACTTTTAAAGATTATAAAGATTCACGCTGTACAATACATTTTCAAGCTGTTTTACACAAAAAGGCTGCTGAGAAATTCTATACTATCAAGGAAAACACAAAATATCATAATAAACATATGTGTACACAGACAGTTGTGTTTTAAGACAATGATTTGTAGGCTTAGTTCCCATTTGACTTCAGGAAAATAAAAGCAGCTTTTACAAATTGACATGACTGGGTGCTCTAAAAGAATCTGACACCCTAAGTACCAAGACATAATATTTTCACAGGGATATCAATAAGTTGGCTTTTGTTATATTTGAAACAGAAACAGAACTATGTCTAAAGTTTGGTAAAGAAATTCAAATTAACATTCTTCTAACTTCCTGCACCTCACTAAATCACATTTTGCGAAGCATTTAGCTGCAAAATGCACTTTATGACGTCAGTCATTGGCTTTAGTCACCTTTTCAACCTTGTAAAAGAGACATTACATAAATCAAATAATTAAATGACAGTTGGTTCAGGTGACTCTATAATCTGCTTCCTCCATTAGGTCCCATACAGACAGTATGTCTGACGATTGAGAGGCAAATACGGGATTTTATGTTGTCAATAAAACACAACTTGTTCTTCCATTCACTACATGTACAACCTTTTGTTTCTGCACCAAACAATGCCCTAGGAATATATTTATAGAGTTGTTATTTTTTAAGGTTTAACAAAGAGCAAAACCAATTTTATACAATTTTCTTTAAAAAAGTCCTAACAAAAACAAACATTTCATACTATGCACAAACATTTCCTCCAGGTATCATTACCCGCATTTAAATACAATCAGGACGGACACACTAGGGCTAAAGTGACTTTTGTAGTTGATGAATGTATTTCTAGTGCACTCAACTTAAGTATTTAATTTTCACTTCATTAAGAAGCACTCCCTCCATTTCTTACAGTTTATTGATTTCAGGAACACGACACGAGATACACTGATCTGAGATCTATTGAATGCAAAGTTACAGTCAAAGATAAGAGTAATAAATCTGTCACTGCAAGTGTATAGGGAATCAAATTCTTTTAGGCATATATAAGGATTAAGACCATGACAGGGTGATAAATATAGGAAATAAAACACCTATGTTCCTTGTGTCTTGACGTTCTCTCACTCTCGTTGTAAGTCACATGTACTTTTTTCTGCTTTTCACCTAGTAACATTAATTTTATTCATACATACAGCATCTATTCTAAATTTTCTGATTACATGTATTACAAATCTTGTTTGCATTTACCAAATTATATAAACCGTTTTACAGTTACTGAACTTTTCACAAAACAGAAATTTCATAGATCATGAAGTCGTGATTAGACATACATGTAATAGAAAACACTTTTTGGATTTTAGTGGCCTGACCGATCCTATTTTATTTTCTGCTGACTCTAACAAGTGTTTCCCCTTTTCGTACCTTGCAACTGCAGGCTTTCCTTTCTGACAGTTCTTTTTATCTTATGTCTGTGCACTGAAAGCGTCAATTTTAAACGAGAAGAACTTTAGTAGTTATAAGAGATCTCACCAAGAAAGCTACGTACCTTTTTTTCTGTTTTCGTCTAACTTAATTGACCGGTATTTCGAAATGGATGCTTCTATAATAATGTACATGTAGTACTATATTTTAGCTTTGTACATGCTATCGAGTCAATCTTTTACATGTTGATGCTGTTAGCTTACATCTTTATATGTTATAGCCATTTAATCTTTCAATACACCGGTATGTCGGCCTTTGTTGACGAACAATAATTTTTCATGTACAAGAAACAAGCATTTCATCTATTTCAATCTATGTGAAGATGTATTTTTGTTAATTATGTACACCGTCATCTGGAATCTATTCAACAGCAATTTAGAATAAAAGCTTTCTTTCATTTAAAATGATGTTTCGATGGATTTATAGTCTATTATATATGGTCACAAAAGAGCTCATAAAGACTCGACAGACGAGACTAGACGTGGTAATCTACAGACTTCTCATGCCTAATTTGTAGTGAATTCAATAAGAGAAGATTGACGTGAACTGCGCAGGATAAAAGCTTCACTATACAATTGTCCATGGATATATTCTAGGAAATTTTCTAAAAGAAAAACAAAGAAATAGTTTTGAAGCAAAGTATAACAGTGGCGAAGATATTTGGCGTTAAACAGATATGTTGAACAATTACATTTAGAATACATTTATAAGAATAACTCAGCCACGTAGACCGCTGAAAGATCTTTCCGGTGATTCTTCAGTTCTAAGAATTTGAAAATCTTCATTCAGCCGTTAATAAAGAAAACTTTTACCCGCTCATATATGAAAAACGCTCACTTTTGATGGCTTATAAAACTTATAAAAAGCATATTTGTCCACAATTCATCAGAGGAAGAGAGCTGATTACAGTGTAAGCAAATTTAATAAAGACATTTTATAGTTACTTTTTTCTATCTTGAATAAAAAGGGTTAGAAAGAAAACTTCATAACGTGTAAAATGGATTCTTTTTTAAACATAGTTTATGTGCATATGCGTGAGTAAGACACTTTAAAATACATTAAACTATTTTAGGTGCATGGAAACAAACAAGGATTATTAATATTTCTGACATGTTTATGCTTTAAAAAAATAGTTTAGTCACCAAATGGCCAGCTGTTTAAAATTGTGTTCCTGGAGATGCCTTTATGCAATAGACTGAAACCCTTCCATATCAGCCCAGTAGAAGTGCAGAAAATCAAGACAAAGTGTACATTTAGGACAACGCATTCGTTTTGTTATACTAGTACTAGTACTATATCAGCCCAGTAGAAGTGCAGAAAATCAAGACAAAGTGTACATTTAGGACAACGCATTCGTTTTGTAATACTAGTACATCAACCTCATCATTACTGATTGCGTCACTTGAAACGTGATTAAAAGCCACCACTTTCCAATCTTTGGTCTCAAATACCTGATGATTATTTTATAAACGATTTCTAGTCAAGGCTTATTTGATCGAGTACGCTCCAGAATTGATTCACACAAACAGATTGTATACGAATACACGTGAATTTAACAGGGACAAACAGCATCAACTAAAATATGACCGTCTTGTAATGTTTAAGTAAAAAATAATGAAATTTTAACTATACGCTTAATAGGGTATATATTAAAGAACTATCAATAAGTTTTGGAAATAAATTAATATTACTGGTGAATTTACAAACGAAACACAAAATAAACTTGGGTAATTCTCTAAGGACGAGTCACAGCGAAAAAAGAACTAGACAATGTTCTTTGAAATTTTACTATCTTTATATTAAACGAAACGATACAATTCAGAAACCATACAGATTAATAAAAGTACCGTTGCAAATTTGGTTGAAATAATACATAGACATGGAATGTGATAGTTCCCTTACAATATGGAAAACTGAAAAATAATTAATCCCTTTTAATCAGAGTACTTCTAAAGAGATTTACTTCCAGGGTTACCATTCCATGCGAATTTTTCCATCTGATGGTAACCTTTTTATTTTGATGAAACAGTAAGGGTTTTTTTTTGTCGTTTACAAATGATGTCATAAACATAACCTTACTGAATGCTGATTTATACTGCAATTAAAAAATATATATATTGTTATTCTTCTGTATCATTTTCAATTTTGTTACGTAATTATCGGACATACTGTTGTGCTTGGTATGTTCCCTTCGTATAAACAAAATCATCATTTAAAATCCTGTTTAATAGTGATTTTTTACAACTGGACTGTATAACTTGACGATGTGACCACAGATCTATCACTTCGAAGACGACGTCTCATAAAAAAGCAGAGAAATATTAAACTTGAAACATCACATGGTTATGTTATCAAAGCATTTGCTTTGAATACCACTCCCGCTATCACAAGCGACAGCCAAATAAAATCAAATCCCATTCCACCGGATTTTGTAAATTCAAAGCGATTATTGATCTATGGAAAACGTTTTTGGGGGGCGAATACTTTCGCCCTCCAAAGGTATAACTATGCTTGCCAAATTTTCAGGAAAATCGAGACATTTCACATTAGATTTCAGTGAAGTAGTAATCCTACGCTTCGAAATAGTTCGACCATTTTTTCATAAATGAATTGAAAATTGTTAATCAATGATGGACTTTTTGTTCAGCTTTGATAAAGGTTCTTTATTATGTGTTCATTTTTATTTTCAAATGAGACCAAAAACCGAACACGTTTTACTGAAACAAAGTGATTACGCGCATTGATTTCGCAATGTCGGATCATATTTCTTAGCTTACGGCCATTTTGAATCGTGCAGCCGAATTGTGATGGAGGATATAATTAATAAAATAAAACAGCACTGTAAGTAGTCTTTTTAAATTTATTTTAAGCAAATAATTATTTTCAGATATGTTTAAGGAAATGAAAACAATTTTGTCTTTGAGCGCTTATTCTGAATATCACGCATCGGTACTAGAAAGTAGGTCAACCTTCTTTGTAGGCTTCAAACTTAATCGTTCGGCGAATTACATTTTATAACAGAGACAAAACAAGATCTTGGCAGTTGCAAATTTAAGATGCGGAGATATCGAGCCATAAACATGGTTCTGAATGTATATTGTCGACATGACTGTTTTGACATATTGCATCATTTTTGCAAAAAGACATTTACATGATTAAGCATTTATAGATCAGCCAATCGAAACGCCGAAATTTAGACAATGGGAATTCCGGAAGTTATGTTGTAAGAAAAGGAGGAGAAATTTCATGAGCTTTGTGCCTTTTCTGCATAAAAACGTTTGAACTAGTCATTGAATTATCCGCTAGACTGTTCATTGAGTTGAAGTGAAGTTCTGCATTATGATGGAATCCCCGATTGTAGCCTAGTTAAAGTGAAAGTGAAAGTATCAGAACTGTCAATAGTTTTTCCTTGGTTTTCTCAATAATAACAAAGGTCTGTAAAATGTTGGTTGTGCCTATCAATTAAGTGATAATTACAAGTGTATTCTACACATCAATATTTGTCTAAGTGAAAGAATAAGCTTAAAATTCAATAAGAACACTCAAAATTAACTTGTCGCCACATAATCTTTCGAGAAATAATGACAGCGGGAGACAGAGATGGGAACTAGTCCCCATCTTCAAGTGACTGTGGGCCCAATTACGTTGGTTAAGTTGCATATTCTGAAATAAAAAACAGAAGAGGGAACAACTTTATTTTCTTAATTTAGAAAAAGAATGAAGAGAACTGCAACTCAGTCAGTTGCGCCATGTGAGTTTTGAATTTTGCTTCCCTCAAAAGCACAGTGACACAACAGCACATTGACCAAACATTTTACCGTTTGGCCAGTGAGCCATGTCCCTGTGCTCAAAAGTAGTATGTGTTCATTGAACAAAAAAAAACTACAAAGAACTCTGTCTGCATTTAGGGTTTTTTATCGTACCAGTTGTCCATATGACTGATAGCATAGTTATTAACTACTTATTTCTCTGAAGTTGCATAAAATTAGTTTTCATATCTGCAAACAAATAACAAATTAACATACAAAACACTGTGTCTTAACCCAATTTAAGGAAGATTGTCATTCTTTTGTTTCATGTGTATCAGTCAATGCTGAGAAACACAAATAATAAAAATAAGCAACTTGCAAGATGAAGATTTAATGCTCGAAATATATGAAAATGATAGCTTAAATACATTAAACTAGATTCTAAGTATTTTTTGTTTACATTTCCTTTCTGTCTGCTCATTTATTTTAATATAGGCATTAAAGATAAAGGAAATTGTAATTATTCTTCATTACTATTATTTTGAATACCATAAAAGAAGCATTTTTTCCTGCATAGGATAAGTTATTGCTTTTTAAATTGAAATCATCTTTGAAATTATCACGTGTTTTCTGTTTTTTGTATAATTATGTTGATGAATTGTTATCTCAAAATTTGTGACATTGAGAAATTGGGCAAAAATGTCTTATTGTTTTCTTTGCAAGAATGGGTCAAAGACATTGAGGACTAAACAGAGAAATGATTTGACAAGGCTGACTTTTTAAGATAAAGCACTGTAAACACTTGTGATGGTATGTGAGATGGTTGGTGGTCACCAAATCACAAGTTTCATTCCACTTTTACCATGTTTTATTTGGCTTTTTTTTTGTTTACCCTTATTATGGTAACAGTAAGTATGTGCTTACTGTGCAGCTGAAACAACCTGATATTCCTAACCTTTGAACCCCAAAGATTAATAAAGAACAAATTGACTCTGAAATTATAGAACATTACTATTATTTATCATTTTTACTCTTGTTCCAGATGAGCATCATTCTAAAGATAGTAAACAAAGGAAGTGGACTGTATGGGATGGCAGTACAAGTTATGGCACTTGCACAAGCCACTCACTACAAGGGCCCTAATGGAAGTGATAGACTGCACGGTCATGTGATGGAGGCCTATGCAGTTATGTGACTTTTTAAATAATCATGGTCTGACAGGTAAACCACCAGCCTAAAGGAGGAAACTGTTGTTTTGGGGGAGGTAATTTTGAAGAGGGATGACAAACCAGCCTACCTTGTTGCAACACAAGTAACAAACATGTTTATCACAAATAATATGATAACTCAGAGGAGCACAGAGTTAACTGTGATAACGTCTCTACGGAAGTACCCCTCCCTTGCTCCTACTCTGCATGTTAGAGTTCACTGACCTATGGTTAAACAAAGGGTCTGTGTGTACGGAGGGTATGATTATTGAGGTGAGTTGTGTAAGATTAAACAAAACAAATTTATAAGATTTCTCATGTTTAACATGTCTTTATTCTAATTCCATAGTTATCATACAACCTTATATTGATAGATATCATAATAAAAAACAAACATTCTGTAAAAAATGCTAGAGATGTTTTATTGTAATATTTTTTATCTTTTGCATTAAACCTTTGTCTTGGTTTTACTTCAGGTCAGTTGGTTAGAGTCACTCACTTGAAAACCTTTTTACTAATAAAAAGGGGCAGTTGGTTTGAGCCCTGCTATATGTAATAAAGGCCAGCTATATGTAATAAAGGCTGCAGATTCTCAAAGAGATCAGGAGTGGAGTACTGGCATATTTATGAAATGATCATTGTCTGACAGATAAACCACCTGCCTGTGCTAGATAAGGCTGAAAATTTGTTTAAAATGTACATAAAACACAAAATTAATGAAATTAGACTTCCTTAGTGGAAGTTATGTGTAGTACATGTAGGTTGCCTAATATAGGTCATTATGTTTGAACAAGTTTGAACCAGTGTGTAGTTCAGATATTTTTACTGATTATTTCATCCTGCAGGAAGACAACCAGAGAATGTTTAAGGTCAAAGGAACAGATGTTTCAATAAAACAGTTACACATTAAGATGGATCTCAGAAGGCAATGATCACACTCTAGTGGGATGCAACATGTTGTGATGCCACTTGGGATTTTGTGGAAGTAACAAAGGTGATGTGAGAAAATTAGACTTTGTCCACAACTGTACAAACATCAATTAAGGTATGTTTGATAAATTTCAGATGTGGTATCAAAATGTTATGGTCTGTTTCATTGTATGATACCTTATTATGTTACATTTATTACTTTATGGCCCTTAATGTTGGCAGTTTCTTATGGAGACTGGCCATAAAAGAAGGATGGTTAGATAAACTGCCCGCTCTGATAAATTATTGAATATGATATGGGTATTAAATTCAAAACAAACCTAAAAATAATAACTACAATAAAAATATATTTGAACAATATTTCTGTGAAGTTTGAATACGATTCTATGCAGAATTTTTTACTTATAATTATTACCTATATAAATTAATTCCACAATTATCTTGTATTTTACTACAATGCCTTCTTAATGTGTCATTACAGTGATCTATATATTTTTTTGTGTCGCCTGCTACAAAGTAGCCACGACATATAGGTATCACTTCTCTGTTGTCAGTCTGTCCATCCGTCACAAAAATTACTTCTCAGAAACTACAGGTGCAATTTCATCCAAACTTTACAGGAATGATCAGTACCAAGTCTAGTTGTGCATATCATCGGAATTTTCCAGTTTAATGATTTTTGTGAGAGCTATGGCCCTTTAATGATTTTTTAAAACTTCTCTTATACTGCTAACGCAGTTTGAATGAAATGTTACAGGACTGGTCAGTACCTCAAGTACTTGCGCGTATCTAATGGGTTTTTAAGTGGAATAATTTTTTGGCTGAGTTATGGCCCTTGATTATAAAAAGGTGTTTTGGCCCGTTAATGATTTTTGTGTTGCCTGCTTCACAGTAGCTGCGACATGTTACAAAGTAGCCGTTACATGCATGGATCACTTCTCCATTGTCTGTCTGTCCATCCGTCCATCTGTCACAAACTTGTCCAGACTACTCCTCAGAAAGTACTGGTGCAATTTCATCCAAACTTTACTAGAATGATCAGTACCAAGTTAAGTTGTGCAAATCATCGGCATTTTCCAATTCAATGTTTTTTGTCAGAGTAATGGCCCTTTAATGATTTTTATTTTTAAACTTCGTCTGGACTTCTTCTCTTATACTACTGAAGCAATTTGAATGCAATGTTACAGGATTGATCGGTACCTCAAGTACTTGGGCTTGTTTAACAGGTTTTTCGGTTAAATGATTTTTGGCTGAGTTATGGCCCTTGAATAAAAATCTCATTTTAGCCAACAATCTGTCCAATCACCTCTCAGTGCAACTGCTTAATTGGCTATCATCAGGTGACACATGTGATCACTGATTGCCCATGTATTTCCAATTAAAGTTTCAGTGAATACATCTTTTGATATTTTGACTTAACGTTGTGTAATTATGCCTGTTCACCAGTTGTTGTTTTTTTTTCATAATTTTTAGAATTGTGAAACAGGCTTTGCATTTGAGGAACTGCATGTAGTTGCGGTCAGTATGGAAGACAGCAAGGCAGAGTTATTACTGCAAGATACATTGTCATGGTATTGCCAGCAGATGTTCTCTTCTTTGCTGTTGGTGATGACCCTGCCACTGTGGTTTGCAGAACATGGATCAGTTCATTTGGAGATAGAAAAGCAAGGCATTGAAGTTTTAGGAGTTAAAATTGTTGAAACTTGGAAATCTAGTATCCAAAATCACAAGAACATTATACAATAGGAAGACAAGTGCATTAATAGATGAATAATTAATGAAAACTTCTTGTATATGAAGGTGCATAAACATGATAGAATAAGTATATCACAGAAAAAAATGATGCTCAGATTTAGAAAAACTGTAACTTAGTTATAGAAAAATCTTTTCTGTTAATTTTGTTTTTATTTCATTTTGTTGTCGTGAACTTTTTTTTTCTATTATATGATGCAAAGTGTGGCCAGTTTATTGTTTGAATAAGGTCTTGATTTGGAAATATAAGTACAAGGTTTATTTACATTTTACTGTGCACTAGACTAGTTTAAATTTTCAGAGCAGAACTGAATTCCTTAAATAGCAATCATCCAGAAATAAATTAACCTAAAACAAATACATTTGTAGTCTTAGTTAACATTTAATTTTGCGATGCCTCGAATCCCCAGTCTCTCAGTAGCCTTTATGCACAGTTGTTGAATGACATTAAGAAAGGTTTACATGTACCTAAAAAAGTGATATAAATGTCTTGTCCTTTCTTTGAAGAATGTATGTGAGTGGAACTTATGTTGTCTTTTACAGTTCTGCTTACTTTTTTTAAATTTGTTCCTATGCATAAAACCACTGGTATATACTAGTCTGATCTCATTTATTTTATATTCTAGAGTAAATGTTATATTGACCTCGTGTTCTTGTCTTTTTTCAAATCTCTTCCTGCTGATGACTATGTAGGCAAAATTACATTGTGTGTTGTTAAGTTTCTTAACATGAAAAAAAATATTTTTACCTCCGTAGTAAGAATGGGTCCATTACACTTCAAAATACATGGTACATCTACAAGTTTCAGAGATGATCACCAAGGCTTCTTAAGATTTTTTTTAAATGAACAAGCTCATGTATTAAAGGCTGTAACTTTCAAAATATTATTAGTTTTGTGTTGTTTTTTTTTTTAGCTTTGCACTGGTGATTGTCCTGAATGTAAAAAGCAAAATGCTGTTCCTAAGTTCAGAGACCTATTTTTGTAAATGAAAAATCTTGTTTCCCTAGTACCGGTAAAATATGTCACTTGCACTGGTGAAACGTTTAAATGCTGTTATTTAAGTCGTAGTTCCTAAAACGGACAATAACTAGAAAATGTGATAGAGAGTCATGTGCGTCCTACCAACTACTGTGTCTGCAAAGTTTCAGTTCTGTATCTTCAAGGTTTCCACGATACTGATGTTTCAAAAAAAGTGACGGTATTATTAAAGTTAAAGGACTGAAACACGATCAGACAATTTCCAACATTTTGCCAAGGAATTGTTACTTTTGAAACTCTTCATTGTATTCATTCTTCGCCCCCATCAGTACTTTCAGTGCTTTGATTTTCTTCGTAAACGAAAATATGAAAAAGCTATTAATATGCCAATACAAGTAAATTAGCCCTTACTCACAACGATACGTTACGACAGGACATGGTGTTTGCCGATATATTCTCAGTGAAACTGAATACAAGTCAAAAAGTGAAACAATATTTCTCTTGTAACAATGTGTAGGAGCTGAACATGTACTGGAGCAATAACATGTGATGAATGTGACAGTGGGTTACGTCAATTACGCCAACTACGTTTATCTATGAAAGATCGTGCAATTCACAGTAGCATTTGAACTGAGATATTACTATGACGCGCTTTCGTAATGACAATCGCACGCCTACACAGACATATTTTACAGTCAACGATATTTAAAACGACTATTGACAGACCAGTTCCCAGCGGTGTTTCGATTCGATATCAGATGCTGGCAGTTTCGGATGAATGTTTTGTATATTCAGTTCTGTTTTACTAAATCTATAAATGTTACACATCTGTTTCCATTAGTTTTATGTTTGCCGACGTAATTGTTCAAATAAATATATTTACTGTCGTTCAACGGTATAATCCTTCTTTTGTATTTATTTTATTATTTTCCTTGTATGGAAAAATAAATCTTGGGTATTTCGTGTTATTTCCTTATATAGAAATAACTGTTACGTGTTATTGGTCAATGCATGGCTATTTAAGAGAGTTAAGGCTGGAACGATTTATTTCAAGGTTCAACGGGAAAAAACAGTTTTTGGTTCACAGACAACCCACCCGCCCACCCGATTGATACATTCATAACTTATTAATAAATTTGATATTTTATAATATTGAACTGTGTTTCCTCACTGTTTCTCTCGTTGTAGATAAACGACATCTAATCGCATCCATGTTTCATTTGGATGAGAGAGGACATTTAGAGTATTCAATATTATGTTGTTTAGTGATTGGATTTAACAAATTATAGTTACTTATTCTTCACGGAAGGCATTTAGTATGTGTAGGATGGTTAACTGGGACGTTATCACATCCATATATCCTATGGATCGATATTTATTTTTGTTATAAGTGCATGGACACAGACAACACTATATATATGGTATATCTTTTTTCCAGTACCATCGTGAATGTGTGGTTATATTCTGTATGTTAATAGAGAATAAATGTTTAAGCCCGTTGACCACTCCTATATGATGTTTGTTGTCTTTTCATTTATATAGTAATGGGTAGTTAGATGGTAAATTATTTATGTTTGCCTAAATGAAATGAAAGAAAACATAAATCATTACACATCTGGTAAAGAAAGAACAGTTTTCAATTTTGTTTGAGACGATTTCAAACACTTTATGTTTCTCACTGTACAATTTCGCATTTTAATTTTATTTACAGACAATTTATAAACCTGTCAATTAAACGGAACGCAGATAAGCAGATGTGTAAATTATCTCCATTCTCCAGTATCTATCTAAAGAGAAGGTGAAATCCTTATAATTTAGAGAAAGTGTTTGTATCTCCTTTGCATCAGTGTTCATGAAGTTATTTTTTTCTTATTTATCTATTTATTCAGGTCGAATATTGGGTCAAGATAATACATGATTGAAATGAGCAAGGAATGTCTTTTATTAATAAACCTTTTCTAAGTGTGCTGCAATGCAAAACATCCGTGAGCATAACACATAAACCTTCTACTACTTGTACCAAACAATTTTATATGTTCATAGCCACGTTGGAGCATTTTTCTTTGCAACATATTTTTTCAAGTTGTAGCTTTTTTTCAAGGTTATGAAATGAAGAAAATTTCTCTCAGATCTATTTAGCAAACTTTTATTCAAATAAACAATCAGGAAAGAAGGAAATTCATTTCTCAGTGGTGCTGAATAAAGTTTTGAACAACTTGCAGACAAAATGTGGCGGTTAGGGTCAGCAGAAGGAAATAGGATCATTCAGGTCACTATAAAACAAAAACGTTTTCTCTTTGGCCTAATCAAAACATGATTTCGTTAAAAGTTCAGTAAATGTAAAACGGTTTTTAGGCGCTCGATTTTGGTTCACATTCTTTCCGGCTATTAACATATTACATCCATGTATCTTGTCTTTAAATCATTTTTCGCTCTTTCTAGTTATTAAGTTTCGTTAGCCTATTATCTATGTTGGCGCATATTATGTTCTAAACTTTATTTGTCGATTTGAATACGACCAAAAAAGCTTGTAATGATTGAAAGTAATTCTTATTATCATGGAACTGTAATTATTTAAAACATCTTACTTTTGAAGTGATTATAGAAGATCTACAAAGTCTGGGATACTGTATGATACTACATACATTGATCTTCATTATGATTTTTTCAACATGTCATTTTACTGGTGTATTTTTCAGCCTAGCTGTATTAAATTCAATTTTGACCTACATCTATCTTCAGCTGAAGAAGGATATGCCACAAGAGCGTTGCTGTTATGAAATTTTAGGGCAGAATTCGTTATTGTTAGTATTAATGCTTAAGAAAATAATGCAAAACTAATAACATTAATACAGCTATTAGTCTCTATTTCGCCTCCGAAAGTGAACCGATTTTATAGGTTGACATTTTATAGTTGTTCAGCTTCGTCCTTTCACTTTGATCTGCGTCTGCTTGCGCAGATTCGCCCAGTCGTATGAGGTTGGGCACATATCTACGCTCGTTTGTTCCATATTTTGCAGAATTGAAGTCAAGGTAAAATATGATAACTTAAACCATACCCGTCCCTTTCGTCTAAGAAAAACACACAGATAATACAAGTATGACCTGAAACACTTGTTTTGTATTGTGTCCGCCATTTTATTTAAAATTTTGGCATTCGGATTTCCTCGGTGATGAAAGCAATAATGTGATTGTTGCAGAGCAAATTACCGGAAATGTTCCTTCTGTAGATTTTCGCTCGATTATATGCATTTTAAATTACGTTTAAAGGCTGAACAACTGAAAATATCAGATCTATAAAAGCGGTTCAACACTTTTAGCATAATAAATTAGGCAATACAGCCATAAATTAAATATCAAAACAATTTATCCATGAAAAATTATACTAAATGGAATAAATATGTAATAAATATGATTAAATATTTGATATGTTTTATTGAAAATAATAATGAAACTTTTAGCATTGAACTCAACGTTTTTGTTTATAGTCTAAAGTAGAGCTATGCCTTATCAATATTTGCCAAAGTCCAAAAACTATACACTTATGGGGCATTTATTTTGCACTCTATCTACGCCGATCATCTTTTTTAAAAGAAAATGTTTGGATGTGAACTTACAGTTCTAAATCTTTGACTATTTATCCTAGACTGAAACACTTCTAGTATTGGCAGGATTTAATTTTCTATTTTTCACTAAATGTCATTTAAGTTGAGATATATATATATATGTTGACCAATATTTAATTACAGATCGACAACATAACATACGAATCCATGCACGTTTAATCCCTTAAAAACGTGTTTAGATTTTGGAAATGCCATCGGATTTCTCTACGTGAGGTATGATTAGTATATTTTCATTTTCCAGGAATGTATGTCTGTATTTCCGATTTGAATATATCCAGCACTGATTATGCATTCTGGTGATTTATTGTTAAAACTTTAAATATTTCCACATGTTTTCACTTCGAATTGTAACTTCCTGCTTTGAAGAGTCCATTTACAACTGCAATTGTGCGACTGTTTACTTCCGTTACAAAGAGAAAAAAAAATATCGATGTAATCTGCTTTAATCATCTCTTAACATGTTTAAACCATCTACAAGTAACAGATTTAACCCAATGGTATTGAATTTGTTCTTTTTTAAAAGCATATAATTACAAGAAATAATTTCAGACTCCAAACTTTTAATGTTAGCAGTAACCAAATACTTTAAGTTGAAAACTACCAAATTTTGGTCGATAACCAAGTTTGACCAGTTACCAATTCTTTGGTCAATGAACAAAAATTAATCTTTTATCATTTTTCTTGGTCTTTTTACCCATTTTAACCCATCATCTGGTTATGGTTACTTTTCTCTTTTTTGTATAAAAGGAGCCAGATTTTTAACCAACAGAGTCGCTTGGTGTTTGAAATCTTGGACACTAGAACGTTATACTGTTTCCAGTCTCTGAGCTGAAAAAATGCAAAGTTATGCTAGTATTGAAGTAAGATTTTTTTCTATGAAATATTTTTAACGGAAGAACGAATATATTTTCATCTTAGAAAAGTTAAATCTTAAGGACAGGAACCTACTTCATACACATTCTGCTAAATTCATGGATCTTCATAATGACGCTTAAATCTTATAACGATAAGTTTTACCCACAAACATTAACATGTGCTCTCTTGTTATATACTTGTTTGTGGTGAAACTATAACTGTACTTCTTTGTTAAGTCATGCAATTGTGAGGGGTCAGGGATCCATCAATTTTTATGGAGAGAACATTATTGAACACTTCTTTTATTGTATTATCGAAACATTAATTTGCCAAGTCAAAAATTGCCTGCTGATAAAAATAACTGTACTTATAAAAGCTGAACAAAGATTTAAAGTAAAAATTAACTGTTTTCAAGGATCTGATTTAAATTAAATGTTTTATATGTATGGAAAGCCAATCCGTCAAAATAGCACTTTTTCAGTCTGTTGCATGTCTGCTAGTTAGAAATTGTAACATTTATGAGGAAAATTGCCATAATTTTGTGACTGTCCCTTAGAGCTGGATATTTAAGATTGTTAGGACAGAACTTATTATTTGCTTATGAACTTTGAACTCCACTGTATTATTTTTGGAGAATAATTTATTAAATCTAATTGAACCTTTAGCAGTTTTTATTGTACCTGACATAGTTCTCCAAATTAGTTACATCCAAGTCTTGTGATCAGGGCAGCCTACCCTAAATTAGAATTTGAGAATTAAGCAACAGTCCTGTCGAATTTAGAGAGTGAGCCTGATTGTTACACCCGTTTGCCCTTGAACCATTTGTCTACAGTACACCTGAAGCACAACGATATTTCTTGTTTAAGTAAGCTTAGATACACTCATTCTGTTTGAATAAAATAGACAAACAGAGCCATTGATATATTGATATTGATTAACATTTATCCTGCTGGTGGCAATTGTGTTTGCCTTTGTGACCAGTGCAGACCAAGATTAGCCAGCACATCCAAGATCTACACCGGTCATTATTCAGTGAGTATTTTTTACAATTAATTCCCCTATAAATGGCAAATGGTACTGCAAAATCAAAAGATGGACAAGTCTATTTTAGAAATTTAGCAGACTAAGAACTCTACAAAACCAGACATTTTCTTTATTTGTTACATCAAGAAATGTATCAGTTCCCCTTAGACATGACACAATGGTCGCGCCAAGTTTCCTGTCGATATAGATTTAATCAATATGTCATTTCTACAAAACAATCGCTGACTGATCTCTTATTTATAACAACGTTGTCTCACTTCCTTTTATTGTCATTTCTATTTCTTCAATTTGCATTTTCCCTGGCTCCACTACTGTTTACATACGTATGTCTCGGGATCTTATCTTTATAAACACTTTGTAAAGGTATTGTGTTGTTAGAAGATTGAGAAAGTGGGACAACTTTCAAATCACGCCTCCCTCGAACTATTTTCTCTGTTTTTTCCTTGTCAGACGAAAGCATAATTTATATGGCAAACTTTGAAATCAAATACCTTTTTACTATCAGTTTTGTTAATATGTGTGACATACTTCTTGCGTCGGCCTGATTATTGTCTAATACTATTTATGAAACAACATTATTATCATTTATATTTGAATATTCCGACAAAGAAAAAGATACGGTGTATATTTTTAGATGCTTGTGCATATAGTTTCTTAGTATTCTTGTTTGTTTCATTCGTTGTACTGCATATCTATGAATAATATATTTCATACCTAACAATCGTTGCTTAACGGTGATTAAAAGCCGATAATATCTCTAGCCCCCAAATAACTGAGGTGACAATTACTACATAAACTATTTCTCGGGGTACTTACTTGATAAGGGAGATTTTAACTAGTACACAAGGGTCACCCAAACATGAAGCCACCAATAAAGTACCAACGAAGCAACAAAGACATTAAAATATAACATCGACAAAGTGGGACACCTCACAGCTGTTTTCAGCCAAGTATCATACTTATGTGTACTTAGAAAAGGGTACTCAATTGAATATTGAATGCTAACCCTGTTCCTGGTTCCTTGACTCGAACTGATGCTGTGTTGGCTATTACGAATAATATCGGTTTTATTTGCTAAATGCTTTTGCCATGTTATTAAAAATAACGACTTTATAAATAAAACAGAGGCGAAACTATGTTAAAGCATTCTTTTTGGTGTTTGATTGATGGAATTGAGATTGTAAAAAAATAAAATGAGAAATATGAGATTGAACGTGCTGATCAAACTATATCTGACAATATCCAAAATTATCGTTTTGTTAAAGTTGCAAGCAACAAAATAACTCTGATAATCTATATAATTTTATAAATCTGCCTGAAACGCCATTTTTAGAGGAAGCAGAATGAGAGATGCTGTTTAAAGTCTTACAAATTGCAAGTTAGAGTAAAACGTCGCAATAATGATTTTCCTACCTTATACATCAGTATATTCCAAGTGTTTTGCGAATACAAAGTGGATTGCAGTGTTAGCTGCATTACAGCCGATGATAGTTTCCCTATACAGTCGCGATATTGCTAATTGAAACCACAAGTTCTTGCAAATATTTAATCAGCAACACGTCTGAGTAAAATGTCGTCGCACCAGTTCGCCTATAGCCATTTATCGTAGTGATACCACTTGTAGACTGCCGCTAGCAAATTATCATTATGCAACAATTATTGCTGAAGAACTCAATTACACTGTGTGTAAGAGTTCTTTTTTGGAATTTCACAAACATCGGAAACACATATGTAACGGTGACTAGAACATGTATCCAGTGTTCATTGATTATACCTTCGAATGTTTATCCTGAATAATGGGCTTTTTACAGTTTTGCATATGTTTTAGTTTTAATAAGAGTTTGGAAATTAATTATATGATCAAAAATATTTATCGAAGTACACCGAGCACTGAAGTACCAAAGACGTTTAACCCTTAAAACAGCGATCTGTTATACAACTGAAGGTCGTTAGATGTTTGATGACCTTTTTGAGTGAAACACATAGTTGAAATAAACTCATCATTATATTTCTTTTTCTCAGATTTTAAGATGTTTTAAAAATATTTTATATGTAGTGAATAGGTTTACTTTCGACTTAATTTAATAATAATAAAAATGTGTTGTTTTTTTTACACTTATTAAACAAAACATTGACTCCTTTCAAATGAACATGCTTTTGTTTTAGATGTGTTTCTCTGCTATGATTATGTTCATTCTATATATTTAACAAGTTCAATGGTGCTATTTACAATCAACTTGCATTGTCACCAGTCCATTTCGTCCTTGTTTGCCATAAAAGATTTTAATCATAGTCATTTCTTACCTTTACTGACCATTCAATTCAAATGCAATTGATTTTTATGTTCAGACACTAGTTTAAATATGCATGAAAAGTAAGTGAAGTCAGAACATTCTCTTGGGTCAATAAACTGGGGAAATGTTCAGTAATGTCTGGAGTGTGATTTTTATATGATTGTATCTTTGCATAAGAACGAAAGTTTATTACATTTTTTCTTGTTTT
Organism: Cyclina sinensis; assembly: GCA_012932295.1. Classification (NCBI taxonomy): domain Eukaryota; kingdom Metazoa; phylum Mollusca; class Bivalvia; order Venerida; family Veneridae; genus Cyclina; species Cyclina sinensis. The sequence goes on along the minus strand of JAAONU010000012.1, from coordinate 13,456,871 downwards.
TAGACCATTTAAAGTGATGTGTGACAGTTCCAAATTGTGTGCCTCAATAAAACTTGTCTTTTTCCAAAAGCAATTCCACAAATAACTGTCACAAATGAAACACGTATCATTATATATGATAGAACAATTTAATAAACTGAACGCACTAGATTAACCAGAATGCTCTTAACATTTTTCTAAATTAGAAAATATACATCTAGGTATCTAGGCTACTTTCATGTTTAAATTGTTATATTTTAAAGCCTTTATTATATTCACGTTCATGTATACACTGTATACAATTTTGCAATGCATTTACTCGCTTACTGTAATTTGAAGTCATTGATTTAATCACCATTTCATTTATCAAGCTGAGGAAACAAACATTACAATATAACTAGGTGAGTGTATTACCTGGTTTCTGCAACGGATTTTAAACAAACAGTATGTTAGATGACTGAGAAGAAAACAGCATGTCATCTCAGGCGTACTTACTGGTTGATTTTTGATGTACAAGGTCACTTTCGTGAAGCAAAAACCCTTTTCCTTTTTTTTAAAATTTTTTATTGGCATGCCTCGTATTTATGTGCACTTGAAAAAGTATGTCTAGATTCCGCCACATAATTTCAGTTACTGTCTTATTAAAATATTCTAGGATAAAGAGTTGTTTGTCTTTTTAGATTCAGATCCCTAATAGAACCAATGTAGTTCTCGAATATAGTTTTGACTCAATATAATTAAGAAAGGAACTGAAAAAGATACCTTTGCGACGGTTAAATATTTAAAGGAGAGCCCTGCTTTATGAATTAGCTGTATTTTATTAAAATCTTTAGTTCTATAACCACATGTTCGACCTTTAACTTGTTGAGTTGAGGTTTAAGAATAAAACCGTTGACATTAGCAAAAATATTATCATTAATAAAGATTTCCTCAAAAGTAAACCAAAATCTAAAAAAAATACTCCACAAAGAAAACGCACAAACTGTCTGTTCTAAAACCTATAAATAGTTTAGTACCGACATTTCTGGAATAGATGGCCTTTGTTTTTGCTGAATGCCTGTTTATTACTTTTACTGAAACAATTCATTTTGCTACTGTGTGCAACGACACTCCCAGTAAAGTCAAAAAACGTTTCTATCAGAACATGGATTTTTATCAACGACATGAAAGTGAGCCATATTGGAAATCCTGTAACATTGCAAAAGGGAAACGACGAATGGATTAAAGAAATTACATTATGTCTAGACGCATTTAGTACGTCACCTTTGTGTTATTGATATGGCTTCAACCCACTTCCATAAAATATCTGTCACATTTTTTTTCTCTTTTTTGACGGGTGTAATGAATGCAATTGAAATGCTGGTTTAGAATTGTACAGTTTTTATTAGACGTGTATTTTGAATATGTTTTACCTTAAGAAATTATTTCTTCTAGAGAGGAAATGTTCAAAAATTATAATAAGTCAAAACATGTTTATTAAGAAAGAAGACAGCATGTTTTGTCTGTCATGCGCCTGCCATACGTACCACTTTACACTCTTACCAAACACTACTTGATATTACGTAAGTTTTCAGCGTAAAAGAACGACAAGACATTTTTTAAAACAATAAAATTCAAACAAAAGCCATTAAAACGTTATGATGCAAACAAATCATACTTGCAACAAGAAACACATGTTTCACGTGTATTACTTTGAGTATCAGTAGTAATATAATGGCCGTGCCAAATTTCCTGTAACTACTTGATCAATATGGTATGCTCTCTTTCTTTTTAAAGTAAATGTTGACATCATTTATTCATGATAAAATTTCTGTCGTTTTCTTCTATTTATGCGTTTCAGTTATTATTCTTTTAGTAGCTGGGGCAGCTCTCGAGTAAGAATACATTGCAATTCATTTAGTGCAGTCATCGCTGGCAAACAAACAACATAATTTATATCTGTTATGTAGACATATAATCATATCGTAATAACCGGTTTAGAAGTAAAGTGGTTATCTTCGAACAATTTCTTCTACACAAGATTAAGATTATTTGCTATCTTTAATTAGAGACAGATTTTTTTCTCGAATGATTATTTCTTTGTTCTTTTTTTTGTCTGATAAAAGTGAACTCATACAGAGACGACAGACTAGACATAGCATATAGTATAGTGATATTAATGAACAATTAAGGTATTTAAACGTTGAAAACATCCATTCGTGTAAAACATTTACAAGAGAACAAAATATGAAAAATAGCATTTTTAAACTTGTTGATTATTTTACCATAGTTTATTTTACTATACACGTGAGTCATTTGAAACATTATCAAAGGACACTATTATTCGTTTTGAACAATTAGTTTAGCGACAATTATTCGGCACAGATAATTTGATAAAGCACGGAATTATTTCTCGCATACTAGACTTTATATCAATACACGGGGGGTAAAACAGGAGTGAGCATCAGTAAACAAGACAGCGTAATTCTTACAGCAAAATGACAGAGACTTTGAAATGACAACTAGCAAAGAATGGCTATCTAACAGTGGTCAATAAAGTCGCATAAAGTCTGAAACTCTTAACAAATATTTCATTAAAGGATTAATTTTATTATGATGGTTTTATTATGTAAAAAATAGGATACTAAATTTGAAAAGACTTCGTTTCTATACGGTACTATACCAGATGCTGCTAGATGAATTTGTAAGATTAATATCGCCATAAATTGATAACTGCGAATTTACCATAATTAGATGGTAGCAATTATAAACAAAAAAAGAGGGTTTTGCCTAATTGGAGAATATCGTCACGGGTAACAAAACAAAAACGTAAAATAAATGAAGAGAAAAATGTTGATTTTAACATTGACAACATATTGACGAATGCAAGGTGGACCGCGTATCCTAACACTGTTTTCGAAATGTGCAACAGCAAACAAATGTGTAGATATCTGTTATTCATGCTAGAACTTTTTGAGGTCAGTTCAGTTAATTTATGATGTATGCTTCCTTAAAATTATTCAGACATGCGCAAATTCACTCAGAAACCATACAGCTAAATTACATATACTTCAGAGAAATTGTCGATGCCAATATCTTGATCATCTACTGCATATTTATTATCTTTCATTTGAAATATCTATCTTTATTGTTACAAAGCATTTTATATGCCTATTTCTATTTCATGAAAAACTTGAAAATTTACACAGATATACCCGTAAAGGTCTTCTTGTAAGGTTTCTGATATATTCAAAGGTTGTGTATATACGCCTAAATGAGGTGTACTTAGTTTCATACTGTGTATATATAATGTTGAAGAAAAACAGTTCCATTTTTGCTTTGCTCGTACGGGAACAATATAAACATAATTGAATTTCTGTATCATTTACCAACATATTGACACAGCTCTACTAGCATGCTGTGATATTTTGTTATAATGCTGTGTTTACGATATATATTTTGCTATTATGCTGTGTTTACGATATATATATTTTGTTATTATGCTGTGTGTACGATATGTTTTATTAGGCTGTGTTTTTGATATTTTGTTATTATGCTATGTTGACGATATATACATTTTGTTATTATGCTGTGTTTACGATATTTACTTTGTTATTATGCAGTGTTTACGATATATATTTTCTTATTATGCTGTGTGAACGATATGTTTTTATTAGGCTGTGGTTTTGAATTTTTGTTATTATGCTGTGTTAACGATATATATTTTGTTATTATGTTGTGTTTACGATACATATTTTGTTATTATGGTGTGTTTACGATACTAGTATATATTTTGTTATTATGCTATGTTTACGATATGTTTTATTAGGCTGTGTTCTTATGCTGTGTTCGATATATTTATATTAGGCTGTGTTTTTGATATTTTGTTATTATGCTATGTTTACGATATGTTTTATTAGGCTGTGTTCTTATGCTGACTTTACAATATATATTTTGTTATTATGCTGTGTGTACGATATGTATTTATTAGGCTGTGTTTTTGATATTTTGTTATTATACTGTGTGTACGATATGTTTTTAGGCTGTTTTTTGATATTTTGTTATTATGCTGTGTGTACGATATGTTTTTAGGCTGTGTTTTTGATATTTTGTTATTATGCTGAGTTTACGATATATATTTTGTTATTATGGTGTGTTTACGATATATATTTTGTTATTATGCTGTGTGTACGATATGTTTTTATTAGGCTGTGTTTTTGATATTTTGTTATTATGTTGTGTTTATGATATATATTTTGTTATTATGATGAGTTTACTATATATATTTTGTTATTATGCTGTGTTTACGATACATATTTTGTTATTATGCTGTGCGTACGATATGTTTTTATTAGGCTGTGTTTACGATATTTTGTAACTAAGCTGTCTCAACGATATTTTGTTATTAGGCTGCGTTTATGATATTTTGTTATTATGCTGTCTCTACGATATTTTGTTGTTATGTTATTGTAATTATGATTGGTGTCAATGAAAACTGTCTTATTTGCTTTTTATATGACATGTGCACTTGTAGCATTTTCATATTACGCGTTTATGTTTATGTTTGTTCAATGATTTTTACTTTCTTGGTAGGGGAAGTAAAAGATGGGAATCAATATCAGTTTATAAATATTCGAATTGGATCGATTCTCTTGCTCCGCGACAAATGAACAATGGACGCATGAAACAATTTATAGAGCACATAGATAAATGTCTAGGAATATAACTGGCAGTTAGGTGACGGAAATAAATTGTAACAGGATACGTTTTGAGGCTTACTCGAATATTAAACATAAAATATTTCCTTGATTTTCTTTTTCACCTTTACATTTAAAGTAAATAATTTACAAAGCAAGTCATAAATTGAGGATTTAGGCGGTTTTAAAATCTATGTGCAAAACTATTCACGCAGATGGCTCCAAAACAGAAAAGGTTGTCTATTGACCATTAAAAACTAAAAAGTAGACATTTCGAAAAGATATGTTTGAAAATCAATGGTTATCGTGCAAATATAAAGGCAATTGTATGAAAGCCGAGGTCTTTGAAGCAATATTAAAATTGGTCAATAGCTCACTACCTCTAAATATTACCAAAATGTTTTGTTTTCAATTATTTTGTCATTGTTTTCATTTCATCTTCTTTTTTAACAATTTATTAATTTACTATGTAACTCCTAAGGTGAGTTTTATTTATTCACATGGGCATAATTTGAACATTCTTGATAGAGGACTGCTAGACACTGCAACATGCTTAATAGCATAGTCATGTTCTTTATGTCCCATCTGAAATATTAAAGAAAAGCACATCTATGCAAAACAATGCGTCTTCTGTGGATGGCAAATTATTTAAAACAGCAACTTTAATTTGTTTATACATCCCAGAAGATGTTCACTCGACTAGTTTATACAAAATGTCGGGACTCTGTGCCATAAGGGTTTAAACAAGTGGAATTCAAAGAATTTCTTATCATAAGTCTTTTTGACCCAAGTGGCAGAATTATTTTTACCCTTTTACCCTAAAGGCACACATGTACCTTGTACATATATACAAACAGAAACTGAAAAGTGTTTGTGATCAAAGCTCGAGTAAATATAGGTTTTGACAAGACTAGTTTAAAAGGTTTTCTTGAATATTTCTCTGAAAATATATCTGCAGAAAAGGGACAAACATTACCATCAAGGGCAGGTTAAAATTCGATTGCTTTCTACTAACCAATCCTACATACTAAATATTAGCTTTTTGGAAAGATTCTTTAATGCCTCTTAGTTGCAACAGAAATCATAGTTCTATTTAAATAGTATTTGAATATCGCCATGCAATGGTTCCATTTTTCACATAGTGGTGTAAAATTATTCCTTTGTAGCGGATATAGTTAAATCACACAAATTTTCTATAACAACAATGTGCTAATATGAAGTCAAATAGCCGAGTCATGTATGCTTACATTAAATCTTACATTGGGAATGAGTCTGTCTATAAATCAACTGAATCTGTTTCCCTCGTCTTATACCAAGCCTATAAATTCTAGACGCGTGTAGATATATAGAACAAATTAGGATGATTCCCCTGAGTGAAGTACTGACTACAAATACAAGAATCACATAACGCCCTGTCTAAGATATAAACGTCTTTATTATGAAAGAAACCATATATGTACATGAACTACATTAGTGTATAAGATGTCACGTGTCTTAAAATCACATTTGGAGGACGGAATACACTGGTATCTTACTTGAATAAAATTTGAAACATGAAAACGCTTTTATGACGCGGATTGGAGGTATAGAGTAACATCACGATTCATTGTTCTATCTTTAAGCACAAGCTAAAAATATTTCTCAAATGTTAATAGCAAATCGTTTGGCTTTTTTTTTACACAGTTCTTGATTATTAAATATTCGATAAAAATATATAAAGTAGGTCACGCATCGTACTTAACAAGTCTTTGAACAAGTAAAAGTAAAGTATATATATAAACTTGTTTTGGTAACAAAATATTAAGGAAAAACCTGAGTATTGTTTCAGCACTGACATGGCTAATGTAGCAGTGATCAAAGGAGTAAATGTTTTACACTAATGACAGAGGTCCGCAAGAAAATTCTTAGTCATGTGTTTCTAGATAATACGTTTTTTTCCCCATACATTACATGCAAAGTAAGCTTTGTGACGCCTCACTTGGGATCAGGTGTAACTTTTTAGCAACTGGAGACTTTCTTTAGTTTTAATTCAATAGCTATTTCATTATTTCTAGAATTCAGTATACAAGTTCTATGTGGAGGTACATATATTTCTTTTTTTAATTAGGTGAATTTCAAAGCCCGGTTATATAAGAAAGAAAAGCTTGTTATAAGATATCAACTGTCAGCAGCCTCTCCTCACCCTTTGACGAAATAGATGGTCTTAATGCCATAAGACACTTACAATTGTCATTAAGAAGGCTTGTCTGAAAGATAGTTGCTTAACAAAACGAATAAAAAGACATCTTTAAAATAGATTTATAATCTATCTACAAAGAAAACGTGCTTTATGTTCTATGAAAGCTAATGTTTATAACAGAATGTTAAATATTTTGTGGCAGAGATTAGAGTTTAATGTAAAAGTATACACTTCTTCTGTGATAGATTATTGCTTACATGTAGATATTTTATTTTTGAAAAGAAACACAATTTAACTGAACGATAATTGTACAATACTATTTTTCTGTTAGTTTTCAACTGCTCTTTTTTGCAATTTGTATTTAAACAAAAGAAAAAAATCTGCATTTTTATACACTGTCCCAATGCTATTCAATGAAAATTTCGTCTTGATAATGCAAAAAAAAAATATAAAAATAATAGATAAATAATTCAAGGATCTGACACGAGTTTTCATTTCATATAAACTTTTATACAAAGAGTTCAGGAAAGTATTATAAAAGCAAGCCTCTGGCGAGCTGAACGACATTACTCATGGACAAGTAGAATAAAAGTTTACATGAAATTTCTTTTTTAATCACATGACTAAAACAACCGTAAATAGATCTTACCGCAGCTATATTTATTTGAACTATACTGAAAAAAGCTTACAAAACATCCGCCAAGAAAATACTTCCAAATAAAATGTCAAAATATGTCGGAAATACTGGATATAGAAAACGCCTCTTGGAAAAAGACGTCTATATCATGACACATTCTAAAAATAACAACAAGTACAAAAAATAACTTGAAGCAAGAAATAAATGCGTCATGTTCTCTTAGGCGTTAAATTACACGTGTATAATACAAAAAAATGTAATGATTAAATTGTATTACAAACAACATTTGTCATGTGATAAAATTAATTTCGTTGATATGACTACCACAAAAATAAGTACAATATCAATTTGCATGATATAAGATTTATTTTAATGATTTTATCCCAAAAGGAGGGATGTTTGTTTGAAAACGGCAATGGAGTAATAGTTGAAATCCGTTGTCATTTTTATTATCATATATGCTTCATTCTGTAGCATACTTTAAGGACAGCTAAAACAGTAACGTCCACCCGATAGCTTTGTAACTTTCATAGACAGCGAGGTCATCCATTCAGACGTTTCTCCAAACCTTTCCCGAAGGCCATAAATTGTATAAACACGTGCTGAACAGGACAGGAATTAGGCCGATTTCCCAGAGTGCAATAATAGCAAAGAGCTCAGAAATCAGATAATAGTGTCTAGAAGGATTTTATCAACTCTATAATGGAAGAAAACAGAAACATTGTTTTCTTGTTTTTTTTTGTTTTAGTGTTCATGTGATTGAAAATTGCATTAAGCATACTAAACAGAGTGCTACCTTATTCCTCTGAATGAACCAAAAACCCATTTAGGAATAGAATTACACTCTAATTCATGTTACGGGCATTAAGGACTTTTCTCTCACAATTATACCGCTCAATTAAGTTCCGTAATCAAAAACACATTTTACCGAACGTACTTGAATTGATTATTAATGTTGTAAACAAAGTAGATTACCTTAGAATTGAAAGATGTGATTTTACATGTTTTCTTTAAAACATACTTACAATGGTCATACGTATTTATCATTCGTAACGTTGAAAGCATTGTCATAGACTTTTTATGCCTCCACGATTTGGGAGAGGGGGGGCGGGGGATATAGATTTACCCTTGTCCGTCCGTCCAACTGTCACGCTGTCCGTACGTAGACCGGTTTGTTTCGCGTATCACTCCAAACGTGTAACTGCTACAGCCATAAAACTTTCAGCATGTGATCTTACGCACCTGGGTATTTTGACGCAAATTTATTGGATATCGGTAGAGTTATGGCCCTTGATTAAACAAAAATAGCATTTTTAGACTTGTGTCGCATGTAACTCCGTATAACTGCTAGAGCCATGAAACTTTCTAAGAAAAGTTGTCAGCATGCAAAGTTACGTACCTAGGTATTTAACGCAAATTTATTGGATATCGGTAGAGTTATGCCCCCTGATAGAGCTAAAAAATAACATTTTTACGCCTTTATACGCATCTGTAATTGTACAGGATTTTTTTTGGTGACAATATAGCGGAATGTAGGGGCATCCGTGTCCAATGGACACACCTCTAGTTATAACTAAACTGAAATAATAAAACTGACTGACGCAACAAGTTTGATTTTCAAAGTAACATTTAAGAATAAAATTTGTGTCGTTTTTCTTGCATGAAATAGAGCGGTTGTGATTATCACATTTATTAATTTTTGCTTATTTTCAGTCACTTTTCTCAACATGATTTTAGAATTTATGAATTATTTTAGATTAATCGAAGAATTCATACAAGCTGCTTCACATCGACTAATTAATAAAAGAGAAACATTGGTGAAACCATTAATCAGTTCTCGAAAGACACAAATCAAAACGTTGTATGACCATGTTTCTTCTTTTGTTTCATTGCAAAACGATACATGGCTCTAAAGTATTAAGCAAATAGGATTGTAATAAATGCAACTATTGTAAAGTATTGAGCAAATAGGACTGTAATAAATGCAACTATTGTAAAGTATTGAGCAAATAGGATTGTAATAAATGCAACTATTGTAAAGTATTGAGCAAATAGGATTGTAATAAATGCAAATATTGTAAAGTATTGAGCAAAAAGGATTGTAATAAATGCAAAAATGGAGGTGCATTTTCTCTTATTAAACCGGTGTGGCAGTTTACAGCCAAAACACGGCCTGGTAGACTTACAACATGTACTTAATAGAAATGAGATTTTTTTTAAAATTGTTATGATCAGAAAAGCGACATTTAATTGATGACAACATTCGTTTGAAATACGCCATATTTTTATAGAAAACGATTTTATGCGTTTCTTTATAAAACGTTCTTTTTAGTTTACCGTGAGAGTTTACAGTTTCACACTTAACAGTCTATTTTTGGATGCAATAATTCTCTAGAAAATATGAAATTGTAATTGGCCTTTATTTTGTATGGCATTTAAGAACGTAATTGTCACATTTAAGTACTTATTGCAGATGATATAATTATTTATAAACGGTCCATTTTGAAATAGTTCAGTCAATAATGAGCATGTGGTTGCAATCGATCAAATGGTACCAAGTACATCCAGCGTTTAGATATTCCAACAATTCCTACCAACACTTAGAAAAAGTATTTCCCTTTCACTTTATTATACTTGACAATAGACGCGTAGAAATTTATTTTTAAGATTTGTTATATTTCTTATTTTATTTATTTATTTATTCATTTTTTTGAGTAACTAGAATTTATCAACTGACGTACTAACCTGGATACATATTGATGGTACCGCTAGATGGTGGTTAATCAAATGACGATCTGACGATTTTAGCCGCCCTTGGTTCTCATAATGATGTGTTATTTTGCGTTGAAATAACTGACTGTTGCATATAACAAGACAAATTTTAGATTTATGTAATATATTTTTGGTTAAATAATGGAGTCTTAAATAAGTTGACCATATTTTGGGATCCACCAGCATAGCGAAACTCATGAAGATTTATGTTGTAAGTGCAATGAAGTTTGCAGCATGTGACAAGTTTACTAGAAAAAAAATGGAAAAATATGAGTTTAATTTTTTTTTTAATTTGTTTTCCAGCTTGGCTGCTGTAATTATGCATAACAAACCAATCGAATGGATAAATGATTCATGGAAAGATCTGAGCAGTTAGAATGTTAGTGATAATATAATATGTGAGGCACCATAATACAATTCAGTTCATCTAAGGCAATATACAAGTAGGTGAAAAACAATGATAAGTTATCTTAGAAAAATATGAAGAAATAATTTGTTATTTCTAAAGAAAATGCCATTTACTTGACTGATCACGCCCAAACATGAACATATGAGGTAGAATGAGTTCCAGTGCTTCAAAGAAATACGCATATGGTTGTTTCCCCTGAGAGCGACAATTCTGGCACAGAGCATTAATCATAACATTGACAGAACATATAGAGCTCAGGAGGCTTATTTTCACAACTGTTGTATGTTTGCTTAGATTTTCTGTTATTGTTCAGCTTCAAATGTACCACAGATAGATTAATGAGCACTTTTACATGTACATTAATAAATTGATAAAATCAAATGAATTTTGATTTTTGTTCCTTTTTAATGGTTATGACACTCATGCCATCATATATTGTCCTCATCCACAGACCATTTGCATAGTATATACTATAACGTCTGTCTTAGGTCATTGTTTCTTGACAGTGATGGGTAAGTATGCAATAAAATTATATTAATCTAAGAAAGTTCTTACTTATCGTGACCGTTAAAATTCTTATCCTATCGATTTTCATGTCCCTAGACGATAAAGGCCGTCGCTAGTTTAAAGATTTGTATTTCAATTTTAAATAAATCCAAAGGGAAACGGATCTGATCAAATATTCAAAATCTTTACTAGGAATGGCAATTTTTAGTATTTTTCCCCGGTTAACGAGTTGCCGAATTTGAAACCGGTTAACCACACATACAAGCGGTTAATCGGTTAACCGTTTACATCCCTATTCTTTACGCTTTGGTATAGAATATTTACGCGATAAAATGGCGATAAATGCTTGCCTCTAACATACTTAACATATTACGTGTTGTTTTTGTTGCTGTCAAAGCTTACGCATTTGGAGGGGGAAATACACTGATCTTTATATTAGGATAGGTAACAAATATGCCTAAACAAGCAATTTCTGTTTTGAAAGGGATTTACATCTCTTTCGTCACACTGTCAGTCAGAGCCTCTGGTGCTCAACTAATTATTCCGTCTGAAAACTTTAATCTACAATGTATAAAATAATGCAGATATAAAAAGTCAGGCGTTACGTTAAAGTGTGTCGTTATTACTGGTTCTAACATGGACAAAATAAAGAATGAGAGTGACGCATTTTCATGGACAATTTGATAGTCTGGAGTTCCTTCCCCTGACACTACGTAATTTTACATTATGTCCGAGAACCAGACTACAAATTTGAATGACAAGTAAGTCTGGTGATACCGACAGGTTTGCAAAGACTTGTGACAAGATACCATTCTTTGTCACCGATGTGTGACTTGAACCCTCACTAATATTTTCAAAATATTAGCCTTGTGTTTAAGAAATATCCTTCGGTTATATGTTCATACCATTGTCATTACATATGTTTCGATGCATCACATTGCAAGAAAGTTGATAATAGTTATGGACTTGATCAAATCTAACAGTCAGAGACAGCAAGCTTGTTACACATTGGTTTCTCCTGTATCAACTATCAAGATTAATGTTGGACGAACTGTTGAAAAGAACTGAAAATCGTCTATTCTATTAGCAGCTATATAATAGAAGAAATAAAAAATGCACAAAGAATACGTAATTGTATCAGCATTAATATGGGGATGAAATATAGCTCTAACTCATTTTTTTAAGTTGAAACATGGAAATCCTTTTATGAAAAGAAATGGCAGAATCGTTGTTCTTCTTTAAAAGATAGACTGGAGTAATGTTTTTCGCGTTAGATTTTTCAATGACGGTTAGAACACTCCCCTCAAGCATTTGCTGGAAAGTATTTTTCCCGTGGGGAAGACCAAATCAGGTACATATGTTGTTTTCTTTTTTTTTGCTGTTGTTTTTTTTTCTATAGAAAACATAGGAAACTGATTTGATATTTCTTGTTAATGACCTGTGACCAAAGTTCAAGAACATTTGTAAATTTAACACATTGACGTGACTGATCTTTTTAAAATCGAAAAGTTTAGGGGGCATGACGAAAGGAAGAATTGTTTAAAATTAGCATTTTCAAAATTTGGTGAACAAAAATGTCTTTCATACACATAACATATCAATGACCTTAATAGTTGTCATGCAGTGGTCATATTTGTCATATTTGTTAAACCAACTTTATAAAAAGCTTCTATGGAGCGGAATGAATGTTAAAAATACACAACGAATTTTTAGATAAAATGTATACATATGTACTGTGTGCTTTGAACGAATAGTCCTACAGAGCAGCGTCACGCAATTTTCATGCATAAAAGCTTTGTTGGTCAAGTATCACTAATCAGAGAGTCAAGTGCTTTAATTATCAAGGTAAATAGAGAATCCTAAAATAATGACCTTATGGTCCCGACAACAGTGGGAGAATTTCAATGTTTGCAAAATGAAAAACGTGCTTTAGATTTCATTCAGGGGGGAAAAAGTGTGGTAAGCGCAGGACTCCAAACCAAGATGTTGAACATTAAATGAGTAACTGTAAATAATGTCAAAGGACTGTCATTCTTGATAAAAAATGATTTTTAAACATTGTCAAGTTTATGTATACCAGTAACAAGGCAAAGTTAGACAAATAAGTCATAATTCCAACAGCTTTTCAAAAATGCTTCCAGACAATGTCAAACCGATCTACCATAATTAAGTAAAATACACGCATGATTGATCTTAAATATCTAAACTCTTGGTCAGTAAGTTTCAAAGCTTAATATATTTCATAAAATATTCAACACGAGATTAAGTGAATCCAGCGATTCCACAAGAATGGGACCAAAGGATAAAATGTCAAAGGATAAAATGTAGAGCTAAGCAAGAGTTCAGGTTGTCTAAACGGAGGTTTAGATATATACCACCTTAAGACATTGAACTCCTTTCTGCTGGTAAACTTTCTGAACTTGACTTTTTATTGGAGATCAGTTTCAGCAGTGACGGACTTTACAAAAAAACAACAATATTTCAAATCAATTACGAATGTGCTGCTCTTTATTTGTAACGTGCAAGCATGAAAATTTCAGTTCAATTATTTAAAATGAATTACAAAACTACACCTTTAACAGGAAAATATCAATTATTTAGTCAGAACTACGTATTTCTATTGACCCTTACTTGTTCGAATATTGACGCTAAAGAATGAAAATGCTTCATTCCGTTTCATAAACTGAATCAGATCTATGTTAAGACATCAATAAATAATATCTAGCATGCATTTAAAAGTATAGGTTTCGACATAAAACAGTAGAAATTCTTCACATTTTAAAAGCTAGACTGCTCTAATCAATACTTGGCTCTTTACAGGACAGTTCGGCAGTAAGATAAAACAAACAGTATTTCCGAGTACTGTGATAACAGTGCTAGATAATGCTACCATGTCACATACTTTGTTGTGATATGAGATCATCTGCTCGAAAAGATATTGAGTATTTTCATGTTTTTCTGCTCAGGGCGACCGGATAGCCGCGAAGCATCAATCTTAACATTGTCATGAAAATGTACAGATAGAAGTGAAGCATGCGGTTCTTCCAGCAAATATCTCGGTCAACTTAATGTGCACAAAAGAGAAACAATTATCAATTTTCAAAGGTATTATATTGATTAAAACAATTTTTTGTCAAACATCTTTGTTGACTTTCGTGTCTTTTATAACAAATATTTTCCTCAGGTAATACGATTTAAAAAAAAACAGCCTCATCTATCGGACTCATCTAGATACATTTAAAACTCGAGAAGTCGGGATAACATAACTGAAAACATGCTTAATAGTTAGGACTATACGAAAGGTGACTTTTTCCTTAACTATTAGTACGATGTATGTCTTTACTGATATTGCTGACTCCTATTGTTAAGGCTGTCAACCTAAAACTATGTCATCTCAGGTGAATGTTCCGTTTCGAGACTTAAGATTGCAATAGGTATGTAGAAATTTAGCTAATGAAATTCATCTGCGACAGTGACAAAAAAGTCCACAAAGCTATCAATCGCGTAAATGATATAAAGATTGGGTTATTGTTTCAATAAACTTATTCCTGTTGTTGGTATATTTTTTTTAAATCATGCTCCAAAATGTAAATGAAAAAAGTTTCTAGTTTTAGTAAAGCAGAAAAAAGCCTACTGTAAGGATCAGTATTTCTAATTTATTGTCTGAGATCATTTTTGAAGATCTAGACTGGTTTCGTGTCACTGACATATGGATGCTGCTTTTCATTACATTATAGTGGAAGAATTTAAAGTGGTAGAACCCTCCTATGAGATTTGTTTATATCTTACATTCAGAGACAGGAAGGCTACATAACGGAATGTCCTGACATTTCATCGAGGCTATAAATTGTACACGCGTGGAACATAGGATTCAGGCTAAGATGTCGCAAAGAGTATGCAATGGTCTTGGTGCTTTCTTAACATGCAGAAAGAAGGCTAAAGGGAAGGCAATACTAGCTAACAACATTAAACAGAGGAATGAAAAAACAGAATTATATCATGGATTAGTCTAACCTAGTGTCGCAAATTATTTTAAGAGTGTTAAATTTGCGATAAAAATAAAGAAACTTATGCTCTTTTCTAAAGAACATATAGTATACATAGTTTTTTTTTTCTTCCGTGCCTTATGAGAAATAAATGATGATGTAAACGTGCCATGTAAAGAGGTAGTTTCGACAAATTTCAAAAAGTTCAACACCTTGTTCGTGAGAAGCTGTTTCCTTTAAGGTTGCATGCCGAACAATAATTTTCAAGTCAAAATAATCATAAAATTATAAACAAAGAGAAAATTGTCTTTTGACAATTTATTTCTGGGTACATGTTAATTTACGGGGCGGCCTTCTGAAGTAACCAGGGGAAATGAAATATATCTATAACACGGACTGTAATAAATGTGCCTGACAATTTGAAGTAGATTGATGTACATGCAGCAGACCGCCAAATCTTTAAGTAAAAAATGGATCGAAAACAGATCATGTATCTGTTCAAATACATTGGAATTATGTTGTTCATTTCAAGACCCAGTTGTAAATACAGTTCATACTTCAAGCTTTAGCTATTGAACAACTACTCAGAATTTAAATTTAAAAGCAAGAGATTTTAACCGATCAATATATGGCTCATACGAGCATGCATACAAATATCTGTCCTCATTGAAAATGTGATGACAGAAACTTTACTTGGCTAATCACGTCGCGAAATGATGAGGTAAAATGAGCTCTTCTGCTTAACAAAATATCGAATATTTTCATGTATTTCTCCTGAGGGCTACTTGTTCCGCGCGAAGCATCAATTATACCGATGTAGATTGTTCACTCTCTCAGACATATATGGCATTGAGGAAAACGATTGTTACAGCTGCCCGCCATTTTCTGGGAACGTTTGATTACTTGGTCAGCTTGATTTATGCTAAGGATTGCAATACTTTTGTAAGAAATATATTAATCGAATATTGACGCACATTTCCTCCTTTAAAGATTTACACTTCTGTAATGCTCTTGTTAAAAAAATAGATTGAAGACGAAGAATAAAAATTGTTCAGTTCAGCAAAATGCAAATTAATTTAAAAAGTTCTTCACGTGATATTTCTGTATTTCACCAAGGAAAATTTAAAAATGTTTGAGTTTGGAAACCTCTTTTATATGAAAGCTGTCTTTTTAGAATGAATGTGCTGCTTAAACTTTGTACAAATATGCGCCCATTAAGTCTAAAGTCAGTATATCAGTATACAGTATGGCTTGATTTGCTTCATCATTTATTGATTAAATCTGGAGTATATATATTATCATTTTGGTCAGTAAATTATCGTATATGTTTCTGTACCAGTAGATTTTCGTATGCAGTAAGGAAATTAATGAAAAGATTTTACTGAAGATTCTGAAGGATGCACCAACAAGTAAAGTGGAGCAGAATGAACGCTTGAATTAGTCTTTGCCTCAAACTTTAACAAACTATAACAAAGAACGATAGCTTTACATGTCTGTGTGGTTGTACTTATCTAGATCTACACCAACTCATAAAGGTCACTGTAATTGTTGGACCACCACCTCAGACAGAAATTACTTAAAGACATAGCATGTGACATACGTATTTATCAACACGTGCTAAACGTCCTAGACAGATCATCGCCTACATTGTTTTTAGAAATAAGTATTTATGTTGTGTTATCATTTAAAACTGATATCTCTAAAGAGGAATGAATATTGGACATTTATTATGGTGCACCTTTTTAATAAAACTTCAGTTTCCTCAAATACTCACTTTCATAAAACATAGTGTCTAATCACAATATAATTAGTTTCATTAGAAAAGATTAATTAGATCAAGTAGGCGCATTCAGAAACAATTTGTACTTCACACTTTGACAGTCTGCCGAAGCCTCACAAATCCTGGAAACAATGGTTTTTATAATAATTGATGGATTCATCTATTTTGAAAAGCGGAAACCAGTCTGATATGTAGCGCCTAGATGCCGTAAATACGGTCTGTATATTGGTCCGGTATCGATCTAGATAAAACCCGCTTTTAATTAGCATGTTTGGTCCACGTTCATTTCTCGTTCTATCGACATTCTCTCTATCTCGGGTGGTTATTCCTTTCGAAAATACCAAGCATATGGCAGCAACACACGACAGCTACCATGAAACTAAAGGTCACTTATACATGAAAACTTGTGTCATAGCCATACTTAGTAGTTAACTGGACCTTCCATAGGATACAAGTCTACATACAACATGTAACAGTATCCTGTCTCGAAGTAATGGCAGACGATAATGTTAATTGAAAGGCAAATGTATTAGATGTATCAACGATGTATCAATTGTACATACGATGTCGTTCGGAAATGAAATGGACAGGCTTATATTACAAAGCCAATACAATGTTACTTGGAACTAATGAATTTTAAATTAAGCCAGCACTTTGTTGAACAACCAATAAAATGAATTTCCTGTATGAGTAGCAACTACCTAATGTTTTCTATAACATTAAAGCTCGTGTAAAGTGTATGTTTCACGCTGAAATTAATTACAAAGTGCTAAGTCATTAAATTATTTAAAAGAACTTAATTATCAAGTGCTTTAACTGGCAATATAAGTGTTTGACTCACACGTCACAACTGAACTTGACTGTTTTCCAAATGTTGAAAGGAAAATAAAATTAAATGCAGCAATATCTAGAGACAGTATTGATCGTTTTGGTGCACACAGGATTCTGCAGAATTAAATGAGACAAACTTGCCTGAGGGCATACACAACACTTATTTCATATTCAGTGTTACCACACTTGTGAAATACATGATACACGTGGGTCTACTCCGGGAAAGGCCCACAAATTGTCCAAACAGCCATGTACTCACCTCGGCTCCCCTTCCGCAACATAACATCATAGACGGCAGGTCGAATATGGACAAGTACCACCGTAAGATCATGAATACCTAACACGCACGTGCTGAGCGCGCGCATCTCCACGCACGTTCACAAGTTAACGCCTTATATCCACCCCAGCGACGAAGCTGAGAAACACACTACACTTTCAGCTACTGATTTAGGTATACTAGCACCAAAACTGTATTAAATCCAGCAACGTTAATCTTTATCCGCTCTCCTTTCTCCATTCACTCAAAGGTATCAAGAATAAACTGAAGAAACGTCATAACCGAACTCTCTTCGTGTATTGCTAAATAGAAAATAGCCTTACAGTACGTAGAAGGAAAGCGCTATACACGCTTGACATGCGATTTCCTATCGCCAATAACATTGCCGATTCCAGTGTCCACTTCTAAACAGACGAGGTTACAAGAATTAATTGGAAAACCTTAATAGAGATGCCAGAACGGGGGATATTAATGTCCCTGCTATTCGGCCGTATTGTGTTATAATTGTTTTTGCCATATCTGTCTTATGCTTCTGGTTATTTATAACCTATTTGGACGTATTTTCTGAAATCGCTTTAAGAAGTTAATAAACGGGAAAAAAGATGTTTATTTTACGCATTCGATGATTCTAATGAGGAAATTGAAGGACTGTCATAGAAAATAATCAGTTCCCGAGATTCGCGTTTCGCTCGGAGATGCTTCCCTAGCGACGTTTAAAAACATATACGCATTGTCTCCTTCAACGGCAATGATTCTGCAAGTATTGATCCATGGTAACCATAGCAACCCAAAAGGCGTCATTTACAATATTAAGTCACAGATGTATCTATCTATATTGAATGTACTCGTAGATAAATAGTAAACGTCTGAATTCCGTGTCCACGGTCCGATAATAAATGGACCGGCATAATCGCTGTAACGGCATTAAACAGAAATTAGCCTGAACATTTCCTATAACTGTAAAAGCAGTCGTGTTGTAATATAGGAGAAGAAAATTGAGAAAATTGCAGATCTTGTAATAGAAATTGGATCAATATCAACAGAAATTGTTTTACGGGAGAAATTTGCTGCTGAAAATCTATCTGAAAATGATTTTTTGTCAAGGACGAATGGCATATTATACTAAACTGACAGCTGTTGACGTGTTACATCTTGTTATTTTCAATTTATGAACAGAAAAAACTTTTATAAGGGAAATCAATTTTCTAGTTTAAGTAAATCAGAAATTAAAGCTTTTATTTTCCAGAAGAAGATGACACATAAAATTTCTTAATAAGTGCAGCTATGTCGGTTTCACTTTCATAAAGAAACCGGAAAAAAGTGAACATTATATACGCCCTATAGGAAGAGTGATCTTGTATTTTTAAGAATTAGATTGATTAAAATATGGAATGAATAATTACGGAAACTCTACCTCTACAAGTTCAGTTAGTTTGCCAATTTCTAGCATTGTTTACATATTTAATATACTTCTCTAATAGGCCTTTTTTTCCTTCTTTGTTTGAGCTCTGATAGAGCTCCTTTTATGAGGCCGCACACTATGGTCACTGTTATCTTTAGTAAGACGCCTTAAGAGGTGTTGCTAAGAAGAGACAATATTTAGTGTTCTTCAAACCCTGGACAGCACTAAAACATTATCAACTTAAAGTAATATACTAAATACAATGTATTTTCAAATTAAAGATTAAAACTATAATTTCTGTCTTTTAAAATTGTAGAATTTCTGTACGCGTGTAAAATTTCATAAGGCATCATGGTCGTTCGCTCTGAAAGACTGGGATTGGTGTTTAATTAGCATCTAGACGGAGGCAGCTCTCAGTCTAAACTGAACGTCTTGGGAAGCTCGCAGTCTATACTGAACGTCCTGACAGGCCTTTACAGCAACTTGTTTAATAAGCATCTAGATGGAGGCAGCTCGCAGTCCATACTGAACGTCCTGACAGGCCTTTACGGCAACTTGTTTAATGAGCATCTAGAGGAAGGCAGCTCGCAGTCTATACTGAACGTCCTGACAGGCCTTTACCGCAACTTGTTTAATTAGCATCTAGACGGAGGCAGCTCGCAGTCCATACTGAACGTCCTGACAGGTCTTTACCGCAACTTGTTTAATTAGCATCTAGACGGAGGCAGCTCGCAGTCCATACTGAACGTCCTGACAGGTCTTTACGGCAACTTGTTTAATTAGCATCTAGACGGAGGCAGCTCGCAGTCCATACTGAACGTCCTGACAGGCCTTTACGGCAACTTGTTTAATTAGCATCTAGACGGAGGCAGCTCGCAGTTCATACTGAACGTCCTGACAGGTCTTTACGGCAACTTGTTTAATTAGCATCTAGACGAAGGCAGCTCGCAAACCATACTGAACGTCCTGACAGGTCTTTACAGCAACTTGTTTAATTAGCATCTAGACGGAGGCAGCTTGCAGTTCATACTGAACGTCCTGACAGGTCTTTACGGCAACTTGTTTAATTAGCATCTAGACGGAGGCAGCTCGCAGTCCATACTGAACGTCCTGACAGGTCTTTACGGCAACTTGTTTAATTAGCATCTAGACGGAGGCAGCTCGCAGTTCATACTGAACGTCCTGACAGGTCTTTACGGCAACTTGTTTAATTAGCATCTAGACGAAGGCAGCTCGCAGTTCATACTGAACGTCCTGACAGGCCTTTACGGCAACGTGTATGAGTGCATTTCTGCCAGTCGACTAACAGAAAAAATAAGAACTCATGAAAGTATTTTAAGAATCTGGTTTACTTGTATTTGGAAATAATAAACAATCAATTTTCTTGAACATCATCACCGATTATGATTTTTAAATAAATTGGATCAGTAGACCAAGAAAAAAGAGAAATTCACAAGCAAATGAGCATAAAATGAAATTATACGACGTTTCTCAAAGGCCATCAATGGAAGGAAATATGCAGTCAATCTTTGCGAAGAAAACAATTCAATATAGTTCCCACTGATGAAAAGACCATGAGACAGTTGTAATTTACTGGTGTTTTACGCGCCAACAACACGCAATAGTTATCTTGAGCCGTGAGCCTCTGCATAATACAAAAGACAACACCACTGAAAAGGAAAACGAATGCATGCATTGCTACTTTAAATAAATAACCTATATGGTATAACTTCCTTGCGTTAAGGATTTAAGGTACCTTTAACACTTTTTGATAGGATCATGGTCACATTAGTTCCACTATCTCTGAAATTAGTTTCAGTATGTCATACTCCCGTACTTGACCGTTTATAGTAACCGAAGATTTCGCAAGCCCTCAAAACGTACAAAACAAAACAGATTCTTTATTTAAGACTTGTACATAGTACATTGTCTGCATCAAAGCTATATTATCAACAAAACACATGGTAAAATATTACAATTACCAACGTAATAAAACAAGAGTTTGATACACGTGGAGGATGGACATAGTATTAACGTTCAACATTTATCAGTGCAACTCTAATAGCAAGAGCCTACTAAATATATCTACAAAGATGAATAAGTTCGGTTTTGTTTTCGTACAAACATGCTAAGAAGAGTATTGGTAGTGTGGAGGAGTCCTGTTATAGGGGTAAGGTACAAGTATTGTGTTCCTTATTCGGATAGGTTGCGGGGTCATCCTCGTCAGCATTATATCACCATAACATTCTTTTATGACAAGCACTTGTAAAGACGTAAAGACAAGAGCAATCAGTGATCACATGTGTCGCCTGATGACAGCCAATTAAACAGTTGTATTGAGGGTTGATTGGACAGTTTGTTGGAAATGTAAATTGACTGTATGGATGTTTGAGTGTTTTCTATAATGTGGAGAAAGTAAGAATTACCCAACTGATGATGCTGAACATTGTACTTTTGGAGGATACCATTATGTTCCATGGGTGAGCACAGTTAGAAACACAGTTTTGTGGTAGCTGAAGTATGTTTCAAGTATACAGAAATTGGTTCCTTGTATATTATTGAAGACCAGATTCAAGGTGGTGTTGTTGTTAGTTGTAGGCATGTGAATTGTTTGCTGCAGCGCATATGTTTCTATGTGTGTTTCTATCTGCTGTTTCCTCTGTCCTTCACAGTTGAAATCTCCCATCACAATGACCAACCCAGTAATACCTTCCAGTGCAGAACTAATGTCTTTTGTAATGGTTTTTTTAACTTTGTATTAGGCTTTGCATAAACAGAGAAAATATGGATACACAGTGGTTGTGTTATGTAGATATACACTATTTCAACTTGACTGTCAAAGTAGTCCGGACAAACTTTAAAAATAAAAATCATTAAAGGGCCATAACTCTGACAAAAATCATTGAACTGGAAAATGCCGACGATATGCACAACCAGGCTTCGTACTGATCGTTCCTGTAAAGTTTGGATGAAATTGCACCAGTAGTTTTTTGAGGAGTAGTCCGGACAAGTTTTGTGACGGACTGACAGAAGAAGAAGTGATCCCTGTATGTCGCAGCTACTGTGTAGCAGGCGACACAAAAATCAGGAAGCAGTCGTCGAAAAACAGAACATCCGTGATTGATCTACAAACCAGCAAACATGTCAGAATTTACTGACAAATACGAAGGTCACTACTCATTATCTAGTCTCTGGCCAAAATACAGGTCCTTTTTAGTGCAACATTATCTCTACTCAATCGTATGTCTCGGCTGATCAAGTGTGACCTCGGCAGATCAAGTGTGACCCATTCGAAGCAGTACTTACGGGATCTTTTGTTTAATACTCAAAGGGACATAATTTCGTATGTTATACCTGGTATCAGAATCATTGGAGTATATCGAGTATATTCTTACAACAGTCTTGTTGTAGATGGCCGATATTACACCGTATAGAACGTACGCCGAATACAGCGTAAGACTGAGCTGTATTGGTGGACTTTAAAAGCGTATGTACCTTTCATCGAATACAGATCACTGTAAGCTGTATACGTAAAGATGCTGCATGTCAACGTAAAAAAGCTCATTTTTGAAAGGTCGAAATTAAGGATCAGTCATGGCATTACTTAACATTAAAGTTTCATCATCATCGTCAACAAAATCATTATCAGCATCATCATAATCGTCGTTATCATCGTCATCAGCAGCAGCAGAAGCAATAGCAACGGATGGATGATCATCACCATCAATACCAACAATATAACCATCATTATCATCATAATCATCGTAATTATCATCAGCAGCAGCAGAAGCAATAGCAACGGATGCATGATCATCACCATCAGTACCAACAATATAACAATCATTATCATCATAATCATCGTAATTATCATCATCAGCAGCACCAGAAGCAATAGCAGCGGTTGCATGATCATCATCATCACTACCAACAATTTAATCATCATCATCAAAATCATCGTAATTATCATCATCAGCAGCACCAGAAGCAATAGCAACGGTTGCATGATCATCATCATCACTACCAACAATATAATCATCATCCTCATGATCATCGTATCATTATTTGCAGCAGCAAAAGCAATATCAGTCGAAACATGATCACCACCACCACTACCAGCAACATTCATTTGTCGACCTTTGCATAAATTTGACATTTAAATGATAAACATTCATAAAACATGCTAAAAATGCTAAGAGTACATAAAAAATTGTTTTCACTTTGTCTAAATTAAAATACTTTGAATGAAGTACAATATCTTGTTTTATTCATACGATATGGTGAAATAACGGCAAAGTTTCTCATTTCACTGGAGGGTAAATGTAATATAGGCAAGTGTTTCTTTCTCATTTTGAGAATACTGAACTGTTGAAATATTTACAGAGTACTTGAGTGGCACTGGAATGAATAATTACGAATAATTTAGTTGTATTTAACTTGTTGGTGCATACAGATACTGCGCATATACTGGCAATTATTTATGGCCAGTTGATTGAAATCGGTCATTTTAAAAATTACAGTTATCTTTCCGTTTACGAACTAAACAGATGTTGTTTTCCCATGAGATTTTCATTGCGACAAGCAAACAAACTGTAGGGTGAATATAAAAATGTAGTCATGATTGAAAGTGAATCTGAAGATCCAAGACATGACGTCACAGAAAACTTGAAGGTTAGCCCCGCATACCATTTCGACAGTCTGACTTAACGTGCAGTCATCTTTAACGTGCAGTTAAACAAAGAATAATAACCATTGAATCATTTAAATGCAGAGTACATACGGAAGTTACTTCCCTTTACTTCGCTTCTCTCATTTTGGAGAGAGGATACCACGTCGGGGGCAAAAGCTAGTCTTCTTCTTATGTACCCTTCGGCAAATATGTTTGTATTTTTAATTTCAGCGAAACTTCGTGCATATATCACCACCCGTTATTCTGTTGTTGTTGTTGTTTTCTAAGATTAACAAACATGTCTGCAATTCTGTCTCCTGCAGAACACATCGCAGTTTAAAAACGCACAGTAAAACACACAGGGCGGCACAAGAATATCACTACTATATCTTATTGAATTTAATATGACTGTAAACACCGTAGTATTTGATAAACCTTTTAAAAGGTACGTGAAGATTTTTTTGCTTTGTCCTCCGATCTTTAGAACGAAGCGTCCATTCAGAAACAGGAAGTTAAAATAGAAAATCACTTGTAAGTTCATACGAAAATTTTTGAAAACAATGTTTAAAATAACATTGGTTATGGCAGTTGACATTCTGCAAGATCACTATCAGATTATTATGTTTTCTTATAAAACTATATGAAATTGTATTAAAAGTACCAGCTGGAGTATTCCAATATAAGTAAAAACTTCTTTCTTAAAGAAAAGTACATATATTTAAGATTTTAAATTAACAAAAAACTTGGTTAAGTGAACTTCTGATGTACCTGATTGGTTGAGGAAAATGATTCCTAGTATTGATAACTTCTGATATACTTGATCATTTGGCGACAATAATTTATAGTTTTGATTACTTCTGACGTACTTGGTTAGTTGACGAACATGATGTAAAGTTTTGATTACTTCTGATGTATTTGATCATTTGGCGACAATAATTTATAGTTTTGATTATTTCTGATGTACTTGGTTAGTTGACGACAATGATGAAATGTTTTCATTACTACTGATGTACTTGATTGGTTGACGACAATGATTTCTAGTTTTCATTACTTCTGATGTACTTGGTTAGTTGACGACAATGATTTATAGTTTTCATAATTTCTGATGTACTTGATTGGTTGAAGACAATGATTAAAGTTTTGATAACTTCTGATGCACTTATCTAGTTGACGACAATGATTTGTGGTTTTGATAACTTCCAATGTACTTGACTAGTTGACGACAATGATCATAGTTTTGATAACTTCTGATGTACTTGACTAGTTGACGACAATGATTTATAGTTTTGATAACTTCTGATGCAATTATATAGTTGACGACAATAGTCTTTAGTTTTGATAACTTCTGATGTACTTGGTTAGTCGACGACAATGATCATAGTTTAAATAACTTCTGATGCACTTATCTATTTATAGTTTTGATAACTTCTGATGTACTTGGTTAGTCGACGACAATGATCATAGTTTAAATAACTTCTGATGCACTTATCTATTTATAGTTTTGATGACTTCTGACGTACTTGGTTAGTTGACGACAATTATCATAGTTTTGGTAACTTCTGATGCATTGATCTATTTATAGTTTTGATAACTTCTGATGTACTTGACTAGGTGACGACAATGCTTTATAGTTGTGATAATTTCTGATTCACTTATCTTGTTGACGACAATGATTCATAGTTTTGATAACTTCTGGTGTACTTGACTAGTTGACGAACATGATTTATAGTTCTTATAACTTCTGATGCAATTATGTAGTTGACGACAATGATTCATAGTTTTGATAATTTCTGATGTATTTGACTAGTTGACGAACATGATTTATAGTTTTGATAACTTCTTATGCACTTATCTATTTATAGTTTTGATAACTTCTGATGTACTTGCCTAGCTGATTACAATGATCATAGTTTTGATAACTTCTGGTGCACTTATCTATTTATAGGTTTGATTACTTCTTATGTACTTGATTAGTTGACGACAACGATTTATAGTTTGGATAACTTCTGATGTACTTGATTAGTTGACGACAATGATTCATAGTTTTGATAACTTCTGATGTACTTGACTAGTTGACGAATATGATAAATAGTTATTAAAACTTCTGATGCAATTATATAGTTGACGACAATGATTCATAGTTTTGATAGTTTCTGATGTACTTGATTAGTTGACGAACATGATTTTAGTTTTGGTAACTTCTGATGCACTTATCTATTTAAAGTTTTAATAACTTCTGATGTACTTATCTGTTTATAGTTTTGATAACTTCTGATGTACTTGACTAGTTGACGACATGATCATCGTTTTGATAACTTCTGATGCACTTATCTATTTATAGTTTTGATTACTTCTGATGTACTTGGTTAGTTGACGACAATGATCAAAGTTTCGATAACTTCTGATGTACTTGACTATTTGACGAACATAATTTATAGTTTTGATAACTTGTGATGTACTTGGTTAGTTGACGACAATGATCATAGTTTTGATAACTTCTGATGCACGTATCTATTTATAGTTTTGATAACTTCTGATGTACTTGACTAGCTGACGCCAATGATTATAGTTTTAATAACTTATAATGCACTTATCTAGTTGACGACAATGATTCATAGTTTTGATAACTTCTGATGTACTTGATTAGTTGACGACAATAATTATAGTTTTGATAACTTCTGATGCAGTCGATAAGTTGACGACAATGATCATAGTTTTGATAACTTCTGATGTACTTATCTATTTATAGTTTTGATAACTTCCGATGTACTTAACTAGTTGACGACATGATCATCGTTTTGATAACTTCTGATGAACTTATCTATTTATAGTTTTGATAAATTCTGATGTACTTGGTTAGTTGACGACAATGATCAAAGTTTTGATAACTTCTGATGTACTTGACTAGTTGACGACAATGATTTATAGTTTTGATAACTTCTGATGTACTTGATTAGTTGACGACAATGATGAAAGTTTTGATAACTTCTGATGCAGTTGATTAGTTGACGACAATGATCATAGTTTTGATAACTTCTGATGTACTTGACTAGTTGACGAACATGATTTATAGTTTTGATAACTTCTGATGTACTTTGTTAGTTGACGACAATGATTTATAGTTTTGATAATTTCTGATGTATTTGATTAGTTGACGACAATGATTTATAGTTTTGATAACTTCTGATGTACTTGATTAGTTGACGACAATGATTTAGAGTTTTGATAACTTCTGATGTTCTTGATTAGTCGGCAACAATGATGTATAGTTTTGATAACTGTTGAAGCACTTTTCTAGTTGACGACAATGATTTATAGTTTTAATAACTTCTGATGTACTTTATAGTTGACGAACATGATTTATAGTTTTGATAACTTCTGATGTACTTGATTAGTTGACGACAATGATTATAGTTTTGATAACTTCTGATGCACTTGACTAGTTGAAGTCAATGAGTTTCAGATTGAATATTCGTGCAAGAAGATGGAAAAAAGAACTGCAATTTGTAACAAACAGTAGTCGATATAGGTGTGATGCGTTTTGACAGGAATTGATGTCTTGCTAAATCCAACATTTATTCAAACGACACGTGCATGCTACTTACAGGAACTCACGGAACATTAGAGGAAACTTTACTACCTAGTTAAAATAGCTTTTTACCGGTAAAGTATCAGTCATCAAAATTAAACTTTTTGGCAAATAAGGTTTCTGTAAAGACAAATGTATATATACATTTTAGAAAAGCAAATATTCTCATCCAATACAGGTCCTCCGCGTACACGAGAAAAATCAATGTAAGCAATACCTTGACAAATATTTGACGTCTATTCTTGCCCCAAGGTCCGCTTGAATACAAAGACATGTGACACAGAGAGAAGGACTGAGGTCGCGATAGGTTTTATGGGAAGAATGTGGCTCTCAGATCGTTTCTGTAAAAAAATCCTTTAAAAAGAGTAATAAAATGTATGCTCCCTTTCACACCGAAATGCAATTTAGTACACTTAAGAAAAGCCTGCTTACTTTCAAGTTAAAACACTTTTGAAATAATGTTGTGTTATGATCTCCCCTCCGTCAGTTAATCTTGATACACCCCAGCAAACTCTACTGTGAAAAATAGGAGGATATTTTTGCGAAATTTGATATATCTGTTATAAGTTAAATCTACAATTATATATGTTAGTCTGTCAATATTTCACTTCTGAAAGGGACTATTCAGATTTCAAAAACTATAACAATACTCAACCTTCAAATAGAATAAAAAGCCCTTTTCATTACTGAGGTAGAGAGATAGATTTCAACAGAAAACATTAAATGATATATAATTTTGATCATTAGTTACGATCTGATACTTACCACGTCATGGTACATTTACAATTAAAATTAAACCTACGCAAACTATATTAACGTGTACTAATTATTTCTTTGCAAATAACGACCTGATGAGATAATGCAAGCAAAGGGCAACGGGACATGTATATTCATGTTTCAGTCCGTCAAACAAAACTTACGATATTCAAAAGAAATGATTCTGAAGATATGTTTATGTGTTTCATCCTGTAATTGATCAATGACCCCTGCAACGATAAATGATACTTTATGTTGGTCTTATATTTGGCAGGCAATAGTGTTGAGCAACAAGGAACAAACATTTCCAATGTTACGGCATTTTCGTTAATACTGGAATTTTTCTGATTATGAAAACCCGTAAGTTATTAAATATAGACGCCCTTGAAGAGTTCAGTTATTTTTAGGATTTTGGGGGACAGTGCAAGTCACAGAAAGCATGCTAATTTCAGAAGACAGAAACACTTCTAGTGGCTTACCTAGGTAAGCAAAGTGGGTCACGGGACACACTGTTTTATTAACAACATGCCATCAATCAAGACTGTTCCAGGCCGGTTATCATTGTGTACATTTTTGTAATTTGTTTGTTGTAGCCTTAAGCTTTATCTTTGTTCCACACTTATTTTGTTTGTCAAATGGTGTAAAACTTATTTTACCCTGTCTGGTTCCCTGCTTGTTTTTTGCAGCTGAATATTTGACTTATTCTTCCACACTTTATCATATATTTGAGACAACTGTTTGTTCTATTTTAGCTACAGGCAATTTATATGTTTAAGAAAGCTCTGCAAATTGATGCCTTATATTATCTCACTTACCATGAAGCTTAACAAACGGATCAAAAAGTTAAACATGTCTTAATCGATCTTTTTTATATTAACTGCTGGTTAATTTCTTTTTAAAGAGGGAAGCATAGTTTATACACAGTAAAAAGGGAAAATGTGTATCAGAATGGTTTGCTGGCTGTATTGTTTTCATCTTCCCTTCAACTGTGTCTCAGATGGACAATGTACCTTACAATTATACCTGTGACTTTGCAATTCTACCCGTATACACATATTCTTCGTCAGAAACTGCCACCTTTCATAATTTAAAGTTGAAAGAAACCAGTACCCTCAGTCAGTTAAAAATCGTAAAGGTAAAGGTAAAGGTTTCTTATTTAACGTGGGTAGTCATCGAAAGTCCCCACCTGGTGTGGATGGAACAACTTATTTCCAGAAGAGCCCACTGTGCGTGTATTTTACCTCCCCTATCCCCAGTCAAGGACGATACTGCAACAGTACCCGATTAGGTTACCACCCAGTCCTGGGAAATCAGTCGATAACTCAGTCGCTACCCGGAATCGAACCAGGGTCGCTAGCTTCGTAGCCCAACGCACAAACCACTCGGCCACCGAGTCACCTTTATGAGTTCTAAAGACAATGTCTATCAGTAAACGCTGAAAAGGTCCAGTCGTCAGGACTCTGCTGACGTTCATTAAGGGTCAGATTTTAATCTTGTTATAAGATTTTCATCTTCTCATTTGTAAATCTGCTTGGTACATCTCAGTTTACTTCAAAACACTAAAAGAATTGAAAGTACTACTGAATATATACTACTAGCCTCTCAAATCCTTGATTTAGGTAGTAGGTAATTATATTGTTAAGTTTCGACAAAAAAGACGCATTTTAACCATCCGAGAAAAATATTACATGTAGCCAGTTTGTTGCCAGTTATTTTCAGGTTATTTTTACCTTACATTTTCTGCTAATTGTATTTCTCTTAATAGATCTGTTTTGATGTTCTGCAGTGTTGTGAGTTTATTTATGTAAAAAAACATTAACTTGAAAACAAAAGATCATTTTCAGTCTTAAAAATGATCGAGATGTTCTTAATAAATTATTTGGTTCGTCGTTTAATTCTGTCTGTTTCAGTTTTAGAATGCTTATTTAATATTTCACGTAACTATTACGTTAACAAAAGGTTAGTTTTTTCGATGTAAGTTTAGGACATTATTACCCCTTTCAAAAAAAAACTTCTGCAACCGACTGGCGGACATATCGCCATCCTGAAAACACCCCGAACTGAGAATCTGATGAGTAAAACTTTGAGCATAGATATTTATATACATTGGGTTATTAAAAGCAAAAGTTCGAAAGTTTCATTTTGATGCTGAGTAAACATTTCGACTCCTTCCCATTTTCATTTTTAACAAAACTCAATATTTCAACGAAATTAAGTGCGGTAGTTTCGATTATATTTTGTGGTAATTGTTGTAAGTGCAACAAAATTTACACAAAAGGAAATAGTGTAAAAGCCCCATTATACAGAATGAATTAAGAGTAAATATTTTAACAGCGCTGAATAAACATTACTATACAACATCTTCTGCTTTGTCCCAACAAGTCATCAAACATGATTATAAATGGCGGACAAAATCTCGTTCTCGCGAGTCTTCAGTTATAATTGTCTCTCAAACAAAGCTTTTGAAATGACATATTGAAATATTTAAGCATTATTATTATTGAATTTACCCGCGCATATATCATTTGAGACGGGAAGGTGTCTTGTTTCCCTTTTCAAACGATTTAATAAAGACGATAGGCAGAGATGCGTAAATTTCATTCGAAAAAAGTACATAGTTTGTATTTATAGAACATGTATTTTTGAATTTCATTAAATAGTAGAATAACTTAAAATAAATTATCTAGAGCATTTGTTTCAACAATTTTAAAAGCGGCTTTTCCATAGATTTGTGGCGGATAGATCATGCAACGAAAATCTACGACAGACTTTACAATTTAATAGAGGTAAATATTCATTAAGATGTTATTTATCCTTACAAAAATTGTATCAAATATACATTATATATATTATTTATTGTTTGCGATAATCTATGAGACATCAAAAATGTATGATCCAGTCTCTTGATAAAGAATAATTGTGTGGTGGAATGTTTATTTTTTTTTTGCAGTTTCGATTCATATATTAAACTTTTCTCTTTCCATTACTGGCTCCATCTTAACTCGAATGAATTCCGTTATTATGTTGTTGTTGTTGTTTTCTAGCGAATTCTAATATGCTTTTCTGTGCAGCATACTACTGAAGTTAAGACAATTTATATCTATATTGTAAAACATATATTCTAAAATATCTAAGGATTTTATGAAGCTGGATTACTAGTCTCATGGTCCATCATCAGCAGAAAATAATTGATTTATAACTATTCCTTTTTTAATTACAAAAGCAGTATAAAATTAATAATAATTTGCATTGTAAGATTTAGTTTTGTTAATCAATATAGACCTACACGTAAAACTTGACTTAAGCATCTTTATTGCTGAATTTCAAGATGTTAAATATATCACATTTTCATGTGGAGAGTGTTTAATGTTTTGTAAAAAATATTTTAAATACATGTACAAGGTATTTAACTCTTCGTTATTTGGTTATGAATGGTTTTCTTGCCAAAATACCAGCTAATTTAAAACGAATTGTCTGAAGGTTAATGTTAAAACGACTTGTCTGAAGGTTAATGTTAAATCGATAGTTGAATTGGGTATAATTGCTGTAAAAACACACAGAGCATAATTCTAATGGCTTAGTTTCCTTTTTGTTAAGGTATTCACCAAATATGCCATCCAAAACTACTATTATCCTAAATGACAACACAGATTTAGCGGGTTTTTATTTATGTTAATATTTGGTCTTTATTTGTGTGATATTTAAGTAACTCGTGTAGGCGTGAGAATGTCGAAATCTTAAACTGCTTGAACAACATTTTTCACAATTCTGTACTATTTTATGCATAACACGTGTAGTTTAAATCTAAAGATATCATTCAGAACCTAACATTTTAAAGTTTTTATACATAGACTAAATGTCACGAACATTCATCTGTATTCAAATACCAACTTAACATGACATATCCATCCTTCCATAGTTGTTAGTTTTCTTTCATAGTTTTCTTCATTTCTTCAGAAAGTTTAAGAGAACTAACATTCGCGAACCGGAAAGAAATCACAAATATGAACCAATGAAAACCGTTGATACAACTGAATTATGAAACCAGAGCCTGCTAGATATGGACAGGCGCTTTTCATTCATTACTTCTTTAACGAGTACCTTTATTCTGTAAAGTTAACAAGGTCCTTTGTCAATGTGCCATTCTAGAATATTGAGACATTTGAGAGGACATAAGAGTTTATTAAAAAGCCAAAATTCGTTAAATTGTAACATTATTCTTAATTGAGGTAAAATGGTTGAAACGAGAATATCCCTAGTGACGCTTGTTTGTAAATGTCTGATAAGTTGTAAGTGAAGTAGCTATTATTATTAGCAGTAGTACATGTATAACTATTTTAAGTATACTAATATATAGAGTTCTTGAGTTTTAATCTCTTTTTGGAAAAAAAAAATGTTTATTTGCTTTGCATGGGGTTGAAAACAATGTCTGTGCAATGTTCTACTAGAATTACATTCGAAATTTTTCATCGCATCTATTGCCATATAACTTTTGCCAACTCTCTGTTACATTACCTAATTGTATTAGTGTTTTAGTAATATTCTGTAATATAAGTGAAAAGGGCTTGGGTGAGAATTTTTGTGTCTGCAAGCGTTTGATTGAATAAAGACAATGGCGCCAAAGTAGCCGATCTCAATTTTCTTTCTTGAAAACATTTTTCATACTTTATTGAATGCAGGTATTAATAAATACTGTTGCTTTGCTTTTGTTTGTAAGGATATTTTTATCGATTTAAGATCAATAGCACGATGTTTCTGAATCATTCTTATGTCTTCAAGTCTGGTATCTTTTCATAAGCACATGTTATACTATATGGGGCATGCGTATACAAGATACATTTACTCGGTATATATGAGTAAATGTTCTATTTTCAAACTAGAAGGACGCGATTGGATGTCATGAAATTTTCAAAATTATTTCTTTTTGAACTGATCTGATGGTAACTGAAAACAAAAACGTATATTGCAACTTCCGTTGAAAGGGGTCAAAATCTATCAGTTTGAAAAAAAGGTTATTTAAAAGTATTTTTGAAAATACACACATCAGTTTCGAAAACAAGTTCTATATTGGTAAAATCCAACAAATATACATATTACTATTGATTCAGATATTTAAAAAAACAGGTTTCACGTTTCAATAGCGTTGTTTAACATGTTACTGCGAAAGTTTTGACTACTTGAAGAAATGATCAAATATGATTATTGGCCAACTGATTGCACAATTTAATTGATCATAGATTTGTTGAAGGACAAAACAGGAAAGTAGAACAAGAATTGTCACGCTCTAACAGTAGTATTTGTTGTTTTTGTTGCTAGGTTCTTTGTATAAACATTGTTGGAAATTCTATGTGGCGATCCATTTCGCTCTTTTGTGCTAAAGTGTCGAATATTTGCTTTTGACAAATAGAGTGACTTGTTATAGGTACAAACCCGTTCAAGTACTTTTTTCCTTCCTGATATTTCTCTCCGATCGAAAATTCGATCAATTAAATAAGAAAGTTTCCACAATACAACGCAATGATTTTTTAAGTTACCGAATGAAACGGCAATATTGATGTTTGTTATGCCTTAACGTCCTATTTATAACTAGAAGTTTAGTTCTATGAAACAACAGGTCGTGGAAGAATGCACTGCTAATCAATTTGGCGGGTAATGTACAAGGGCAATTATCAATTAAAAGTTGACTGTACTCCAAATAAAAATGGCTGACATCTATTTGTGGAGAAAAGTAATGCCAACGCATTGTGTTCTGAATAAAAAATGGTGAGTTATTCGGCTGTGCGCCACATTTTGCTGAATTATACATTACATTGAAATATTATTATTACACTCAAGCTTCGGTTTAAAATCTGGATCGAAACTAGTATAGATATGTATGGGAAAATGAGATGTTGATAAATGTACGGTAACTAGAGATGGGTGGATTCTCCACAATATATCAGGACAGCTGGTATTGAAATCCGCGTCACAGTTATTTCATATTTCATAGATCACATCTCTAGTAAAATCTCCAATATAACACACAAATACGGCTTGTTAATTCATGTCTAAAAAGCGAATAACCGTCCTGTATAATGATAATTGACGATCTACCTACAATTATTTCTGAAGGTTTTCTATGAATGCGCTATTCAATGTGAAATGAATCGCGCTATCTGATATTTGAACAAACTCGTCCTTAACAATACTGCCATTTGCAAAATTCCGGTACCAATAATGTATTTCTCTAATATTTAATTCTTTTGATATAAATGCTTGTATATGTGGTGAATAAAAGAGAATTGAACGTTTGCGGTCTGTTGGAGTACTCAGGCATTCCTTTTTTTTATTCTGGCTAGCTATGACATGTTGACAGTGTAGTGTTCAGTAGGCTACTGGGGCTGGTACCTCGCATGGATCTTTGTTTTCTGAAACATTAATTAAGGAAAAAGAATGGAATAGTGATTTATAACAAGAACAGCTAACAGCTGGTATCATTTGTATAGCTTTGACTTGCACAAACGATACCTTATGTGAGTATAGCTTAAAGCATGTATAATGAAACAAAATCCAGACGTTTGGCAAATACTTGCTCATCTAAGTTAGTCTTTTTTTCATGAAGATGTTTTGCTGTGTATATGGCGGCTTCTTTAATAATGATGTGGAACAGACCCATCTACATTTGTATTCGTATTTTAGTAATTTTAAATTTCGTTTTCGAATCACTTTTTTTAGTTGTTGGTTACAGCATTTTACTAAAGCGTGGACAAAATTACTTGGGATATAAATGACAAAACCTCTACCATATGATTTGACATTCTACTTTCACAACATATCGGTGATTTTATTCACTCAATACGTGACAGCGATATAAAAGCTAAATGAAAGTAAAACTTAACGTATATAATGTTTTAATTCCATTTAGTTGCATTATCTGTCTGTTGTTCTGGTACCGTTTACCGTCTTTTATCCAGGTTTCGTGACATGTCAATCACGTGAATTACGTGTGCTCGTGCTGAGGTTATAATTTCTGTCGATTTTTATTTTGTCAATAACTTTATCTGGAAATTTGTATGATTTTCTAATTTTCTGTCAAACTTGTTGCAATTATCTAAATGTATTGCATGCATAGAATGGAATTTCTGTTAGAAATCAGACTAAAAGATTTAGCAATATTTTGAAAACCCTTGTAGAAGATTATCTATTGTTCGAAATGCAATCGTTAGGGATATTTACATAACCCAACATGCAACGTGTTCGCATTGATTCTGCTATTAGATTGCCCGGTTTATGGTTTCAGAAACATTGAACTATCATTTAAATATTGCTGACTTACTGATTTGTTTCACTGACATTCTTAGAGAAATATCATACAACTTTTAAGTGTCTATGTATAAACATGTGACAACACTGGATTATCTTTGACATAGTCGCTGGGATATAGACCGGGGTGGGAAACACGCACCCATAGCTTTACTAATGGATTATAGAAATGAATACAATGTTTGTTTAAAGGAAAAATGAGAGTCTGTCAATATTTGTTGTTATTTCCCCGTCGGCTAATTGACCATGGCATTGCATACACCCCACTTCAGATGGAAAAGCGTCGTGTAGCTTAACTCTGCGCCATTTTACACTGTCTCACAAATCTCGTACTTGTTTAGGACCTGTGTGGGCGGACTGATACACGCTCGTTTTCATCAGGTAAAAACTTTTATTTAAAAAGATTCTATTTTTAGAACTTTTTGATTTATTCTTTGGTATCATATGACAGCGTGTATGATACAACATAACCAACTTGTTTAAAGATCTTTTTTGTGGAGGAAATACGAAATGAACAGCACATCATTTAATCTACTAACCTGAAAAAAAGGTAAATGACTTGATTCTATCATTGTAGATATGATTTATTTGTACCTGTATTTCATATCTCTTTATCTCTTAAATCTTTTATCACTGAATAAGTTTTACTTTGTAAGGATTGTCACAGTTAAAGTGGAATTTGTTTTCTTTCCTTTGATATACTGCAGTCAAAACATAGCAGTACTATTCTAGTTTGTAGTTAAATGATGCAAAACTCATACCGGAATATGTAATAAACATTTTGAATCTTAGTCAGGGTGTAAAAATGTAACATTTAGTGGTTCCTAACCTCTACAAGAGGTGCGAGCCTCTTTTCTCCAGCGAAAGAAGTCCGAAAAGAAAATAAGCTAATATAGTATTTTTGCAGAACTTTGTCGTGCTTGGAAGGTTCACACAACTTAGCGATGTACGAGTTACTTGCTGATCTTAAATACAGCATATTTAATAAAGAAAAAACACTTTTAGAAAGGCAGGCTGGCATTAAATTCTGCTAATTTTTTATAGCCAGAACTAATTTGCAGAGCTTTACCAGTGGTATCGACCAGTAACGGTAATCAATGTACTTTATGAAACGGGAACCCATTCTTTTGAAATGCTGAGAGTTTTGAAAGTTGTAATTACGTGTAACTACAAAATTGTTCAAATTTGAACCAATCAATTATTAACAAGTATTCTATATGTATTCGGAATGACTCTTTAGAAAAGTTTTGACGAGTGCTTTTATTTGCTTATCGACCTTAAATTATTCGATTCTATCTTTTTATAAACTTTTGTATTCCAATTGATTCTCCTGCGTTGCTAAGGCCGCTTGTGAAATTTGAAACTCTTTTTCAGAGAGTCGCTTACGGGGAGAAAAAAAGTTTATTAATTGTGAATTATATGCTCAGAGTATTATTTGAACAAACGATGTACATATAACACTCAAGTTTTCATAAAGCGTGACAAGAAATTGAAAAAAGATTTGCAGATTTTGTAGGTCAAATTTGTTGGCTTTATATCGAGATGGGTACACGATGGGGTTATAAGAAATTTACACCCACGTGGAATATGTGAGACATTTGAAATGTGCAAACTTAGATAAGATGACTAAATCATTAATAAAATTATTTCATGGATATATAAATATTTTTTTGAAAAGGTCATAGTGTTTGACGATAAGTATAATAATATAAGTATATTTCATACAATCTGATATAAATATACTATAAACATCAATATAGTTTTTATGTACTTGAAATGTCATTACTTTTATATCAGGGCCTTTTTCAGATTTTGCAAGATATGAAAAGAATATGGTATGTCATATTTACTTGAAATGCTTACATC
Source organism: Cyclina sinensis (assembly GCA_012932295.1). Lineage (NCBI taxonomy): Eukaryota > Metazoa > Mollusca > Bivalvia > Venerida > Veneridae > Cyclina > Cyclina sinensis. Next base: position 13,419,257 of record JAAONU010000012.1, on the reverse strand, counting down.
AGATTTTGACTTGTTTATAGTAATGTTTTAATGCACTGTTTTTACAATGTACAACACATTTCAATTACAGATTAAAAAACTTCAGTGATAATTTTTTAGAGGGAAATGGCTAAATTAGACAAAGAATGAAAAGTTTTCGAATAATATGTCCTGCAATAAACAGATTAGTTTTCACAACTGTCGTCTGGAAAGGGAATTAATAATTTAGAAAAGAAAGAGGGAAAAAGAAAGCAGAGGAAACAAAGGGAAAATGGTTAGGAAAATCAAGTTAAAGCGATAAGCAAAGCAAGGGGGACAAAGAATGGAAGCAAACGGACAGTGATAGGGGAAGGAAAGGGAAGAAAATAGCTGGAGCAAAAGGAAGCGATCAGGAGAAGCAAAGAGAAAGTTAGGCAGAGAACAAACTAATCAAAAAGCGGCAAAGAAACCGATGAACGAAACAAAGTAAGCAATAACAATGTTGATAGACGAAACAAATGGAAAACAATTCAGAAACAAACCGGAAACAAACAGAAAGCGTTGAAGAAAACAAATGGAAGCAATGGGAGAAACAATCGAAAGGCGTCGAAGGAAACGAAAGGTTGTACGAACAACGAGTCACGATGAGGCAAGATGTTGGCATAGCTGATATCTGGTAAATGATTCAGCTTTGTCACATGATGCCATGTTTGGGCTCGTATTATCAACATATAGATACGTCCTGGAGACTTGAAAATAACGCCATCGCTCTCTGACACACTGGATATTGTCAGGTTATCCTTGAGAAATGGATAGTGTGGGTGTCGCAGGACATATCATTCACATATAGGGTGAAAGGAAAGTTCGAAGATATTACTTAAGAAGTACTGGGTTTCTTTTTAAATGTTCTTGTTCAATTATTACAATAACTTTACTTACTGCAAGGTTACTTACCAAAACATCAAAATAACGATTTCCAAGTGAAGTCAGTATATAATTAAACAAAGCATCAAATGCAAAAAATAGAATATCTTATTCTTTCCTTCTGTTTTTACGCACTGCATGTTAAAGTTTCTTCTCTTGTTATTTCTTTTGTTGAGGTTTCACTTGGTTTGTATTTTGTTGATTGACTTTCCTCTTTCAAACAACATCAAAGTTACATGAGAAATTATTACCTCTTTATATTCTAAAGTTATTTCTTAGTAATTTTGATCCACTGCCCTATTTCAAACCGAGAACGATATTTTATGTAAAGCGTAATGACATGTGTTAAACTTCAGTGAAATAGAATATCTTTCTGATAACAAGTAGGAATACATACAGTAACTCATTCATAAATGTATATAAAAACTGATAAGAAATTATGTTACATTTTATTTAAAAAAAAACGTATTGAAAAGAAATGTGCACAAAATTTCTAAATACCCTGTATAATTGTGGTGCGTATCTCTAAACTATGTCAGAATGTTCATCCAAGTCATTCTCGGACACTGGCAGATACAATCATAGAAAATATGTCATTGATTTTTTTTTCGTTTTCTGTTGCACTGGTGGAATCGCCGGCAATTCCGCCATTTTTTGTTACTGTAAACTCCCGGACAGTCAGTAAGCAATTAGAACAGCTATGGTTATCCTGCGGGTTATGAAAATGGTAAGTGGTGTTAGATAGGTTCTATTGCACCATATGTTTTCGAGTGCGATTTATAAGCGCGCGAGGACCGTTGGCTCGAGTGTGCAGTATAATCGCACGTGAGAGAAATAAATGTTGCAAATGGTTTATACCCTAGTTTAAAACAGTGACGTCAATTTACTTTATGTAACGGCCAGGAAGTACACACAATGCTATAACTGATGAATCCTACAGTTATAGCACGGCTGGATAAAGTTTATGTAACGGTCAAGAAGTACTACCAATGCTATAACTGATGAATCCTGCAGTTATAGCACGGCTGTATAAACTTTATGTTACGGTCAGGAAGTACACCCCATGCTATAACTGATGAATCCTGCAGTTAAAGCACGGCTGGATATACTTTTGTAACGGTCAGGAAGTAAACACCATGCTATAACTGATAAATCTTGCAGTTATAGCACAGCTAGATATATCTGCACGGTATATCAGAAATATAATTATACAATCGAAGAATATTGAAAACTGCCGTTCACTACAGTATGATTACCTCTTATCGAATGCATTTTAAAGTTTCTAATCTCTTATTTACTTATTTTTGCGATACATGTATGCATTTTTCTCGTTGAACTGGCTTTGTCTAGAAGTGTTCTGTTATGGTACAGTTGGCCATATGCCAAGAAACCTCATACAAGTTGCAACACGTCTTAAGAAAATGGAAGATACTGCTTCTTAAGACAAGCTACTCCACGATGGCCACAACTTTCACTATGCACAATTAATAATTCCATTTTAATTCTTATTTGATAACTTTGACTCACGATCAAAGTTATCTAAAAAAGTAGTAACAGGGGCAGGTAATTTAGACTTACATATAAACTAATCAAAGGAATAAAAAAAACCCCGAGATCTTTGAATGAATTAATGCACATTGTATAAAGACTGAATGATCCTCCGATGCAATGTTTTTACCTATTATTACTGGTGTAGTTATTTCTGTGTTTCCCGAATAAGTTTACTTTGTCTAAAGATCATTTTGTCTAATGTCTATTACGTTTAGAGGAAAGAGAACAACAAAAACTAATCTATACGTTACATGGTGACGATAACAACTGCATGGTACCTAAAAACACCTTTCTGAGACTAAGATGAAAGCCAGTGAAGCTTTTGTTCGCGTACCATGGCTAAAAAAAACGTATTAACCAAGCCATATGATACGTGAAATATTTAGTGATTACATTTGCACTGCATTTTGTTGCATTTTTCATGTAAAATACGATCAATACAAATGGATCTTATTTAAAATATAAATGAAACGATAAATAATACAAATGTAAACATTGACTAGTGCAAAGTTTCACATGCCATATTTAATGGACAGGATTTTCAGTAAAACTAACTAATAACAGTTATTAATGATAATATCCAATTTTATCCGAACGCCCATTTACATTTGTTCACCAACAATTTTTCTTAACTGTTCGTTGAACTGAAGAACTCTTTTTTTTTTATATAAAAACAACGCTGACTGGACCGTATACAAAACATCTGCAAATATGATCTGATAGCCAGCAAAGTCTTGCAAAAATACCGTAATTGCTTATTGCGAACAAAAAAAAGACAAGTTATGAGATAACAAATTTAAATGAGAAAAAATGCATTGTGCACTGACTGTGATTCAACTTCCAATGTTATTAGCATTCAAAGTTTTTAGGCTCCCTACATCGCAACAACGACACTGAACATCACGAAAACTGATTGCGTGTAAAGCAGCTATCCAGACATTAATTATATTCTGTACCAAATAAATGTCACAAAAGTCTTGGGAGGTATTTGATAGTTGAGGTACCCTGGGACCCTGTAGTCAGTAATGGTGATATCAAAAGAATCTGTATCGTTCGTATTTATAAAGTTGGCAGCAATGGAATCATCTTCCCTGGTAAAGAAAATCGCCTTTAGGTCCGAGTCAGCAGGTAGATTAGTTTTATGAGACAGCACCTTCGACCCTGGGCGAACAAACTTACTGAAGTGACCCATTGCATAGAACATGGGTTGTTTGTAGAACTCGTCCATCTGTGCGTTGACGATTATCGGGCTGTCGGCTCGGTTGTCCTGCCAGTTTGGTCCACCTTGCATGTCCAGGGCGATGTTCCAGTCCACCCAGCCGGAGACCCCGTGTTCAATATCCTGCAGTATATCCAAGAAGTATCTCTCTCCGCGTGACCAGTTACCAAGCAATACTGTGTTTGATTTATTAGCCAAGACTTGCACACAAGCCTCTGTATTAAGTATGAAGTAATCACTCCCATACTGCTTATATGTATCGTCCAATGCTAATGTTGGGACATCCGGGTCATCATACCAATGAACGGCAATACCAGAAACGTATTTCGCAGCAGACTGATCTCTAAGGACTATGTCAGCCCAGTGTGGAAGATAGATTCTTTGGTCATCGAGTATCATTAGTTTAACATTACCAAAGCCGTTTTGTTCTAGAAGAGGACCCAAGTCTTTTGCAATAAAGTCTCTTTGCATTTCCGGGTCCCATCCAAGGCACTGGAAAGGAAATCCGTCAATATTACCATCACTGGGTTCATTTTGAGCCGTTAATCCCCACATGTTTAGCCCTTGTTGTTTATATTCTTGAAGAAATTTTACAAAATAGTTCGCCCATGCTTTGTAATACTTTCCACCAGGTGCGCCCTTTATACTGCCCATACCAGTCATATTGTTGTTGGTTTTCATCCAGTAAGGCGAACTCCAAGGGCTTCCGAATAATGTTACATTCCGTTTACTCACTTTAATCGCATCCTTAATAGCCGGTATCTTGTACAAGAGGTCTTCCTCAGCCAGGGCAAATTCTTTTAGGTCAAGGTCACCTTCTACGTCATCATAGGAATAAATTCTCTTAGAAAAGTCACAGCTTGCCATTGGAATTCTTCCCATTGTATATTCTATCCCATTCTGTCCGAAATAAGAATTTATCAAATTGTACCTAGCTTGGGTTGACAAATTATTCATAACCATTGTAGCGGCGTCTGTAAAAGCTCCACCGAAACCGAGAATGGTCTGTTTGGTGTCATTTCCGACATCGAAAACATACTTATTAGGCTGAATTTGATCGTCAAATGTTCCAAGCTGCCGATCCAGACGCAATCCGTCTTTAGTGGTAACAAAGGCATTGAAGTAAGTATACAAAAGTCCACCTCCTTCTATCCCGGCATAGTCGCAGTAAGTAGAGTTACACACACAAACAACAGAATCCTGGTCATATTGTCGCGCAGAGCATGGCACCTCATCAGCAATAATCTTGTACAGAAATACTGAAACGAACACTAACAATCTAAACAAGGTAGTCATTTTCGTTATGTAGATGGTAGTATAAAATGCCAAAGAACTTTTAATCATTCTGTTATCAGTGAAGTGTATTGTTTTGGTTACTAAAGAATGAATTTTGTCAGTGTCATCGGCTAACAGATAAAAATGGCGCTGACATTTCGTCACTGCAACCTTTAAAATATCATACAGATAAAAATCCTGGAAGCATGTCCATATAAAGTTTAAGTTTCACTTGAAACACAGAGTTTGCATTCGGCCGGCCGAATTAACAGACGGACTGACAAACACGGACTGTAAATCCGATATATTCCACAGAAATTCTGTTTGGGGGTATAATAAAATCTGACCAACAGTTGCTGAGAAATAGTATGGGCAAGTTTGTTATCCTTTATGTGTACAAAGTCAACGGGCCATAACTCAGTGAAAATTCATTGGACTGAAATACAACACTGACAAGCACAGCTAGACTTGGTACTTAAGATTCTTGCAAAGTATTATTTAAAATCCAACAAATAGTGCTGAGAAATAGTCTAGACAAATATAGTCCCCATAAATTCTATTTAGGGGTATAATAAAATCTGACCTACATTTGCTGAGAAATAGTATAGACAAGCTTGTGTAAACAAAAATTAAAGGGCCATAACTCAGTGAAAAATCATGGCAGTGGAATGTGGCAACAACATGCACAATGAAAATTGGTACTCATTACAAACTGAATAATAGCTGCAGACAAAGTATTGTGTAAAAACATCAAAGGATATAACTTACTGAAAAATAATCGGATCGAAACGAGTCACCGATATGCACAACAATGCTTAGTACTTATGATTCATGCAAAGTATTATTAAAATTTGAGTTACCGTTGCTTAGAAACACTCCGGCCAAATTTTGTTCACGAACGGACGACCGGACGGATCGACGAACGCATGTGAATCCAATATAACGCCCAGATATTCTATCTGGGGGTATAGTGATAAAGACAGGGGCTGTGGAGTGTATGTCCACTAAAAATGTAAGGGAGAAAACTCGGACGAAATGAAGAAGATAAGTAACAGTGGTTGTGGAGTAATAGCAAACGTCCTGTAACACTGTAAGGGAGAAAACTCAGACAAAATAAAGAAGACAGGTAACAGGGGCTGTGGAGGAAAACAAGCATCAAGAAAAGAAATATTAGTTTCATACAAAATTTAATGCTTATGACTCATGTGACTAAAAAAGGATGATACCTAAACAGCATGTACAAAAATACACATTTTATCATGCAAATCACAGTACACATGAACAAACATCTAGGTACTAAAAGTTACGTGTTATTTTGATTTTCAAGCATAGTGCAGCCATTTTATCAGCAGTGTGATTAAAATAAGCAATGTAAAAATCAAAATACAAATATTACACAAAGTCATCAAAAACGAGGATTTCTTTATAACAATAGGTTAAAAAATACATGCAACTTCAGTGGAACCATGCATTCTAACATAAACTTGAACAAACCCCATGAAAGATCACCATGGCTATGTAATAAAAAACAACAGTTGAGAAATGCTTTTACACCTTCTTTTTGAAATAACAGGTACATTATGCAGTGTTTACACTGTTTTTAGACTTTACAATTACTAACTGGCAGTCAATAATTATGCTAGAAGCAATATATTCGTGTTTACAATAACAAGGCATCATTACATACATGGATATATCACAGCAATATCTAAAACTGATAGATCTATGTATTTCTTTAAAAAAGAACTACTTATCACAGATTATTAGTCTAAAGGGAAAACATGACGTTAACACTGAAAACAAAGACCAGTATTATACCTGACATTGTGAAACAAAACTGGAACAAAACTTTACATCATATTTACTCACAGTGAATTACTTTTGAAAAATACTTGCCTTTGAGGCTTTAAGTATGAGTTTATTTCAAAATGTCAAAATTCTGAAAATAAATTTTACATTTATATATTTATACCTTATGGCACTTCTGTATTGTTTATTCAATGCCAGTTAAATGCAAAATGAAAATAAACAGTATTTTGCACTTTGTATGGGTTGAATATTTTACACAAGCAGTTTAAGATGTACAACATATATTCTACAAAATATCTCTTTCTGCTCTTGCATTCGTCTTTAACTTTAATAGGAACATTAACACTTAAATTTACTTTGAAAGAATGTTTAATACTGTTTATTGTTTATTAATCTATCTGTAGGAAATATATTCCCTTGTCACATTCTCTCAGTCATTGCCAGGTCTCTTACAATAAAAAAACATATACCTACAAAAATGTCCTTAGAAAGATACATCTCACTTCTTATTAACTTCAAGGGTTTATAAAATAAAAACTTTTGATAAAATTGAAAACTACAACTCTTATAATGGGAGAAGTTTCAACACTTAATTATACCAGAAATACAGGTAAAATAAATCATTAAATATTATACAACACTGAAAAAGTTCTCCTATTAAGTACATTCAGTATTATGCCGTTTAAAATAAATTCAAAAATCGAATGAGATACTCATAATGCTAAAGTAAATTAGCAAAATATTCCTATTTCCAAAAGTACCAGAAATGTCTATAAGGCGAAAAAACAGACTATGATGCTATATGTATGGCAGAGAAAGCATCAGTTACAGACCTCAGGATACAAAAATTAAAACAGAAATTGCAACATACATAATTAAGTCTATAGAACATAAAAAAGAATGTATCATTACACATTAGTACAGTCACAAATTTCGAGTTTCTGCTTAGATTAAATCAAAGAATGAATGTAAAAAGTCCTATCTTCTTTATTATTCTGTAGCACTTAATGTTTTCCTCATATTCACACTTGAAATGCAGATTCTAACATCTGGCTTATAATACAAGGTACATGTAGTGACTACCACAGCATGTTAGTTGATTAAATTAGAGCTGAAAAAGATACTTCACTAAGGCTTCAAATTTCAGTCACCTTTTCTCCATTTTGGGTAGATAACAGGTGATAAAAGAAAAGCATGTTAAAAAAATAAAATAGATGAAATTAGTATGACTATTTATAACAACTTTTGAAAACTTTAAATCGTCATGACATAAATATTGTAAAAATATACAATGAAACATGAAAAATAAATAATCTCATATGAAATTAAAACCATTACAATTTTTTTGTTTAATTAAATGTTCTTATCTAACAATATATGAATGATTAATTTCTTCACCATTATCAAACATTCAGGATTTGAAACATATTTTCTGCTTATTTCACTCATAATTCTTTTACATTTTAAGTAACTGTCTGTACTATATTGAATCTGAAACTAATCTGTTACTAAATAAGGATGGATATAACAAAGCTTTAGACATTTTTATTCATTACAGAATATAATTTTATCCTGTTTTGTATTTTGTACAATGTAATTTTCTTTTCTATTTTCAAGCAATGATTTCAAAATTTTGAGGCGGTATGCATTTTTTTTAAAGTGTGAGCCAATGCTTTCTTGATAAAAAAAAAAGAATGGAATGTCATCACAGTTAATGCTCACAGAATTTAAAATTTGTATTTCTTAATTTGTTTTGAAACACATAAGTATTTGTATTTGTAATACATAAACACTTAAAACCTCTTTCTTCAACAAAATAGAATATAAGACGTTAATCAGTGTGTGATGTAAGATGCTAATTACCTTATACTTCCTTATTGCATTGTATGAATATTGTCCTCAGTACACAAGTGTTCCATTAATAAAACCATCATTTAGGCCAGTATTACAATGACATAATACTTTCAGGCCAGTATTACAATGACACAATACTTTCAGGCCAGTAGTACAATGACATAATACTTTAGGCCAGTATTACAATAACATAATACTTTCAGGCCAGTAGTACAATGACATAATACTTTCATGCCAGTAGTACAATGACATAATACTTTCATGCCAGTAGTACAATGACATAATACTTTCAGGCCAGTAGTACAATGACATAATACTTTCAGGCCAGTAGTACAATGACATAATACTTTCATGCCAGTAGTACAATGACATAATACTTTCAGGCCAGTAGTACAATGACATAATACTTTCATGCCAGTAGTACAATGACATAATACTTTCAGGCCAGTAGTACAATGACATAATACTTTAGGCCAGTATTACAATAACATAATACTTTCAGGCCAGTAGTACAATGACATAATACTTTCATGCCAGTAGTACAATGACATAATACTTTCATGCCAGTAGTACAATGACATAATACTTTAGGCCAGTATTACAATGACATAGTACTTTAGGCCAGTAATACAATGACATAGTACTTTAGACCAGTATTACAATGACATAATACGTTCAGGCCAGTAGTACAATGTCATAATACATTTACTATCATTAGAAACAGATATCCTTTTATTACAAAAGCTTACAATCTGCTTACAAAATCTTCATTTCTATCATTCCAGCATGGTTCTAACAATGCAACATTTCTGCACTTCAGAAATGAGAATGAAAAACTATGCCAAGTTGGCATACAAAATTGTCAAATGAAATAATGCATCAAATAATGTTATGTGATAGTACATGTGAATTTTGATCTTTATCACAGAACAATGATCAGCCATTCAGATTTTTATGATGAGGTCTGTCTTGTGTGCCAATTCTTTTCTTTGCAAGTGGATTATTTTGATCTGGTTGGTTGAGAGCATGAAATTTCCAAGCAGATGCAAACATGTCAACCTGCAAAAGCAGAAAAAAATGCTGACTTTTCTGTCTTTTATTAAAAGCATTTATCAAATGAAATACAGGAATAACAATAATAAAGCAGAATAAAAAATCAATCAAATGAAACAAAACAGATTGTACTTAATTTTTGAGCTATGAAAACATTCTACAGTCGTGTGAATGCTTTTTGCTAGGAATGAAAGATGAAAACAATGGAAAATATAATAAAGTTCATTGCTGTATTCATATTTCCACTGTAATTATATAAAAGCAGAGTACATGTTGAACATTAACATTTTTGAGAAGAATGCAGATTTTCTAGGATAAACATTATTTAAAAGATATTGAAATAAAACCCAACCATATGTAACTAATTTTCATTAAAAACAAATTATTTCAAGTAGAAAACAGAGCTGTAATACTGTAGACTTGAAGTCTATTTTAATGTATTTTATACATACGGTTACTATATTATCTTTCTTGTTCTCCTTCTCTAATTTTTCCAGTTCATCAGGTGTTAGGATGGGTAACCTAACCCATTGTATTACATTCCTGGCAACTTCTGCTACTGGCTTACCCAAAACAACCTGCAGAAACAGAAAGAAAAGGCAAAATATGATTCATTGTGCTTGGTTTAAAACTTATGAAACACTTGACCATAAAGTACTGGCTGAAAGTTTTATAAATATTTTATACATTTTGCTTTCTATATCTAAGTCTGGTCTTAGTATTTGTGGTTTAATGCCAATTTTCTTCAGCATTTTTCAAAATATACAGACACACCCTCAATGCAAAATGTCCATGTGTATAGTTCTAATTTGATGTTCTGCATTCTTAGCTCCCTAAGGTTGTAAGTAAAGATGAAGCTGTAATTTTTCACTAATGCTTAACATCATCCTGACTCTACACAACAATAACATTTATTTATTCCCTTCTCATATAACTGTTGAAACTAATTGCAAATCAAATTTAGATGTGGTAAGAGAGTGACTTGTAATGCATCATGAAAATTCCTAAAATTTCTCAACTGACTTTACTCTTCAATTCAGATTAAATAAATGCTAGATTATAAAAGTTAAAAAGGAAGACGAAAGTTCAGAATTCATCATAACAGTCCATTTCTTTTGAGCATATTTAAAACAATCATAACATAATGAAATAAACTGTATGAAGTTTTGCTTACTGAGTTGACAGCTGCCCATTCCTTTAAGAATTTAATGATTTCTGCCTCATCCATGTTGAGACCATCCACCTTCAAGATCTCAGAAAGAGCATCCTCTGACAGCTCTTGAAAGGCTTTTGATTTGAACACACTCTACAAACACAGTTCAAATAAATAATGCTTACTGGGTAATAGGATTTCACCTTGAAGTCAACATAACATGGTAAAGTAGCTGGGACATATCTGTCCTGCATGCATACATTATGTTTAAACCTTTTCAGAGCCCAGTTTTAGCTTTGTTTGAAGTCGACGAGAATAGTGAATGCTCCTCACAAAAGGCAAAGATATTGTTAAAAAAATACTTACTGTATTTTAAAAGAAACACACTCAAGCAATCAAAATTTGTAGATTTTTTGGACAAATACTTAATGTTCAGATGGAAAAAAATGAAAAGCAAAAACTACATTTACTTGGCTGAAAGACTATTTGGGCAATCTGTTTTAAATCATTCTACAAAATTTGTTTTCTCACTGAGGGACTACAGAACCAGCTTTCAGAGCTGTAAAGTTATTGTAATGTACCTCTGTATGTTGTTCAATGTAAATGAGACACTTCTCTTTCAGTTCTTCCTGTCCATAAGTCACTGCAGCTTGCATACAATCACAGGCATTTTGTACACTCAAGTTTTCTTCCAGATATTCACAACATAACTGAAATATGTAATACAATCAAATTTACTGCTAATTCTAAACAGTGTTTTGCAAAAAAAAGCTTATTAGGTGACACCTTTGAATCATTTATGGCATTGGATTAAAGCATATAAATATTTTAATGTTTTACTTAAAACAAAATATTGAAATTACTTAGCTATAAATGATCAATATTTCTGAACATTAATAGACTGGTAGTAACAAAATATGTTTAACTCTCTACCAGTTACTATACTTCAAAATGAAATAATTTTCCTGTTCAAAAATAGTATTTGAAAATCAGTGTTATTTTCTATTAAATCATACTTAAAAGTCATACCCTTCTTAGATCATCCAGCCCATATTCTAATGCTGTTGCAAGCACTTCTATTGCCTGGAAAGCATTAGTGTCATAATTTATTCACAAAAACGAGGAATGGAGTTTCCTTTTCATGTAACTAAAATTCTTCTTATTTCTGATTTTTTTTAAAGGAAAAGAGAACATTTAAAAATGAAACACTGTGTAAGATACTGATATAGATACTAAAATGAATTGTTAACTGCATTTTATTATTTTTTGTTTGACAGATATTTCTGTTCTATCATAAACATGATTGTTATGTACTTACAATCTTTGGAGTCAGAGTGACACAGTTTGTGTAGATGAATTCTAGCATAGCAACAAAGATATCAACGTTCATATCAGACAACACAAATGGTGTGTCTTTATCTATGGTGCCATTCTTTTGTGATTGTTCAGCGAAGGTGGCCTTGAAAACAGCACATCTTGAAGATAAGATGCACCTGTGAGCATACACTGCTTTTCTATTCTGACCAATTAAAAATTTCACATCACTGAAATAAAAAAAGGAAACAAGGATGACATATATATTTTTCTTGGCTTTAAGAAGGTATGACAAAGGCATAACATCACCCACATATAAAACTTCTATAATTCAAACTGAAAATCAAATGCTTAACTCCAAAGGTTTTTTTAGGTATTTGCTTTGTTGTTCTGAACTGTTTTGTATTTCACTGGCACTGTACAATATCTATACTTCCAGATAAAGAAGAACCTAGCTTTTAAGTCTAGTTATGAGGTTTAACACATTTTCCTTTGATTTTGAAAGAATTTCTTATTAAATAGAAAAAAGAATATTTTTACTTTTCTAGTACAATACCTATAATTGTTGCTGTTTTTAGGATGAAAAAAACTTGATTCCATTTAAAGCTGTTACTTGATTCCATTTAAAGCTGTTTTAGCATTCTTTACAATGTTATAAACTCATTCATAGGTCATATAATTATATAGCCAGGGGCTGATCCATGGTCCAGCAGTATCACACAGGACTTGTAGTCCTGGGACTGTGACTTAGATCCCCAGTTCCTCCACTAACAATATAAATTATCTTTCTGATGAGACTTTAAAAAAAGGTACCAGGCAAACTAAGAGGGATGCTTTATAAATCATACACATTCCTCCAAAACCTTCTGGAGATGTTGGGAAACTGATACAAGAAAATCAGATAGACAGATATGCAGATATTGTAGACTGTACAAAGCCTGACTTTCATATGCTAGTTTGAACATGTTATTTATTGAGAATATATATGTAACTGAAAAGACTAGGCAATACATAAGCATTCTAATAAAAGTTTCTGAATTAATGGCACTTTGTGAAATATTAAAGTATAATCCTATGTCTGAAATGCCCTATCACTATGAGTGCATCAAAATCAAAGATTCAACTTCCACTTTCTTTGGCCATGTTAACATGTATCTATAATTTCAGTCCAGATATTAGGTATAGGTGGTTGACATGAAGATATTTTTGCATGATTTAATCCAAATCAAATTTTCCAATCAGTTACATCTGCAATGAAACACAAAACATTAAAAAAGAAATACAAGTGTAAATTTAAAATAAGTAAATACGTATATGCAACTTATTCTTTGAACAAGTACAATTCAAGACCACAGACTGAGAATTATTTTTTTCCAGTTCCGGTCTTGAGGTGGACGGTCAGCCATTTTCTGTGGTGAACTTGTTTTCAGCAGAAAATGCTTATTCCTGATCTTTACTTATAATTTCACTTAACAAGTGTACATTGAGAGACTACAAAATGAGTGAAGCAAGTAGTACAGGTAATATGGACCAGGAATATCTACCCAAAATACATTTCAAGTGCTTGATCAGTCCCAAAATGGCCACCAAGATGTTTTCCCAAAAGGTGAATCAGAATGGACCAAAGTTAAAAATAATAAAAAACGTCCTAGGTTTTCTATATATATGTTTCGAAGCATTTTACATTTTTTATTGATAATTATACAGTACTTCTTGTACCTTCTTGCAACTGAACATTCTATGCTATATACACATTTTGTTATGTACCCCATATATTGTATTGAAAAAAAGCTTGGGGTGTAATTAAAGATAGGTTCTGTCTGTTGTTTCTGATCAGTAGCTGATATGATTAGATTTTCTTGTAATCACACAGTAAAAGAATGTTTTTTTTTTCTTGATGTTCTGTCATCACTAAACAGGCACTGAACAATTAAGCATCAGTTGTCAGTTTGAACAGTGAGCCATTCGTTTTACATTATTACTTTACCTGTGATCTTTATTGTTCACAAGTTTTTTCATATTGGACGCGAACTCTAGAACATCCCCTTTCATAACTTTTTCGTTCGCCATCGTTTTAATATACTTTCTAGGACAGAAGTGCAGAAATCTTCAAATTCATCAACTAATTGCCAATTAGCGTCCTGTTGTCAAGCACCTTACTGGAGTATCCGCTTCCTGTAGGGGAAGTAAATCTTGCTGTGCTAAAATTGCAGAACTGATACTACCGAATTTTAAGAAGAAAAAAGAAGAAAATATTATAAATCTGGTACTCTTTATCTAATATGAACTTTAGTGTTATTGTCTTTTTCTTACTGAAGTATAACGAACAGCCCCTACCTCTGCAGAACCGAATTTGAGTTTTGTCCTCATACAATTTCGTACCTGATAATTCTTTGCAAATGTTCAAAATGTTCAATATAGTTATATTGATGAGACGAAATATTCATTATAGTGAAAGAGTGGAGAGATATGTATAGCAAAAGTTATTCAGCTCGGAATAATCTTAACAACAATCATCAATGAAATATATTTATTGTTTTCTACAGTGTCAAAACAAAGTTCATGAGGCACAAAATTTTCAATTCAATTTTATTTTGCAACCTCATAGATCACATTGGTTACATAAATAAAATTATAACAAAATATATAATATGTATAATAATAAATAAATTCTGCACTTTGGTTAAGACTAGTTCACATAATTCAAATACTAAATTGTAATACAATTTACATATCAATAAACATATAATTTAAGTGTAACTAAATACAGTTAAACTATGATAAATGTTTACATTTACATTCTGAAAGAACCAGCTAAAAGAATCCAATAACCAGCTTCAAAATTTCAAGACATACCCAAATGGGAAGTGGATATGTACACAGGTTGGAAGTTGAGATTAACTCAGCTTTATAAGTGGAGACAAACTCCTTTTTTTTTGTTTGCTCAGGTTTCAAAATGAAACCAATATGAGATAATCCAACAGCCAGTAATTATTTACACATTTACATAAATTAAAGTAAGTTCTTTACATATACATTATGTCCATAACAAATTAATTGTTGCCATACTGCTAAGAATATTTAACTTTAGCTTCCTTATCAGATTTGACTTAATAGATGAGAATAATTTTTAACTTTAATAGCAGCAACTTCAATGAACTGCTCTGAAAATTGCCAACATGCTTTTGATCTTTCAAATATTATTCAAACACAACCTCTGGAATAAAATTTGCTCTTGCCTGTAATATTGACTTTTCAAAACACATTGTCCATTGATTTATACTTATCATATATTAATTTGAGAAATTAGTGGCTTCTCCATGTGGTATATCTTGACTTTTATTGGGGTATATCTTGACTTAGATTTTTTTGGTAGTGGGGGCATCTTCTAATAATTTATGAATATATCTATATAGCTCAATATACTTCAAATAACAAAAGCTGTGGAGGGCTAATCTGACAGCATTTTCAATGCTAAATTTAGTATGATTTTACACTTATATGTAGTTAATTGTAATAAGCAGGAGAAGTTTTTTTTAATCATTTTGATTTTCTGTTTAGCCATGTCTTTTATGCACCTGTCAGTGTTTAGCCCCAGAAATATGGTTACGGGCATACATGGGACCTTTGACAGAAGACCATTCCTGAAAGGTTGGAATTTGCAAGACAGAATAGTCCTGTGAAATAGACTTTGGGCAAATGTTAGATCCCATCTTCCAATTTAGGGATTTTGACACTACCATAGCACTAGAGTGGGGATTAAGACTCCGAAAAGGAAAAATGTCAATTCCCCTGGTCAGCCTGCCACCCACCTTCCTGGGACAAAGCACTGATAGTTGCATTAGAAGATGTTTACAAGCTTGTTATTGAAAATCCAATATCATGCGTCTTGGAATGCCCATTAATGTTTCGGTTATGACCATTTCTGTGGTTGTAACACATTTTGCCTGAATCTTATCTGTCCATTATCTCTGGCTATATGTGTGTTTTAAGTAGGTCAGCAGAGCTTATAAGGCTGAAAAATTAATGATAACATTATATTCATTGCAACATTAAAGAAACAGTGAAAATCTACTAAATCTACTAAATAGTTAAATATAGTAATGAAGTTGATGCTTTTTAGCTAAAAAAAGGAATATGGTAATTTAAAGTAAAATCTCAAAATAGATAAATGTAGTATCAATGTATGCCCTACCATGTACAATACAGTTTTACACAATATTTATCATTAAAAGTTAAACACAGCAGCATTGTGTATATTGCTATAAAACTGTTTACAAAATGTGTCTGTTTAATGACATGTATTAAGGTTTAAGCCCTTAGAACATTTTAATAAAGTATGATTTTAGTTAGTGAAATGTTACACATTTAGAACTTTTCAGTTACATATGAAACATCTTACAGTCTTATATATATATTTACAGTCTTATGTATTTCAGTATACACATACTTCCACATAGTACGATAATTTTAATTTTTTTTAATCAAACTTCAAGCCATGCTTTAAGAGGAGTTATGTCTGTTGATATAGATAGAACATAAATAGGGGCATCAAACAATTATTGGTCCAGTGGTATATACATTTTCTGTATTTTAAAGACTTTAATCTTTATTGTTACACTTGTAGACTGCCAGTTTATGGAGTATGGCAAATGAAGATATTCCAAATTACGAGCATCAGGAGGGTGATGAAGAGATCTGTGATATTTACAAGGAACATTTGATGTTGTTGGAGGCAGTGAGAAATCATAACTGTGCATTAGTACATGATCTTGTACACAACAGAGGTTTGTCACCTGATTTCAACGTTGATGGTCACTCACCAATTTGTAATGCAGCTCAGCTTGGTTATGTTGATATTCTAGACATTTTGGTTGAAAGTGGATGCAGCCTGCTGACTGCAAATACTGATATATGGCAGCGGCAGGCATTACATATCGCTGCATCCAAAGGACATGTAGAGTTTGCAGAGAGGTTGTTAAGTTATGGTGCTGATGTAAACAGCCGTGATCATGATCAGAGAACACCATTGCACTGGGCTGCAACCTACGGAAATCCTGATATGGCAGAATTCCTGATCTCCCAAGGGGCAGCTGTGAATATAGCTCAGTGTGATGGATTCACACCACTACATGCAGCAACATGCCTTGGCCACAACAATGTGTGTAAGGTTCTCCTAGAACATGGTGCTGAAATAAACAGATCAGACAGAGACGGTTGGTCGGCATTTCATACAGCTGTCTGTTATGGGCATGTTGGGGTTGTAAAGACCTTGCTAGAATCAGGTGCTTCTCTGACAAAGTTAACTTCAGATGATGAAAATGTTGCCCATATAGCAGCAAGCAGTGGAAAAATTGAAGTTCTGAAATTGTTAATTGAGAAAAATGTGAAATTGAATGATCTTAATATTAGTGGTAACACAGCTTTTTATCTATCTGTGTACTACAATGAATTAGAAATGGCAAAATATCTGATCAAAGTTGGAGCCAACATACACTTACCAAGAGGTGAAAAGAAATCACCATTCTATCTAGCAGCTATGAGGAATAATTTAGACTTTATTGCCCTTTTCTTGGAAGCTGGCTATGATTTAAGTCATGAAGAATGGATCTTGCAGAAAGATTTCCCCCAGCTTTTGCAGAAAAATCCAGAGCTTTGTAACCTGTTACACAAAAGTGCTTCAAATCCTAAGAAGTTGAAAGATTTGTGCAGATCTTGTATTCGAAAGTGTATAAAGTTTGATGAAAGTTTTGAAATGAGATTAAAACAGTTGAACCTTCCTCTAATTTTGGAGAATTTTGTGTCGTATGTGGTCCTAGATAGCATTGTCCAACATGTAAATTGCCCAGACTGGGCCTTGGGTGTCCCTGATAATCTGTGATGCAGTCAGTAACAATAAATGAGCTGTTAGTGTAACAAATTTTGCATGGAGTGCCATATACAAATGTATATCATTTCCTCGTTTTCAGAACCAGAAGTTGGAAGCATCATAAAGCAGTCTAGGAACAAGAAATGTTATGGTTTCCTCTTCACCCTTCATCTTGGTGGTTTTTAAAAATTCTTTGGAAAGACCTTTAAATGTGGTTAAAATACATACAAAGTAAAGTTGGAGGATGAAAGACACAAAAGACTTCTTTGTATTATTTTACAATATATTTACTGTTTTAGTCAATATATCATAGATCCTTCCTACTAAATGTTTATGTTAAAGGAAAGTGTATCTTACATACTGTTATATGTTAGGGTAGGTTGTTGTGCGCTTTTTGTTAACGCCTTGACTGCTGTGTTTTAACTAACTAAAAAGGTTATTTTATGAATCTTTGGCATAACTTTCTAGAACATTTTTAACTTGAGTAGAACATGAAAACAGTAAATTTGTAGTCAAGTAGATGACATCAAAGAATTTCCTTTTCAGTCCCCAGTTTATAGCTTAAAAAACTTGTAGGCATATTTCACTTTGATATACAAATGGCTCTGTAAAATGTGTTTTCTCTAGGTATCCAAGGTCAGAAAAAGTAGTAATTTTTCTTTTAGCTTTGAGTGGTAATTTTGAATTGTTTTATTTGTGGTGTCTCCCTTTTGACGAGCTACATAAATTTAAGTTTCATTAATTCAGAGACAGACTGATAACTTGGTATGATGCAGTTCTGTTATTTCCATTGCCCACAATAAACATTCACATTTATTTCTCTTCAGCAGAACATATGTGAATTACAATAATGTATTGTTTGATTTTTGTATGTGATTTTCTTATTTATTAAGCTTTGCAGTTCTTGAAATTTGTTGACCAAATGCAGATGAAATTTAAAAATTAAAAACATAAATGAAATCTGCTTGGTATTTTCATTGTGAAAGCTAGGACCTATCCAGTACCATTCTGAAGCTGTTTTTTAACTGCATATAAATAGCAGGACAAGCTGAAAATAAGTTGCACTGCACAAAAAAGTTGACATTTTACTTCTTAAGTTTACATTCCCCCAGTCGTATTATTATAAAATGTTGAACTGATTTTCTATCTACCATACCAGCTTCAGACATGCATTTGTTTAAATAACAAGGGCAAATTTGGCCAATTTATATCCCCTGCTGAATAATGCAACTTTAGTCACATATTTTAACATGAGCAACACAGAGCCACACCAACACTCTTCTGTTTTATTTAGCGGAAACAAGCTTTCAAGTACCTACCCATCTAACAAAAAAAGAAAAAGAAATGAAAAAAGAAATAGCAGGTACTCCTCCAGAAAAAGAAACAAAAAGAGAGAAGAATTTTTTTTTTAATATCTACCCATCCAAAAAAGTCGGAAGCAAGTACTGTCTCATCCCTAAAAATTTTGGTTGGTGGTGGGGAGGGGGGGGAGGGTTACTCCCATCCCATGTAAATAGTTAAGTTCTAGGCTTTGTGCTGTTTCTTTAGAAGGTTTTTGCCATATCAGTCTATGCAAAACGAAGTGACCTGGGGTGGTGCTAATTTTCATCCCAGAGACATATGAAAAAATCTTGGTAGAGGTCTACTTGAAAAAGCCTCACATCAAATTACAAAGCTCTGCGTAACTATGTATAAGCTCCAGGGCCGGGGTCAATATTGACCCTGGAGTTATGATTTTAACCAGCATGGTAGAGGTGTACGAGACAATTTTACACACCAAATAACAAAACTCTATGCTATAATGGTTTATGAGTAATCACTACATTAAAGTATTTGCACCACGCTGACGATTACTTAATGAACATAATAACTCGACTTCTTTCTTCAAAAACAATGAGCTAACTAGGTTGAATCACGTAGTTAGCTATCAATGCACTACAATTCATGTACAGAACTAAAGTCCACACTACAGTTATATTACAAAGTAATGTTTATAACACAAAGCAGTGTTACAATGTTACCTCTCATGTTCTTAAACCTTCAAATTGTCTTCAAAAGCAATCCCATAAAATCTCCGAAATTATGAAGTGAATAGTTACTATTTTATGCATTGCACTACTCCTCAATGACATCTTTGCACTATGAAGTTTCATGTTGATACCTTAAATACTTTTTGAGTTACATTCTGAACACAAGAGCGATCAGTGATCACATTTCGCCTGATGATAGCCAATTAAGCAGTTGTATTAAGGAGTGATTGGACAGTTTGTTGGAAATGTAAATTGAGGTACCGATCAATCCTGTAACATTTCATTCAACTTGCTATAGTTGTATAAGAGAAGTAGTTCGGACAAACATTAAAAATAAAAATCATTAAAGGGCCATAACTTTGACAAAAATCATTGAACTGGAAAATGCAGAAGATATGCACAACTAAACTAGGCACTGATCATTCCTGTAAAGTTTGGATGAAATTGCTCTGGTAGTTTTTGAGGAGTAGTCCGGACAAGTTTTGTGAAGAACCGACAGATGATGGAGAAGTGATCCCTGTATGTCGCGGCTACTTTGTAGAATGTCGCAGCTACTTTGAAGCAGGTGACATAACAATCATTAACAGGCCAAAACACCTTTTTTATTCAAGGGCCATAACTCAGCCAAAAATCATTCAACTGAAAAAGGCGTTAAATTTGCGCAAGTACTCAAGTCACCGATCAATCCTGTAACATTTCATTCAAATTGATTAAGTAGTATATGAGAAGTAGTGCGGAAAAACTTTAAAAATAAAAATCATTAAAGGGCCATAACTCTGACAAAAATCATTGAACTGGAAAATGCTTACAATATGCACAACTGGACTTGGTACTGATCTATGCTGTAAAGTTCCTGTAAAGTTTGGATGAAATTACGCAATTAGTTTTTGAGGAGTAGTCCGGACAGGTTTTGTGACAGACGGACGGACAGACAGACAGACAATGGTGAAGTGATCCCTGTATGTCGCGGCTACTTTGTAGCAGGCGACACAAAAATGAATAATAAAAAATAACAAAGGGCAATAACTAAAAAGTTAGCAAGTGAAGAGTTACATTTCTACGCACTGCATGACTCCTTAATTACATCTATACACCTTTGAGGTTTAACATTGATACCTCAAATACTTTTAGAATTATGGTCCAAACAAAAATTAAATTAGGGAAAATAGCAAAGGGGAATAACTCAAAAATTATGAAGTGAAGTGTTTCTGTTTCTATGTACTGCAATTCCACTCAGTGAGACTTAACCACATATGAAGTTTTCGGTTTATAACTTAAATAGTTTTAGTCTTATTCCAATCAAAGTTTGATGGTAGGATTGACGGAAGGATGAACAGCCAGACAGATAACAGCAAATCTATATCCTTTCGCCTTCAGGTTGGGGTGGGGGAGGCAGGGATAATAAACTCTCCTTGATGTGTTTTTAGTGTTAATTTTCACCTGCATTGATTTGTATAAACTCAGCCTGACAACTGCTTGCTGGAATAGATTCTTCAGCTCAGTGGTCTAGGGCTTTGGTTTTCTTTACAACTCATGACCCAGTGAACACGAGTTCTTATCCCACATACGGATGGTCTTTTTCTCATGGATTGCTCCTTTCTGTTAAAGATAGAAGTTCATAAGATGACTGTTGAGAACTCAACCCTGGCTCAAAATTATAGATTCTGATTTAAATTGACCTATCATCATCCTGAATAATGACTTTCTGAAGAGTGGTTGTGTTACGGTTGCCCGCATACACATTTTTATTAAAACAGTTGACAAATTTATATTACCAACACAAATGAGGTATATATATTTATTGGTTCTTCTATATGTAAAGACTAGCAATAACACATGTAAAAAAAAATTATGTAATAAAGTTTACAAAGTTGATAAATACAAATCAAATCAGTACATGTTTCACTAAATTAAAGAACACGTTATAAAAACCTTCATGCAATATAGTTTAAACAGTTGGATTTTAACATTCAAGTCAATAAATTTTAAACATACATCGATATTAAGGAATGAATAAGAACAAATTTTTCTACCAGTAATTTACAAATATATCTGCCCTTTACAACCATTAAACAAGTGGTTTTGAATAACTATAAACTTGGCTTTAGCTCATACACGTACATTTTAATAAACCTAGCAATTTTCAATTACTAGGAGCAAGTAACAGTATCGGTGACATGGCACAAAATAACTTGAGATCAGTTACATGTATTTATAAAATGTTTTTCCAATATAAAATAAACAATTCATTAGCATGAAGGTGGTGGAAAATCTAGAAATACATAAAAAAGTTTGGAACTGGTCCAAATTAACTCTCGCTTAAAAAGCCCAACAATTTTTTATTTACATGTACCATAGCTGATTGCATTATGACCCCAACCTTTGGGGAAATCATGTTGATTGTAGATTGGTTTCCTTTTAGAACACACTCTAGAAACATAACTTGGACCCTGTGTCTTATTGTGACACCTATATATAATGCTATCATAGACAATATCTGAGGTAATTTTGTTAATGGAAATATATCCTTGTGTGTACCCAACATTCTGACAGACAAATTAGTGAACAGCTGTTCTGATGACTATAGTCAGTTGTGATTACTTCATATCTGCTTCACAAAACCTTAAATCCATAGTGAATTCACTTACCTAGCCTAACAGGTAAAGTTTTTAAAAATTATTTTCAAGGTGAAATACTTAGGCTACTTTAATTAGTTTTATGGGTTTGTGATTCATTACTGCCTACTGCTGTTCCCTTCAGAAGTAGATAATCCAATCCAAACCTCAAACATAACAATAACACAATTTATTTTATGCCTACCAATGAAATATAGGGAAATATCAGTGAGATAAAAGTGATAATACACTGTTTTGAATCAGTTAATTACCATTTTGATAATACATGTTTGTGCCCGAACTATTGAATATTGAGTATTAATCCGTTTTTATAATTAAAGTATGTATGGCAAAATTCAATAAATATTGATAAACTGTGTAGACAAAAATAAATATTATTTGATGAAAGTGTATTCAGTTTATTTCAGCAGAAGTAAAGTTATCATATGTATTGGAGATTGTCTGCACTTTTTTTTGTGCGGAGTAACCAAAGTACGCATTAACTGATTTGGGGCTCACCATGGGGAATTTATTGAAGGCCCTGATTAAAAATGTCATAAAAAACCCCATTTTTGACGTGTTGGCATAAAATAAAAAGAAAATTTGTTTGTTTTTTAGTGGAAGATGGGAATTTATTTCATCTCGTGAACACCATATGTTGATATTTTCACTCGTGGCTGCGCCACTCGTGAAAATATCACATATGGTGTTCACTCGATGAAATAAATTCTCATCTTCCACAAAAACAAACAAATATCCTCTATATAACAAACATTTCTGGTTGCAGATTTTCACAGAAGCTAACAGATATATCTCATGCATTATACTCTCAAAGGCAGTACACATGAATGATTAAGTTTTATAGGACTTGTCTTAAATGAAAGGGTTAAGGTCAGTCCAGTCCAGGAAGCAAGAATACACTGGGAAGATAGATAAACATTTCTAAACATATACTAATACCCATCTCTGATATACCTTCAGCAACACTTTTCAAACAAAATAACATTATCTGCAGTAAAAACTTGTTGCTCATAAAATGTAACGTAACATACACATTTTGAACAGCAAAAAAGTAGCAAGCTTTCAAATCATATATTTATACTTTGAAGATTTAACAATTGTATAATACAGTCAATAACAGTACAAAGATACATATATATTTAAACGAAATTGAAGAAATATGAAATGGTATGTTATTTAGACCTGAGCAATGTAACTGGTAATTAATTTTGATTGACACCTTTTTGAACACAGTATAATATGAATTTAAAAACTTTAACAGTTGAATGACAGACTGCATCTCTCAAAAACACATTGAACCAAACAAACAGAAACAAAATTAGTTTTATAACAATTTTAAAAAATATTTATCAAATCCATGATTAAATAAAAAAAAATTTGGAAGTGACTGCCAATTCTGCTACTTCCTGTATTCAAATGTATTTAGAAGCACTTCAGTGAAATACCACTGATCATTTTCTTATCTTTGTTATCATTAAAAATACAAAATCTTCATCTCACTTTTCACTTAGGCTCAGATTTTTCACTTGACTCATTTTAATTCCTAAATCAGAAAACAGTGCAATATGTAATGGCTATATATATAATATTTTCTGAATGCTACAGAAAGAAGTTCCACTTTTACTTTGAAAAATCTAAGTTTTTTTTCGAAAATTATGACGCTTAATATGACAATAACAATTAATGAAAGAAAAGTTCAACTTAATAATGACAAGTTCTGAAAAAAAACAAAAGAAAATCCCTGCAAAAAATATAAAATAAACTACCGGAAAAAAAAACAAGATAAAGTTTTTAATAAAAATAAAAACAGTATTTTGTTGAAAGATTAGCGTGACAACAGTGCTTAGTAGACTAGTAACTCAACTATAGAGCTTATCTGAACTGATATATTTGAACAAAGCATTCGAATGATTTTTCCTCAAAACGCTATCTTAAGAAGACCAGTCTTATCTGATTGGTCTATCCTAAAGGCAATTATACCGTGAATCTTAAAATATCAGAACAAGGTTTTGTTCGTTGTTTTCATGCAAATCTATGAAAATGTAATGAGTAAGCAAAGTTAAACCTAAATAGGATTATAGTTAAAATGGCCCCGACCACGACAGAAATGTATACATTAAAAAAAAAACATGATGTAAGAAATCCAGTATGAACCTGTCCTAAATGATTCTGTAACATCCAATGTTCACTAAGTAAAGGTGTATATAAAACAGCTTATAGTCTATCACACATATACTCATATCTATTTATATTCTGTGTATTGTAATGGTGTTATTTTTGAGGACATGAACTTGTGTACATGTGGCCATATTTCATTAGAATACTTTCCTTTAAACTCTTGCAGAATACCATGTTCTCTGAAATTGAAAAACGACACCAAATAAAGCATTAAACATTTGGCATGGATAAGTTTCCTTAAATTGTCTCTGTTTAATCACTAGAATACTAATCAACTACTACCTTTTTGAATACAGTAAGCTAGGAACCAGACTAGAAGCAGATTTTCAAAGCAGTTTAAAACAAGACCCTGGTGTTACTTACAACAGAAGTCCCTTGAAAATAAACTAGAGCTATCAGTGAATGTTATTAATACCCCTGCAATACTGCCTACCCCTGTCTGAGGAAAAGGGGAAATATAGAACATGTCATGAACACCTACACTAACAGGTGGACTTGCACAACCAAGTTTTAAACCTATATTCCAAGAAATTTTGAAGAAATCCACATCACAAGATTTTCCTAAGACAGGCCATAAAACTGCAGAGCATGCATTAGCAAGCACAAGGGTGATCAGTAATCACATGTGTCACCTGATGATAGCCAATTAAGCAGTTGTATTGAGAGGTGATTGGACAGTCTGTTGGCTATAACGCTTTTTTTTTAATTAAGGGCCATAACTCATCCAAAAATCATTCAACCAAAAAACCTGTTAGATATGTGCAAGTACTTTAGGTACCAATCAATCCTGTAACATTTCATTCAAATTGCATTAGCAGTATAAGAGAAGTAGTCCAGACAAACTTTGAAAATAAAATTCATTTAAAGGGCAATAACTCTGACAAAATCATTGAACTAGAAAATGCTGAAGAAATGCACAACTGGACTTGGTACTGATCATTCCTGTAAAGTTTGGATGAAATTGCACCAGTAGTTTTTGAGGAGTAGTCCGGACAAGTTTTGCGACAGATGGATGGACAGACAGACAGACTATGGAGAAGTGATCTCTGTATGTTGTGGCTACTTTGTAGCATGTCGCAGCTACTTTGTAGCAGGTGACACAAAAATTATTAAAGGGCCAAAACACCTTTTTCTGTTCAAGGTTCATAACTCAGTCAAAAATCATGGAATTTTTCTTTTCTTTTTGTGGAATAATATTTTTCACTTTCATCACATCTTATTTTCACAGCAAAACTGCCAAAAGGACAATATCTTGTTTTATAATACAGCTTTATTTCATTTCATCACAATTTGATCCTGTTTTAACTGTATTAATAGCCTGAATCTACCAGATGTTTAATTTAATCGAAGCTCATTAAGACAAAGCTGAATAAAAGTTCCTAATTACAGGGCCTTAATAAGTACACATACATTTTGTTTGTCACAGACACTTAACAATTAATTCAATTCACACCTGTAAAACTGAAGCACGGGTTGTGTCATTTCCTGATAAGCTTCTAACCGCTTCCTTACTGTTTCTTCCTTGTCGTCATCTCTTTGTATCAAAGGTTCCCCTGTTATGTCATCTTTACCCTGCAAGTAAGGGTAATATAAAAGTCAAATCATAGTGTTAATACATCGACAAATGGTCATTTCCAGAATAGAAAAAGAGTGTATGAGTACAGGAATCTATCCCCAAAAAGAACTTACATTAATCTCCTTGTTTTCAATTGTTGAACTATAAACATTATATTTAAAACTGACAGAATTGAATTTCTATCTTTGATATTAGTTCAATTCATTGCCCTGTCAGCAACTCTACTCTAAAATGTTTCTTTTGATAAATATTGACAATAAATAGCTGAGGTACATACTGGCACTTTTGGAGGATTAAACTCTGTGTGATAGATTCTTCCGCTAGGTGCGTGTGTCCAACGTCCCTTAATCCTGTCTATGATTATATAGTCTGGAATGTTAAGATTTAATACCACATCTAACGGTTCACGCTGATAAAGTGCTTCTGCCTGTGGTACTGTGCGAGGAAAACCTGCAAATGAGAAGAAAAGAAACTAATCAAAGATAGATAGGCACTATGGCTACAAAGAACAATGTAATCAGACATGATCTATGGCTACAAAGAACAATGTATTCAGACATGATCTATGGCTACAAATGACAATGTATTCAGACATGATCTATGGCTACAAAGAACAATGTAATCAGACATTGTTAAAAGAATCATCATGCTCACATTTATCCTTTCGACAAGTTTAAATTTATTTCATTATACTATGCATTCAATCCATATTGCATTAAAGGTAATAAGAACTTCAGATTTTTATCAAGTTATCTTTAGTAGGGATTACAACATAAATTTTAAATATGATTATGTATAACCCATCTGCACAGTGCCTGACAGACAACTGAAATTTTAAGTTCAGAATGATGTAATCAGCTTTAGAGGCTACCACTTTCAGTTCAATTTACAAAAGATAATAAAATTAATACATGTGGATCTATTGTATTGTATTCTAATATTTGTATCGTAAAATTTTCTTCATAGAGTTTTTACTGGAAACAAATAATGTGATAGCTATGAATGAACAATGAAATCTAATACAAAAATAGGAGCAGGTGTGTTGCTGATTCAAAGTCTGTATACTTCCATACCATCAAGCAGCCAGCTGCTTGCTTTAATCTGATGAAGCTCATCAACTACCAGATCCACCATGACATCGTCTGGTACCAAACTTCCCTTGTCTATGTACTTCTTGGCAGCAAGACCTGCGGCTAAAATGCAAGAAAGAATGGCTTCCAGGCGCGTAGCTACCAGTACGCAAAATACGCAGCTGCGTACACATTGGTCCAGAAAATCTTTTTGAATATTTGTTAGTAGATGTTCCATGAGAAACTGTAAAACAAAAATCGAGTAAAATTGGTGAAAAAATACAACTTATTTTATGCCAAAAACCCGCCAAAACGCTCCTGAGTTGATCTACAGAAAAAAAAATTCCGGGGGAACATGCCCCCGGACCCCCCTACGATTCTGCGTACACCTTCAAAAACCCTTGCTACGCCCCTGGCTTCACATTTTCTTAATTTATTCTTCAAGTACTAACTGACTAATCACCTTACAAAGGTTGGCAGAATGTACATTGCCGATCAAAAGTTTGAAATGGTTCTTAAACTGTCCTTATATCTGAACTTCTCAACCTTTCTCTATTTTAAAACCTTGGACTAGCTGGAGTGTACAACATCTAGGTACATTATGAACACACACCTGTTTTAAGTAATATTTGATGCCTTAATAAATCACCACTTGACAGATGCTTCATTGGAAAATCTTTGATGATTCTATTAGATATGGTCCCTTTTCCCGATCCGGGAGGACCCATTATGAGGGCCCGAAGAAGTTTAAGCGTCATTTTAGTATGACTTGCACCTGACAGCAGTAGGTCTGCCAACTTTGTCCTAATTGTAAGTTGTCGTAAAATTAAGGTGGTAATACTTTTCCGACGAAGAACGTTAAATTAGTTATTCAATTTTATATGCCCAATGATCTGAATTTGAGCATAACCAATATCTTTACGTGTTAAAGCTGGCCACAAAAATACAGAATTTTCGACAAACTATGTCGTAAAATTTAAACGCAAAACGACTCAGAAAGACTACTTTCCGGTGTTTATAGCGCGCTGCAAATTTGGATAAGGGTACAGTCATCAAACTAGACAAGAACAAGATTTATGGTAAGTTTTTTTTAAAAGGAAATTAGGCTACATTAAAAATATATTTAATTATCATTTTGTATGTTTTGCTCCAATCAAATAACTTGGTTAATTTACCTTATGTAATTAGTTTTCGTGATCACTGATAATTGAAATTTAGCTGTCGGTTAGATATTTGTAGTAATCTGACCAATTAAACATGACCTCTGCAGGGCCGGATCCAAAAATTTCTGACTGGGGGGGGGGGGGGGGGCTTGGGGAAGGTACGGAAGGGGGTGACCCCCTTGCGTAGGGGGGAAGGGTTTGGGGGGCCTCCACCAAGAAAATTTTCTAAAAAGGTGGAGTAAATGGCTCATTTTGGTGAATTGTAGGCATAAAAATATAATGAAATTTATGTGAGAATTTAACAGAAATAAACTGGTATTCTTTGAAATGTTCAACTAAAGCAAAAAACATATGACAAGTTTTAACTCATATTTCCTCTGAAACAAATATTTTATCAATAAATTAATTGGCATAACAAATAACAACGTCATCACAATATCCAATCTCCTCGCAGTGATCTCCCCTTCATTCTTTGGAAAGATATCTGCAGACACGGGTTTACTTTAGCTGGATTTCATGTATATATACATGTATGAACTTTTTTTAAGAATTTATTTTTTTCTCTGTTTAGTTTAGTTACATTTGGAATTGCATCGATTAACAAGCCTGGGTGTAATGAAATTAAAAAAAAATGTAACTTGAAAACAAGTTTTAATTTTGTTTATTTACTTTCGACCATCACAAGTGACACATGACTGTCGGCAGTGATTACTGTACTGAAAGTATGGAAGAGATGTAACCGCTGTGTGGAGTTTGCACATTCGGAATACCTTGGGCGACTTCAATAAGTCTTTATACGAAGTTGTCGGAAAAGGCCGAGTTGTTATCATTGGAGTTTGCACAACATCAGGCAACCGATCGTGGTCAGCAAACGCTCATTTAACAACTTTATCAAATACGTCAAGGTTACTAGACGCGTGAAAACTATACATCATGATCAGTCTGGAGAACTCTCGGATAATCCGTGCCATTAAATATACGGTACATTGTGTAATATACACGGCTGTAAAGTTGCGAACTCTTTATCAGTTGTTACGCAATATTGCATGACCATTACAAATTGAAAGGTTGACTGAGTTACTGTTACGAGGTGAAAAAAAATGTTTTAGAGTCTTTAAAAATGAGCCGTTTTATTTTTTTTTACAAACGGGCCAGCTTGGGGGGGCTTGGGCCTCATAAGCCCCCCCCCCCCCCCCCCCCCAGGAAAATCCAGGCCAGAAATTGTATGTTTGAAATTGTAGATATACTTAAATCAGCAACTAACAATGTGTTGCGCTTGATCATATGGCACAGGCCGATACGATCGGGTACTGAGGATAAACAACTTCAACTTTTTACTGCCAAAAGTCAATACTGACTATACTAGACAGGCGCTTGTCAAGAACATTAAAATCAAAATCAAAAAAGATAATAACAAGGAAAACAAGATTTTACTAAAGATCTAACTTAATCTTTTAATGTGAATGTTTAAGATCTATAAAACTTGTTCAGACCACTGATAAAAGCTGGCACAGTTGGGGTAGCCATAATCTCGGTGGGTAATTTGTTCCAGAATTGTCAGTGTGTTTTAACAGTATTTCATTTGACAGATGCTATGACAATACTTCATGCAGTGATTACTTTCTTATGTACATTTAGCAGTTCTCTAGGGATAATAACACAGTGGATGTTGAATATTGATGAAATAGTGTACTTTACAAGTTCTCTAAAGTAAACCAACATAGAAAATTTGGA
The DNA here is from genome assembly GCA_012932295.1 of Cyclina sinensis. NCBI lineage: Eukaryota > Metazoa > Mollusca > Bivalvia > Venerida > Veneridae > Cyclina > Cyclina sinensis. The sequence goes on along the minus strand of JAAONU010000012.1, from coordinate 13,388,891 downwards.
TATTTCTAATTCTAGCAAAATGTATTTCAATTGAAAAATCTTTATGACCAAAGCAGTTATTGAAATCCCACAGTGCAATTTATTGATTTTCTATACATGTATATGTTATCAGGTATTGGCTATGAAATGAACACAGGTTCAAACGGCCTAGTTAAAAGGGACCACATTTCAAGTCAGAACAGACCACATTTCAAGTCAAAATGGCCGACATTTCAAGTCCAAAAATACAAGTTAAAAAGTAACTCTTGTGAAGTTGAAACATGCAAATGACCCCAAAAAAAAACAACAAACACATTTCAGTTGGAAGAAAATAATTTGATTTCAGATTGAATTGGAAAAAAATATGAGTTGAAAGATCATCAAAATATATCTTCCTTCTAGACTTATTGCTTTAATAAAAAAGAAATTACAAAAACATATTTTTGTTTTTGTGTAAAACAATATACAGTACAGCTGCCGCGATATGTACATTTTTCTCCTTACCACTGGGATTCTGGGAGGATTTCCGCGGAGAAACTCCGAGAAACGCTCTAAATCGCGGAGACGAATTTTTTCTGAATACAGACGGTTTTTGCAATGTAACTGTGTGGTATCAATCCTCCGCGGATCTCCGCGATTTCTTTTTGCATTGCGTTGAATTAAATGATACTTTGGCGTGAATTACAAATAAATCGTACTTGTGGGTTTTTTGTATTGTATCGTGTATGCATGAAAGATTAATTTTAGATCTATCCATTATTTTCGTTGGAAATAATAAAAACAAAAAATATTTTCTGTACCCCAATATCATTCATCTTTGTTAATCGAAATATTTGTACTCAAAAAGTTGAATTTCGTGCTATTTTTTAGATGTCGATATACGCCTTTGTAGAATAGATTCAAACAGAATTTTTTCTGTTGGAAATAGGATTTTCACAACATCAGTTTGCCACCACTATTTTGGTGGTTTAAGGTTGAGACGTAAAGGTAGCATCCTGTCTGAAGTCGTATTATTGAGACTAGTAGTTTTGTATACCATTATCTTTTCACACAGGTCCACATTTTATATTATAGATATTTATTTTCCTAAGCTTGATGTCATACACACAGGTAAAGATTAATTTCGGCAGAATGAGGCGAATGTTCACTACGGAAGATTCTTTCAGTTAGTGTAAGTAAATCAGGAACAGGTAAGGTTATAGTGATTATATTCGTACATGTTCATGTACACGTTTGGCAAAAAGAATGTGAACCGTTTAGGAAACAGTCAAATAGACAAACAACAAAACAACTTTGATACCGTTAGTTATCACCTGATTTTATGGTTTTCTTTTAATCATCAAAAATAAACATCTCATATACGTGTAAATACAGTATACAAAATTTTTTTTTAACTTGTGAGATTTAAAATAAGACTAATGTAGCGAGAAAAAAATATGCATGAAGAAGTATTTACATTTTTAATATTTGCAACATCAATGTACTCCACTGTTAATAGGGAAGAATATAGAAGGTGACATTTTATTGTAAATTCTTTCTGAAATAAAAAGCGAGAAAAAATATGCATGAAGAGGTATTTACATTTTTAATATTTACAACATCAATGTACTCAACTGTTACAGTGTCTGTTTTAGGATGCGGGATTCACGCTATTTTTTAAAAGATCGCGCACATTTTTGAAACGTGTGCGAAAATCGCGCATCCAAATCGGTAAACTTGCACAAAAACTGCCGGAATTCCTAGTCGGGGATTAATTTACATGAACACCGGAAAACAAAGGGGGGTAATCCGAAGCTAAATAAAATAGATACAAAGTGTTTAACCGAACGAAAATACTAGTGTTTACATTAAACATGTGAAATGCTTAAACAATGGTGTTTGGTATTGGTCCCCCCATGTTTTTGAAAATCCCCCCTATTTTTTGAAGTGAGGGGGGAAATTCACCCCTATTTCTGAATTTCTAGAATAGACACTGCTGTTAATAGGGAAGAATATAGAAGGTGACATTTTATTGTAAATTCTTTCTGAAATAAAAAACTTATTACATTTAATATACATATGTATTTTTCCAGTTGTTCAGGTGCCACCGAATTACATGTCTGTGTAGTTCAAAAGGACATGTCTGGGGTTGTGGTGTTCTGATTTGGAGGGACCAAGTTTTCTTTGTCTTTGTTTTTTCTTCTTAGTAGTTCATTTTTCTTAGGCACAACAACGTCTTTAAATGCAGCCTCATCGCGTACTTCTGGGTAGTACCTCACAACATACTGCCTCACAAGACTTTTCCTTTCCTTACATAGTTCCTGTTTTCCTTATTTCCCCCCACCATACCAGTTGAAATTAAGCTTAAAATTGTTGATTCCAAACAGCTCTGGAAACAGTCTTTTCACAAGATTTGCTGCAAAATGACTTGGGTTGTTACTCTCCATCTTTATTTCATGTACGACACTTTCAGTCAGTGAATACTGTGAATCCACTTCATCCAGGGATGCTGGTTGACTGGATCCAGTGTTCTCGGCCGGCTGCACACTGTTAACACTTGCTAATCGAGCCGATAGTGTCTCTACTTTCTTTGATATGTCATTAATCTCAGCAGTTTGCTTCGTCAGCAACATAGACTGTCTCTCTACACACTGAACTAAGCGTTTGTTGTCTCTTATTAGGACCTTGTTTTGCTCAACAAGAACATTTACAGTTGTTAACAGCTGTGTGATACTTCCAATACCACTTGGTCTGAAGGCTCTTGGCGTAGATATACAACTAAAATCAAAATTTGCGTCTGCTGAGATAGTTGGCAATGGCTCTGGCTGTTCTTGCACTGGCCGTTCAGTCTCCTGTTGCTGGTGTAGTTCAGTGGTTACATCATCCTGTTCAGCAGCTGAATCCCTGTCACCTGTAGGAGAAATCAACGCTTCCTCGCTTTGCGGCCTTTCCATTGCAGTTTGGGTACACTCATTGTTGACCGTAGTTGTGCCCTCATGCTCAGCCTCTAGGTCAGTGGTTTCATTGGTAGTCGGCGGTAATGCAATTCGAAGTGGTTTCGCCTTAGATTTCTTATTAGCCCTACCGGCGGTTTTAGAAGTTGGGGCCTAAAAATGAAACATACACACATGAATCACTCAGTACAGTTAAACTTTTTTTCATTTGCACAGCTTGAGTAAAAGTGTTTAACAAGTCTGATGAATCTAAATGAAAGTTGCCTATGTATTGTGTAATGAGGCTATTTCCAATTTTCAAATAGGTTTTTTTCGCTCTTTAAATGCAGTGATGGAGGTGTAATTTTTGACGATAATGCAAACATAATTATTACTGCGTTTTATCAACCCAACATATTCCTCTTCTCTTTCAATGCTCATTACTGAACTTTCGTGGTGGGCATTTAATTAATAACAATGAAACGTTTTATTAACCCAACATATTCCCAAATGAAAAATAAAACTTCTGTAAGAAAGCATATTCATTCAAATATATATATTGCCTAACTCCAGAAAACTTTAGATGTAGCTTCGCCAAGATAAATACGGTATTGGTTGTAAATCAGATTAAACTTGAAATGTATTTATGAAAGACTTCGTTATTTCTTACCAGCTGAAAAACAAATCACAACAAAGGGGTTAACATATGATTTATATTTATAAATAGATTATGATATATTTCCGCGATAGTAATTCTACATTAAACTGGTCAGTGCAAGCAAATGATTGATAAAAGCAGCAACTACATCTAAATAAAATGCAAATATCTTCGTTATTAGCGCATGTGAAAATACATTGTGTACAAAGGTTCATTTATTTTTTACACTGTAATTAGAATTTGAATTTAAATTTAAAAAAAATAACTCTCAAATTCTGCTGATGAAACTGCCGACTTTCGCGAAGAACCTCCGTGGTAACGCTCTAACCCTCCCTAAAACACCATGATCGTAGGTAACTGATAATCGCGGAGATTCAGAGCGGATTGTTTTAGGGTATCTCCGCGATTCTGGGAGTTTTGCGTTGACCGCGATCGCGGTGGAAGCACAAAATGTGCACATATCGCGGGAGCTGACTGTAAACATTAAGCACTACAAATAAAAAAACAATAGCAGACCAAAGTACAATTTTTGCTAAACTTTCTGTATGCCCTGGGTTCAGGAAGAAATTTTATTGCTGACATTAGAAATGTGAATATTACAACATTTTTACAAAAGGCAAAGTATGTCACAACCTTTTTTTCTGTACAACTCATTAAAAGAGAAAAAATATTTGTTTCTAATATTGGTTGTTTTGGCTTAAAACGTGTGCCATCCTGAATTCTCCACAAAATATGAGGCAATCAACTCTTTTGGCAGTGGGCCATTTTGACTGGTGTCCTATGAAACAACCTTTTCACAGAATATTATATGTATGTTACTATTTAGTATATTATATTTGTCTGAAAACAATATATTTATATGTAGTAAAGAAATACTGTATATACTCGGCCAAAAGTCAACTTGACCATTAGTCAAGAGTATTTTTGGGGTTAAAATTGGTGATTTTTACTTAGGCTCTTTCATATGTTGAGTTGGATTTTTAAGATTTTATGTAATTGTACACACTGTGTATGTACATTAAAGGGAAGCAACTACTATCAGTCTTGAAGTTTGGTATTAGTACTTAAATTACCAGTAGGAATTTTAACTACAGTACACGCCAGGAGGTTCTCACATTTTCTGCTTCATTGAGCAGACGAGGAAAGATAATTAGATATATCCGCCACTCACCTTGACTCATATGACTCACCTTGTCAGAACATCTAATGAAATGACCTTAATGAAACAATACATTGTACGTCACCCAAATTATGTAACTTCTGGTGAAATTAAAAACAACATTCCAAAAGCATTTGTAGCAAATTATGTGTGTGTAAGTTGATAGTTTATTTCTGTTTTTGAATTTTCAAAAGCCCTTATTAATATATAGCTTAATTGATCAATGATTTTTACCAAGTGCGTAGATGATACAAATGTCACTGTAGAAGAGTTAACGGTTTCCAGAATAGGAAAGCAATTTCAGCAGATACTGATGGAAAAATAATATGGATACCAAGTCGATTTGTTAACAGAAGTTATGGTTAGCTGTTTTGAGAAGCATCCACTTTGATTTTTCATACCTTTTGTTTTTAAATAGGAGCATGCATAAAAATACGCATCAGAATGATAGCCTTATACATTTTTTGCTAATTTTTAAACATAAAATAGGCCAAAATGCACTATATCTGGAACTCTGTGAGACCCATTATCAATTAGGGATTACTTACCAATGAAAAAAATAGGGAAGCCATTTTGTGGAAGACTGCAGAGATATTTTATGACCATGTCTGCCTTGATATACGTGTATGGTGTACTCAGTCGTGTTATAGAGATTGGTAGTCTGTGATCACCTCGAGGAAAACATACATGGAGTTGTATACCGTACTTTAAAATAATTTTTATAGAAAATTCCTTCATTTTCATTGGTTCTGTACATTCTTTTAATCTTAGATGGAAGTTTCTAAAAGACACCACAGAAGAAGTAACCAGAGTCATCAAGCTGTCAGAGGCAACCCAGAGGGGGACAGTATTATAAAGAAACAAAAGTATAAAGTTGGGGGCATCCAAGGGGGAGATTATGACATAACAGCTGATGATGGACTATCACCTGTCAAGAGAAGGAAACAGCATGTGTAAATATTACAACTTTTTCTTTTCTTGATTTGTACTATATAATACAACTTAGTTTAATGATTATTTTAATATTTCTGCTTTTTTCTGAGGTTTGTTTGCATAGAAGTGATAATCTGAAAGAAAAAAATGAATATTAAAAAAGACTTCTTATAGGAATGATGTGGTAAAAGATATCAATATAAAGATTTGAGAGGTATGTAATTATTCACAAAATTTATAGAAAAAAAGTAGTTGGAGTTAAGTCTTTATTATATTTACAATGTGGCAGTCTACAGAAATTGAGGTACTGTCTATATGTGTATATCCATAAAGCCTTTACAAGTTAACACTTTTCAAGCGAATAAGAGCAATGGCAATTTTGTTTTTGAATTTTTAATACTTAGAACTCAGAAGATTTTTTCATATGTGTACAGCAATAAAGAATGTTAAAAAAATGTATCGTCTGAAAAAAAAAATGAAAGCATTATACATGTATTTCACCTGTAGGTAAATGTTTCCCAATGTTTGGTTTCTTAAATGATAACACTTTGAATTTTAGTGATAATTTGATTCTTATTTTACTTCCAGCCATGAAAATTACCATTCAACAAACAGAAAAGGCCACTATGGCCAGAGCTACTTGGATTCAGAGGTGTCAGCCCTGGATATCACAGACACACCTGAGTCTTTGTCACAGATCAGTGCAATAGCTCCAGTATCTGACATCTCAAACATACAGCCAAGTTTTGTCAGATCTCGACACAGTAAGCTAGCTGCTGACACAACCTGGGAGAATGCAGTGTCACATGCCAGAGGGGAGCCTGATGGGGCTGAGAAATCATTTCACAGGAAGAAAAGTAAAGCATCAGTAAAGGTATTTAAGTTTTTCTTATGGTGAATAGGTTACTGTTAGGAAATAACTAGTGCTTTCATTTGATACACTTTTAACAGTAAGATCGCTATAGTTATTTTAATATTATTACATTTGATTGTAAAGGAATGGGAATTTCTGAACTAAAATCATATGTTGATTACTTCAGTCATTCAGTCTGCATAAAATTTTATATTGTTTTGTAAGTTAGGAATGGCAGATTGCACAACTATTGATCCTTGTGTTATAAAGTTCATTATTTTGACAGATATTTGTACAACAAAGTGGTAGAACTAATGTATCAGATGTTTTGTACAGGAGCAGCTAGAGACAGTACCTGAAGAAGAATCACTACACAGTAAGGGTAGCAGTAAAAGTAGTCTCAAACACTCCAATAACTCCCCTAACAAGCCTAAACAACAGTTAATAGCAGTTGAAAGAAAGAAATCAGTCAAGGTAAAAGCACAATATTTTATTAATATTATGTATTTGTTACTGTCATCAACCTGTATGTTCTAATTTTATCTGGTTTATATAAGAATAATGAAATTGTTATTATGTAAAGAGGTGTATAATTGTTGACATTTTGTCATGTATCTTATTAGGGACAGCTAAGAAAAGCTGCGTCTGTGTTGAAGAAAGCCAAGTCTAAATCTAAACTTCCAGAACATAAAGTGGGTGTGAAGAGAAAACTGGATGCCACACTAGCTGATGAAACAAGTTAGTGCTTTTCTTCTATCTTCCTGTTATATTTGAAAAGTAGAAATATGGAAGAATAGTATGGTAAAATTCAGCTGATTAGACTGATCAAAAAGTCATCTTGATAACCAGTAATAAGAATGGTCATTTTTTTTTATTTTGGATTAAGTGGTCTTAATAGCCAAACTTTACTGTATTCCTAATTGCCTTGATCATCATCATTTCATGTTCATAAGAATGATTCGGTTGCTAGCTTGAAGAATGAGCTGAAAAATCTATTATTTAAAGGGACATGACCCTATAAATATCTAATTATGTACTGCATATCTATTGTTAAAAGAAGAACATATATTAAATTATTTTCCCCTAAGGCATTTAGATACTTAGAAATTGTTTATAAATGGCTATCATATCTTTGACATGGGACAGTTATTCATTCAATATACTTAACATATATACACAGTTTAAAAGAAAATGGAATACTTAGATTTTTTGCCTCTTCAAGTGATATAGTTTACACATCATGTTTGAATGAATCTGACTATAATATATACAACTTATAAAGTTTTGAAGCAATATAAAGCATGATTAGATCATAAGAAACCAAGAAAATAATTGTTCTGTAGCTTTTGAAACAGAAATTATCAAAATGTATGTACATTTTGGAGAGGTTCTTTGATCATGTATTATATGAAGTACATGTATGTGTTCTTTGATCATTTGTTATATGAAGTACATGACGATTGTATGTGTTATGTGAAGTACATGTATGTGTTATATGAAGTACATGTATGTGTTCTTTGATTATGTGTTATATGAAGTACATGTATGTGTTATGTGAAGTACATGTATGTGTTATATGAAGAACATGTATGTGTTATATGAAGTACATGTATGTGTTATATGAAGTATATGTTATATGAAGTACATGTATGTGTTATGTGAAGTACATGTATGTGTTATATGAAATACATGTGTGTGTTATGTGAAGTACATGTATGTGTTATATGAAGTACATGTATGTGTTATATGAAGTACATGTATGTGTTATATGAAGTACATGTATGTGTTATATGAAGTACATGTATGTGTTCCAGTGACTAAGAAGCCGGACACTAAAGAGTTAAGTAAGAAAGAAAGAAAACAGGTGAGAAAGGCACTAAAGACAAATTATGATCAGATACAGAGGTCCAAAAAGATCTGGGAGGAGCTCAGGAGGTATTTGAAAAAATATTTTCGTCATTATTTATAATTTGTTAGTAGACCATTGGGAGATAGAAAAACAAGAGAAATACATTGTATATAAGATATTTATATATTTCTTACCCTCTGCTATATTTGATGGAGCATTAAGTTATAACAGTGAAATTCTGTCTATCCTATACGCATTGTTAACTTAGGGTAATTATTTTCTTTGTAAATCTGTTGATTTTATTGAAGAAGGCATCCAGTCAAGATGATTGATCATGAAACTATTCTGCATCTAGCACTTATAAAAGAAGCATTTCTTTGATTGCTTATACTTACTGGGAAAGTTGGATGGGAAAGTGTTTCTTCTTTTGATAATAGATATTGATACCTTGAAATTAAATTTTTATAGTGTTGTAAACTTGGACTGAAATGAAAATTGAATAAGATTGGAAAAAGCATTTTGATTTACTGTAGGAGAATAATGGAAATGTTATTAATATAGAAAAACTGGAAACACTTTCAGAAGTGTTGCACACTTTCATCTTGTTGGAACAGTATTATCACAACAAAAACTATTTGAATGCATGATAAAACAGATCAAATAGTACTTAATCATTTATTTATCCAGTTATTAAATGTATTTATAATGCCAAATGTGCATCTGTTAAAACAAATTCCCACAAAGAGTGACTTCCAGTGCCACCTAGCAACATCGATTCTTGGAAATGAAAATTGATTGTTGCCAACATAACATGACCGCCAACAGTTATTTGATGTAAATGGAATCATTACATCACTATATTTGTATATTTACTTTGTCATTAAAAAGTTTGTTTTTCCCCAGGTTTGATGTGAAGAAAGAAAAGAAAATAGAACTGTGTAATGAACTGTATGATATGGTCAAAGACAGGATGAAGGAGGTATATATTACTTTTGTACTTCAAAATTGTGGGGTTATTATTGTATACCTACTAATGTGTGGGCAAGGTTACTCTGTTATTTCAGGAGAAATCTGTTAGTTACTGTAATTTTTCCTCAGTAGTTTCACATTGACAAACCTAGATGACAACAACTTTTATAGTTTTCATAACAAGACTTATAGCTCTAGTGTTGGCTCAGAAGTTATAGTAAAAAAATCATTGATACAGCACTCATTTTGCCAGATCAGAAGACATTTAAGCATCTAGTATTTAAGTATATATGTTATGCTTTGAACATAGATATGCCAAGCTGAAATATGTTTTAGTATGCTAGTAATTTTGCTTCTTTGTGGTTTTCAGTTTTGTTTTGCTCATGACACAGCCAGGGTAGTGCAATGTCTGATACAGTTTGGATCACCTGAACAGAGGGAGAAGGTGTTTGAAGAATTAAAAGGTGTGTTTAGTCACTTATAGAAGCCGAGAGTATATATGAAGCTGCAAGGTTTCTTTTAAGTTGATTTTAATCAAGAATTTTAATACAGATTTTCAATTTATTGGTGTCAGTTTATAAAAAGAACAGGCCAATTTAGAAACAAAACATACCTACTTCCTGTCTCAGTATTACAAAGTGATACTGTATGAAAATAGTAGGATGTCAGCAAGTTACTGGTTCATCAGATGTTCCATTGCTGTGCAGAGTGTCAGTGACAAGGAGCAGTTCTCAGTTATTGAAAAAAAAAAGTATAATTGTGTGTCACTGAAAATGTATTTTAACTACATAAAACATTGCTTGTAAGTACAGCAGAAATAAACAGCTGATGCTACCTCCCCTATTGTCTATAAAACAGACTGTAAGGTGTGACAGGTTTGAAATTTGCATGATTTCTAATTTAAGGTAGCAGATATATAATAATGCTTGGAACTGTTACTTTGAATCACATCTATTGCTGGAAAGATTGCTGTATGTGTGTCAGAACTCTATTTTCCTTTTGTTTATGTCCTGTATAAATTGACTGTTAACCTGACTAAAATTTATGCACATTTGTGATCCTAAAGCAAGTACATGAATGACGTTCTTATCTATGAGTAATAAGAAAACTTAAGATAAAAATACAATCCTAATATTAAAGAAAGAGAGATTAATGATTGAATATTCTGTTAGACTGAATCATGAAACAGTTTGATAAGAAATGCATCATTTAATGAATAATTCAACTTATTAAAAAATAAAACTATGACTTATTTTTAATTTGAACTACCTCCTATTAAAACTCACAATGCACCATGCAGTCAATGTTTTTTCAAGTATTCGTATGCAAAATTTGGTATTCATTGACATCCCAAGAACATAGATAAATGTTATAATGATATAACTTCAGATTTCTTATTCAGCATTTGCTCCTGTTAATAATAATGTTATTTTTGTATTTTAGATGATATTCCTACAATGGCAAAGTCTAAGTATGCTAAGTTCCTTGTGAAGAAAATGCTGATGTATGGGTGAGTGTTAATCCAGTCATTTATAAGGATTAGACTGATCTCCTGTTAGAACAATGAAAACATACTTCATCAGTAGTTGAAAATTAACTTGCAACATAATGCAAACTTTGATAAACATAAGAAACTAGACTATTAGATGTTTCATAAAAGGCAGTCAAAATTTGAAGATACTTTTTTGTGTTCCCAGAGAAAATTGAATTGTTTAATGTTTACTGGAGTGAAGTTTTTGATTTCTTCAATATATCATGTGCATTTTTTATTTGGAAAATGCAGTTTATCTGTCTGCAGTTACTGTATTTCCGTTTTTTCAGAACCAAGCACAACAGAAGTGCCGTGTATAAAAGTTTCCATGGTCATGTCAGACAACTTATCAGGCACAAGGTAAGTATTGGCGTAGATTTTGTTTGGTTTAGCATGATATCTAAGGCCTGGTGAAATGTACACAAAATTTAGGTAAAAATACAGAGTTGATTTTTGTCCAAATCATTAGTTACAAGAATCACATATTTTTTGCATATACTAGAAACATGCATGAGATTGGCTATGTGCTGAACACTGTTACAATTTGCAGAAAGTATAAAGCGTACTTATATATTGTTCTAGGTGGCAGCAGATATTGTAGAGTATGCTTACAATGAGTATGCTAATGCTCATCAAAGGCTTAGTATGCTGGAAGATTTCTATGGACCAAGCTTCTGTTTGTTTAAGGTAAAATATGAACTTTTTTTCTTCATTCTTGAATATAAAAGCTCTTTGGTTTCACTCTTCAGCTTAGAATTTGAAGCTATGTGTAGATACACATATTTATTTTCGATTCTGATAAGCTGTTCTCATGCTGATTGTGCAAAAAACACACACTTCTTCAGATTAGCATAAAAGTAAATGTTGCATATTAAGCTCAAAACATGTTTGAATTCATTTAAAGGAATAAAATTTTAAAATACTCAGGGTGTCAATATTCTATAAGTTCCTATAATTTGGGGTCATTCCCATAAATTCCTATATTTCAGCAAAAATTCTTATATTTCCGAGAAATTCCCATAAATTCCTATATTTCAGCAAAAATTCTTATATTTCTGAGAAATTCCAATAAATTCCTATATTTCAGCAAAAATTCTTATATTTCCGAGAAATTCCCATAAATTCCTATATTTCAGCAAAAATTCTTATATTTCCGAGAAATTCCCATAAATTCCTACATTTCAGCAAAAATTCTTATATGTCAGAGAAATTCCAATAAATTCCTATATTTCAGCAAAAATTCTTATATTTCCGAGAATTTCCCATAAATTCCTATATTTCAGCAAAAATTCTTATATTTCCGAGAAATTCCAATAAATTCCTATATTTGTAAGCAAGAAATGTTACAATCTAAGGCAAAACAAATAATGTATATTTCTAGCATTTTTTTCACTTGATTTTGCATTGGTCCTGTACCATGAAAAATTGTGAAATTTCACATCGCTTTTTTGTTTAGTTGTTAATTTTTACTTTCATTTGTGATAAAAACTGTTGAGTGACAGTCTTAAACTGTAACTGCGGAGACAGTTTATTTTCACACACAAAATTAAGAAGAGTTTTTTTCAAAAGTGTATCACAATTTTTTATTACTGCTTGTATGGACTAGCCATGTTTTGTCCGTTGTTCAGAAAAAGACATCCAGTATACTGTTGTCAGTATTTTGTAAGGTTTTAAGATCATTTAGTGTTGTGATTGGTAATCAAGTCTAAAATAATCTTGAATATTTTATAATTTCAGACACCAGATATTAAATGCTTAGGACAGATTATGTTGAGTCAACCAGACAAAAGAGAAATGATCCTCAGAAATATGAGGGAAGCATTGTTACCACTCATTGATAAGTAAGTGCTTTGAATATTACATTTTCAGGAATAATGAGTAAAAAATTACACAAAAGAAAATACTTGCTTATCTTTGGACACTGGTTAATAATATGAAATACTGTGTCTCCTTGTACTGTGCTAGTCCTCTTTGGGATGTAAATATAAGAATTTTAAACATCTTTTATTATGACATTTATGTCTTTATCAAGATATTTTCCTTAAAGAGTTTTTCACTGAAGGAGCAGAAGATTATTTATATATTTAAAGCAGTGATTCTATTGGTTGAAATCAGAAACTTTTGATCTCTGGGCAGGGCAAAATCTGGCCGTGACAATTGATCTCGGATATTGTGTCTAATGTTCAATTGTCTCTCACCACTTATTCAGAGTAGATCATTGGGAAAGTAGTCTGTCACTTGCAGAGAAATTGGTATTACTGATTAGTTATCCAGGAAATCTGGTTAGGTGGGCTGACCGCCGAGATATGACCTGGATGTTGAAATTGTCGTTAAACCTATACAAATAAACAGATCAGAAACTTTTCTTTCAGTACAAACCATATCCTTAAATATGCATTTTGTTTTATACTGTCACACTTCTGCTATGTACAGAGACAGTGCTGTTTCTGTGGCCTAGAGTTTAATGCAGATCATCTTACTACTGAGTGAGAGGTTGAAGGTTCGACCCGATTAGGGTCTTGTACTGACCAGGCCACTTGGTGAGCTTCCAGTTGGTGAGCTGCCAGCTAGTTAAAAAATGGTTATTTGTTGCACTTCTGTTTGGCATTAAGCATAATGGATAACGTAAGAAATTGGGGGAAATAAATGTGTTCATGAAAAGAAGTGTCTCATTAGCATGGGAGGTTGGTCCTACATTGATGGTGAAATTATAAATAAGTATTAAACGAGGATTTCATCTTACTTACAGTACAACCATGTGACATAGGGAACTTACTTTTTCAGGAATATTCTAGTCCATTCCATGGTACATAAAGTATTCATGGAGTACTTTACATATGCAGATGGCAAAATGAAAGCGGTAAGTTATCAAAAATATTTCAGAAACAAGGCTAGGACTCACTGTCTTTCACAAATCTTAACCATTGACATGCATTTTTGTTGAAAGAAATAAAGGTTTACAAATGTTCCTTACATTTGATCACATCCTTTTCCAGTTTTGTGTTTAAACCACAGGCACTGGTAAATCTGTTACGTCTTGTGTACCTATCATTCGTTTGATAAATGACCTTTGTGTCACATTGCTGGACAACTTTTGTAATTGGTAATAACTGTTATTAAATGAATAAGTTTAAAAGAAGTATGGGTTTTAAAAACTGGTATTCTAGTACCTGGTGTACAAAGATAACAGCTAGAGGACTTGTTTTCTCTAAACCTATCACAGATGGATGATCATGGGTTTATCTCATGCCACTGACTATGATTATAAAGGTTGACAGTTTCTCATGTCACGTGAGTCTTGTACTGAGACTTGAATAATGAGTGAATAATTTGACCGATGACTGATTGTTGAGAGGGTGTTAAACTCCATTTAAATCAAAAGTTAACTTTTTACTTTTGTACAGGAGATGATAGAGGCATTAAGAGAGTCTGTGATCCATATGTTACATACAAGGGACGGAGCCAGGGTTGCCATGCAGTGTATCTGGCATGGCACTGCTAAGGTAATTATCCTAGTTATGGCACCAGTATAGGGAATTTGTTCAACCAGTTTTCTTAATATTGATTAAGTTGGACTGCATCAAATGGACTCAAGCTTATCTGAAAACATTAGTAACAGTTTTCAACAAATTGTCAAACCATTTTCTAAAAATAATCACAAAAGCTATTACTTCATTCAAGGTGACTCTTGTCTTGCAAAAAGAAACATAGGAGATAGAAAAGGTGATTCCTTTAGCTTTTTAGAACTTCATAACAAAGGTAAAAAAGGTGATTCCTTTAGCTTTATAGAACTTGGTGAAAAAGGTGATTCCTTTAGCTTTATAGAACTTCATAACAAAGGTAAAAAAGGTGATTCCTTTAGCTTTATAGAACTTCATAACTTTCATAACAAAGGTAGAAAAGGTGATTCCTTTAGCTTTATAGAAATTCATACCAAAGGTAAAAAAGGTGATTCCTTTAGCTTTATAGAACTTCATAACTTTCATAACAAAGGTAGAAAAGGTGATTCCTTTAGCTTTATAGAACTTCATAACAAAGGTAAAAAAGGTGATTCCTTTAGCTTTATAGAACTTCATAACTTTCATAACAAAGGTAGAAAAGGTGATTCCTTTAGCTTTATAGAAATTCATACCAAAGGTAAAAAAGGTGATTCCTTTAGCTTTATAGAACTTCATAACTTTCATAACAAAGGTAAAAAAGGTGATTCCTTTAGCTTTATAGAACTTCATAACTTTCATAACAAAGGTAGAAAAGGTGATTCCTTTAGCTTTATAGAAATTCATAACAAAGGTAAAAAAGGTTAAAAAGGGTGATTCCTTTAGCTTTATAGAACTTCATAACAAAGGTAAAAAAGGTGATTCCTTTAGCTTTATAGAAATTCATAACAAAGGTAGCTATTGGCATGCTTCATTCTTCACATGTATTCTTGTTGCTTAAAAGAATTTCGAAACAAAGCAATTTGTGCTTCTTGGAAGCATACTTCCTTTCATAATATAATGTTTGCCTGTGTTACAGGATAGGAAAACCATTATCAAGAGTTTCAAGGGCAATGTAGTAAAGATATGCCAGGAAGAGTATGGGCATCTTGTAATGTTGGCTGTATTTGATTGTGTTGATGACACCAAAATTGTCAAGGCAGTTTTACTAGAGGTTAGTACTCCCTGTTTAACTTGTAAATGGTATTTCATAATATTCACAGTCAGGTTGAAAGTGACCATAAGAAAATGTTTGAAGGTATATTTTCTTGAAATTGTGTAGCATTGTATATATTTATCATAGACTTGCTCTGTGATATTCAAAAAATTTATATGTATGCATAAATATGGCGTTATTACTAGGTAAATACTTGTTTCCTTCTTGAAATCTTGTTATAAAGAATTTTTTCAGTTAAATATGTAGCAGTGAAATTTTGTTGCACAACTCTGCTTCCAGATAATGTGTCACAAATTAGGCCTTTGGATCAGCTTACCATTTTTATCTGCATCATAGACATATCATATGTGACATATGCCTACTGCTCTCATCTTATAAACAGTAAGTTTTCAATGAACTAAAACCTCGGTTCTTATGTTCTACAGGAAATGATGAAAAGTTTAAGTGAAGTAGCAGAGAACCAGTATGGTAGGAAAGTATTGTTGTACTTGTTAAGTCCACGTGACTCGCATCACTTCTGCCCAGATATTGTTAGAGTACTCCAGGAAGGTGATGCCAGTCTTACAAGGTAATTACTGTTTTTTTTTCTTCTTGAACACTAAAACTATTTTTATTTGTTTTTTTCTACAAAGCCTTTTTGAGGATTGTGACAAATGTTTAATGGCATATGTTCATCTGGCCATCAAGAAAGGATTATTTTTTAATGTCTTTGACCTTCAGTTATTATACTTTGTTACTATTGTATTGTTGACAGATTTCATTTATATTACCGTAGAGTATTCATTTTTATCTATGAAAAAATGGAATTTTGATAAATTAGTTTGACATGAAAGTCACCTTTATTTATAGAAATAATTATACATTCATTGCTAATTCTATCCTCTTTAGATTTAGTGTTGGTTTTTTTTAAGAGAGAGAGAGAGAGATGGTATCTGAATCTGTATCTTTGTATTTATATATTTCCAGTAAAAAGGACAAGTCAGTAAGATATGAGGAACTGTTGGGGGCCGTCTCAGAACAATTGTTACAGTACATTGTTGACAATGTGACCAGCCTTGTGGTTAACAACAATATGCTGGTGTTGATTGTAGCCATTATTACACATGCTCAAGGTTTGTTAGTAAATATATGTAAATTCAAAAGAACTAATGGTACACAATATTTTGGTAAGAATGTTCATCCACAATATTACTAAATGATTTTTATTTGAATCAGAATTAGGAAATGCAATCCCTACTGACAGTATATGTCATCATAAAGTAAATATATGTAAACTGAGTTCAACGGGGAAGATTGATACTGCTGTGCTTCTAGTATATTATTTGCCAAGTGGCCTTTGGTCAAATACGTCTCGAGTAGCAGGTCTTAACATGAGCATTCATTTACCTAAAGAGTCTTACTGGTGGAGAAGCTTTGCTGAAATATCCTGGGGGTTAAAAGAATCTAATTTTATGTACATCATACTTCATATGAGCTACATGTAGTTTTTGAAATCTATTATGCTCAGGTTAGAAGTTATGTAACTGGTTCTGTTTCTATATTTAAGATGCAGTTAGACAGTGATATCAGATGCAGACACAATGTTTTAAAAATGGTGTTGTGTAAATATGCACTTATTTTTTGATAGACTTTGATGAGTGACTATTCATTGTGAAAGTTCCATATTATAGGAGATCCCACAGCAGCTATGGAAGCTGTAGCCAATATTGCAGCTGAACCTTTCTCTGTTGGTAACCCAGAGGGTGGATTACATATAGTGGAGAATCCAGCAGGTCACATGACCCTAAAATGGCTGATACAGAATGATAAACAGAGGTTGAAAACAGATCAGAAAGGTTGGTATCTGACTAAAGATTTATGTTTTTCTTCTATTTTCAGTTCTAATTCTAGAAAAAAATCTGTCCTCACTTTTTTCATACTCTGCAATAGTTTAATGTACCAATATGCAGAATTGAGTGCTTGACTTCTTTCTGATGTAAACTACATTGTGTTCTGTACAAAGAACTTTAGACTCCAGAAATTCATAACACCTCTTTAGGTTTGAAAATAGTAAGATAAGAGCTGTTGTTTTTTCTTTGCTGTCAACTGTTGAACTTTATATGAGAAGTTGATTTTATTTTTTTTTAATGTATCCACATTCTTAATATATGACAGTTTTATATCTTCTCCTTCTCAGTATTGTTCTCTGAAGTGTTACTGAAGAAACTACCAGAAGGTGCTCTCAAATCCTGGGCAGCATGTAATAGGGGATGTTTCATTGTAGTTTGGTAAGTATTCCAACTCTCCTGTAGTTAACAGACTTGAATCTACAGATGAGATGCAGTGTACATGTACCGTCATAACTTGTGTATTTCTAGATATAAAGGACTGCCTCAGTAGTGAACATTTTAAGAAACTACTGTTTGACACAAAACTCTTCATTCCAAAATATTTAGACAAAAGGGCATATTTTAAGTCCTTGTTTAACAAAAGAACAAAAAAACAAGTTAGGATTAATACCCAGCTGACAACTTACATGTATATGCTGTTAAAACAAGCATGAAACAAAATACAAACAACCAGTAAATAACAGCAGAGATACATTATTAAGATTTTAAACTTTGTGAGACACATAAAACAGTCCTGAACTTTCACAATAGTCATACCAAATTCTAAGCTTTATTTGCTAGATTTAGTGAGAATAACGGTAAACAACATTCAATATGGTTTAATTTTTAAATGCAGCAAATTTCATACATAATGTGATTGTGATCTTACATTTTACTTTCAGTTTGTTGGACCTTGAGCACCCAGAGATCAACAGATTGGTTGTGAGTCAGCTGAAGGGAGTGAGACATTCACTGAAGAAAATGACATTTAAAGGAGCACAGGTCCTTGCACAAAAACTGGAGGAGGCTAAATCCTCCATTTAGAGTTAGAAATGCTCAAAACCTTGTGATCAATCATTGTTTAATCATTGACAAGAATGTCACAGTGATCAATCAATGTTTAATCATTGACAAGAATGTCACAGCAACACTTCTGGGTGTTCTTGCATTAGAAAGCAGGTGACGTTTTACAGTAGCTGAAAGTGTATAAATAAAGTTGATGGTGTGAAGGACTTGCCAGAAACTCTACATTGTAGTTTTAATACTGAAAAAAATGCTGTTTTGAAGACTGTATGTACAAATAAGTTGTTTTTATTATTATTTTTCATTAACCTCTGAAGTTGTTTAGGTTTCAAAATGTACATATTTGTATAAAATATTTTTGGTGCTTTGAAAATATACCATACATATGAATGTAAAGAATGTGTTTGATATCCTGGTTTTAATCAGATATTTTATCTTTGATTAATGTATTTTTGACATGTTTTTGTGTACATTGTAATTTTTAAAGCTGATGCATATTTATGTTCTTGAATAACAGGTGTAGCAATTTTCAGTGGTGATTTTCTTAGTTTATGTAAGGGTCAAGCTCAAACCAGGTAAAGATGTAACATGGCACTTCTGCTGCCATACTTATCTGTTAGATTTTACGCCATGCCTATTAGTTAAGTTTTATGGCAATGTATCTGCTTTGAGAATAAAATTTCAAACCCATCATGGCTATGTATTACAGTATTAAAAATTGTTCCTTTAATAGGAAGTAATATTCCTTAAGTTTTAGCCTTTTCAAAAACTTCAGAATTGCACCTGGATGTACATGTTTTTGATACTTTTCAAGTTAAAAACACAGGTAAATAAAAGCTTGTGTTCACAATTACACGCTTTTTGGGGTTTTTTTTGCTCTATACCAATGAGAATTTATTTATTTCCAAGGTGTTTTATGTCAGTATTTGTTATTGATTTAAACCACTTCTTCAGACTTTGACTTCAATGTATATGACTTTGTATGGGAAAAAAATGCAAAAATAAAATTTGACTTCCAGTCTGTTGTTTAATTGAAGGTTCCAACATCTTGTCTTAATACAGCATCACCAAAGAACTTGAAAGAGGATGAAATGGTGACCTTGACCTTGGGGGTAGCAACCCAATTATTGTGCTCTGCACATCGTCTCATAATGGTGATCACTTGCGCCAAGTTATTTCAAAAAATTTTCAGCAGTTTAAAAGTTATGGAGCAGACATGAAAGTGTTACAGACTGACGGATGGACATTCCTATAATCCCCTCCATGCTTTGTGGAAGGGGATTAACAAACATATTTTGATAAGTACACCAACAATATGTAAGAAATTATATAATACTAAATTTTAATGAACACAACACTTTTAAAGAAAAACAAGAGCCATGTTGACATGGCCTTCCCCTGCCAAATGTGTTTGCTTAGTTATCATTCTTGTGCACAGCACTCCTCTTAAATGAGATATATCCACATGAAGTTTCAAGTTGATATCACATATACTTTTCAAGTTATGCTCTGGACAAAAAGTAAGCATGAAAAATAACAAAGGGCAATAACTCGAAAATTATGATGGACAGAGTTATCATTCTTGTATACTACACTCCTTCCCAATGAGATCTATCCATCTATGAAGTTTCAAGTTGATATCTCAAATACTTTTCCAGTTATGCTCTGGACAAAAATTATGCAAATAACAAAGGGCAACAACTAAAAAATTATGAAGGGTAGAGATATCATTCTTGTGCAATGAACTTCTCCCCAATGAGATCTATCCACCTTTTAAGTTGTGAAGTTGATATCTCAAATACTTTTCGAATTATGCTTAAGACAAAAATATAGGACAGAAAGATGTATGGACGGAGACTATTACCATATCCCCCGCCGCCTTTTCTGCAGGGGATGAAAAGGGTGCCATTGTCACAAAATACGCCCATCACAAAAGCTTTTGGTGTAGATGTGGGCATAATGGATAAAAGGAGGTGTTAGTAGGGAAGCAAGTTTGACTATTCCTTAGTGCTGGATAGTGAAACATACATTTTAAATGAACCTGAAGATAAATTAGTACATATTTGAGTCCAAGACAGTGAATAATTGCAAAGAAAATTGACATCTGGATATAATTGTAAGCATGAATTTATACCCAGTCTAAAGTACATGAAATTATACAGGGGCTTGAATTTTGCACATGACACTGATAATAATGAACATTCAAAATTACAATTCCTCAAAGCATGTGGACATTCATTCTTGTTTCAGACTGGCATATATTAAGCTTAAGTACTGAGAGGTAAGTAAAACTGTGCAACCAAAGAAAGTAACACTGTATTTAAAACCAGAAGGTTGTAATTTAAGACCAAGTACAATGTACATAATTTTATATTTGCTGAAGTAATTTTTTTCATACACTTGATAATATATGCTTGTACACAAACAGTATAATTGCATTTTTACACTTTTATCTGACCTTTTACCTCTATGTGTGACCTTGACCTTGGCCATAGGGACCTAATTTTGCATGCGCCACTCCACCTCACAATGGTGAACATTTGCCAATTATATTAAAATACCTCGATGCATGCAGAAGTTTTGATCCAGATATGTGATTTCCTCTGACCTCTAAGTGTGACCTTTGACCTCTAGACCTGGTTCATGCGTGTGACACTTCGCCTCGCGATGCTGAACATTTGTATGTAGAAGACATGCTCGGGACAAAATCTGGACATTGCATCATTTCTAATGACCTTGACTTCGCATATCTTGAACTGGATTATGCATGTAATGCTCAGTATCATGATGGTTAGCATAATGTAATAAAATCGCTAAATTCATGATGACTTAATGGTCCTTACATGCATTTTCATATTTTTATCTGACCTTTGACCTCTATGTGTGACCTTGACCTTGGCCACAGGAACCTGAATTTTGCATGTGACACTCAACAATGTTGAACACTTGTGCCAAGTTATATTAAAATACCTATATTGCTTCGGACAAGCATTTTCCTCTGACCTCTAAGTGTGACCTTGACCATAGACCTAGATACCTGGTTCATGCGCACAACAATAAGTCTCATGATGCTGAATCTTTGTATCAAGTAATACTAAAATCCCTCCATGCATGTATAAGATATGCTCTGGAAAAAATCTGGACATTTCATCATCTCTAATGACCTTGACCTTGCATATATGGAACTAGGTAATGCTCAGTCTCGTTATTGGGAACATATGTGATAAAACCACTAATTTATGATGACTACACACATTTTCATATTTTTATCTAACCTTTGACCTGTATGTGTGACCTTGACCTTGGCCAAAGGCATGTGAACTTTGCATGCGACTCACAATGCACATTTGTGCAAAGTTAAAATAAAATCCCTCAATTCAAGTAAGATTTTATTCTCTCTACAAGCATTTTCATCTGACCTCTAAGTGCGATGTACTTTGACCTTTGACCTATGGACACCTGGTTCATGCAAGCGACACTACATTTCATGATGATGAACATTTGTATCAAGTAATATCAAAATCCCACTATGTAGAAGATATGCTCTGGACAAAACTTGACGCCACCCGTCCACCAGTCTGCCCACCATAGGCATTCCGATAATAAGACCTGTTTTTTTTCTTCAGTAAAACATCTCTAAATAAACATAACATTCCAAACACACTATTATGAACCAATAAAATGTATGAATAGGCAAATGCTAAAAAAAAAAATGCAACACATAAAAAAAAAAAAATATTCAAAGAATAATATTATTCTGGTGCGAACTACACATACATGTACATTTCTTTTTATTTGAGGTAGTTGAAGTAAAATCAAAAACCTATGCATCTTTTTTACAGGTTTATTGTAATTGCTAACTCAGTTTGTGCTTTGTGCTTTATATTGTCTTCTTTCTGTTCGTTTGCTCACGTTGGGGTTGTATCGTTGGATATAAAATAAATCCTAAATTCGTATTTTGATAAAGTAGCATTTTTTACTACCCCGAGGGTAATTTTATGAAGTAATTTTTATTTTCAAGTTGCTAAATATATATTTTTTATATCATCCATTTCAATATCGAAATCTTTTTCAAATGATGGGCATAAATTTGCGAAAATTGTAGCTCTGCTTGTTTGTTCCATGTGAGGGAAATTTATTTTCGATTTGTTTCCCGCACTCTGTCAGGTCATGGAAGAAGAAGACTGGGATGATGAGATAAGCAGTGGATCAGCTAATCCAGTTAAAATTGAAACTCAGGTATGGGAGCCAAGCAGTAACTTTTCATCAAAAAACGCTGAATTCCCGCGATCAAGGGGTCGTGGATTTTGGAACAAATCTGATGGTGTTGAAAACTGGAGAAAACCTGGTATTCAGAAATTTGAGGGTGCACAGAATAATTTTGCTAGAGGCAGAGGACGTACTAGGAATGAAAATGTTGGTAGTAACTTGAATAGAGGCCCACAGAATGAACGAGGTTTTGGTCGGGGTGTTCTAAGTAGTAGGGATGAGTTTGCTGAGCAGACTAAAGGAAGTGTTCATAGAGAGCAACCATTTGGTAGACCACAGCCTAATGGTTCCAGTTCAGATTCGGAATTTACAAGTGTTACAGTACCAAGTGGAAAAGTAGGGAGGATTATAGGTAAGAAGAAATTCTTGCAGTCTTCACAAATAATTTCTTTAAGTACTGGACATTCGGACAAGCCTAGTTAATAATCTGACTGGACCGAATGATATTTAACTGGACCGAATAATATCTGTGAACAATATTACACGCTGGCTTTATAATACTGAACAAAATCATAAGACTGTGTTTAAAAGTAGAAGTGTTTCATTGCTGCCATCTTGTTTAAAATTGTATTAATTATAAAATTTAACTTGCATGGTAGTCTTGGTAGCCTTTAAATAATAGTATTACTTTGTTCTCTCAAAATGAGAATTCATTTATTTGTACAGGACACCGTAGGTTCAGTGAAACCTTTTACCAAAATTTTATCTCATATTCTGAAAATGCCATTCACAGTACACATAATATTCTATTAAGTACCATAGTCCATAAATAGCTTGGAACAGAATGGAACAAATGTTGGTTTCCGACGGCAATGATGTATACATGTATGTTTAAGAAAGTAATAAACAAACAAGTTCAGTACCCAACATTCGAAGCAGAGTAACTTATGAAACAGATGAAAACAAGGCATTAATTTTTGCGTTTTTTTTTCTCTTTAAACCAGGATTAGTGCCATGAAAATGTTATTTAAAAATCATATTTATAGCGAAAACTGGAAAGGAAGGTTATAGCCAGTGCACAGGTGATTTGAAAACTGTTGTCGTCGCGGTCCCACGTTTTACCAGAATCGACCATTTTTACCGGAATCGACTTTGCATTTCCGGAATCGACCTGAATATCCAATAGTCCAAAAACTATTATTTGGCCATAATTTCCAAATTAGTAAGTGGATATACTTCATACTTAAACACAACACTACTTTGGACAAGACCGTCCCACTGTCCTGTATATATTTGACCTTGACCCCTGAATGACCTTCACCTTGAAGATCCAATTGTCCAGAAATTTTCACATTGCCCATAACTTCCTTATTAGTAAGTGGATTTACTTCATACTTGGACACAACCCCCTTTGAATAAGACCTTCCCACTGACCTATATTTATTTGACCTTGATCCCTGAATGACTGGTTTTCAGATCAAAGTTCAAAGCACCACTTTAGGAGGCATTGTCATCTTACAGTGACAGTGCTTGTTTTTAAAGAAACAGGTTCATTTTAACTTCAGAAGCACTACTTTCAAGTTGTTTCTCGACCTTGTTAATCAGATTTAGTAAAAAATATCAGCACAAAAATTCACCAGACTACTGATTTCTTATTTTTTAATGGACCATCAGCTATTTTGGTGGATCATTCCTTGGTCAGGCAGCTAAATTCGAAGACTGTTCTTGTTGTGAGATTTTTAGAGGGATAAACTGCTCATGTTTCATCACATAGTGTTTTGCCAGAGTTGAATATTTTTTTGCCACATTTGTATAATGATTTGCCACTGCTTGTCAACTTTGACAGGAATACAAGAGCAGTGTGGCACACTTTAAATTTTATCAAGCAACCACTCTGAATTCATTCCTATTTTTGCTGTGTGAGAGCTAGCGTTTACATTAAATTATTTTGTTTCCAATTTTAATTTAGAAAATATATAAGGATAATTCAAAACACTGAATCAATATTAAAAATCTCTTTTTGGGTTTTTTCATCAAAATAGTATTTGTAAACATAATATGAAAAAAAAAAATTCCAAACCATTTTTGGTTCTTTTACCAAATATGGTGATGATAATATGAACAATTTTGAAACTTACAAATCATTTTTTGGTTCTATTACTGAAAATGGTGATGATAATATGAAAAAAAAACTATAAAATATTTAAGAACATTTTTTACAGTTCTTTCACCAAAAAATTAAATGATGACTGTATGAAGTTATTGTAATAACTTTACCAAACAATGGCACAATTTAATTCGGACACTATTTCTACAATGTTTTACCTAAAAGAAAATATCTTAAGCGGTTTGGTAAACAGAATGTAAAGAGATGATTATATTACTGTAATCATTGGTTCTCAAGGTGAAATATTCCAGAATTGGCATAATTCTGGTGCCTCATTTATATTATGAAATGTAGTTATCTATTGTTAATAGCTCATACTTTCCTGTTTATATATTGTGTCATCGTCGGTGACCCACGGTACATATTCCGTACAACTACATTATGTACCGTGGGATAATTGACTGCAGATTATACGTTTTCATGAATATTTATTAGCAAAGGGAAGTAACTCCTCGTCGAATTAGATTCCGCAATACAAAAAGATACTCTTCAGTGTGAAGAGTATGAATAATGATAAGTTACTTAAATAGACGTATTTCCCAAGATTTAAACATGGGCGCGAAAGGCAAATTGTAACAGGTACTTTCATTGGCTGAGATTGCGCAAGGGAAATCTTTCGGAAACCAATGAAAGTAGGTAATGAATTATTCACGAGTATGAAATTTTTACCAACCAGTTGTCCCACGGTAGATAAATAGAGTGAAACGGAATGGATCGAATGTGGGTTACCTTAGGGACCAAACTACTTTACTTTGTGTAAAGTCACAAGTGTCAAAAACTGATACGGGTTGTCTTTGAGGATTAATCGTGTTACTGTGTTTGTGAAACACATGTTACTTTTAGTTTAAACTGGTTATAGATATAATGAATATTTGTTGGATATAAACTTGAGCAAGTAAAAAAGGTATGTCTTTAAGAACTGCTGTCATAAGTCCTGTACCCGTAATTTCTTTTGTTGAGTGTATGAAAAATGCCCTCCTAACAGCAGAAAAGATACAGTTTAGCCTTACATGCACATACTGAAACAGATTTGCAAATTATGTTGTATCTTTTATGTTAATTTCTTGTTAACTTGTACAGGCATGAGCATTTTAATTTGAAACTAGTGGATTTCCTTAGAAATCAGGATGTGTAAACTTTGCTAGTGTACTGTAAATGGTCTAGCTAGTAATGCCTGCTGTTCAGGTAATTTCTTGAAATCTTTTTCACATTCCTGTTTCAAGTTACTTAGTGTTTAGATAAAGGTTAATGACTTTTATTTGACAGAAATCTGTGATATTAAATTAATCTCCCTGTAGACTTACTTGATTTTTGCTTCCAGGTAAAGGTGGGTCTAAGATAAGAGAGCTGCAGGATGATAGTGGAGCAAGAATTGATGTGAGTAAAGCTCTTTTGAATGATATGATAGCCTTTGAATGTTCTCATGGTTGAAAATAAATTTCTAGAGTAAAAAGAATGCTTAATTTCTGGTTTGATTAGTAATTTGAAGGGACTTGACTAGAGATAATTGTTAATGAAGGGAAAAAAGGAAAAACTTAGTTTTTTTTAATGGTGTTGTTATTTTTAGTGAAGGCTTTCTGTTATAAAGTAAGAACAAACAACTAGAAAAGAGTTAATATGAAATAAAAGCTTCTTTATGGCTTCTATCTGTTCAGAATTTTATGCTGGTTTTTGAAAATAAACAGAAGAAGACTGTTCACAATTTAATTAAAATTAATGCAAGAGTAAAAAAGTGAAATTGGCAATTTTTACCAGACAAAAATTCTTTGGAAAAAATATCTGATTGTTTTGTTCACCATGGAAGCATCATAGTGGTTGCAATACTTTATAGGTAAAGAGAGATAGTGATAGTTATGGGGAGACAACTGTGGAGATCTCCGGTTCAGCAGAAGCACTAGCCAGAGCAAAACAACTGATAGAAGATATCACAAGTGATAGTACTGATAGGGGGTCAAGGTCATTCGGAGGTATATTGCACTGCATAAAGCTTATGAAGTGTTGTAGGTGTTCTAAAAAATACTCTTTTCTCAGTAAAGGAAACACATATTCGTTTTCAGCTCATCTGGCACAAAGTGCCAAGGTGTGTTTTTAGTATGATATTTTATGTTATAGTCATCCATCTGTCCGGCATTCATTCACATTTTGCTTGTAAACACTCTAGAGGCTACAATTCCTATTGGATATTAATGAAACTTCATCAGAATGTTAACCTTCATAAACTTTCAAAAACTAGGATACTGGGTCCAGTAATTAAAAAAAACTATTTTTCACTGTAGAAACCATATTTTTTATCGGATCTTCACAAAACTGGACCTTTTCATTTATCTGAATGAAATATTGGAAGAATACAAAATCTGGAACATGCAGGGTCAAAAACTAGGTCACTGGGTAATATCATAGGAAAACCTTGTTAGCACCCTTGAGGTCACATTTTTGATTCATTTTAAATGAAAATGGGTCAGAATGTTTGCCTTGATAAATTCTTGGATAATTTTAAAATTAGGTAACATGGGATCAGAATTTAGGTCACTGGGTCAGATCATAGGAAACCTTTTCTAATACTCAAGAAGTCTCATTTTTTATCAGATCTGAATGAAAAAGTAGTCAGAATGTTGCCCTGATGGATTCTTTGCTTTATTTGAAACTGGATCACATGGGGTCAGAAATTAGGTCACCAGGTTTAATTATAGGAAGACCTTGTTGATATTATAGAGATCACATTTTGCTTTTGATCTTAATGAAAATTAGTCAGAATGTTTGCCTTGAAGAATTAATTAAGTAACTTGAAACTAAGTCATGTGGGTTCAGAAACTATGTCACCAGGTCAGATCATAGGAAAACATTGTTAGTATTCTAGAGGTAGCATTTTTGATCTGATCTTAATGAAAAAGAGTCGGAATCTTTGCGTTGATGAATTTGTTCTGTGGTCATGTGTTCCTTTTGACCCCATGCTCCACATTTCAGGTGAGTGACCCAGGGCCACTTTGCCCTCATGTTTAATATTAAAATGTGGTCCAGTTGTCTGAAAAGCAAAACTTGATGATCTAATAGTCTAGTCTTCTGAGCAACCAGTTACAAATTACACTCTAACTAGAAAGTATCATAGTCAGGGCTGACAATATGGAATGTGGTTATTTGAAAGATACATAATTTGCCTTTGATTATTACAAATGAGTGGAAAAGCTAATGCCTTTGAAATTGAATTTTTTTTTCTTTTTGCTGACATAAACATTGTTACCTGTCTGTGAAATTTCTGACAAAACTCTATAACACATGTCTCTCTGATTAGGAGAAGCAGTATGATTGAAAGTAAGTGATATAATGTCGTAATAAAATGTTATTGTTGTTTTTTTGGAAGGGAGTTCCTTCAGTAATGGCTATGGTGAACCTGGGTCCACATTTAATGGTAGAGATAATGCTGGAAGTAAAGGATTTAGACGATCTCAGACTGGAGATGGTGCTGATTCTTCAGTTATAACTGTAGCATCTAGTTGTGTTGGCAAAATTATAGGTAAAACTTTCTCTTTTGTTCTTGTTTAACAGAATATGGTACCTGTTTTCATGAAAGATGTCAATTCTAGATCCATTCGAAGTCAAAGGAACCAGCTGTGTTTGGCTAATGGCTGTTTTTAGTAGTGTCGAACAAAAAAGTGTAAATGATTGACACAGTTATAGAATTGTGTTGATGTAAAAACCTTTTTGTGCTTCTTATTTGTTCCAAATTGAAACCTGCATGTCATCACCAACTACAAAAGGTGACAAAACACTAAAGAATGGTTTGGGTGAAATGAGAATTTCAGCAGTGCAGTTTAAGACCTGTTCAGATGTGCACAATTTATGTGTCTTTCAAGCTCAAATTTCTAAATGGTACAGCTCATGGTCTATTCTTTAAGCTTAAAAACAGTTCTACCAGCAAATTGGTAAAAATTTAAATACAGTGACAAAAAAGGATATCCTGCATTCAGAAGTTGTTTTTCCCTATTTTTACAGGGAAAGGTGGGTGTAAGATCAGAGAATTACAAGAAGAGAGTGGGGCACAAATAAAGGTTAGTTTCTTGGTTACTATTTTATTGTTCAACTCAGCTTACTTAAACTTAATTGTGTTTCATGTGAATTGAAAATAACTTCCTGTTTTAAACAAATTAAGACAATATTCAGTATGACTTACATGTATTCAGGTAAATAGACTAATCTTTGATTTACTAAACAGAGAATGTATTCTGGGGACAATATGTAGTTTCTTAAGGTATGCTATCCCTGATTGAAAAGCTAAAATAAGTAAAAGATAATAAGATTATATGTGATCATTCTTACCAAGGTTCAACGGGACAGTGATTCTTATGGGGAGACAACTGTTGAGATATCTGGGTCACAGGAGGCACAGAGTAAAGCCAAGGAGTTAATTGATGAACTTACTAATGACTCTGGGAGGTCATATGGAGGGAATTCACATGAAGGTAAAACTCACATTTTTACTGTCAAGAAAACCCTGAACTGTTAACTTGCACAGACAGATGTATATCTTAGCTTGGTTATACGTAGTTGTATTTTTGTCTGGCATGACATTGTAGACTCCAGTTATTACTGCTCACATATGGTGCTGTCAAAGACTGCTTTAAATAATATTGATTAGTGATCTCACAGACAGCAGGAATTGTGTGAGTCAAGATCATAATCTGTCCAAACCAAAAACCTGCAGGTTAGTAGTAGGTCAGTTTGTACATGGCATTACATCTGAGTTCTTCCTGTTAAGACAATCGAGAGGGAAGCTTGTTAGGAATAGCTCACAATAGATGTAGTTTAATCAAGCAAAGTTAATCCAGTCATAATTGTTAAAAAGTGTTACAAAAGGAGTACAAATGTTCAGACAAATGAAAAGTGATTGAAGATATCTCTGCACTTCAAAATGATGTGAAATACAAATTATTTTCTAGACGGTTCAACGACCTCCTCCAGCGAACCTGCAGAGCCCCCTAGAAGAATAAACTGGGGACAGATAATGAAAGATAAAGAAAGAAATGAAGCCAAGAAATTTGCAAGTATGAGTTATTACCACTATTTTCTTAAGATAACATGTTGTCGATATGAATAATAATAGTTCAAAATGTTTTCAGGGTTTATAAAAAGTTTGTATTAAATATAATAGGTCATAAAAGGTCTTTGTCTGCAAAAAATATTAGCCGTCCAAATGCTTGAATTAATGAATTCTTTATTCTGGAGCTGCAAAAGTGTCCTGTATTGTTTTTCAGATCTCCCACCAATAAAAAAGAATTTTTACATTGAAAATCCAGAAGTGGCAAACATGCCTCCAGAAGAAGTTGAAGATATCAGGTGAGCATAATTCTGAAAACTTGATAAACCTCCAACAAAATACATGTCTGTATACAATCTTAACGACAAGATTCACAAAGCTTACGCTTCTGCAAATGTATCAAAACAAAAGGTCAGTGTGAACATGTATTAGCATTTTCCCATGTGAATTGCTTCTAAAAAAATTGGAGAAAACCAATATAGTCATTTACTTTTCAAAAAATAGACTTTTGAGAGTTTGTCAGTTATATTATTGCAATTGCATCATCTGTTTTCATTGGAAAGTAGCGACATATATATTTACCATACACATGGCTATTTCATTAATTAAAATGTCTCCCATTTGGTATGAAAATTCATGAATAAATATTTATTGAACAACTGTGCAGCTTATAAATTCATTATATAGAATTTTGACAGGTTATATGGCTGGGTATAAATGTTTGTAAGCTTATATAACTTTCACTTAGTGGCTCGGCCTCTATCAGCTCACAACTGTTTATTCAAGGCCACATTACAAGTCAAAATTCTTCGTAATGAATAAAGTACTGGTCTCACAAGTTGCTCAGTTATATAAAGAGCAGGTTCTGTTTCTGAATGGAAAGACAGGGGTCAAGGGGTTAGAGTGCTGGGCTCTCAGTCCAGGGGCTAATTGTTTAATTCAAAGCAGGGGTGTGATTCTTCTGTGACTTCCCGCATTCCACACTCGAGGTGCGAGTACTAGTTTGAATGCTTGAAGCAGTCATCATGGGGGTTGAAATGACTCCCAAGAACTTGTTTCTCAATTGATATATAAATAGGTTTTAACTAAATTTGCTTCAGACTGAACAGTTTCAACATCACAGTGAAAAATCTAGACAAGGAAGGTGACACCAGTGTACCAAACCCAGTGAGAACATTTGAAGATGCATTTGAACATTACCGTAAGACAATACTGGTTTTTTGTTGTTGTTTTTTTTAAATTTGTTTTCTGTTAACTATTATATGAGAAAACGTAAATTTTGTCAGGTAGTAAAATATTTTGAAAAATAGCGTGCTTTTGTTATTTTGATATTCTGGAATATAGTCAGTTGATTTGTTATGAAGCAACTGTAAATAATCTGAATTGCTCTAGTGGTTTAAATAAGAAATGGATGAATGGAAGCTGTTTTTTTACCATTTTTTATCTGCAACAAGATTTGCATTTCATTTTGTATTCAGATACCTTTATCAAAGAATAGTAGAGTTATGGCCTTTGAAGTTAGGCATTTAATTTCTAAAGGAAGTAGTGGAACATTGAGAGATTTGCAGAATTAAATATTATATATATATCTAAACTTAATTTGTAATTCTTTACAGCTGGGATTCTAGACACTATCTACAAGCAGAAATTCACTAAACCTTCACCTATACAGGTTTGTATAAATAAATCTTGAGAACTTTTGTCATTGTTTAATATTTTATGAAACAGGCCTGTGTCAGTTTTAGGCCTTTATACCTTCAATTATCTTTTTATTTTGAAGAAATATTTGATTTTCATGCATAAAAGGAATAGTTTGAGGAATCAGACAGCCATTGCAGATTTAATACATGACTGGTACATCTAAAAGTTGCTAAAAGTATTTTCGTAGGCAGAGTTATTGTAAGTACAGTCTCAGCTGATACACGTTGTACAAAGTTTACCTAGTTAGATGTCTCATAACAGAGAAGAAAAAAATGTGGATATTTTCTGCAAATACTTTCCTGTTCTATAACTGCATGTTATGATTTTAGAGTCAAGCATGGCCAGTGTTGTTGAGGGGAAAAGATCTCATAGGTATTGCACAGGTAAATGTTTTGTTCTTATGATGAAACCTTATGTTTTGAAGTAAAAAGAAAAAAACGTATGTTATTTAATCAGAAACTTTTGACCAGGCAAGACGTATTATATGAAATTAATTTGTCAAGAGTTGGCAGGTGAATAGAATAAAAGGAATTATTGTCTGAATGAAATTTAGCCAAATGTGTAGTGTCATATGATTGGCTGACATTGTTTTTGAGAATCATAAGTTCAAGTTGATGTGGAAACAAGCTTGTAGCACATGATTAACTTAAATATATGTATGTAACAGTCAGCAGTAAAAATAAAAAAATTAAGGTTATTTAATAGTGTTCTCTACAATACAAATATATTTGGGTGAGCACCTGGCTGGATAAACTCTATAGACAAACACCAAGGTTCATTCAAAACATTCCAATGTTTTTTAGACTATATTGTTTCCTTTGAATAGGGGTGTGGTGAAAAAGATGGTAAAATATGGTATAGAATAAATAGGTGTTCAACAAGGCATCACAAGTATTTATCTTGTTTTATATAATGAATAGGAGTTGTCAGCTTAATTGTACATTGAATACTTGATTGAAAAAAAATGTTTTAATTAGCTCTCTGTTTTATCTTTTATCTTTACAGACTGGAACTGGGAAAACACTAGCATTCCTTCTGCCCGCATTTATACATATTGATGGACAGCCTGTGTAAGTATTATCTTCATGTACTTTTTGTGGACTTGTTAGTTTTAAATAAATCAAAAAAAATTTACATAACAAAGTAGTGTTCTTTTAGAGAAAAAAATATGATATTTCAAGAATAAACTCTGAACTTTGTTTTGACATTCAGCAGATCTTGTACAGGTTTTATCCTTAACATCACATTAAATTTTCAGGCCCAGGGAAGAGAGAGATGGTCCAAATGTTTTAGTTTTATCCCCAACTAGAGAGCTGGCCCTACAGATAGAGGAAGAGGTGAAAAAGTTCAGTTATATGGGAATCAGAAGGTACACTAGTAAATACACTTTACTTCTCCTTTGAAAGGTGCATGTGCTCCATTTTCACCTGTTCTAAAGTTTGCTACAGCAGATTATAATATTAAAAACTTTTGTGATGTATTCATCAGATACGTGTAACTCTTGAAAATCAGTTTCTGAACTTAATTACATCCAAATATTGATATGTAAGTATCAGTTTCATGCCTTCTAAGAATATGATTGATCTTACAACTTACTGATGGACCAGGGTATACTGCCTTTAAACATCAGGGTTGCCTTGTAAGGCATTCCATAAACTTGTAAGCACTTCCCAGGTATGATATAGTAGAAAGCTTGCTTTTCCCTTACCCTGCTGAGCCAATGGACTCTGCCTTTTCAACCAGTACAGACCAGGATCAGCCTACACATATGTACAGTCTGATCATTGTCTACACTGTTCACTGTTCAGTCAGTAAATTAACAATAAGCACCCCCCATAAACAATGGATCTGTCCAAATTGAAAGATGGACAAATCCATTTCAGATATTTAGCATGGTAAAGGTTATTGTATGAAAAACTTACAGTTCTGATATACTGTTACACTATAAATGTTTAAAATGGAACAAAACAAACTCCGATGTACATGCAGATTTTTAGCTAACCTGAGCGAATGTTCAGGGTGAGCTATTGTGATCGCTGGATGTCCCTCGTCTGTCCGTCGTCTGTCGTCTGTCTGTTCACATTTGCCTTGTGTATGCGATAGAGGCTGTATTTGTGATTGGATCATTATGAAACTTGGTCAGAATGTTTGTCTTGATGAAATCTAGGTTGGGATTGTATATGGGTCATCTGGGGTCAAAAACTAGGTCACAGGGTCCAATCTAAGAAAAACCTTGTGTATGCGATAGAAGCTATATTTTTCATTGGATTTTCCTAATATTTTGTCAGAATGTTTGTCTTGATGAGATCTAGGTTTGGATTGTATATGGGTCATCTGGGTTCAAAAACTTGGTCACGGGGTCAAATCTTAGAAAAAGCTTGTGTATGCGATAGAAGCTGTATTTTTCATCCGAATTTTCTAATATTTGGTCAGAATGTTTGTCTCTATGGTATCTAGGTTGGTATTATATATGGGTCTCTGGGTTCAAAAACTAGGTCATTTGGTCAAATCTTAGAAAAAACTTGTGTATGCAATAGAAGCTGTATTTTCCATTGGATTTTCCTAATATTTTGTCAGAATGTTTGTCTTGATGAGATCTAGGTCAGGATTGAATATGGGTCATCTGGAGTCAAAACTAGGTCACAGGGTCAAATCTTGGAAAAAAGCTTGTGTATGCGATAAAAGCTGTATTTTACATCCGATTTTCCTAATATTTGGTCAGAATGTTTGTCTTGATAAAATCTAGGACGGGATTGTATATGGGTCATCCAGGGTCAAAAAATAGGTCACAGGGCCTAACTTTAGAAGACCTTCTGTTCAGCTACAACAATGAAACATTAGATAATTTTGCATGCAGATTAAATCTTTGACCGTGGATGATCTTGGCCTTGACCTACTTACTTACATCCTGATTTTTTTTATGTTTCAGTGCAATGATTCTCAGATGAGCGATATAGGGCCATCTTGGCCCTCTTGTTTAATGTATATATCTCATATGTGTATTATCATCATCATGCAATTACATTATTTTGTGCATTTCTTTTGTTTTCATAAAGACTAAATTTCTTTACAAGAAGTATTTTTTAATTTCATGTATTCATTTACAGTATATGCGTATATGGAGGAGGTAACAGACGTGAACAGATAAATATAGTCGGTAAAGGTGTAGAGATAATAGTTGCAACTCCAGGACGTCTGAATGATCTTGTGATGAATAACATCATTAACGTCAAGAGTGTAACCTACCTTGTCCTTGATGAAGCAGACCGTATGCTCGACATGGGTTTTGAACCAGAAATCAAGAAGATATTGTTGGACATTAGACCTGATAGACAGACTGTTATGACAAGGTTTTCGTTCTCTTCTGTGTGATAAACTTTTCCTCAAATACTTTCTGTCAGAACTTTTAAATACTTCCTTAACAGAATAAATATTCACTAGTTATACAGACAAGTAGGCACTTGGATTGGGCAATTTTTTTTCAGTATTAAATAACACTTCATCCTAACTTTTTTACCTGCAAAATGCAAGATATCACAGATCTGCCGTGGCCAATCAATTGTAGTTAATAGAAGTCTTAACTGTAGGAATGAAATCTTTTTCTTCTAAATTTTCTGTAATGTCTTTGTGTTTTTACTTCTTTCTTGACAAGTTTGTAAGTAAGCAATGTCTGAAACTAATATAAATACTATTATAACTTACAGAAAGCAGTGGAAAGCCTATTTGTTTTGTTCTCACTCAGTTCAAATATATTGTAGTGCTACCTGGCCAATAGATGTACAGAGAATAGGGGAACGATACCTCACTAATCCTGTTCAGGTGTTTGTAGGGAGTCTGGATCTTGCGGTAAGTTAAGTTTTTGTCTACCACATGCTGCATGGGTGAAAGGGGCATCCGTTTAAATGCTTAATTTCTTTCTGAGTTTATGAATTTAGTAACTTACAAGGCAGATGCTGGATTCATATTAATAATGTTCACTAATATTTTCATATCACAGATGGTCCTGCTTTTTCTAGAGTGAAACATGTTCCTCAGATGTAAACCTTGATAACCTCTTACTGTTTAAGTATTGGTGTTTATAGCACTTGAGTTGACCCTACTTGTTGTGCAAGATAACTTTGTAGTTATAAATGAACTTCTGTTGAAGATTGGAGAGCAGTATGTGATACCTTTTGCATTTTTATGCCCCCACAAAGTGGGGTGCAAATAGCGTTGCACTTGTCCGTCCGTCCGTCTGTCCGTACGTCCCGAAATCTTGTGAACGCAACTCCTCTTAAACCGGATGGCAGATTTTGCTTAAACTTCCAGGGATGAACAACCTTAATGTGTAGATGGTAGTAAAGGACGGAATTTTTGCTGCGACCAAATTTAACAGAATTATGGCCCTTTGTTGATTTTTTCACTAGAAATTTTGTGAACGCAACTCCTCTTAAACCGGATGGCAGATTTTGCTTAAACTTCCAGGGATAAACAACCTTAATGTGTAGATGGAAGTAAAGGAAGGAATTTTTGCTGTGACCATATTTAACAGAATTATGGCCCTTTGTTGATTTTTTCACTATATACCATATAAATAATTGAACATATAAATTTTACATTTGTAATTTATTTAACATGTACATAAGGTTACCTGTAGATCATTTTAGGTATATGTACAGAAAAAATCTTACATACAGGATATACATGCTCTTGTTTATGAGCACTTATGCATAGTGGGGGCATCCGTGTCCTATGGACACAGTTCTAGTTTAATTCAGTAGTTCAGTAGTTTCATTATGACATTCAGAACAACACATGTTAAAAGCATTCTGTCTCATATGATTACTGAAAACTTACTCTCTTTTCATGCTTATGAAGATACTTTAAAAAACTGTATGGGAAAGAGGAAGTACATATAAAGATATGGTTGGTTTGCGTAGCATTTAAAATGTGAAAATCTTGAGTTACGGATATATTCCCAAATATTCTATTACAATAACTTTCGTCTGAAAATAAAAATTATGTACTTTTAATTAGAACAATTTCCTGTTTAGGCTGTTCATAGTGTCACACAAAGGGTGGAAATTGTAGCAGATGAGGATAAAAAACAAAGAGTAAGTTTTGCCTTCTTGTTCATATTAGTGGTCTGTAAGCAAGGTAAAATTGATGTTGATACACAGTGCTTTGGTGTTAGTAATAAGTATTATAAATAAAATGTGGATGTTCTGTCATCTCTGTGAGTTGGCAAAGAAATTCTGTAAGTCATGGGGATTTTCACTGTCTGGCCATTTGTATATGTTTAGGACTAAGTCGGCAAGTTTTCTTAGAATAGAGAATATTTTGTAAAATCCAGGAAACCTTGGGTATTAAAGCAGATGAGCATGACATGTTGAACATAAGTTATAACCAGAAGACTGGTTAGATTACATGTTTGATGAAGACAAGTTATATGTGATTTTGACACTTCTTGTACTAAAGACAGTAAGATTACAAGTTTAAAATAAATAATAAGTGATATGTGATTTTACCACTTCAGATACTTTTATAAATGTCTCCACCATAAAAAGAAAAACATGAAATTGGTATAAATACATTTTGTTGCAGGTTGTTGACTTTATCCGTCATGAAATGGAACCAGAGGATAAAGCCATTATATTTGTTGGGAAGAAACTCACGTATGTAACATGATTGTCTTGTAGTCTGTTTGCTGTTTGTAGTTTTTCTGATGTTAGATATACTCAACTTACTCAAGTAATATAAAATACCACAGTATGTAACAGTTCTTGCTTTATTTAAGGAAATTCATTCCATGAAGTCTTAAATATGACCTTACTCCATATGATTGTTAATTTGTCTTGTCAATTTCAGTGCAGATGATCTGTCTAGCGACTTCACCCTACATGATATCTCATGTCAGTGTATCCATGGAGATAGGTACTTACATTTTCATGTTCTGAATGACTACTGATATATGTAGTCTTGCGTACAATAACACTTACTATTCTCTAGCTGTCTAAAGTAAACTTTTTTTAAGTATGTTCCCTACTTCTCTAATGATAACTTTTTAATATGGACATCTTCCATATGTCATTGTCACATATTTCCTTTGTCCTGAAGAGGTACAGATAAAAAGAAAAACATAAACAATTTTGTCTTCATTAGATTTTTAGAAGTATCAGATGTAGTGAAGTTCCACAAGAATAGTCAACAAGTGGTCTGATTAATGAGTTTGAATTAGTAGTGGACCAATTTATGTTCTACATTTTACGCTAAGGTTCTTTTCCTATTCTCTTTTTTAATGCGATTTTGCAGTTATCAGAGATTAATTAATTGGACCAATTTATGTTCTACATTTTAGACTAAGGTTCTTTTCCTATGCTCTTTTTAAATGCGATTTTGCAGAGAGGTCTTACTAAGTGTTACTTAAATGTAATATGATAAATATGTATTGTTTTATTCAGAGAGCAGTGTGACAGAGAACAAGCACTTGAAGACTTTAAGACTGGACTTGTTAGAGTCCTAGTGGCAACAGATGTAGCATCTC
Organism: Cyclina sinensis; assembly: GCA_012932295.1. Taxonomy (NCBI): domain Eukaryota; kingdom Metazoa; phylum Mollusca; class Bivalvia; order Venerida; family Veneridae; genus Cyclina; species Cyclina sinensis. The sequence goes on along the minus strand of JAAONU010000012.1, from coordinate 13,350,872 downwards.
GAGGACTTGATGTTAAAGATATAACGTAAGTCTGACTCTGTCTTTGACTGTCACAAATTAAATTCAGTCAGTGTGTGTACAAATCATCTTATTGTAAGCTGACCTGTAGCAGAGTATAATAGCAATGTATATTGCTTTTTGTGAGCTGACCTGAAGCAAGGTATATTGCTTTTTGTGAGCTGACCTGAAGCAAGGTTTATTGCTTTTTGTGAGCTGACCTGAAGCAAGGTTTATTGCTTTTTGTGAGCTGACCTGAAGCAAGGTATATTGCTTTTTGTGAGCTGACCTGAAGCAAGGTATATTGCTTTTTGTAAGGGCATTTCCAGTAATAAGTGAATTGGAAGGGAGGGGACAGCACCCATTTTTAATTTTGGGTGGTGGGATGGACTGGAAATGATAAATTATGCATGCTTGGGTTCCTTAAAAAATTGTGGGTCATGGGTTCTTGTCAAATACAAAAATTATTGGGTCGGGGTCCATAGACCCATATTAATTAATTAAATTAATGAAAATAGCAATATCGGTGTTGCATTAGTTTTGCACACTGGGCGTTAAAGACTCATGCAGAGATTAGTCATAACCAACATTCATTAGTTGCCTCCCCTGTGTTTGCAACCACACTGGCGTGCTCATAGACCATTTCCCAATGGATGTCAAGGTCTATTACAGACTTAGACTGTCTACCTAGTTTCCACAGCAAGTTCCTTTAAATAAAGAAAATGGTTCCGATCTGTTTGTTATTATATCATTTTGTACTGATGAAAAAAAAAAGGAAAAGAAAAATGATCCAGCACTATCCTTACTAGCTAAGAAAATTGTTATGTTTTTTTGAAGACCATCTTGCGTAAACACTTCACAGTAATATTGATTCAGAATTTGAGAAAAGATAATTGTTTTGACAGCGATTTACCTTCTTTGCTTGTTACATTATGTTTGTAGGTATGTGTTCAATTTTGACATGCCAAGGAATATAGAAGAATATGTACATAGAGTTGGTCGTACAGGAAGAGCAGGGTAAGATTTTAACATTCAGATTTCACCATGTTATTTGCCTGTTATAGTATATTTGAACTATGAATTATTAATCAGAGTTATGAAGAATGTTATGTAAGTAAGGATTTAAGACTAACATTTTCACTATATACTTCGGGTATGCCTTTCAGTATAAGGGAAAACAATCAGCATTTATGTTTTATTCAAAGTGTTGATTAATGTCTAAATGCATGTTAGATTATGTATTTTTTTTATGAGAGAAATAATATCTTGGGTAAAATAAATGAACATTTTATGTGTTTACAGGAGGACTGGAACCTCCATAACTCTGGTGACACGAGGTGATTGGGCAAAGACAAATGATCTTATCAAAATCCTTGTTGAGGCTAACCAGGTCAGTATTGATGATTTCTTCCAAGTTTGTTTGGAAGAGAAAGTTTTACTAGATCAGGCTCTATGGCTAGGTTGTTTTGTCACCAAGTTTCAGATTTTGTTAAGCTGTCATCAAATGAGAGTTATAGATTTTGACCACTTTACCACCCCGAAATTAAAGGTCACAGTGTTTTGGATTATTTGAAATTGGTCCTGGGAATACTAGAATTTTAAAAGTGATAAAAGAGATAAAAGAGAGTTAAGATGTCAATAATGATTTTATTCCTCTATAATATAGGAAGTGCCAGATGATCTTGCTGAAATGGCAGAAAGGTTTACTGCTCATAAAGAGAAGATGGATGCTGAGGGTGGTAGAGGGCGCTTTGGACGTAGAGGAGGCGGAGGGGGATTTGGTGGAGGTGGAGGAGGATTTGGTGGAGGTGGAGGGAGACGTCGTAGAGATGAGGGTGGTGTACGTATGAGTTTTGGGATACCATGAATATGTGAGATCTAGTCAGGCAAATTGAATAATGGTTCACTGTCACAGGTGTTGTTGAATCCTAATAGAAGAGATTTCAGTTTGTAATGAGTTTTCATGTTCAAGTTGTCAGAAATTGTTAGAAGTTTCATCGTATGATACAAGACAAAAGCTTGTTTGTGATGAAATATTTGTGCAATATTGAACTGAAAATGTTGCTTGTATGGTATGTGTTCCAGTAGGGATGTATTCTCATAACATAGTATTCAACATGCCATTTTGATGTGTTCATGAATGTAAACATTGCCAGAATTGGTCCAGAATTCATTATTAAAGTTTATCTTGCATATGTTTCCTGTGTTACCTCCCCTGCATCCATGCAATTCATTTGGTCACTCAAAATTGTTTCAACTGACAAGGAAATCAGAATCTTTGTAACTTTTCAGATATTCCAATTAAAATTTTATTTCAAAAATCATAATTTAAAATATTTTGAAGATCATTTGTTAATGATGACTAAGTCTTTAGGAACTATTGTAATCGTGTATGTTGAAAAGTAACTCGGGAAACATGTAGTTGTCATATTTCACACTTTGAGACTGTGATATTGACATTGATATTTTATATGTATATAGCATTCTTTTGTTTGTTGTTTTATCACATTTGTTAGATTCTCAGACAGAGAATATATCACAATATACTTTTTGTAGTGTTACATACATTCTTCCTAAGGAAAATGTTTCCTTCTTTGATTTTATTTTTTTAAAGCACTATAGTAAGTCATTTCTAGTCTGATGCTGTATAGTGTTGTGAAAAGTATATTATCCTGAACCAGACACTCACTGTATACCAGAGGACACTAGAAACGTCTTCAGTATAATACTTTATTAAGATTTATTTAAGTGCCTCAAGATGAAAAGACACTTTTGCTTTGTGAATTGGACCCTATTTTGGCCTTTTTCTGGCTTAAATAAAAACAACAGCATAATAACAGGTTTAATTATTTCCTGCTTTTTGAAGGTTTACTCAGATAACTGTTATGGTTTAACTTCTGATAAACTACATGTAAATGTTAAAAGTTTATCATGATGTTTTTTTCATAGTGTCCCACTGCATGTTACCTCAATGATAAATGTAGTTGTTCTTTTAATTAATATAAGGTGATTCTCGAATTACATGCGATGGTTGACAGTTTCAGCCAATTAATATGCAGCCTTAGTGACATTGAGTGATTATCATGAACAAGAAAAAAAATCACTGGACTGTCCTAGTTTTCTCTTTGAGCTCTCTTGGAGTTGTTGTTGGGACTATTTGACTTAAATAAATAAAAAAAAACAATACACATATTGATCAGTTACAGAAAGGAGAGGTTTAAAAGTATATTTTTCAGACTAGAGCTCAGAAAATTACCATTAAAAAGCATGAAAAAAAAAGTTAATTAATTTTCTTTGTGTTGATGAATGATAAAATTTTTTCATTAGGTGGACACCTGCAAATACAGCAAAGTGAAAATATTGAATTTTATGTTCACTGTCTGAAAGAAATTTCTGTTTTTCATTGAAACAAAGAAATGTATACAGTGTATTTTGCTATACAGAAGTGATCTGACATTAATATTATATTTGTTAAAACATTTTTGGTTGAAATAAATTTAATTGTTCTTTTCATAATAGTTTATTCTTATTTTTGAAGCAATGACTGACTAATGGTCTTTGTCCCTTCAGGGAATTATTTGACTATTCAGATTGAAATGATCCCCACTTGCTAAAGAAATACAGCAGTAACAATCCAAGAAATCCACCAATATTATTTTTTTTCTTGTACAGTATTCACCAAAAAGATTGTATGTAACAGGACTTCAGTTGATTCCAGTTTGAAAATTAGCTTTACCATGTTCTTAGAATTTATTTGATCTTGTTCTCCATTTTATCCTTTCTTCTCTTCAACTCTGTCTTCTAAAAAAAATAGTTTCAGAAAATCAGACACATCTTCATATTCCTTTTTTTATCCGCTGCATAAAGGCGAAGGATATTGTTTTAGCATTTTCTGTCCTCTTGTGTTTGCATGGATTAAGTTGTTACATGGTGAAATTATAGATAAAAATAGTGGAACTATGCATGTCAATTGCTGTCATAATTTACAAATTTATAGCTGAGTAATAGCCCTTTGTTTTACAAATGCAGGCAGTTTGGCTGTCTTGAGCTATATATCCATAGTGACTGGATTTAGTTGTAACTAAGTGGGATTGTAAATGATAATAAGGGAATGTTGCATGTTAATTACCAGTAGGATTAACATTGTCATAGCTGAGTTATAGCCTCTTGATGTTTTTAGCTCCACGAAGAAAAAAAGTGGAGCTATTGTCATGACCCTCTCATTGGCATTGGCGTTGCTTAACATTTTTGTTAAGAGCCATTTCTCAGAAACTATCAAAGTAGTTCACTTCAAATTTAGAATACTTCTTTACTTTTGAAATGTGACACCATTTCTAAAGGGCAGATAACCTTCAAATTTATTTTTGGAAAGTTATGCCCCTTTTTCATCTTTGAATTTCTTGGTTAACCTTTTTTGTTAAGGTCCATTTCTCAAAAAGTGTCAAAGATATGCCTTTCAAACTTGGAATACTTGATCACCATTAAGACCCCTACCAAGATCATTTGTACCCATGTCCCTGGTATCAGAATAATCCCACCACACGGGTCACTTGATTTTGCTTATACTTATTTAGGAGAAAAAACTTCTAATAGCAAAGCACAAAGCCTTGAACTGAACTATTTACTTACATGGGGGGATTAGGTACTCTCCCCCACCCACCCCCATGCATGGGACCCTCAGAATTTTTTTTTCATTATTTTATTCTAATATGTAGATAGTCGACCCCCCACCAGACCCTCCCCCCTCAGAAATTTTTTCTGGCATGACTACTTCATTCCACCCCCCCCCACAACCCTATTTAAAAGAAAAATAATCTTACATGAGTGAGTACTTTCCCTGCCCCACTCATTTTTTTTTCACTTTGGCTACTTCTTTCACATAGCTTATAGTGGAGCATGCTGTCTGCTGACAGGCCTTATTTACAAATGCAAGCAGTAGGCCCATCTGCAGCTACATGTATTACTCTCTAGTGTTTTGTTACAGGCAGTTGAAACTTAGTATGCTTGTCTATACCAGTCAGAAAAACAATGGGAAAAACTGAAAGAATCACAAGGTTCCCAGTATGGTCAGCATAATTAGTAAATTACATACATTGTATTCCTTCAAAGTTATTTGAGTCATGTTTGTCTTGTGTACTTGCACAAAAACAAACATATTTTGTGTTTTCTTTCAAATTTGTGAATTTACTTGTTCAATAAAACTGTTGATCTGTAAAACCCTTTCTCTTGATCTGTCATCTTCTTACTGCAAAGTCCCAATGCAACATCTTCAAGCGAGGGATATGAATTTCCTTGTTGATTATCTCTCCTTGGAAACCTGTAGCCAAATGCCGAAGTTATTTTACAAAAATTATTCTTTCAAGGAATTTATCACATTTATTCATGTTATGTTAGGTAAAAGAAATTTCAAACACACGGACAGTTTTGAAACAATTTCAACCATGACATACTGACCTATGCTCTATTTTTGGAGTTACAGCAAGGAAAAATTGAATGACATCTACAACGGTTCTCGGGGTGAGACATCAAGACCTTCTTGCTTTGTAAAATTTTGCTGAATCATAAATATAATTTAAAGCTGGAACAAGTGAAAAAACAGGAAAAAGTAAAATCTTGTGGCTCTTCAGATAGTAATCCAAACTTGTCAAAATAATAGTTTTTGGAATTGAAACTGTTTCACAGGAGGATAATTTTTATGCCCCAATCATTTTTTTTTTTTTGGGGGGTGGGGGGGAGGCAGGGGGTGCATATAGATTTGCCCTTGTCTGTCCATCTGCTATCATGCTGGTTTGTGTTGTGTGTAACTCCAAACATATAACTGCTAGAGCCATGAAACTTTCTGATAAAAGCCAGCATGTGAACTTATGCACCTGGGTATTTTGATGCAAATATTTTGGAGATCAGCAGACTTATGCCCCATGGTCTAGCAAAATATAGCATTTTTAGACTTGTGTTGTGTGTAACTCCAAACGTATAACTGCTAGTGCCATGAAACTTTTTAAAAATAGTTGTCAGCATGTGAACTTATGCACCTGGGTATTTTGATGCAAATTTATTGGGGATTGGCAGACTTGTGCCTACTGATTAAGCAAAAAATAACATTTTTAGACTTACGTTGCCTTTAACACCAAATGTATAACTGCTAGAGCCAGGAAACTTTCAAAGAAGAGGTGTCAGCATGTGAACTTACGCACCTAGGTATTTTGACACAAATTTATTTGAGATCGGCATAGTTTTGCTCCCTCATTAAGCAAAAAATAGCATTTTTAGACTTGTGTTGTGTGAAACTCCAAACAACTGCTAGAGTCATGAACATTTTTAATTCTGTATTTCAATGCAAATTTATTATAGATAAACAAAGTTATGCCCCCAGATCAAGCAAAACTAGCATATTAAGACTCCTTAATGTTAAAGACTATGTTTATACGCACCTGTAACTGTACAGGATTTTTTTTCAATACAGAGGAATGCGAGGCATCCGTGTCCTATGGACACATCTCTAGTTAGTAAAACTGTCTATAGGTGTAAACAGTCTTAACACATTTAAAAAAAATGACCGTTTGCTACCAAAACATTCTTCTGTCACTTAAGTACTTTTTCTTGGAATGAAAAATGGGATACAACAAAGTTTTATTTTGGGAGTAGGAGGTGAATTGTGTCTGTCAACAATTGATTCATCTTGTTTTGAATGTAAGAACTTCGACGGAACCTTCAGAGAGCTGGTCAAAAGAAATTCTTGCTCCAGGCATTAAGAACATTTTAAAGGTGTGCAAAAGGACCCTTGTTTGCCTGGAAGGAATTCTTTATCAATCTGTTGTCTTTTGTGATGTCTCTACAGACTTTAATAAAAAATATCATGCAGTTGACTAGCTTGTAGCTATGATGAAGCTGAATAGCTTGTAGGTATGTTAAGTTGACTAGCTTGTAGGTATGGTGTAGCTGATTAGCTTGTAGCTATGATAGCTGATTAGCTTGTAGCTATGTTGTGCTGACTAGCTTGTAGCTATGATAGCTGACTAGCTTGTAGCTATGTTGAGCTGACTAGTTTGTATCTAAGATAGCTGACTAGCTTGTAGCTTTGTTAAGCTGACTAGCTTGAAGCTATGATAGGTGACTAGTTTGTAGCTATGTTGAGCTGACTAGTTTGTATCTAAGATAGCTGACTAGCTTGTAGCTATGTTGAGCTGACCAGTTTGTATCTAAGATAGCTGACTAGTTTGTATCTAAGATAGCTGACTAGCTTGTAGCTATGTTAAGCTGACTAGCTTGTAGCTATGATAGCTGACTAGCTTGTAGCTATGTTGAGCTGACTAGTTTGTAGCTATGACATAGCTGACTAGCATAAAGCTTTGATGTAGCTGACTATCTTCTAGCTACAATGTAGCTGACTAACTTGTAGCTATGATATAGTTTTTTTTTTTTTTTTTTTTTTTTTTTTTTTTTATTTCAAACAATTAACAAAAATATTTACATACAAGCTCCATGGTTTTTCTAAGTACTATAGTTAGTTACTACTATTTAAAGAAATTAATATCAGATAACAACTAAACCTAATTAAGGAAAAAGAAGAGGATAGGTTAGAGAACAGTTTACTTTGGTATCTATAGATTTATAAAAGTAGAGGTAAAAAAGTTGTCCAGTCTCTGTTAAAAATTTCAATTGTATCTTTTTTCAACGCTGTGTATTTTTCTAGTTTTAATCGAACGATGAATTTCTGTTTAAAAACGTGTATATCCGGGATCATGTTTTTTGTTTTACATCTGTATATATAGTGTTTAGAAAAAAGTAATATATAAGACACTACTTTATCATTGGAATGAAAAAACGTTAAAAATCTATCATATTCTATATTTGTATTGAAGGTCATAGCCCATTTGAACAGTTGGGTTCAGAAATTTTGTACCTGTGAACAGTCCCAAAATAAATGTTCTAAACTTTCCACAGCCATATTACAAAAACCACACAGGCTAGATATAGTTGAAGAGCTTGTAGCTGTTGAGCTGACTACCTTGTTGCTATGATGTAGCTGACTAGCTTGTAGCTTTGATGAAGCTAAATGGCTTGTAGCTATGATGTAGCTTCGATGAGCTGAATTTTTTTTTTGAAATAACAAAGACTGACTGTTCCTTTTATGAATATTTAATTCAGATATACATGTATAGAAAAATATAAACTGTCATTTACAGATAAACAGAAACTACAAACAATTTTCACAAACACTTTGTGAGAGAGGAAGCACACTCCAGAAATGGTATTCACAATATGGTTCATAATTCTATAGTCTTTATACATTTCAAAGCTGAAGAATATGTAAACAAGGCCACAGTGACCATTAAAAGCTCATCTGAGTGTAACTGCTTAGAAAAAACAACTGCCATGTAATGGATTTATCATCAAACAAATGAGCTAATTGTTGACCTGAAGTAACCCATACCTGAATTTAATTAGATATTTCTAAGACAAACTGTTTGATAAAAAAATCATGACTGAATGCTAAATGTGACCCATAGAGTGTTAACAAAGTTTTCTTTCTATTTACTATGATGTGCTAGTTTTTGATCCCTGGTGACAAATCATCAAGGCAAACATTAAGACGAAAAATAAGCCAAAAATAATGACAACGAACTTAGAATGTGGTAGATTAAGAAGATTTTGCTTTGATTTAAGCCATTGGCCTAGTTCTTTTTTTATCCCAGGTGATCTAGGTTTAAACTTGATCTAGAAATCATCAAGATAAACTGACCACCTGATGCAAAGTGTGTCCTCTTGGAGTTTTAACAAGCAAATGTTGACAGACACATAAGTATCACTTAGTGCTCTGCTGAGTTGAAAAGTGAACTACGGTACCTACAGCAATGCAAAATCAAAAATATCATAAAAGAGGCATTCTAAATGTTGGAAGGCATTTTTAACTACTAAAAACATTTTAACCATGTAACAAGCAATACTACATTTCCACATGCTTTTAAAAAAAGACTGTATTTAATTTTAGATATGTTCTATAAATAACACTTGATGAAAAGAAAATGCTCAGACAAATCAATATTGTGGCAAGTTTACAAAGTGACAGAATGAGGGATATTCCTGACAATAAATTATCTCCCTTACTCAGATAAAATCAAAGGTAGACCAAATTGCACATTGGTTCTTTCAGCTGGAATCCTCCAACTTTATCCTTGTTTCTCTTTGTGATAGTCATGACTTTTAGTTGTGAAAATTGTCACTTATATATTAGATAAAAAGTTAGGATGATCAAAAAACAAACATAATAGTGTCAAAAAAACATGCTGCTAAACTAAATGTGTAATCTACCACTGTTTCAAATAATTAGGCTTAATTTGCACCATACCAGAAAAGAAAATAGCGATGAAAGCAGAGGAATCCAAACGGAAGGACCAAAGTAATATCAGAGAGTATCCAGAGTAGATAATCCACTAATGTCCCCCATTCTTTTCCTAAATGCTACAAGTAAAGAAAATTCATGTTTTTGGCATGTTTATAAAGAGAATGCAGACTAAGATTTTCTGTTAATTTCCAACTGGTTAAATTCATAATATTTATATAGATTACCACGGTAACAGAAAACAGATAAGACCTTTCGATTTAAATATTTGTTCAGTATACAAATGGTGACAAAAAAGTGAAATGAAAGAACTAAAAAATTCACTGGGTTGAATCTCTGTAATAGTGACTACTTATGAGCCATTTATTTCTGACAGGTGTTAACTGACTAAAAGCCAGTTAAGAGAATTAACCGGTTCAAGATCATTACAAAAATATTATGATTGATTAAATATTCTTTCATTCCTCATTGACTTTGGGATAAAAAAAGACATAGAATAATATATCAGAAAATACAGAATCAAGGGTCCTTGTTTATTTATCCCATTGAAATGCTAGCCTCATTTTATACATTTAAACATTCGCTCCATTAATAATGATACCACCCAGCAATACTGACAACATACATCAATGATAACATAAATAAAATAATAGCATACATCAAGAATGATAGCATACATCAAGAATCATCAAGAATGATATCATACATCAAGAATGATAGCATACATCAAGAATGATAGCATACATCAAGAATGATAGCATACATCAAGAATGAATTCATACAATAATTAAGTAACAAAAACTGATATGTTTATATTAGTAAGTGATGAACAGGACAATTTCAACAAAGCATGACTACCATTAACAATTTTTTTCAACAGTAATTTTAAGAACTGACAACAGACAGAATTAACATCAAAGGACATGCATGTTCGTATAAAGTGCTGAAGCTAAAATCCATCTATTGCATTAGGATGGCAAATATATTCATGTCTGTGAGACAAAATTACATTTTCAGCAGGAATCTAGACCAGACCTGATTACGAGGCTAAAAATTAGTTTCTTTTTTTCAAAATAATGAGCTTAATAACTGGAGCAGATTTAATGTATCAGTGTGTTCACCTGAATGTAAATTATGACATATGGTGCATCAAACATGAAAATATAAAAATATATATGGCTAACAGTGGTGAAAAATGATACTCTTTCTAGATAAACATGTCTTCTCAAAATGATTCTTCCTTCTAAGGAATTCTAAAACTTTCATTACATCTCAATCTACATTGTCAAATATTTGACTCAGTTCTGCCTTACAAACTACAAGACTTTGTTTGCACACTACATATACATGATTTGTGAAAATATTTACTTGTAAAATGTATAAGAAATTGGTTTTAAATACATAATTTGCAGCAGTATCACAAGACAGTTTCAAAACAAGCTTTAGACATTCCTGCATTATTGAACAAGACTTAAAACATGGAGAAACATCCACAGTCACCCACTCAGTTTACACATTCTGTACAATTACATTAATGGGGGCAAATGACTGCCACTTACTCATTTTCATGAATATTAATGAGGGAAGGAAAAAAAACTCTTTGTCCAATGATATTCCACGTTACAAATAAACACTCCAATTAGTAGAGTTAGCATGGCTTCACTTTGCTTCTTTACATATACATTTTTCTGCTTGAACTTTTATCATGCTGTGTGTAAAATAATATGTAATTTCATTGGTCAAGATTATAAAATAGAAATCCTCTAGAAACCAATGCAATTACATCATTAATTATTCTTAAGAACAAAATTTCAAAAACCAACATTCCCATGGTCAATGAGTATGGTGAAATGTGGGTATCTGATGACCATGAAGGAAAATTTATGAAAGAAATATGCAGTACCTACATATTTAAATACTATGCATACAAGATTTGATATTTAATTTGAGACATGCCACATAATGCAACAAATTGAAAACATACATGTAGGCTTAATTTGGTTGTTTCTCATAATTTATTAACAGTCAGAAATTGGCACATATAATGGATAAAGTTAAACTCATCATTAAGATAGATTTATTTAACAACACAAACCCAGGAAATAACAGACTCTAATATAAGTTACGTATAACTTCCTAACAAGGCGCTAAAGCACCCTTAAATAATGTGACAAATTGTTTAATTAAAACTGACTGAGAATTCCATCAACAAATCATTTTGTTAATACATGTATGTGACTAATTATCTGCTGCTGGTATGACTAATTTCAGATGAAATAAATACACAGTAAAAAAAAAAATCTTCAGTCTTTTCATACGCAGTGGTTTTGTTGAGCAATAGCAAAAAAAGTCAAGTTCCATAAAATGAAAATATAATGAAAAATAACAAAACAAATAGACATACAAATTACTGAAGGCACACTTTGATTAAATAAATATCTGAAAATGATCTACCTACTTCATTTGTAAAATTTTAAATAACATTTTTAAACTAAACGCCCAAATATTTCAATGCTAAGGGAGGCAAACCTTTTACCCCTAAAATGCATTCGCATATTGAGCATGTTAAACTTGTAAAGTTGGTCGAATGTTGTTGGTGCTGGTTACCTGATTTTCATCCTCGGTGGGGTCCACAAATCCTCTCCTGTCAATCAAACTTGGAGCTCTGGGAGAACACAGAACATAGAAACAGTTCATACAGCAATTACCATGGCTGTAAGGGTTGGTGCTGTTTTTGAATTTCCTCTCATTAAAAGTTCCTTTAATGTCTTCATTAGTGGTTTGCTCTTTACACACCAACATTGAATGGTAACAGGCCAATCCTCCAACTGATGCAAGGGACCCAAGACATATAATACCCTCAATTAAACTTGCAACAGATTTTTTAAAAGCATCTCCTACTTCAGTATCCATTGCACGCAATACAATCACAGCTATATTACATCCCAGCACATAGCAGCACATAATTGAAGTAGAGGTAACGAACAAGTAAAAATATCTGTAATTTCTCCTCCCGATGCAGTTCCCGACCATTGGACAGTGATGATCAAATCTGTCTACGCAGTTGTTACATCGACTACAATGTGATGCCCTTGGTGGTCGGTACATCTGACATGTTGTGCAATACGTTAACTTAAATGTTCTCCCCTTGATCTCCACCTCTTTGTAACGGGGAGCTTGGTATCCATTATTCTGGTTCTCCTGTGACTGGTTTTCAAGTTGAAACAGTCTGTCCACCTCCAGGGCTTCTGGCAAGGTAGCCCTGGGTATGATTCCTGGGTCAATAAATGTGGTCTGGTGCAGTGTACCAAGGATAAAAATAAACAGCATACCTCCTATCACAGGAATAACAGGGTTTACATTTTCAGCAAGGTACACACAGTCAAATGCAAAGAACAGTCCACCTGTAATTACAAACACATGTTTAGGTGGTTCTGTGACAATAAATATATTCCCATACATTAAATTTTGAACAAGAAGGATATATAAGCCTATATCTATTTTGAAAAATTTCAAGTATGAACATTAATACAGTAGAATCCTGCTATTAAGACCACAAACAGTTATTAGATAGTCTAAATAGTGGGGTGGTCTTGTAAGTGGAACAGACAACCTATAATATTTTCAGTCAAGAGCAAGCTTCTTTATACTGAAGTATATTTGTCACTTTCAGACTGAAAGGAATAGAGATTTAAGTAGAATACTTGTACACTTTGCATGTATTTGACATGTATTCTTATTTGATTTATCAAAGAGAAATCCTTTTACAAACTACAACTTGACCTTTGACCCCATGACCTCAATATTCTATCAGAGTGAAATCATAGCAGATTATTCTGTAAACAGCAACACATTCCTCTTATAACACTTCTTCTATTCAAACTCTATGAAGAAGGCACAAATCTAATTAAATAACTGTCTAATAATTTTAGAAATTCATGTTATGGATTCATGTTTAATCCATAAATCAGTCTGTATATCACACATTATAGTTGTTAAAGTATGTCACGGGGGAAAATCAGTTGTATAAGTCGAGTGTTCATAATTTTGGTGTGATCGAAAGCGGAGATTCTACTGTATTTGTTAGGCACAAAAGAGTTTGATAGATGAATGAATATTTTTGTCACTGATTATTTCATACCAAACATGTTAAGTACCTGTACACTTTAAACTGTTCAGTATTATTTCTGTTGCCACAACAAATAATAAAGTATATTTCTAAGAATAACAATTAAATAGAAAACACACTTTACCTGAACCACTCATTAACATTTTAAGACAGAGCTTTTAAAATCAGTTTCCATTGAGTTAAACAATACGTAAACAATCATTTCATACAATTAAGCAAGAACATACACTGTCAAACAAAAAATACAGGATGACTGAATCCAAAATACCTGTAACAAGAATGAGGAACAGGCAGCAGAGGTAGCCACCATAGTCAGGGGAGCTAACACAGTGACCATTACAGTAGAACTTGTTCCTCCCTGGATACACCTCCCATTTCCTCTTCAGGCGGGTTGAACTTCTCTCTGAGGAAAAAATGATATTACAATGTGCTGAACTTAAATCACTGACTGCTATAGCATTTATTCATTTTAAGCTGTCTTTCATTTTCATGAAATATTTGAATTTCAATGAAATTCACTTACCTGGCAACTTTCTGAACATAGCAACCTCTGTCTAGGTAGTAAAGACTCAAGCAAAGTAATCAGTGTGTTCAACGTCAACTGTCATACATAGAATCAATTATTCTAATAGATTACAAGACTATGCAAAAGTTGTTTCTTTTTTTCTTGCTGATTAAGATGTAAAAAATTTGAACTTTTCAATCAATTTCATATAACAGTAAAGAGCTTTTAATCCTTGTTTCATTTAAAATAAAAGTACCTGAGTCCATTTGACTACTTGTACTCTGGCCCTGAGGTGAATGGGTAACTTTACTGTTGGCCATGCCTCCAGTAATTCATACTGCAATGCAAGAAAATACATGTGTCACATTAGTACTTTTATGAATCTTGAAATGAGAAAACACTGAAACTTAATGGAATTCCCCAGACAAAGCATCTTTGTTCAGTGCTCCAACTATGATTTAAAAAGGTAATGCTTTTTGGTACAAGCTGGAGTATACTAGTTGTTGCATTTTCTCTGTTGCAATTTTGTTACTGTAATTTACAGACCTTTTAGTAAGGTTGGCTCTGGTGAATAATTTATTATGTACTATTCTCTGTTCTAGAACAAACTCGGTAGAGAGCTGATCATGACTTTAAAACATTTTTCCTCAATCACTGACTATGGAATTAAAACCATCTCCAAAATTTATGACAAATCTTTTCAAATGTACAAGATTTTATTTTTTCTTTGATACAAACTTTGTCACAGGAGTTTGGATGATCACTTCACATCCTAGGCATTTTTTCTTTAAAAAAAAAGATAGTTTGCTGCATTTCTCCTTATCATTATTCTCTAGTGATTTCAAATGACTAACCACTTGGTTGGTAGATGTTTTGAAAAATACAATGGTATGCAGATCTGTGCAAGTTTCACCTGGTTATCCAAATGAGGCAGTAGTACAGATGAGAAAGATTTTAACAGATGTAGTACAAGAATTGTGTTAATTGAAGGTTACACATTAATTTCATGTATGTGTATTATTGCAACAGTTTTGACAAATTATACACCAGGTATGCAGATTTACCCCCAAACCACACTATAATTTATATATACATGTTTTCAGTATAGTCACAGAAGTGAAGAAAACCTGCCACTAACAGCTGCAAACATTTCAAACCTGGATAAATATTAAACAATTATTTAGAGTTTATTAGTAAAGTGTCAAGTTACTGACTGCCAGTTAACTGACATGACGCCTGTAATTTACAAGAGCTAAACTGTATCACTACAGACAAAAAATACTGAAAGCAATTTCAAAGCTCCAAAGCAAATTTGTAACAGCTTAAGACATATATCATCATTTTATAGTGCAAACTATTAATATAAACAGATGCAAAATGTGAATTTCATATTATTCATCAGTAAACAGTCATTTTCATCACTTTCTCGCAACATTCTGTCACACAAAATTAGCTTTGAAGCCTTTGCAAGCCTAAGACTTTTTTTGAGTTTTGTTTGTATTAAACCAATGTATGCACAATACCAATTTGATCACAGGTGTATGCAGACAAGTTGGGATCATAATTATGTATTAAATAAGGGGCCAAGGTGTGAAAACTATTATCTCTAGTCAGCTACACAAGGATTTACAGGTATACCTGTATCTCTGGCCAGCAGTCACAAAGACTGTACCAGTGTCTGGTTGTTATAAAGAATAATTTATATCTCCCAATATTTTGGTATATTGGTATTTCCCATCATCCTGGGAAATATGAATTCTTCACGTTAAATGCCACCCCTGCTTAATGATTCTGCAAATTCCTTCTCTAAACTAATCGGATATCAAAGCCATTGTTTCATACCCTGAACTGAAAAATACGGACTCTTCAAGATTGAATGAGCAAAAAATTATTTTTTATACGAACAATACTGGGTTCTCTGTCAGAAAATGTCAAAATCTGTGACACACCTTTCGAAATTTGACATAACTGTCATGCCGTTTCTTAAAAAAAGATCGCACATACTGTTGTAAAGTATAATGTTCCAGTACTGTGTTCATACATTATTTCTTCTTATAAAAACTTACTTTGTGTTATTTTATCAAAAATATCACATCATTTTATGAAAATATTTTGTTTCCATGATAGGCGGTGCACCTGTCAAAAGATGTTATGGTGAATATTACTGAAGTAAAATTACCGAAAATTTCAAAACTACGGTAACGAATGAAAATACACCAAAAACTAATAATAGTGCGGCGACTTCTACTTGATTGTCATAAATAGGTTTTTTCTTTAACAACTGTCTCTCAGTCATAATCGAAAAAAGGTTGCTGGATCGTACAAATGTAGATGTAGAGACTAAAATAACTTATCTCTGAGGGTGTCGGTTTTATGTAAACCGGTACTGACGATAAATAAACTGAAAAAGATAAATAGAAATTCAGATTACCTGCTGTACTTAGAACTTTCGACTGACACAATGACATCAGATTGATAAGTTCAATATCATTCATTTTAATGATTTAATAGGAAATGGAGCAACATTTTAGGCTAAGACTATATAATGAAGGGCAAAGATAAGGTAAAACACCCACGACGACAAAACGATCTATAGATACCTGAATAACACGTGGTGTAGATGTTCAATTTTGATGACACCAATTACAACAGTTGTGGAATTATGAAGAAATTCGAAGTAGCTCGTCCATAGAATGGGCTCCTTAAATTTTAGATTCAAGCAATTTGGTCTAGCAGTGACTGAAGCTTGTAAATGGAGGTTATCTAATGTACATTTGAATTCACATGAAATATAGGTTGAACATTATCAGTGGATCACCGTAAAACTTGGAATAAACGTTACTCTGCAATAGCTGTGATGGGATATAAACTGGACTTTTTTTGTAAAAAAATCTATGCCTACAACCAAGGACAGAAAAGCCTATTTATTACGGAAACCCTTTACATTAAACACTCCATCGTAAGAACTAGGATTCCCGAAAAAATGTTTGGAAATTTTTCATTGAAATTTTTACAAGAACTTGAATTTCGATAACGTTCGATTTTAACGCTTTGAGGGGCATTCAGAATATTAAACTAAGTAACCATTTCGTTGTTACCTAGACATCAAGACATATTGTCGGAATGCTGTTCTTTAACAATTTTAGTTGGAATCACAGTCACCTTGGAATGGAAACTGCAGGTTGAATTCCGTGTCACCTGGTGTAAAAAGGTTGCATACATAAATAAAAGAAACAGTTGTACATCTGTAGCAGAGGTACAATACGGCACTTGTACTCCCTTGCCTATCAGCTAGCTTTTATGGCGACATGATATAGTGTCCGCTTAGTAATCGAAGGTACGAGAGTTCAAACCCAGCTCGGGGCAGGTGGATTTTTCCCAGTTACGTTTGGCGCCCAACGTAAATAACTCACGATTGTAGATTTGAAGGCACCCTTAGAAAGTCCCACACACATTCAGTACTCCATGAATTCGAGGACAAATTCTAAGAAGGCAGAGGTTCTATGTAGCAGAAGTATAATACGGCACTTGTACTCCATTGCCTATCAGCTAGCTTTTATGGCGAGTGGTAGTGTCCGCTTAGTAATCGAAGGTACCCGAGTTTAAACCCAGCTCGGGGCAGGTGGATTTTTCCCGGTTAAACTTCATGCTTGATTCAACAAATCTCTACAACAGTATCTGAGTTAGTGGTTGGCTGTCAATCGTAATATCATTTCTGGGTAGCACATATTCTTCGCTAATCAAATACTCATATGTAGAATGTTTTATACTTAGAGCACTCCTGAAAAGATTGTTGTCTATAGTTAAAAAATGACAATAGCTCAGGCAATTCCTTGATATTTTAGGTTGTAAAATAGTTTTCGTCAGTCAAAAGTATTTAATTTAAACAAGAGAAAAGAACAGATTTGTATATTTAAGCACAATGGGTTACACATTTACATATGCAATAAAATAACGAAACAAGAGGACAATGATGACCCTTAATTGCTCACCTGCATCCCATTGCTAAGGGGTCATAACTCTTGAACTCATTATGGGATGAGGTTGGTTCAGGAAACGAGATGACCTATGTTTAAACTCGACCTAGACATCATAAAGACAAACACTCTGACAGGTTTTCATTTTCATTTGGACAAAAATATGAGTGTTAACAAGGTCAATCTGTAGTTTGACCCGATGACCTAGCTTTTTACCCTGATGACATACATTCAAACCTGACTTAGATATCATTAAGACAAACATTCTGACACATTTTCATGATATTTTGAAAGGAAATGTCGCCTCTAGAGTGTTAACAAAGTTTTTCTTTGTTTTAACCCCACGACTTAGTTTTTCGATCCCAGAAGACCCATATTCAAACTTGACCCAGATATCACCAAGGCAAAGATTTCTGACAAATTTTCATCACATTTGGACTCTAGATTGTTAACAAGGTTAATCTGTGTTTTGACCCGATGACCTAGTTTTTGACCCGAGATGACTCATGTTCGAACTTGACCTAGATATCATTAAGAAAAACATTCTGACAATTTTTCATTACATTTGGAAAGAACATGTAGCCTCGAGAGTGTTAACAAGGCTTTTCTGTTTTGATCCTGTGACCTAGTTTTTCAACAAAGATGACCCATATTCAAACTTGACCCAAATATCACCAAGGCAACCATTATGGCAAGTTTTCATCACATTTGGAAAGAAAATATATATAGCCTCTAGAGTGTTAACAAGGTTTTTCTGCTTTGACCCTGTGACCTAGTTTTTGATCCAAGATGACCCATTTTCCTAGATATCATCAAGACATACATTCTGACAAGCTTTCATGTCATTTGGACAAATAAAATGGCCTTTAGAGAGTTAACAAGGTTTTTCTGTGTTTTGAAACATTGACCTAGTTTTTTAACCCAAGACTTATATTCAAATTTGACCTAGATATCATCAAGACAAACATTCTGACAAATTTGCATGTCATTTGGAAAGAAAATGTAGCCTTGAGAGTGTAAGCAAGGTTTTCTATGTTTTGACCTTGTGACCTAGTTTTTGACCCGGGATCACCCATATTCGATTCTGACCTAGATATCATTATATAATCATTCTGACAATTTTTCATTAAATAAGGAAAGAAAATGTAGCCTCTATAGTGTTAACAAGGTTCTTCTGTTTTGACCCTGTGACCTAGTTTTTGACCCAATATGATCCATATTCAAAACTGAAAAACATTACGACTAGTTTTCATGCCATTTGGACACATAAAATGACCTCTAGAGTGTTAACAAGGTTTTTCTATGATTTGACCCTATGACCCAGTTTTTGACCCAAGATAGCCCATATTCAAACTTGACCTAGATATCACTAAGAAAAACATTCTGACAAGTTTTCATGTCAGTTAAACAAAAAAAATGTGGCTTTTAGTGTTAACAATATGTTTTGACCTTGTGAGCTAGTTTTTGATCCAAGATGACCCATATTTGAACTAAACCCATCACCAAGAAAAACATTCTGACAAGTTTTCATGCCATTTGGACAAATAGAATGTCATCTAAGAGTGTTAACAAGGTAAATCTATGTTTTGATCCTGTGACCTAGTTTTTTACCCAATGTGACCAATACTGAACTTGACCTAGATATCATCAGACATGTTTTCATGTCATTTATACAGAAAATGTAGCCTCTAGAGTATTAACAAGGTAAATATGTGTTTTGACTGGATGACCTATTTTTTAACCCAAGATGACCCTATTCGAATTTGACCTAGGTATCATCAAGAAAACATTCTGACAAGTTTTCATGTCATTTGAATAAACAAGAGGGCCATGATGGCCCTGGATTGCTCACCTGATTACTTTGGCTGTAGGTTTGCTGTTAAGCAGTATTTCATTTTTTAATTGAAAATATATAAGTGCCTACAAACCAAATATGTAAAAAATCAGTCAATAAATAAAGGCTCTATGACAGAAAGTAGAAATATCTATTATAAGCTATGGTGACCTTGACCTTGACCCAGTGACCTGAAACCCTACCCATGGGTAGAGGTCCATGCAAGGAACCTATATATTGAATATCAAAGATATTGGTCTATAAATGAAGGCTCTATTAACAGTAGATAAATCTACTTTTTAGCCTCCATGACCTTTAACCTAATCTAATTATTTGCTACATGCCAAGTTTTAAAATTCTAGGCCTTGTGGTTTCAGACAAGAAGATTAATTTTCATGTTTCTCCTATATAAATCTATGTAAACCAAGAGAACCCTTGGGCTTGGCCAATTTTGACCCAGGGAACATAATTTGAACAAACTTGGTAGACATCCACTAGACAATGCTACATACCAAATATCTAAGCTGTGGGCATTGAGGTTTCCAGTAAGAAGATTTTTAAAGATTGCCCTTTTTACATAACAAGGGCCCCCAGGGCGGGGCAAATTTTGACCCTGGGGTCAAGATATAAACAATACTGGTAAAAGTTCTCTACACAATACTCATCACCAAATATCTAAGGTCTAGTCCTATGAGTTTCGGAGAAAAATGATTTTTCATGTTTTTCCTATATAACTATAATTATGTAAACTAAGAGAACCCTAGGGCATGGCCAATTTTGACCCAGGGGACATAATTTGAACAAACTTGGTAGACATTTACTAGACAATGCTACATACCAAATATCTAAGCTGTAAGGATTGAGGTTTCCAGTAAGAAGATTTTTAAAGATTTCCTTCTTTCCATATTAAGGGCTCCCGGGGCGGGGCCAATTTTGACCCCAGGGCCAACATATAAATAATACTGGTAAAGGTTCTCTACACAATACTCCACACAAAATATCTAAGGTCTAGTCCTATTAGTTTTGGAGAAAAATGATTTTTCATGTTTTTCCTATATAACTATATGTAAACCAAGAGAACCCTGGGGCGTGGCCAATTTTGACCCAGGGGACATAATTTGAACAAACTTGGTAGACATCCACTAGACTGCTACATATCAAATATCTAAGCTGTAGGCATTGTCGTTTCTGAGAAGAAGATTTTTAAAGATTTCCTATTTAGGTCTATGTAAAATGAAGTGACACCTGGGGCATGGCCAATTTTGACCCAGGGGACATAATTTGAACAAACTTGGTAGACATCCACTAGACAATGCTACATATCAAATATCTAAGCTGTAGGCATTGTCGTTTCTGAGAAGAAGATTTTTAAAGATTTCCTATTTAAGTATATGTAAAATGAAGTGACACCTGGGGCAGGGCCAATTTTGACCCCAGGGAAATAATTTGAACAATTTTTGTAGAGTTCCATTAGAGGGTGCTAAATGCCAAATATCTAAGCCCTAGGCCTTGTGGTTTCAGACAAGAAGATTTTTAAAGTTTTTCCTTTAGGTTGCTATGGCAACCAGAGTTCTGCATGGAATTGATTTCTTTGAACAACTTTGGAAGACCTTCATGCAAGGAACATCCATGGAAAGTTTCATCAACTTTGGCCCAGTGGTTTCAGAGGAGATGTCGTTTGAATGAAAAGTTTACGGACGGAGGGACGGACGGACGGACGCCGGACGGATTGTGATCACAAAAGCTCACCTTGTCACTCTGTGACAGGTGAGCTAAAAAGTGCTCTTGGGTGTTAACAAGATTTTCTTTTGATTTGGCCTTGTAACCTAGTTTTCAGTCCGACATGATCCATATTCAAACTTGTTCAAGATCTTATTGAGATAATCATTCTGAATAAGTTTCATGATAATTAGGTCAAGAATGTAACCTATTGAGTGTTAACAAACCAACTGTGGATGACTAATGACATACACTCAATGATACTAAATTCTCATCCTGAGCTATGCTCAGGTGAGATAAAAAACCCTCTTTCGGTGATCTTTTAGAAAGCAAAAGTAATGGTGCTGCAACCAAAAGGAATGTTATGAGTACCAGGAGTGGTTCAGTGGTTGTGGTAATGCATAGGACTTGTAACCCAGGGGTCATGATTTTTAACCCCCCATGACTTTACAAAAATGGCAGATCTCAATGAAAGACGGTAAATAAACAAATGAATAAAAAATGCTACAAATCATGGAATGAATAATGAAAACAAGAGGGCCATGACGGCAGCCATATATCACTCATCTGAGTACCATCATTTAAAACAACAAGGCCAGTGATGGAAGCAAGGCAATTTCACCAAATGTTTTATAAGTTGAGATCTATACGCATCTTGTCCTAGTTTTAATGGACACAGCTTAAATGATAGTAAGTAGGTCAGTAATACAACGACGACTAAGGTCAAAAGTGATATTTGCATGCAAAATTATAAGTATACTTAAATTTCCAAACTGTTACTATAAAAACAAGAAAGTAGGTCAGAAGGTCAAGGTCACTGTCGGTTAGGGTCAAGACGAAATTTACATGCAAAATTATTTTTTAAAATTTCCGAGAGGAGTAAGTTGATCAAGGTCAATGTTGGTTGTGTTCAACGTTGAAATCTGTATGCGAAGTTATAAGTACAGTTCAAATTTCCATATTGCAGCTGCAAAATCAAGATAAAAGTTGAGGTTTACATAAAGGTCAAGGACTAAGTTAAATATGTGTATATAAAGATTACTTTAAGAATTATTGAGGAAATTATTTGTTTTTTCTACATAGGTCTATATAATTTAAGTGACATTTTATTTTGGATGAGACATTAAACTATGGTCCAATGGGTCGGGGAAATTTTGCATATTGTATACAGTTTCAGACTAGATGATTTTCAAATTTTTCCATATATAGCATTATACAAAACTAATGACCCCAAGGCAGGATAGATTTTAACCCTATGGAGTTAATTTGAATAATCTTTGCAGAGGTAAACTATACAATGCTACATACAAAATCTCTACAAAGTTATTAAAACTTTTCCCTATATAAGCCCATGATTAATAAAACGACCCCTGGGCCTGGCCCCTAATGACCTCAGGGACATAAATTGGACAGTCTTTGCAGAGGTAAGCTAAAAAATGCTACATACCAAATATCTAATGTTTAGAGCCTTTGGTTTCGGACAGGAATATTTTCAAAGATTTTATATTTCATAAAAAATGAACCCTAAATGTGGGGTTTATTTTGACCCTAAGGTGATAATTTGAAAACTCTTTGTAGGGGACCTTTTGATGATGCTACAAACAAAAGATCTAAGCCCAAGGCCTTGTGGTTTCAGAGAGAAGAGGATTTTCAACATTTTATAAGCCTATGTTGAATCAAGTGACCTATGGAGGAAGGTGTATATATTACCCCAAGGGCAAAATTTGAACAATCTTTGCAGAGGTAAGCTCCACAATGCTAAAAAATCTAAGGTCTAGGGCCTATGGTTTCTGACAAGAAGATTTTCATTATTTCATATTTTACACAAATAGGACCTTCAGGGCAGGATCAATGTTAATCCCAGTGGGATAATTTGAACAATCTCTTTGGGGAGCCTCTAGATGTGTAAAAATCAGGTGACCACTGAGGAGGGACCAATTTTGACCCAGTTGCCATGATTGGAATAAATTTGGTAAAGGTCAAGTAGGCCCCATTACACACCAAATATCTTCACTCTAGACCCTGTGGTTTCTGTCAAGGTTTTTAAAGTTTTTCCTATATAAGTCTTATAAAATCAACTGACTCCTGGGGCAGGGTAACTTTGACCCTAGGGTAATGATTTGAACAAAATAAATGGTAGAGGTCTACTAGAAACTGCTTTAAACCAAATACCATAGCTCTAGACCTTGAGATTTCAGTTTTCACTTTTAAAATCTATTTTTAGCTCCTGTGACCCAGGAATTGGATGCAACAGACTGAACAAATTTGATAGAGCTCATCAAATTTGGCCATGTGGTTTCATAGGAGATGATCTCTGAAACAACTATGGACGGCAGCTGACAGATGGTCTATGCACAATCATAGATCCTAAAAACTCACTTTGTGCTCAGGAGAGCTTAAAATAATAATACTAGCATTAGATAATGCCATCTATTAAACTATTAAAAATGCAAGGGAGAGCACCTAAACAAAACTTGAAAATGAGGTCCCTTAGGTTACCATAGTAACCAGATTCAAAGACCTTCTGAATACATGCACTAACAAGAGGTTTAAATCTGGTGCAATCTCACACCAGGATAACAAACAACAGCAATAAGCTCGGCAAGCACTCTGATCATCTGAAGCATTATGTTATTATCTAAAGTCTACATAAAGTCTACATATAAACACAAATAAATATGAAATAAACTGACATATCTTTTAATAAAATCAAACAGACAGAGAATACAAAAATGTAGTCTGTGGAACTTTGATGGTTTGCTTATGTAATTCCATCACTGATACTAAATGAAAAACTGAGGTTTTAAGGATGGCTAAATTTTTTAACAAGGGTTTATTGGAATGCATTTGAACAATTACTTCACCGTTCCCTTTTGTGAATAAAAATGGTTTCAGTTTATTTAATGAGACCTTTATGAATCTTTTCTAACATTTAAAAAGCACACTTACAACAAGAGGGCCATGATGGCCCTGGATCGCTCACCTGAGTACTTTGGCTGTAGGTTTGCTGTTAAGCAGTATTTCATTTTTTAATTGAAAATATATAAGTGCCTACAATCAGTCAATAAATAAAGGCTCTATGACAGAAAGTAGAAATATCTATTATAAGCTATTGTGACCTTGACCCAGTGACCTCATACCCTACCCATAGGTAGAGGTCCATGCAAGAAACCTATATACTGAATATCAAAGATACTGGTCTATAAATGAAGGCTTTATGAGGTACAGTAGATAAATCTATTTTTAGCCTTCGTGACCTTTAACCTAATCTAATAATTTGATAAAGCTTGCTTCATGCCAAATTTTAAAATTCTAGGCCTTGTGGTTTCTGAAAAGATTTTTAAAGATTTCCTTTTTTACATATTAAGGGCCCCCAGGGTGGGGCCAATTTTGACCCCAGGGCCAACATTTAAACAATACTGGTAAAGGTTCTCTACACAATATTCTACACCAAATATTTAAGGTCTAGTCCTATTGGTTTTGGAAAAAAATGATTTTTCATGTTTTTCCTATATAACTATATGTAAACCAAGAGAACCCTGGGGCATGGCCAATTTTGACCCAGGGGACATAATTTGAACAAACTTGGTAGACATCCACTAGACAATGCTACATACCAAATATCAAAGCTACAGGCATTGTGGTTTCTGAGAAGAAGATTTTTAAAGATTTCCGTTTTTACATATTGAGGGCCCCTGGGGTGGGACAAATTTTGACCCCAGGGCCAACATTTAAACAATACTGGTAAAGGTTCTCTACACAATACTCCACACCAAATATCTAAAGTCTAGTCCTATTAGTTTTGGAGAAAAATGATTTTTCATGTTTTTCCTATATAACTATATGGTAACCAAGAGAACCCTGGGGCGTGGCCAATTTTGACCCAGGAGATATAATTTGAACAAACTTGGTAGACATCCACTAGACAATGCTACATACCAAATATCAAAGCTGTAGGCATTGTGGTTTCTGAAAAGAAGATTTTTAAAGATTTCCTTCTTTACATATTGAGGGACCCCGGGGCGGGGCCAATTTTGACCCCAGGGCCAACATTTAAACAATACTGACTGCATTTAGACAATGCTACATACCAAATATCTAAGCTGTAGGCATTGTGGTTTCTGAGAAGAAGATTTTTAAAGATTTCCTATATAAGTCTATGTAAAATGAAGTGACCCCTGGGGCGGGGCCAATTTTTACCCCAGGGAAATAATTTGAACAATTTTTGTAGAGTTTCATTAGAGGGTGCTAAATGCCAAATATCTAAGCTCTAGGCCTTGTGGTTTCAGACAAGAAGATTTTCAAAGTTTTTCCTTTAAGTTGCCATAGCAACCAGAGTTCTTGATGGAATTGAATTCTTTGAACAACTTTGGTAGAGCTTCATGCAAGGAACATCCCAGGCAAGTTTCAATTAATTTGGCCCTTTGGTTTCAGAGGAGATGTCATTTGAATGAAAAGTTGATGACGGACGGACGGACGGACGGACTGACGGACGGACGACGGACAAAGACTGATCAGAAAAGCTCACCCTGAGCACTTTGTGCTCAGGTGAGCTAAAAAACATCAAGAAAGCGGTAGAACCGATGGATGCTCCCCGAATAAATGCCAATTCCAAAAGGGCTATTGTTTAATATGTATTTTTTTTAAAGTATGAAAAATAACAAAGGGCAATAACTCCTAAATTTATGCAAAATAGAATTACGGTTCTTGCACGCTGCACTTCTCCTCATAAAGATCTATCTACCAATAAAGTTTCATGTTAATATCTCTTATACTTTGTGAGATATGCCCAAACAAAAAATAAGTATGAAAAATTTCAAAAGGCAATAACTAAAAAATTAATAAAGCAAGAGTTATGGTTCTTGTGCATTGCACTGCTCATCAATGAGATGTATCTACTTATAAAGTTTCAAGTTGATAACTCTTATACTTTGTGAGATATGCCCCAGACAATAAATAAGTATGAGAAATTTCAAAGGGCAATAACTCAAAAATTAATAAAGCAAGAGTTATGGTTCTTAAGCATTGCACTGCTCCTTAATGAGATCTAACTACCTATGAAGTTTGATCTTGATATCTCTCATAGTATTTGTGTTATGCTCCGAACAAAATTATGAGGGATGGACAGACAAAGCGGCAACTATATGTTGCCCTTCGGGGAGCATAATACAAAACACTTATGTACATCAAAAAACAAACACCTGGATGTCTCTAAAAATAATATAAGACATCAACAGAAATGAAAGGAAGTACAGAATATCACAGACTGTTGTTAATATCAAATCATCAGTATCACATAACAGTAACATTTTGTCTTCTTGATAATATAACTTCTATCCCTTTCTCTGGTTTTAACATTAGTTCCAACATGGGACATAACTCTTCCCTTTTCTGTGTACTCTTCACAGAAAAGTTACGAAAGATGCTGGACAGAATAACCTTTTCTTCCAAAACAGCAAACTTTTGACCTGTAAAAGAAATAACTGCCATCTGGCCTATCAAAATTCCATAAGATTAATTTATGTTGTCTCAATTAAACTAAATATTGCAAAAAAGCCCACATCTTTGACAGAGCAATGGAGCAGCTAAAC
This sequence comes from Cyclina sinensis, assembly GCA_012932295.1. Lineage (NCBI taxonomy): Eukaryota > Metazoa > Mollusca > Bivalvia > Venerida > Veneridae > Cyclina > Cyclina sinensis. The sequence continues at coordinate 13,323,777 of JAAONU010000012.1, read as the reverse complement.
AAATTAATTTCAGTAAAAATACCTGACTATTTAAATAACATAATGCAAAAGTGATTTCTTTAAATCAAGGTAATTTTGATGGGACAAGGAGTTGTTCAGCAAAACTTGCTGCCAAATTCCTATGACATCTCTGATTAATTCAGTTGAATTTCAGTACAAGACAATGCTTTAACTAAGAAAATTAGAAACCATACTAAATAATCAAATAAATAAATAAAACATTTACCTATGCAATTCCTAGCACCAGCAGAAAAAGGTATAAAAGCAAATGGGTGTCTGGAAACTGAATTTTCTGTCAGAAACCTGTCTGGATCAAACCTCAAGGGATCTGAATAAATCTTCTTATTTCTGTGAATGGCAGCTGGTACTATAACTACAGTAGTTCCTTTTGCTATATTTACCCCACCTATAAAGGAAAGGTTTGGATACAAACATACTTTACTTAGATCATGAATTTTACAGCTGCAAGAATATAAGGCAATGATTATCTACAAAAAATGTATTTGTTTCAAATACAGTGAATATATGGAAGGGATGTTCTACCTTACAAAACACATTCTCAAACCTCACAAACACTAAAACTATAATGATCTCATAGAAAAAAAAAGTTAAATGAGCAGTATTATGTTGGAATAAAGACCCAAAATACAATAGCATGGCCACATTAAGTTTGTTTGTTTTAAGTTTGATTAAAATAATTAACTGAAAACACAAACCTATTTTAGTATCCTCTGTGAGACTTCTGCCAAACAATGCCACTGATGGAAAAATCCTCAGAGATTCCTGAACGGCAACATGTAACATGTAAATGTTATGTTTTAAAAGACTTTAGTCCAGTCAGTTAGATATGGAATGCCAGTCACAACATGCTAATTGCTATTTAATAATAGATTTTAGCTCCATGCTCTTTGCCTCTTTGACAGCCTATTAGGCTCAATTTTACACTTTGGCTTCCAACTTTAGGGAATGTATTAAGCAACAGATATACTGAATAAATACAAACACAATTCTTATGTCAAATTTATGTGTTAAAAGATCAACTAATCTTTCAGCACTGTATGGAGAACTTGGTTATGCACCATAGTTAGTCCACAGAAAATGAATATTATCAAACACTGGCCTAAGATTTTGAAACATCTGAAAACAGACATATAGTACAAAAATGTACATTTATCTTTCATAAGTCTTGATGCTGAGGATAGAAGAGAATACAAACAGGTCAAGTAAAATCTATTCTCCATTTGCATTAATTTATGTCTGGAGCAACAATTACATGTACATATATTACATTAAAGTTTATTAAACAAAGCATTATAGATAATTATTTCCAGCATTTGTACCCTGCCAAAAATAATAATATTTTTAAAGACTAGTACTTTGGCTTTGAAAAATTTCTGGACCATTCATAAAACAAAAATACCAATGTGTTTTAACAAGATTTATAACTTTATCTCACAACCTGTTGACTGAATCAGGCCAATATCAAAACATTCTTCATGGCTGTTTACAATGCAAATCATGTAATATCAGAGCTACTGATAGTACTGAGGATTAACTTGGACTCAGAGATCAATTATTCACTGGCCAACAGTAAATAAATTCTACCTGCTGTTAAACTCAAGTCAAGAAAGTCAATAAATAATCAAAATACATGTATATAGTTTTAGCCAATGACATAACATTTTTAAAAAATCTGAAAAAATCACAATTTGTTCTTATAAAGACAAATCCTCCTGTTGAATTCAAGATTAATCTTTTGGTTCATTAAAATAAATATGTTTTTTCATCAACATAATATTCTTTGTATTTACTACAAACTTTTTATGATTTTTTAAGCAAGAAATTATATGTCATGTTATAATATTGTAACAGTTTACACATAATAAGTGCTTGTTTATTACAGTGCCACTCCTACTGAAAAGACCAGCATAATAGGCTTAAAAGTCACTTGCTGTTCTCATTTACTTCCCAATTGCTTTGCAAGTGCCAGGCAGACAAGTATTTGGCAACCATTCTTTAACTCCTTCTGTGCATCCTATCATAATTATGCTGTTTTGATGGTTTTGACTAACGTAATACCCTAGTTTGGAATGCTCTTGGTGACATGCCAAGTGTTAGTCGCTTACTGCTCGCTATTTCTTATTGACAGTTGCTATTTGCTAAGTGCTTAATGCTAGTTCCAGTGTCATTTTGTTTTCATCAGTTATTTCTGGGATATAGTATATTCAGATACCTTCCCTGGTTCTCCAGTATTTTCTCCAACCTTAACATTTCATTCAAAAACTGAAATTTACAATGAGCAAACAGCAAATGGTATTTACCAATTAGCACAAAGCAATCAGCACTTAGCAGGAAGCAAATGGTGATAAATAAATAACAATAAGCAAATGGCAAACAGTAACAAACAATTAACTGAAAACTATATCATTTTGCATATATTTACTGGCATTTCACTTAGAAGTGTGCATGCACTGTCTAAAATTACAACATCATGTACCTATAGGTCTTCTGGAAACAGCAAGTGGAAAATAGGAATGTGCAAATAGGTATCGATATTCTGAACTGGCATTCCATAGATATAAAGTGACTTCGAATTTGAATTTTATACCAGAAGTGACACTACATATTTCTATATGTGACATAAGCATTTACTTACTTTTATACAACATTCCAAATATTTCATTTCTTTGAGATCATCCATTGTGGCATCCCTGTTGCTGTTACCTTGACAACAATTACATATGAATTTAGAGGAATCATCATAAACAACATGTGACCTTGACCTTGGAACTTTGTAGGTGTTTTTTTTGGTATGTAACATTAAAAAAAAAACAACAACAAAATATTGGAATTACTCTGTAAAAAGTTACCTTATAACAACTTCTAAAGATCAAGGAACATGACTTTAACATTGCCCACACTTCACTTTGACATCATCTTAACAAAAACTAAATGTAGGTCAGTTTTACAATCATGTAATTATGATCCTATTACACATTTGTTTAATTTATAATTAATGCCATTAAATATCTATTTCTACAAAATGTAAACAAACATTATCATACTTTACCAAATATTTTGTTCATCTCATCATGTACTTTCCTCTGAACTTTTGGGTCAGCCCCTATAAGATGCAAGGCCCAGCTAGTGGCTGTAGCAGTTGTGTCATGCCCCTGTGTGAAAACACACAATTTAGGTTTTATCAGTAAATCTGCTGAAATATGCTACAATCATCTTCTGTAAGAATTAGTACAATGCATTTTACTAGCTAATATTCCTATCATTTTAAAGTAATTTTTGCTAAAAAAATAAAAACAAGACTGAAATTCTAAACCAGCTATTTCTTTCAAAGTTTTAACTGAAAAAAAACACTGTTTTTCAATAAAATCAGTTGACACTTTGCTACAACCTCTATTAAACTTTGATTAGGAAAACTACAGATCTAAAATCATGAGAACAATGCAGTAAACATTATACTAGATTTTGATTATGTATTGCAGTAAGAGTAACAAACTTCAAACATGAATGTATCCACTTCCTCTCTTATATCCTGGTCTGACAATGTATGTGAACCTGTTGTAGCACAGAGTAACATGTCTAGGAATGCCAACCTTTTCCTACCACCTACATAAGTACTTTCTTCCTGTTCCTCCAACAAATTTCTCACAGAGGAATCACTATTATGTTTATTCAACAATCCAGCTTTTCTTTCTTGTATAACCTTCAAATAAATGTTAACTGATTAAAATATTTTGGTAATCAATACAATTATCAGTCCCAGGATCACAATTACATGTAGTTCTTATTTCGCCAATGAATTTGTCTTTCCAGTGGAAATGATCTTTATCTGAACCAAAATCTTTCCTAACTTTGCTTCTTAAATCAATGAACATATAAGAAATATTGTGCAGTATTTTTTCAGTGATAGTGCAAAAGAAATAAGAAGGGCATTTTCATGAAGAAATTCCCTGAATATGAAAGAACAACATTGTTAATATTGTTTTAGAGTGAAATGAACATGGTTCAATCACTACCATATCAGTACATTAATTTATCATCAACACATTTGGTCCAGAGGCTATTGGCCTTTGAAAGACACCTCAATAACCTCAATATCAATACTTTCGACATTTCTAGTGCAGACTTTCCTAGATTTATTGTTGGAGGATTTTTTTCCCAACTTTGTGTCACAAAAGGGCTGATTTCCAACAAGCTAATGTCAAATCAATAAGGGCGAAAACTTTTCTCTATCTGTAGGGAAATGTGAGTTGAAACAAAAACTGGACATGTTTCAGCTCCTATGAGGTAAAACAATACTGTTTTACATCGAATCATTAGCAGCCTTTTTGCTTATCTCACCTTCTCTGTGAATCCATGAAGTATGGCCAGGCATTTGTCATAGTCTTTCCCTGGACCAATCAGATTGAAGAGAAATTTTGGCCACATCCATGGAGACCGTGCCCTTAGAAATGTGTACTTTGAAACTCTAAAATATATAATACATGTACTAAAATAGAACAAAATACTGGCTATGGTATTCTTTAACTTCTGACCTAGGAATGTTGTCAAAAAATTATTATTATCATTGTTTACAATTTGATACTGAAAAGACAGTACACTTTTAAAATCATACAAGAAAGGTTTACAAACAGTCATGCTACATTATGACAGCATAATCTATTCAAGATTAATTGTTCACTGCAAGGAAACAGAGGAACTATCTCGCTGTTAATGAAGACAGAAAGTAGGAAATAAATTTGACATGATTTTGCTTATAACATGCATGTTATAATCCAAGTTATCAAGAAAAATGTTTGATTCAAACTGAAAGAAAAAATTCTTCACGTACCTGTTCACTGCCTGCACATACTCTGAGTCACTGTTTCTCTGAGCATTTACACCTTTACCCATAGCTGTCTCTACAGAACAAAACACTGGTATCTGAACATAGATACATCTGTTATAAAATCCAAATTTCAATCTTCAGTAAATTTAGCATGTTGCAAAATGATACAGGATTCACTCACTTTGACCCATATTCTGTCTTGATAAAACGGCTGTGAACTGTCACTTTATGCAGCCAAGAGATGAAGACTTTATTCAGAGTGTACATTCATTCTAACCAATAATGAATCAATGTAAAGAAGCTACTGGTAAATTGAAAACTTTGAAGCATTTGAACTTAAGAAAACCAAACAATGATATATTTCATTTTGTTTTGTTTTATGTCGTACATCCTTCAATGGTATTTCAGTTACATAGGTCTAAGCCTTAGCTAGAAATGTTCGTTTTCCTCATTCTGAATTCAAAGTTCCAAATTATAATAAAAACCGTACTCTTTTATCAGTGAGAGGTGGTAATCATTAATAGTTCTAGAAAGAATAATGGAGGTGGACAAATGCTTACCCACTGCACCTACTGCAGATTATATCCAACGCACACAGTGTAATATCATTAAACACATTCAGTCTTGTCTTTCCATTAGCTTCAAGCATCATTTTCTCCAACAATATTTTAGATTGCTCATTAAATACTCCAATAAAATCATGCAAGATTGTGAAGTGGAATGATGGAGTCAACAGTTTACGCCTGCTCTTCCATTTATCACCAGTGCTACATGGGAAAAGAAATGTGGTGTATCAAAAATATGTCTTATATATGTATCTTTACAAAGCCCAATTCTTCAGTGGTAAATGATCCTAAAAGTAACCAAATTGCTAGTATACTCTCTGTATAGTGAAACAATCACTACAGATGATAATGATGATGATAGCGATGATAATGATGATGATGTGCTTTTTCATAGCCTACAGCATATTTCTTTAACAAGAGTTGGATAGAGTGCACTCGAAATCTTAGCAAAATGAATTTATGAAAAGTTAGTTGTAAATTTTAAAAATAAGATTAACTTTATCACAGTGACACTATAAAAGAGTTTGCACCATATCAAATGATGACATTATCATATTCACACACTATTGGTAATCTAGAATTTAATCTCAACAAAAGACAAAGTAAAATATGAATCAGACATTAAAACAATTGTCTACCAACAAACAGTGTTTATTCATTATATCATTTTATTAGCTTTTAGTTCACATGGACATTATTTAATAAAAGTTGTCTAGCAAATTTCAGTGCACATAAACATTTATCTTATATTACGACTTTGCTTTTATCTTGAAAACACAAAGACATTTCCCACTGTAAGCAAAAATGTATAAGAACCTGATCAGCAAGCCATCACCTATCCAAGGATTCATAAACCTGTAGTCTGAGGACTTGTCCAAGTGCTTGGTACTGCTTAACAAAGGCTGAAAAATTATAATATGCAGTGATATGGCATATGAAGAAGACTTCAATAAACTCTTAACATTTTAAATGTAAATGTTATAATAATGGTCAAAATCAGTTTAAAGGGACAGGATACAAGACAAGTCTCTGTCATAGAACAGCTGAAAACTATATCAAGCAGTAAGTCTGATTAAATAGTTAAAGGTCATGTGACACGACTATAGCAACTTTGTCTATTCAAAATAATCATAATGTACTGATTAAAATGGCTTAACTGCGAAAATATGAAAATATTGCTTTTGATAAGAAAAAACGTGTTTTTGATGATCGGCTGTTTCCGTTTCGACATCGGTAGTTTCCGCCGCATTTTTTGGCTGTGACGTAGATTTATCCCTACTTTACCAGGCAGTAGTGCAGAATTACACTGCTCATAATACATCCGTTTTTAAATGAAAAAAATAACACTAAACCACAAGACCAAGAAACACGATAAAGGCACACTTATAAAAATAACATGCTATAAATTGTAAATTATATAAAATAATGTGATTACTTCTCGATTTTTATAAGTAAAATCCAACTTTGTGCCGGGAGAACGGGTTGTGATTTTACCTTAATAAATATTAATAAATATTCCAATTTCTTCCATGTTGTGGTTCTATATAAAACCATCTCCTCCGCGTTTTTACATGATGGTAACACATCCTCGATTGATGTTTACGTCATAAACAAATGCTTTTTCATTTAAGTGTAGTAAAATTGAAGTGAATTTAGGTGATCTATTGTGTTAACATTAAATTTTGTTTCACTGGAATGGAAATTCACACTACAATGTTTTTTCACGTTGGGATATAGTTTGAAAAATAATAATATGGCATGTCTATCAAGTAGAAATTTGTGTCTGCTTATAAATTAATATCCAATGAAATGTCAAAGGTCCATAAATCACGCCTTATACTGTGGGATTTATGCAAATTAACCTGCCCAAAGTGGACCCTTGTATATTCTGCATAGCTGTCAAACAAAGCAATTAACATTTTTATGACCCAATCAATGATAAAGTTGAGACAAATAGCAAAAATTTATTGCAAGTGATCTAACAAATTGATTGTATTACTTTTGATCAGTCACACTTGTGAAAACATTATGTAATAGCTTGTTCCAATTAACATGTCTGAATGATTTTTAGTTGAGAAGCTTCCATGTAGATACATATTTTAATTAGATAATTAAATGTAATGAATCTATTTATGATGAAAATTAAAAAAAGTCATTCGACTTCTTAATGTGGACAAATTATTGAAAAAAACAAAAACAAAAAACAATGTGTGTGTGTTATTATTTTGACGTAGTTTTTAGGGCTTCTTCATATTATTTGTTCTTTGATCATTATTGTTTTGTTTTCCAATAATATGTAGAATGAATAAGCAACAAAAAAAGATAAGCATTTATAATGTAAAAAATCATAGATGTAGGCAGAGATGTAAATCTACGTCTCTGATCTAGGCAAAGATTACTTACACGCACCTCAGGCAAAATATACCACAGACAAATAAGCAACACATCACTGTAAGGAGAATGTTTTTTATGGAAAAAATCTCTCGATTGGAGTTAGTTAATAAAGTCTTCCAACAAACTGCATCAGATAAAAGTAAGCATGTTCAAAATCTTTTTGGATCAGTAATTTGAAAAATATCTCTTCGTCTAGATATTTTCACTGATGTATCTTTTAATTCTATAACCCTGATTAAACTAGCCTCATATAATATTGCTCATTGGCTTCGTAATTCCATCAAAATTTCAATGTATATTCATAATGTTAGCTTAACTTGTTCAATTTTGTTTGTTTTACTATATTCAGTCTACATTTTCACTTTCCACCATAATTTTAAAGTTTTTGTTAACAATCCAGGCAGCTGTGTAAAGTGGCAAGGGATAAATGTGCGTCACTTCCGGTTTCGCTCGTGACAGGTGCGCGTGACCAAGTGCGTAAAATATGGATTTTAATTTGCTATAAAAACATCTATAAGATGAAAATTACCTGCGTTTTTTTGTTAAACAGTCATATTTAGATATATATTTTTCGCTCATATGAAAATTTCGAGGTCAAAAATTCGTGTCACATGACCTTTAAAACAACAAAAACTAGTATTTAAAGAATAACAAGTTGAAATGAATTTTTGAATTATCAAGTTCTTTACTGACACAGTCTGGTTATCAAAATATAAATTTTTAATAAACAAAATTCAACATAAATGTTGAGTAGCTCTTTTTGAATTTTTTTTTCAATATTTATGAATACTTTAAACAATTTGATTCATATTTAAAAAAAACTTAATGTTTATCAATTTGTTTGATACATTTATTTATAAAGTTTGCTGTCTTCATACCTCAGCCTCCTCAGGACTGCACACAAATATCATTGGGTGGCTTCCAATCAAGAGACGAATCACAGGCAGATGTGAATATTCTTCAAACAATCGAAAAAACTGTTGTGTGAAATCTGAAAAAACGCTTTCGCAATAAATTGAATATCCAAAACAATTTGATGGCAAGGCACAACCCATGAAATTTTTCTTTTATAATATTTGACACAGACTTTATTTCTTTAATATGGACAGGTGATTTCCAAACTAGTTAGTTTAACTATTAAAAAATAACCAAAGAAATCCTCCTGTGCTTAAACTGCATGCCTCTAATATCATGATCACAACTTAAACATTAGTCAATTATGATATTAATCACATAAAGGTAAAATGTATTTAAATTCCATGTGCACAGAACTCCATGTGCACAGAAAATTATAGATACTGAATTTTACTTGCTCGCACTGCATTCTGACCTCAAAACCAATCTTGCATATCTATAATCTCAAATTCAAACCAACACTAAATTATTACTACAGGAAAAAACATGGTGGCAGAGTTTAAGGATGAAGTTGTATATGATGACATATATTTTACAGAATACCTCAACTTGTGTACAATTAGTTAATGCATTAGTAGTCCAGGTATCCTTTTCGCTTCAGGATATTAATATACTTTTGACTGGCAATATTCTTCACGTAGAAGTTCTACTAGAGTGTCCAAATGAAAATTAGTGCTCGAACGGAAGTCGCATCGATCATTGATCAGGTGCTACGGTAGTCTCAGTATTTCGACTGCAAGACCGACTGATTTACAAACTGATATTACATTGATGTCGGCCTTTGCGTCTCAACCAGTTAGATTCAAAACTGTGTTGGAAATCAATTTTTAAAAATATAATTGATAGATAAACTGCCGTCAGGTAGAGTTTTAGAGGTGTCCAACAAAAACATGTTGACATGTGTAGAGTTTATAAGTGTAATGCATAAAAAACAGAAGAAAAAAGATAAAAATTTTCTTTTCTATTTTCTCTTATATTGATTCAGTTTGGAATAAGCTTTACAGGTATCACAATATGTAATATTTTTCAAGAAATATTGAGTGTAAATATATATTTGAAGCCATCAAAGTTAGCGACGAGATTCTGGTCGCTGGCATATACACATAGAAGAAAAACTTTCCGCATTGTTTTGAATCGTAACTGGGTTGTGCGCGAAGGGCGACCATCATCTATATAATAAAAAGCCCTGGCACACAATTTGTTGGGATAGTGCTACAGGTGACCGAACAAATCGGTAACATGACAAATCGGTAACATGATTTTATATAGTAAAAAAACGGAGAAATCGGTAACAATAGAAATATTGTTTGTAATTGTTTATAGTTGAGATAGTGATAGAGTAGGCATGAACAGATGTGAGTTATTGAAATATTGAGTATTGAAACCTTATGTGTTGCGGTATATTGTAAAAGTTTTATATATTTTAAATGTGTTTATATTTTAACACAATTCCGTTATTAGATTATAAACTGATTTAAATCAAAGATCAAGCCATAATCATTGAATACATTACTATCTTTGACGTCGTTATTAGTAACTATGAGTATAATATTATAGAATCAATTTTAATAATAATAATTGCATGACAAACACAAATTATATAATTTATAATTAGATCTACATAAGACAAACTAATAACTTCTTTAACGTATTGTTGTGAACACCTTTCTATGACGAGCAGTGTAACCCGGCATGCCTTTTGACACCTACTTTATCACCTTTCTGGGTACATACAATATTTCTATTGTTACCGATTTCTCCTTATTTTACTATATAAAATCATGTTACCGATTTGTCGCGTTACCGATTTGTCGGTTAATCGTGCTACGGGTGAATGAAATGATAACAACTCACCTCTTGGGTTTCTTTCGAGCTGATGAACGTTTCCTAAGATTGGCAATGATCTAGGTCCGCCAAGTTTATCAATATTTCTTCTGATCTTTTCCAGACGACACAACCAGTAAGTTAACACACACACCGATACTCCTGCTAGGACCAATGTGACGGCCACCATTTTGAATAATCATGTGATCTATATCATGTGACTAGATATACATTGGCGGTAAGATTCAAATTAATCTTTCTTCTACTTCTACTTGATACTCCCAAGCAATCAATACTGATTATAACTGGGAGGCGCTTTGTCAGGAAAACTGTGTTAAAAAGTATTAGGTGCTCTGTTAAAAGTTTAAAAGATAAAAAGTTCACAGAGTAAGAGAGTGCACGATTAAAAACAAGAGGGGCGGGGCTAGATTGGTGACGGTCGCCAGCCTATCCTTATAGATATCTAGGCTGGGACTGGATTTGACCTGGTATGGTAAGCTATTCCAATACCTTAAAGTTCTGGGAAAGTAGGAGCTGAGGTGATACTGGGTACGAGACTGGGGGATCAGGAAGGACTATGGTCGACATAGGCCTAATCAAGATTGTACTGGATCTTACATATAAGACCCATCATATATTATCCAGACATTGAGAATACAAATAGATCTAAATAGATTTAACTTTACAAATTTACAAAAAAAAAAAAATCTAGAATGATCCTGGAATAGTATCGCAAAAGTAAATATTTTGACCTTTGATTTGGTCCAGACAGAACGTGACGTCTTAGATCTACTTCCTTGTCTCACAGACACTTGAATAATGACAAATGTCTATAACCTCGAAACAACTATGAAAATAAATTCATGGGAATTCCTGGGAATTACATCAAACTTAACCAGAAAAACATTCAATAGCAGCGATAACCTATTACTCTGCATTATGCATTGTAGTCTGGATTACCTGCCCCTAACTGCTAAACAGAGTAGGTAAACGCCCGGGAACCAGGCCACATGCATTGGGGAAAAGGTGCATGGTACAGAGAATATTAGTGCATTTGTTAACAATGGCATTTTAAGCCATGCAGTAGCCTATGCGTTTTAGCTTTGGTCTGAAGTAGTTTTCAGGAATTTGTCCTTTATTTTCAAATTATTATCAGGGTTATAAACATGTGTCTGTTGACCCACAGACACTTGGGGTAAAGAAATTGTACTTGTTTCACACTTTCGAAGCCATTAGGGATTCATATACCAAGTTCGGCGCCTCTCTCATCGTCGGATACCCACGTCTGATCCATTTACATTTATCAATTGATTACATGTAATAATCAACCATGGGTATCCGACGATGTGCCTGTCTGAGAACGTTTCAATAATTGCTAAAATTTAACCCAAAGTGTCTGTGGCTAGAACCAACCTGCAGACTTAGAATTTGACTGCCTTCTGTAGATCTAGCTTGCTAAATCCTTTTCAGTGGAATGTCTAATAAAATTTTAGACAGTGAAGATCTAGATCTATTACAGGGGTAAAAAAATAAGACTACATTAAGGCCTATGCATTTTTCACAAATTTTGATTTTACTTCATTTAGTGTACTGTTAGATGAAGCTCTTCTTAATTTTGCTTTGAATACTTAAAATGGATTTTGTTTTTGGTTAATTATAAGCTCATGTTTGATTGTGATATTTATGTTCTTCACTCTAGCATATCGAGTTCCATCCAAAGTCATGTTAAAATACATATGCCTGGGATATTTTCAAGTTTATGAAAAGAAGAGAGCTAAGTTGTTCACTTTGATGTTAGGTTATCCTTAAATGAGGAAGTAAACAAATCCTTGTTGGAGTTTTTATCAAACCGGAGGTAAGGTATCGATTAGCTGATGTGCCTATGCGCAAACGCAGCTATTTCACAATTTGTTGAAATAACCAATATCTAAATATAGCTTTGAAATGTACATGAACTATATAATTCATAAGCAGGATAGAGCGGGTTAAAAAAAGTTTAATAATGGCTACAGCGAATTCATTTCAGTTTAAAACTGAGAAATATCTGGAACAGCGGCGTTTTCACTGGCCGACGACGGGACGGCACATTCTCGCCCAATTCGACGACGAGTTAATCATAGTGTATCAAGCCTTCTGTCCGGAAATCGCCGATTATGCCGTACAACATGGGAAATTTGGAGGTATCTTCTTTAAAATTTTACTCCTATTTCTGAACAAACAACCAGTTAAGTGGAAAAGGGAAAGTTGTTAAATTTCTAAATCAGTTTACAACTAAATGCTAATATATTTATGATTTTTTTATTATGAGATATTATCAACCATAGCCAGCTACCTGTGTATGTGCGTTCATGTGTATAAATATAGCATTCTTTTTCGTAATATGCAAACACTTTTAAATTTTCTGTTTATTTATTAATAAGCTAAAACTGATCTGTTTTAAGAAACAGTATCAAGTGACTTAAGTAAATTATATCGCCTCGGTCAATTTTACATCCGTATGATGAATATCCCGTGACAGTCAATGAAATAAAAGTCCATGATGGTATAGAATTCTGTTAGCTCATCTGTGGTATTTAGGTCATTGCTCAGTCGAACGTCGCAGTTTCCGCAGTATAAGTAGTACTATGTCACATTTACGAATCCAACCGAGCTTTCATTTTTTTTAACATAAATCGTATCTTTGTTTTATATTTCTGTGTTAAAAGGTTATTCAACGTGATCAGTTTAGGCATTTTGATAAACCGAATTCCTGTATATAGCAAGAGGAAAGATTTCAGCTGAATAGTTTTAATTCGTCATTTAGACTTTTTGAATGCAGAGCAAAAACTGCGCCTACAAGTAAACCATTATAGGACAAAGTAGGTAAGCAACTAACGACTTTGATTTCAGGTCAAACATCCTGCTTTCTGTATTGTTCTCGTAATATTCTATGTACCTGTTAACCACATACTTAATTACGTACGTTCTGATGCTTTCAGTGCTGTTAGAGACTTGAGACTGTATCTTGCGAGGTGTTTTCCTTTCACGACGTTACAACACACACAACATGTATTTTAATTCCAGGTCCGAGATACAGTTTTACGAGAATGACCTGGATCAAAACGAACTTCCTCTGGATGATGTACAGATCAAACTGGGCCCAGAAAAAGAACCAAGACAGAATATTGGCAGTATACATATCCAGAGAGGGCTTTGACCAGATCTTGAAATTTTCGAAAGGCACTGGTATTCGTGTTGAGGGCCGCACACCAGGTTATTTTTCTTAATATACATCTCAAGCTTAGCATATAATTATTAACTTTACAAAAAACGAGCTTGCTGATTAATATGAAAGCTCTTCAGCTTTGATTTCTTCAATCCAGCATTCGTTTTTTGTTACTTTTGCCCCACCCCCAATCCTCGCTGTGTTTTGCATGATCTATGTTTTCCTTTCCTCTTCTATTTTTTGTTGGTTTTTTATCCTTTGAATGTTCTTTGGAAATTTGCTTTTTTTGTTTATCACCCAATTAATTAATGCTCATTTATTTCACATTACCGTGTTCCTCTGATGACAATATAGCTGTCTCAGTGAACTATATATTACAGTACAAGTTGTGCCGTATTGAATAAAACAAGACTTTTCATTGATGCAGGTAATGTACGTATCCAGTGGGATCCTGACCATGATCCTAATGGCGAAAACCAAAGGAGAAGAGCTGTGCAGCTTGGGATCAAAGGTATCCCTTTACAGAGATTTCATGAGCAATATATACACCATATAGAAGATATCACTGACTTTGTCAAGCAACAAAGACAACACGTACTTAAAAACGAACTGGATAAACTTGTCACTCCGGTAGAGCGTGTTTACAGGCCAACTGACGAAGAAATTTGCAAGCATATTTTACTGGACGATTTTACAGGATCAAAAAATGATTATTTGGTAAAGACATCTCTCAGAACCAGTGCAGTAACTAAAGAGACTTTTTCTGAAAACAATGGCAGCAAACAATTCAGAGAAGACGAGGATGTTTCAGATATTAACGAAGGCGCATGTAGTAAAGAACTGCTAGCAAGCACAAAGTTAGAAGCAGTAAGAGAAGGTCGTAAAAAGGAATTGATTGTGTGTCTAGGTGGCTCGTTTAATCCAGTTCACTCAGGGCACATTCAGTTAATAGAAACTGCAATAAGATGCCTAGCGAATTCAAACTATAATGTTGTAGCTGCGCGACTTGCCGTGGCACCTGATAGTTATGTGAAAAATAAATGTAAAAGGAAAGGAGGGATGTGTATAAAAGCTGCACATCGAATAAAGTTATGTGAACTGGCTTGTAAGGGACACAAACTTATCCAAACGTACTACACAACAATATCTTGTGCATACAACTGCGCAGAAAATGTTCGAAAGTGGGAAAATTTGCAAAATGCAAAGGTGGCTGAGGTTACTAGTTCAGATAAAGTTATGTCTAGAGATGGTCACTGGAGATGGCAGTCAAATGGTAAATGCTTAACTGTTTGTGTTGCTCGAAGAGGCACAGCTGATATTATAAGAAAGGCTTACCATGAACACTATAATGATGATATAAGCTCTAATCCAGACTTCCTAATGATAGAGGATGAACTGGCAGATGTTAATTCAGATGAAATAACTCGACATCTGAGTAAAGTTGATGTAAGTTTTGCCAAGTATGCAAGTAACAATGAAACAGAAATTAGACATACTGACGTGGTCAGTTCAAAGGAACTCGAACCACAGAATGAAAAGGTTGATGATGGAACCATAAGCTCAACAGACAGAGCTGTGCCAACAAGTTGGGAAAATTTAATTGACCAGAAAATTCAACCTGCGAAAAATACTGCAGCTTCTGATATAAATATAAATGAAGGTACTGACCCAGACATTCACTTGACAAGAAGAGAGCGTGTGCTTCTATCTCTCATGTCGAAAGGTTGGCTAGACAAGTCCGTTGGAAATTATATTTCAAAAAATTGTAGTGACCTTTTTCTTTGAAGTAGTTTACAGAACCAGAACATATGTATTAAACTGTTGACTGTCTTTCAGGCAGGAAAAAGTAATATTTTTCCTCCTAGTATTTCTGAAAAAAAGGCTCAGAAAGTCTAGCAATTAATAAGCTTGTATTATAGGTTGGAATGGCTAAGGATATACACTAGTAATTTTGTTTCAAGATGCGATGTGTTTGCTCATCTTTTGTTTTTTCCTTTGTTTTGGGCTTGACGAAATTGTAACAAGAAAACGTTTTTCCATATATTTTACTGTATTTATTTTCATCAAAATACATGCATATACATTTGACCATTATGTCAAGAAAAGCCGCTGGTTTTCTAAATCCAAACAAGTTGTTATATTTTATGAAAGGTATAGATATATCAATTCAATACTGTTTTGTCTAGAAAATGCAGTAATAAGATAAATATACACCTAAGTCTCCGATAATTTCTTTATTCCGATAGCAATTTTCGCAAAAAAGTAAATCGGCATAAAATCTCATCTCTGGATGTTGTCTTAAACTTACAGGAATAGACGCAGTGCCGGAAGTATAAATGATATAAAATCAAGATTTAAATTAGAAAAGCATTAATTGATATATTTTATTAACCACTGAGTTTGTCAAAATGATTACTTCAAACTTGTCCATCTGAATTAGATTCAGATTTTAATTTAGTCTTTGTATTCAGTAAGGACAATAGAGTTAGACAAACAATTTGGGGATTCAGTCTAACGCAGTGCAAAGGACAGTTGAAAAGACACACGACCATAACATTTTTAGAATTACACTGCACGTACACATTATAAACCGAACAAAACCGTCCTGACATTGTTAGTTCGCTACATCGATCGGAGTTAATGCAAGAAGTCGCTAAATATGGTTTAGTATCTTCTCTCTGCGGTGCAGAAGAAAGGCTTTGGTCTAATGGTGACATTATTGTCAATATTTTCCCTGTTTCTTAGATCACATGGCCCAAATTTTCCGGGAGAGCCAATGAACTTCCACCGTCCCAGAAGTGTAGCCATATAAAGGAAATAGCGTGACCTTGCAAACTGTTCTCCCAAGCACTGTCGTCTGCCAACTGCAAATGGAATCCAACTGAAATAAAATGTAAGATTTCCAGAAGTTCTCATATTTTCTTAAACAAAAACAAAACAAAAAACAAACAAACAAACAAAAAAAACAACAAAAAAACATAGACTCTATCTGTGATAGTTTGTTACTTTATCATACTGATTAGATTACAGAACTAAAGAACTAACGTATATTCAAGTCTTTCATTTTAGGGCGTTTATTTCAGTTTATTTCGTTCAGAACATCTGATTCCACACCAGCCTCATTTTATACAACTGCAGGTGGAAACTCTTAATCAAACTTTCTGGTCAATTTCTATAGAATCACACAGTGATGAAACAGCACAGAAGCCCATATCATAATAAAAATTTAACAGTAAAAGATGGCAAAGAATGAAAGAAGTATTACATTTCACTTTAAAAATTCTCTTTAAGTTGGCAAAAAACTATGATGCTTATACTTGTGATAAATGACAACTGATACTACTTTCTACGGTAAACATGCTCTCTTGGGATTAGATTGCCGTCCGCGTCTAAGAAACGCTCTGGTCGGAACTTCCAGGGGTCGCCCCATATCTTTGGATCATGGTGCATATACCAAATATTAACCATTATCTAGACGTAAAATAAAATGAACATAGTAGATTTTGCTTAAAGTTATAAGTGTTAAGATTTCAGGCTAATCTTAAGATAATTTTTTCTATGTTTAAAACAGTGCATCTGTAATATAATTACTGATTTTTTTCGATTTTAAGTTAAACGCCAGGCTTTCATACTCTTTTGCGCGTAATTCTTTTCATTGGACTTAATTCTTTGTGAAAAACAGAGATTCAATATGAAAAGGACCTTCCCTAAATAAAAGTTAAATCTGTAATATTACCAAAGTTCCTTTGGCTATGTCATATCCTTCCAGATTGATATCGCGCGAGCAAATGCGGCCGCCCAATATTGGAGCAACAGTCATATACCTGTGAACTTCCATCTCCAAGGCCTCTAAATAAGGACAGTTAACCTTGTCAGAATGGGAAGGTGGGCGATCTCTACCAATGGCTGCGTCGATTTCTTTGAATACCTTATCTTGGTATTCTGGGTTGTTGACCAAACAGAAAATTGTACTTGACAGTACAGACCAAGTGGTTAAGATTCCTTAAAAGGAAAAACATTGTTTTACGGATATACCAGTATTGTTTAGTGCTTATATCTAATTAAGAATGTTTTTTTTTCTTACTTTACGGATATATTTAATGACTTAACATGAAAATTAATTTCCACTCTGATATGAAATACTAGTAGTTACTGCCTTTTAGATTTCTAGAAAATTTCATTTAAATCAAATATAGATTCAAATCGATTAAGGGATATAAAATAGATGCCCTCTAAAAAGGCAACAATACAACGTTGCGGAGGGCAAATGCAGAACGCACTTTAAAATCGCTATGTATGGCTTCATTACTTCGCTTCACTGTTTGTCATTGGACGACACTATGTACTTTGCAAACTCTGGCCTACACCATGTTTTAAAATATGTCGCAAATGTGATTTGCATCACACATTAAGTCATGGTACAACTCTCATCAGCATCAGGTTTACCGTGAGAAATTTGACAACATTTAGAATCTGCTAAGATGTTGGGCCATTTAGTGTTATCGCGTTTCATTCCAAATTCCAAAAGAAAGACGTTATTTGGTTAATCGTTTTCTAAAAGTACTTATGAACAGAACAACTCACGAATTATTCGTGAATCGACATATACTTTTGTCTATAAATGAAATGATTTGTGAAGATTTCAGTGATGTAAATTGCTTCAAGATATTTCATTTTACCAGCAGCAACTGTTTCTAGTATAGTGGACTTTATTCTTTCATCTGTGAATATCACCTCTTGACCCCCTTCGAGAGACTTCCTCTGTATCTCCATTAGACGATCTACAAGGCCCATTGTTCCACTATCTGCATTCTCCTGATTTTAAAAAAGAAAATGAAAAAATGGATAAAGAAATCAGAATATTTCACAATCAGTGTTCATGGAAATTCATACGAGCGTAGTCCCTGACAATTCCATTTTTTCAGAGACTCAGTGGTTCGAGTACCAGTATGACTCTATGGAAAATTCAAAAGATCTTGTGGCTTGCTCTGAACCTAAACGTCTGTGTAGAATGTCTACAGAACGGATGATACATTTATATAAAATCGAAATCTTTGAGAGTATAAATAAACTATGCAAGCAAAAACACTTTCATAGCTAATCTTATTGGCTGACACAATATAAATTGTCGATTTACTTTTCTGTTTTTAAAATATCGTTGAATAAGTTTTTCCTTTGAATCCTTCATGTATTTGAATTTGGTCCTAAATCCTGGTGCATGTCGCAGAAATGGGAACATAGTGAGAAGATTGTTTACAGTTGGATTCACGAAGTAATTTACACCCTCAATGAAGTCCCAAAACATGTTCGCATCTTTATCGTCATCAGCGAGAACCTCTCCACTCAGCTGAAATATGAGCAAAACATCTATTGGAGAATGGTCTTTGGTCAATTGGGCACAATTAGAGACAGAAAGAAAGCTTTTCATCATTGTTTATAAAGTTGACCTCTCGGTCTTGTGGAGGTATTGTTCAAAACATAAACGTTTAACATATTGACAAACTTTATCACAGTAAAATTAGTGTCGTTCATGTGATTTTAATTAAAGCGCTGAAGATTGGGACTGAGTGTTTCTCTAATGATTAACCATGATTAATAAAAAGATAAAGTCTAGAAAGTGTTATTCAAATGTTTTTTAGAATAATCAAAGCGCTGAATCGCTGGTGTGATGAGGTTCTATCATGATGAATTTTGTGTTCAATATTGGGACGTAGTTTAAATCGTATAGCTTCACAAAGAATATACTGTTCAAATGAAACGGTACTAAATAACAATACACGAATCAGCTTACAATTTGTCTCTCAAAAGTAATGTTAAAGCATTCTCCCCATTCTCCCCCAGGGATCTGAATTCAGTCCTAGTCTGTACACATCGACCCGATAATTTTCATGCGCGCTCCGCCGTTAATAGATGAGTGAGCGAATGAGTTGAGGCGGAAGCGAATAAGCTAATGCATTAAAATAGAATAAGGTTCGCCCCTGGTTTGATATAGTAGCATCTAAAGATCCGTTTGTATTTGTATAAATATTGTTTGCAGTTTATAAATTTGGTTCTTTTCTATGGCGTGTCAACCGTTGCAATATTCGCTAAATTTTATTTGTATTGTATACATGTATTTATATTCCATATTTTCTTATTCATGTGCAATAAATGTCCATTTATATTCTATATATTTTTTTTAAATGCGATATTGTTCATTTATATTCCATATTTACTCATTTATATGCGATATTTTTTCATATATATTCTATTTTTTCTTATTTATATGTAATAATTTTTCTTATTTATATGCAAAAAAATTTCATTTATATTCAAGAAATATTTCGTTTATATTCGATATTTTCGTATTCATATGTAATTTTTTTTTATATTCATATTCAATATTTTCTTATGTATATGCAATAATTTTTCATTTATATTCAATAATTTCTTATTTATATGCAATAACTTTTCATTTACATACAATATTTTCTCCCATTTATATTCAATATTTTGTTATTTATATGCTATAATATTTCATTTATATTCAATAAAAAGCCGATTCATATGCTATAATTGCATTATGGGATACAGAATTTTACATCAGAGGTCAAATTTTTGTACCGATGTCTCTCATTGGACGTATGGAATAAAATGGCGGCGCCCAATGAAATGTAAAAATTAAACAGGTGGTCCAATGAAATCGTTCGTTACAAACGTTATTAGTATATCCTATGATGCCATATTATTGAATATAAATTTTTCTTTCATTTTATACCACATAAATATTTTTTACCAAATAAATATTTGCATTTCAAAAATAAAAAAAATATAGAACATAAATAATTTTATGCTATATAAATGCTAAATTTTACCATACAAATATTTATTTTTTACAACAGTTTACAACATAACAACATACAACACTTTTCGATACTAAACATGCACATTTGTCAGTGCGAAATTGTACATAAATCAGTTCAGCAGTAGGCAACTGCTCGCCCTACCACCATGTTATTATCTACTTGTAATCGCGGGAATTAATACACCCGAATTATTTTATCTGACATCGAGCTGTAAAAATGTACGGGCAATCGGAATTTGGCGTTTCTGTAAACTTTGCAATCAAATTATTTTATCTAGCAGAATCAAGCTAGCTATCGAGGTAAAGTTGCAACTGCAGCATTAAATGGATTATGAGTAATCCGAGTAGGTGAAAAATATAATATTGTGACATCACCACGACAAAAACTACGCAATACGTGTATATAAGATAAATGTCATGCCTGAAACTTATGTACAAATGTACTTAAGACTGGCACCGTCTGGAGCTAAAGGAAGTGTGAAACATTGCTGCAGCATCTGTCTGAAATGCTAAAGGCTCATGTATAAATAGTTATTCTTATGCATTATTTTGAATGTTATTTGGTGAATGTATGACCGTTTTTGAAGACCTGCATCATCAGAAAAAAATTGCTTCCTGTCACAGACACAACCTTGCTTTATGTCACTGAAATTATCTTGAATATTGTCACGATGCATTCGGTCGATGTATTCGGTGTCTTTGAGTCAAACTGGGAAATCAGTCAACTACACCACGTGATTTCGTTCCAATACATATGTAAAACCACTTCTTTTCGGGAGATTTCTAGCATGTATTTCATACATTTCTTCTAATATGTAGTTTTTTTTTTGCCAAAGTCAAACATAAACATAAACATTTTATTAGAAATCATTCATTACATTTCTGAAAAAGTTGCGTTAAAACGAAATAGTATCTTTCCACAGCTGCTTGCCCGTGACATAGAAAATGTTGACTGTCTATTTCAACAAGTTAAAAGGTTGTCTGAAACCTCGATGAAGAAATTTCACGTTTTCGATGGAACTTGTTATCAGATTAATTGAATGATACCATACTTGACTTTCAAATACGTATTTAGCAAAACTAAGGACAAAAAAATCGACAGACTGCGTTTAGATAGGGAGGGCAATACTGAAACAATAACAAATTAAAGAATATGTTCTTTTTTTCTTGGACTCTATGTGTTTCTTGCATAAATGCAAAAGTGTAAGACTAAATCTGTAAATTGTTAGGTAGTCATTACCACGAGCGAAACCACATTGGTAAGGGATCGTTGTAGAAGAACAACCACGTCAAATTCACGACCACCAAATGATTCTATCGCCTTGTTCAAACGGTCAAGTTCCTGAATGATTCTCATTTCAAAGGCGTTCATTCCTTCCTGTCCATAAACATGCAGAGCCTTGATTATACCTAAAGTAGAGAAAAAGAATTCTGAGAAATTAAAAAATACATTTAAACAGCAAGGGAACAGATATTTCTTTACAAAATCCAGTAAGATTTATTTTGTAAATCAGTACTGTTAAAAGTTAAGATATAAGAAAACCGTGGTGAGGGCGAATGAGTTAGAAAATGCTTACATACTTACATCATAGTTTCTAGCAATAAGTATAAAACAGGCTTAGTGTAAGTAACATCCATTGTGCTTTTATTTATTTTAAAAGATTTTTTTCAATAATCTCGGTAAATTCTGATTATGAATGTTTTCAAAATTTGAACACGGAAAACTATATGTGATCATTCTTTGTGCAAATTATGTTGATAGAATAAAATATATTATATGTGGTAAAAATTCGTAAGTATTGATGTCTGTACTGTCATTGATAATTTTACGACACAGATATTTTTATAAAATGCATTTATTTGTTCAGACTTACTATCAAACTACACGTAAGAAATAAATCAGTTTTGAGATCAGTTCTACAGAAAACTTTGTTGCTTTGAAAGTACAGTTAATTTGCACCTTTCCTGACTCTACTCTGAAATGTGAATTTCTACCCTGTAAAAATTTGAATTGATATACAGATTTAATCTTGACATGATATACATTTTTTTCGAAGCATCCTTAACGAAACTCGGACGAAATTTCACGCATGTAAATTAACAGAATTTGTTTCCAATACATTGCATTTTCCAAAAGTAGCATTTCGGAGTCCTTTTCAAAAGCGATAAAATCATACAAATATTTGGCAGAAAATATCTATTTTGGCAAATAACATTGTTTAGGCATGCTCTGACGTGTCGTCCGAAAACTGACGACGTTTTACATAGGCTTGTTCTTATCTAAACAATTAGATACCTTTTCTCATTCCACTATGTACACTACTGTGAGCGTCCCCATAAAACACTACACTCTGGCTGCCATAAAGCATTGTCTCAGCGTAAAAAAACTTGTCCCTGTCGTTCATATACTTCATGTAAGGCTCACTAGCCAAAGCTTTCCGAATAACTTCAGATGAATTAAAACAAATAAAGTTTTGATGCAACAGTTTCATTCCAAAAATATCACCATATTCCTCCGCGTATTCAAACATTTTGTCAAGTATATTATCTTCATTGATCTCCAGTGCCAAACCAACCAGAGGAAGACCTTTAGGACCCGGAGGATTATTCCTTTTCTTGGTTGTTCTTCTCGATTTAAATATCAAGTAAAGCGCCAAAACCACAAGAAGAACATATATAAGAATCATTATGTCTCATTCGATATCCAGTTAGATATTAACTACTTATTTTAATAATTTTCAGCTATGAAGTTACTGAATGATTTCGAGACAGTTATGATAATTTGCGCACACATCTAGGTCCCAAGAAGTAGGTTATATCATTCAAGGCCGAAAGACAAACCGATACTTTAGTGCAGAAAGACTGAAAATCACATTTAAAGTATTATACTTACAATCTTTCTGCACGCACTGTGACGTCGAAACGTTAACTTTATAGAGTTATAATCTAGAGATAAGTTATCGTAAACAATTTGGGTTATTTTATCAATTTTTTTAACAGGTTTATGTAATGCAAATGTTAATGGCAGAATGTTATGGCATAAATGCGTGATTAATATAGACATTTCCCATCTATCTTGGATCATATGGCCCAAATTTTCACTTGAGAGCCGACCATGAATAAAATAGAGTATTTTTTTAAGAACTGTTAGCCCAGACACTGTCGTCTGCCAATCGCAAATGGCATTTATTTGAAACCAAAGATTCGTATTCAATTTAAACAGACAGTTTTTGGTTTGTACTATGAACCCGTCTGATTATTTCAAGTTTGATAATTGCGGCATCGATTAATTTTCGTTTGCAAGCGAATGAGGCTATCGAGTAGTTATACAAGGGTTGTTACTTCCCCCAAGGTATTTTTAATCCGGCATTTATCAAATATTTAAGATGATATTATAATATTCATTTCATATTATATAATTCCGCAAATGTTGCAAAACAGATCTCCATAGCAACCTAGGTTGCGCTAACAGGGGCACGCCGTATTTTCAATAAACGCAAAGTTCCAAGGATTTGAAAAAAAAAATGTCAACAATTACCCTATTTAGATCAGAAATGGCTATATATCTAATAACCTCGTTGTGAGGTCAAAGTGTTTTCTCTGTCAAAATTTAAAAACTTGTCTTGTTACATAGAAAACTGCACTGTGAATCGGGCTTCTTTGGAAGAAAAATGACATCAACGGGCGACGTCGAAACAAGGGCAGTGATAGAATTCTGTATAGGATTAGGAAAAACGACCACAGAAACATTTAATATGACGAGGAGTTCAATTATAAAGCAAGTTAGTGTTAAAATGGCATAGACGATTTCGGAAAGGACGGACTTCAATTGAAGACGATGCAAGATGTGGATGCTCACCATTACTACAGCCAACATTCGTGATTAAAGTAAAAGACATGCTTGATGCAGATAGACGGTAAACAGTTAGAGCTATATCGGAATATCTTGATATTTCTACATTCACAGTGCACAAAAATCCTAACGAAAACATTGCACTTTCGTAAAGTTTGTGCGCGTTGGGTGCCAAGACTTTTAAATGAACAGGAAAAACATATATGGGTTGAGCGGTCCCTTGAGTTTCTGCGACGGCACCAGAGAATTCTAGATCGTATTATAACAACGGATGAAAGCTTGTTGTGGCATTATGACCCGGAGTCAAAGGCTAAATCTTCAGTTCGGAAAACGCCACAGACACCACCTACCAAAAAGGCCAGAGTCAACAAGCCAGGTGACAAACACATGTTCATAATTTTTATGGATAGAAAGGGGATGCTTCTCAAACACTAGTTCCAGTCAGACAGACATTCAATGGGCCATATTATTCGTACATATTATGCTAGATGTAACAAAATAATTATTATAAGAAAATTGATATATCTTATTAATTATTTGTTTTAAAATCTAAGAAAATGTTCTCCACTTCGGTTACAGGTTGTGCGGAGGGATCATGCCAGTGTGCTGCGTACGAAGCAGTCACAGCTTTGATCGGGTCATTTACCACCAGGACAACGCCCTCTTCCACACCGCATCTGATACCATCCTTGACATCGATCTATGAGGTTTTAAGATCTGGAAACATCCAGCCTTCTCACCTGATTTAGCCCCAATGGACTTCGTGTTTTTTCAGGAGCTCAAGCGTCAGCTTTGAGGATTTCAGTTTGACTCGATGGAAGAATTAGTGAAAAGTGTTCAGAGTATTGTGTCCTCGTATACTGGATTGGCACAGCAACATATACGACAAATAGGTGACGCGCCATGAGTAATGTGTACAGAGGCTGTGTTGAGAAAGAATAAATTGAACACTAGACCTCTCACACAAGTGAGTCAAAGCAAGTTGTGACATTTATTGCCGTTTTGACGTCGAATTTGCCGTACCGAGCCCCGAGTGAGGGAAGGCAATTGGGTTTTATGTGTTGTTATGTTGAAACCATTTACTGTAATATTGTGCTGTTTAGATCATGCGTTAGGCAAAGAATATATTTTCTAATGATACACAATTCATATTTCTCTTTCATATGATCTTTTATAAAGAAGGTCTACGAACATAAATAACAACTCTCGTATGTCTTAGAAAATATATTTACAAACTGATAACTTTCATGTCAATTTAGAAAATACGTCTGTATTTCATGTATAAGTTCATACTAGTTTTCGGGAAAAAGGTTATTTTACATAATTATTCCAACAACTTTTTAAAAGCGCTTGCGAAAATTTTTATGTATTTTTGTATACTTCTAGCAAGTATAAACTAAAATTACTTACTGCGAGAGAATTGGTCTCTCGGGTGAAGTCTGTTTTATGAAACCTCTCTGGTCGGAATTTCGAGGGGTTGTCCATAGTTTGACCATGTTTTAGATGCTGTCTACCATCATCTAGAATAAATAAAACATTTCAGGCAGTTTAAATCTTTTCGAACTGTTCATCTTGGTATTCTGGGTGATTGACAAAACACAGAAATGTATAAGGCAGTACAGACCAAGTTGTTGAAACTCGTGAAATAGAGAGAGATGTCAGCATCATTTCTGTTATCAGGTTGATGTGGGATGATTTAATCAATTAGTTTGAAGCTATCTTTTGTGCCGTCCGGTTTTGCTTTCTGAGCTTTTTTTAATACGTTAATGCTGCATTATTTTTTTGGTCATTGGTCAACTCCAAGAACCAAAAGTAACCTGTTGGTTGATTGACAATTACAATTGTTTTAAAGTTATGTAATGCACGATAAACAACGTTGAGTCATGAAATGCATAACGGGGAATCCCGTGATATATTTTTGTCAACTTCTAAACTTTCTGGCACTAACAATTTCTTGGTTGTTGCCTTTATTCTCTGTGAAAATCACTTCTTTACCCTCTTTCAATAAATTTCCTCTGTGTCCTAATATAAAGCAAGAAGATAAATATGATTTACTGTGACGGTAAAAATAACTCCCTGGCGTGCTGACTGAGGTATTCAACTAGGGATTGAGCTTTACAGAAATCAGAAACCTCTAGGGACCCATCCCAACTTGGCGGGGGACGGTTAAACTGCTAGCCTGTAGACAAATGAAGGGTCCAAAGACAGTTCTTCTAAAGGATTATTCTAGGAATAATGTTTGTCGAACGTCTTGCCCTATAAGAAAATATTTTGCATTGAGTTGGATGAGATGGCTCATATGTTCGACAGAAGGTTGAGACTCTGAACACGATTCTCCATTATGAAAACAAAAATTAAAGAATCAATCGTATGTCGGAATTCGTTTAGGAAATATATACATTGTACAGATAGTAATGTTTCGTAAACAAAGCTTTAAAACAGGCAGATTTTAAAATTCCAGTGTGGTAATTTGCTAAACAGTTACCTTCCTCTTCTTGAACAATAACTGAAGGAGTTTTTTCTGTGCATCCAGTTTTTTTCTGTATTTGTCTTTATGCCCCATTGTATGCCGCAGAAATGGAAACATGGAGAAGACATCGTTTACAGCAAGTCTTAATCATCATCAGCCATGATCTCCTCTCCCTTCAGTAGGTGCATTATGTATGAACAACATCTGACTTCAGTCTTGAGAAAATTAGCTCAGAAAACGATCTTGAGAAAGGTTGATTGCTTTGATGTTGAATTCGTTTTTATTATATTTTCTCACTGTATCCAGATAATAAGAACCTTTACTTAACAATCAGTTGACCTGATAAGTTATAAGAGGTTTTCACATAAAGAGCATTTTTTCTTACTCAAAATGGCGGAAAATGGATGTTTTTTTTTTCACCAGTAGTTACACATACAAATGGGCAGTTACACAATATTTTAACCATATATCGTTATTGAAATGTCTCTATTCGATGGCCTCATTTACGTGTTTTTAAAAATTGCAGATGTTTCTCTTGGTTGGATGCAACAACACCTAATGTCAGAGATTCTGCATTCAAAAACCAGGCGGAAACCTAATAGATCAATTTGTTCCTTTGGTCTCTCCTTAGCAGTTCATAGTTGTTGAACCGATTATAGTTATACATTTGGCTTCAATAACGGTATATTGTGAAAATATTATGCATTTACAGACTCTGATTATTAACTTCTTGTGAAAAAAACCTAAGTCTTTCGCCATTTTAAGGAACTGTGACATGGAACCCTCGCTTGAAACCATTTCATAAATGTATACATGAACTACGCTTGACTCCCTGCTAAAATGTAATATTCATATTGATATAAGTAGTAGTGCTCGGAATAGTGCCATCATAGATAACTTTTAACCACAGAGATAAGTATATTGAAATGTTATACAACAACAACAAAAATCTTTGATTATTAGGATACAGTGAACATGAAAACTCTACAGAATGGAAGGTAAAAACTAAATTATAACTTCTACAGCGGATTCTTTATATATTGCGATATGAGTATTGAAACTATAACGGAAACCTTAGAAATTTCGATAAAAATACAATGTATTTAAACTACATAACCCTTGGTTTTTGTTGTTGCTGTTGTTGTTTTCAGGGCAGTTATTGTTTAAATCATCCCCTTCCTTGTAACTTACCTTGAAACGGATTTTAAAGAATGATAAGATGCTTAGCATGCTTTCAATTGAGCTTGTTAACAGATAGTTTGAACCATAATATAGTTATATTGTATTACTTCACACAGTATACCATTTATGCAAATCATAAGTCAAGTTGACATACTTTTATCCTGTAAGTATTTCTGACAGATCAGATCGACTTACCAACGGTTAAATCATTTAAAAGAAGCTGGCGCTGATTTATATAAATGATCTCATTCAGACCTATTAAAATGACCACGTTGGCTATTTATGAACTGGAATAGGTTTCAAAGTTGTATAATTCAATTATATCAGTCAATCTTATTGCAACTTGCGATATAGGATGACCTGTTACTGTTATTCATACAAAGCGAACACGTGTAAATAAAATTCAGTTTTAATTTTTACAATTAGGGATAACACATTGGTAAGTGATAACTGTAAAACTGCGATGACGTCAAAGTCACGACTACCAAACGATATTATATTCTTGTTTCTTGTACGATCTTCATTAAAACATGTTACGTGCATTAAAAGAAACAGTAGTCATTGCTTTGTTAGCAACTGCATATGGCAACGTATAGCAATGCACAAAACAAACTGCTGCAACATTATCTATACTTTGTTATATAGTAACAGTTTAAATTATTATTAAAAATAAAATTTATTTATTATTAAAATAAAACATTATTATGTGAAATGTTATCTTTATTTGATTCATTTGGATACAAAAACTGGACAACGTTTGTAGATTTGTAGAAAACAGTCTTATGGGGCTTTCAATGTACACTATAAAATCAAAGTGGGTGGGGTACCAGTTAATCTGTTTTCATTACAAAATGAATGCATATGCTGACAAGAAATTAGTAACATATGAAGAATGTGAATTAGATAAAAATTCATATCAGTTATGTGATAAGAGATAAAAAGATAAAAACAACCAAATAAGTCTCTGTATCCAAAGCTTTGACCTTGTGGCATTCAGCTGTATGTTTTTGAAGTTTTTGCTAAAGACAGTGCTGTAAAAATCATGTACATTAAATGATTATCGTGGCCTTACTATGAATTACCTTAAACAAAACAAGAAATATCTCTAAACTGAAAAGTTCAGAAACACTTGTAAGTATTTTTACAGTCACCAGGGACATAATACTTTGGGCTGTTCTAGTCAATTCCGTCGTATATCGACAGAAACTTAAACGACTTTGTAGTTTTCAGTGCAAATGATAATCATGTTGATTTTCTTTTATTCAAATACTCTTTCTTCTGCAGTTGGGCTCACAACATTTTACCTTCTGTTTTACTGTAGTTTCTTTTAGGAAAGAGCTTTACACATATTTTGTTTTACTCAAAAAGCTGACATTCCTCTTACTTCTTCATTTTTGAATATAGCATATATATGCATGTTGTTAATCAGTGCTAGTGTTACTATGTACACACTTTGAACAGACTGAAAAACTTATGCCACCTAAGTAAAAGATACGCAAAATGATATTATAGATTCTTCTCATATTATCACAAATTCTCATGATCGAACAATGAATGACCCTTCCTACAAATATAGACAATGATTTAATTGTGAATATGTAATAGAGCATAAGGTACTCTTTACTCAGAATCCCCCCCCCACCCCTTTATACTGATAACGAAATAGGAGTATGTCCTGTCGGTTATACATCTTTAAATTCCCCACTACCGTCTGTGAAATTTGGTGGAAAATGACATTGCTGTATAGAAGAAGATGCTGTTGGAACTTTTTTTTATATTTTAGGCTTTGCGGTTCTTATATTCAATGAAGCAGAATGGTTGAGCAATTTTAGAAAAGGGCAATATAAGGTACATTTCTGTCAAGTTTGGTTAAAAATTGCTAAGTGTTTTGGAGGAGAGGTCATTTGAAGCCAAATATTGACGAAAATCTATTGTTTTACCCCTGGGGGCCAATTTGTGTAATGAAGCGGAACCATTGGAGCAATTTTGATAGAGGGCTACTTAAGGAACATTTCTGTGAAATTTGGTGGAAAATAACTTTAGAGAGATGTTGTTTGCTGTTGTTGTTTTTTCTATTTTTAGCTTTTGTAGCCCTTATGTGCAATGTATCAAAAAAGCTTTGAGCAACTTTAGAACAAGGCAATATAAGAAACATTGCTGTCAAGTTTGGTTAAAAATGGTCCAGTGGTTTTGAAGAAGGTGTCATTTGAATTAAAGTGTTGACGACGGACGACGGATACAGGGCGAACTCAATACCTCATCATGAGCATTTGCTCAGGTGAGCTAAAAATCTATAGTAAGCATATTTCCACTTTCACCAATTTCAATACGCTCGTACCATTTACAGTTTTGTTCAAGTTTCATCTAAAATAATACATACACTTCAACTGTTCGAAGTACCATTTTCAAAAAGACATTTTTCTTCAGAGGAAGTATAGATTTGCTTTTCAAAACTTTTGACAAATGTGTATTTTGTAAACATACAATGTCAGGGTTTTGGTCTGTTAAAACTTAAAAACATCAACACGTTGTTTTATCATTCAAACAATAGCAAATGTAAGACAAGATTTTTTTTAGTAAGTCATATATAATATGGTTATATAATATTAGTTTAAAGTGCTATTCACTAAGTTTACTTAAACTCAAGCATGATAGGGATCTACAAATACAAAAAAAACAGTGATGAATCGGCCATTGATTAACAAAATTATACATACTAGTGCATATATCTATGTGTAACATACGTTTGCAATTAACATCAGAAAAATTAAACTAGTAGTGCAATGCCTCTTAGTGATTCACAGATATAAACAGGAATGTTTCTGATAGCTATTCGAAGTAAGGTTATACGTTTTAAAGCTTTAGCCACATTTCTTTACCCTAGCTGTCGTACATATTTCCTAGATATCACCAATGATTCTATACCTTTTGCAACAAAATTGTGACGGTACAACTAGAATTAGCTTGTCAGACTGTAGACACAATCGTTTCCGGACCATAAATTGCTCTCCTTATCATCTACCTACATGAAAACTTACTCATGTATTTCCAGCCAATCAAGGTTAATCAAACAATCAAATTTCAAAGCACAGTGTTATTATCTCAATGTTGTTACCTGTATGTTTCACAAGCAACTTTAAACTTACTAGCTGCGAATAGTCGAGCGCGCTGTCTCACGGACAGCTCTTGTTAAAGTAGTTATAAACAAAATACACGCACATACATTTGACCACTTTGTTAAGAAAGCCGCTGGATTCCCAAGTCCAAACAGGACCAATTCTACATCATATTAAAAGGATATATATTTTGTGTAAGGCATACATGTATAAATGAATTCAATATAGTTTGTCTAGGATATGAAATAATGAAATGAATATAAATCTTACTGTCCGATAAGTTCTTCATGCCGATGGTAATTTTGGCCGAAACTATTAATCTCTGGATGCTGTCTGAAACGTACTTACAGGAAAAGACACAGTGTCGGTAGTAAAAATGATTTAAAATCAAGATACAAATAACATAATCATTAATGCATGGAGTTAAGTAAAATGATTATTTCAAACCATTTTTTTTTAATTCTATTCAGGTCGTTATTAAATTCAGTATTCGGGCTTAGTAAAAACAAATATAATTAAGCTTAAAACGTGGGAGTGCAAAGCACAAATGAAAAGACACACGCGCTCCTTAAAATAAATATTATACTGCATGTACATTCACTTTAAACTGAACGTTATCATCTGATACTTTTGACGTTAAGTTCGCAACATCAGTACGGTGTAATGTCTTCTTTCTGCGCCGCATAGGAAGTGCTTTGGCCTAATGATGGTGTTATTGTCAATAATTTCACTGTTTCTTGGATCACATGGCCCAAATTTCCCGGGAGAGCCAATAGGCTTCCACCGTCCCGGAAATGTAACCATATAAAGGAAATAGCGTGACCTTGCGAACTGTTCTCCAAAGCACTGTCGTCTGCCAATTGCAAAGAGAATCCAACAGAAATAAAATTTAAACTCCTAGAAATACTTTAAACAAAACGTAGACACTGTAAGAAATTTCAGTTGAAACTGTACGATATTTTGTGATTCTGTCAGAAATTACCGTTGAAACTATAGGATAGCTAATTGTAACTTCGTTATATTAATTGATTAAAAACCTACAAAACAGAGAAAAAGAACGCTAAAGTGTTTCATTTTTAAGGCGTTCATTTCTAGTTTATTTTGCCACGAAATTGTTTAAAGTTGAGGCCTTTAGATATTTCATTCATCTGAACGTCTGTTATCACAACAGCCTCGACAGAACGGCAATTTGTGTGCGCCAACATGACTTTCAGGTGTCGAACGACAAATACAAGTACCGTGTTGTCGTGTTGACGGGTATGGAAATGTCGAGTTGGCGCCTCAAAAATGTCGTTCTGTCGTGGTGGCGTGTTGAAAAGGCGACAACACGCCAACAGGACCGAACTACAAATTTGCATGCCAATACGATGAATGTTACTTTTGTCATTCTGTCGCGTCTTCGTTTTTTTAAAATGACGGAAGTATGAACCAATTTTTATATTCTATCCAACTTTTGGGGTTAATCAGATGAAAACACAGTGAGGAAATTAGTTCACAGGAGTTGGCAGATGCTTGGTAGACATAGGACTGAGGTTTACAATGTATTTTATTTCTATATCTGAATTTGTTTACGAAATTGAGTACCGTAAACATAGCAGTTTTGACAAAATTGAGTACATAATACCAAATTTTGGGTGTAATCAATGCAAATAGACTTGATAAAGACACTAACCATGAATTTC
Organism: Cyclina sinensis; assembly: GCA_012932295.1. Lineage (NCBI taxonomy): Eukaryota > Metazoa > Mollusca > Bivalvia > Venerida > Veneridae > Cyclina > Cyclina sinensis. The sequence continues at coordinate 13,290,880 of JAAONU010000012.1, read as the reverse complement.
ATCGCACTCTGTCTTATCTAAATTGTGATCTGAATATCAAGTTTGCAACCTTCCACAAATATAAACTACAAAATGGAAGGTTAAATAGCTATTTTTAGCACTTAGCTAATCATTTTTTTTGGGGGGGAGGGGGGTGTTTGTTTGTTTGTTTTTTTTTGTTTTTTTTTAAATCTTGTCTTTTACTTGTCGGTTTGCAACAAAAAATGAGCTGTTAAAGTGAAAGGTATTCTAAAAGGATAATATTTCTCCTCTCTTAATTATCTTAAATTTTGAATTCGGCTTATCATTGACAAAATTACCGACAAAGTGCAAGCATTGCATGTTAACTTACCGCTTAACAACGATAGATTTTAATTATCGATAGTTTATCCGTTATCGGCTATACAAGAGGGTGCACGACAGTATAGTTGACAGATGAGGAGTGTCTGTTCCTTTAATTGATAGGTAACAACTATTTCCGTAAGATGACTAAACTTAATGAGCAAAGTGGAAATATAAGTGCTTAATTTTTTAGACAATGCATTTAAGTATATGATATGTTTAAAACATAAAAACAATTGTAATATTATTACTGAACATTTAAACTTAAACGCCTGTCTTTAATAATTGTTTACGCACAACCCTTTTAAATGGACTTTCACTAGTGTAAAAACAAAAGAGATTCGACTTATAAGGGGACTTCCTTAGGTGAAAATTAGATCTATAATATTACCATAGTTCCCTCGGCTATGTCATATCTTTCCAGATTGATATGCGCGTGCAAATGCGATCGCTCAATTTTGGAACAACAGTCATATACCTGTGAACTTCCATCTCCAAGGCCTCTAAATAAGGACAGTTAACCTTGTCAGAATGTGAAGGTAGAGGATCTTTACCAATTGCTACGTCGACTCTTTTGAATACTTTATCTTGGTGTTCTAGGTTGTTGACCAAATACAAAATTGTACTTGACAGTACAGACAAAGTGGTTAATATTCCTTAAAAAGAAAAAAAACAATGTTTTTACAAATATACCAGTACTGTTTATGGTTATATTTACATGATGAAATAAATGTCATTATTTTTACTTTATTGATACCTTTAGTGCCTTTACAATGAAAATTATTTTCCACTCTTTATATAAATAGGTGTTTTGTTTTGTATTTCTTGAAAAAAAATCATTTAAAAGAAGAAGATTTTACTGTGACAAATTTGACAACATTTAGAATCTACTTGGATATTAGGTCATCTAATGTTATCGCCCAAAGAAGGGCGTTGTTTAAATAAATCAAGTTTTCTTAATATACTAATGCCCAGAATAACTCATGGCTTATTCGTAAATCAAAGTTTTAAATTTAAATTTTCTATCTCCCTAATGAAATGAGTAGTAAAGATGCCGGCAATGTAATTCAACTTACCAGCATGAAATGTTTCTTGTACAGCGCAAATTATTCTTTCATCTGTAAATATCACCTCTTGATCTTCTTCGATAGACTTTTTTCTGTAGTTCTAATAGACAATCTACAAGGTCCCATGTTTCACCATATGTCTTCTAATTAAAAAGAAGGAAAAGAGGTAGAGAAATAAGAATATTTCACAATCAGTGTTCAAGGAAATTTATACGAGCGTAGCGCTTGACGATCCCAATATTTCTGAAACTTGGGGGTTCCAACACAAGTATCAAGTTTTTCCTGTGCATCTTTCATGTATTTGAATTTGGCCTTAATTTCCTGAGCATGTCGCAGAAATGGAAATATAGTGATAAGATTGTTTACTGTTTGATTCACGAAGTAATTTACACCCTCGAAATAGTCCCAAAACATGTTCACATCTTTATCGTCATCGGCGAGAACCTCTCCACTCAGCTGAAATATTTGCAAAACATCGCATTTGATAATGGTCTTTTGTCCACTGTGCACAGTTAGGGACAGAAAGAGATTACGAGTTAAAAGTACTTTGACCTGAATATTCTATTTACGCTTTTCAGCAGTGTTTATAAAGTTAGCCTCTTGATCCAGTGGAGGACCTATTCAAGACATAAACGTACTAGTGTCATATCGACAAACTTTATCACAGTAAGATTAAAAACTTTATCACAGTAAAATTAAAAACTTTATCACAGAAAAATCGGTGTAGTTCAAGTGACAATACAATAATCAAAGCGCTGAACACTGGGGCGATGGGGATTTTTTTATAAAACGTGATCACTAAAAAGAGTCCAAAAAGTACTATTCAGGTGACTTTAAAATAATCAAAGCGCTTAATCGCTAGCGCGATGGTGTTTTTTTATGATGAACTTTATTTTCAACATTGTATTTTCCTAAGTTACAATCCTTTAGCTTCTCCAAGAATCTACTGTTTAAATGAGACGATAATGAATGGCAATATACGAGTGAAGAATTTGTCACTCTAAAGAAAAGTAAAGTGCAACTGTTGTCATAATATATGATCAAATACCCCTACCAAGGTGTGTCCCCTTTTACCCAAGATTCTGGATCCAGCTGACTATTTTTACCTGCGCGTTCCGCCGTTAAAAGTTTAGCTCGCGAATGAGTTGAAACGGGGGCAGAGTACAAGACACATAAAGATCCATACGTTTATAAAATTCGATCTGTTTTGTCCATGAAGGTTTAATTATAAACACGTACACAATCAGACTGAACTGGTACATATAATTGGGCAGGATGAATTTCTAGAGTTCGGTTGAGAGCTGAGTTCAGTGATATAAAACATTTTTAGAGCAGAGATATGAATAATAGGGACAGAAAGTAAAAGGGAGAGTTCAAGATGTGGAATAGTTTCATATGCTTTTGAAAACTCCAGTATCATCGGATGACATCTGTCTGATAGTTTTTTGGAGTATCCAGAACGAAAGCTGTAATTAAAGTTTGTTACGATTTTGTTTCTTGCTAGTAATTAAACAGACCTTAACTCGCTGTTATGTTCTTCCTCAAACCCCTAAAGAAACCACTTCCACGTATTATCACCGGGAAAGAATTCACTAGATTTTATTGCATTTCACTTGGTTCCTTTCCATCAAATGTTCAGTACATACTTAAAACTCACCAGACTATAGTCTTATTAAAATATCCTTATATTATTTTATTCATCTCATTTAAAATTGTTTACAAGTAAAAAAAATCCGGTTTTTCTAATTAGAATCTATCACTATCAGCCATGATTCTGAATTCACAAGCTGGACTATTTTTTATTAAAGTTATTTGATGAAAATTGTTTAAATGATTGACGGGACACTACATGACTTGTGTATGTTAATTTGGTACAGAAACTTGATACTCGTATAAAACGTTCGATGGATTGTCTGTTTCTTATGAAGACCTGAAAATGGTCATGAAACTTTTTCCTACTCCACTTAGACAATTATGATCAAATGTGTTGTTGATATACTTAAATCAAGAGGGACATGATGGCTCACCTGAGTCTCATTGCTCATGTTACAAGTATCATTATTGGTTGTCATGGGTGTTCGTTGTTCGCAAGTTTGAATAAGTTTGCAGTAAGTTTGAAGACTCTGAGTGTAATGGTATTCAAATTTTTTAGCAGAAATAATTTTATTCTACAGGTCCCAGTGAACCTGACCTTTGACCTACAGACCCCAAAAACAATAGGGTTCTTCTAATATAATTACCCTATGAAGTTTGAAGGTTCTGGATGTAATGGTGCTCCAGTTACTGAGCAGAAAAAGATTTCACTCTACAGGTCCCTGTGACCTTGACTTTTGACCTACTGACCCCAAAAATGATAGGGTTCGTTCTTTTACTGAGTTAAGACAATCATCCTATGAAGTTTGAAGGCTCTGGGTATAATAGTACTCCAGTTACTGAGCAGAAACAGTTTTCACTCTAGAGGTCCCTGTGAACTTAACCTTTGACCTATGCACCCTAAAAACAATAGGGTTCTTCTAATACAATTATCCTATAAAGTTTGAAGGCTCTGGGTGTAATGGTACTACAGTTACTCTGCAGAAAAACTTTTCACTCTACAGGTCCCTGTGACCTTAACCTTTGACATACTAGCCCCAAAAACAATATGGTTCTTATATGTAGTAAAAGCAATCATCCTATGAGGTTTCAGGCTCTTGGTGAAATGGTACTCCTGTTATTGAGTGGAAATGGTTTTCACTCCAGAGGTCCCTCTGACCCTGACCTTTGACCTACTGACCCAAAAAACAAAAAGGGTTTTTTTTCTACTCAATAAGGGCAATAACCCTGTGGAGTTTGAAGGCCTTAGGTCAACTGATATTCAAGTTATTGAAAGGAAAAGAAGTTTGACAGACAGACAAACAGACACCCATGGACAGGGCAAAAACAATATGTCTCCATCAGAAGGGCGGGGTTGGGGGGTAAACATAACAACATTACAAACAATTGAAGGCCAACCCTTGGTGTTTCAGAGCAGCAGATTTTTTAAGTTTTCCTGAGCTAAAAATAAGTTAAGCAGGTTTGAAAGTTGATTCTATTTATCCAAGTGAAATGAAATGGAAGGAAAACAAAGGTACCTGCCACTGAACAAATATATAAGCAACAATTACACTTAGGCTGTTATTGAATAACGTTGATACCAAAGGAGAATTCTATCACTGAAAGACAGAGTGGTCGGTACAGAAAATTCACAGATGTGTCATTTTCTTATATGTCTTCCATCTGCAACAAAAAATGCCACACATCACCTCCTCGTGCTACGTATCAGCCGTCTGATGGTTAGTAGAGGTACCATGGCCCCAATCCTCATGAGGAGCACGTTGAAGGTCACGTATGTTGTTAATGTTCTGTAATCTTACGACCTAGGACGCATTACAGACGTTAAGCTGGTGAAAGATTTGGCGATTTTGCAGCCCCGTGTATGCCTTTCAATATGTCTCCGCATTAAGGTTATCTGGAAATGCTACAAGTTTGATCTTGCCATTATAGTAATTTAACCCCACACCATGCAGTTAATGCCCAATATCGTTCAAGTATGAAGTTTCCGGAGTTTAGCCTTTCACACCTTCTCCACACAATCCTACCATCAGCAAAGGATAGGTTAAAGTGAGATTCATCGGAAACAGTCCACTGTTTAGGGAGTCCAGCCCTGATGAATCCGAGCCAACTGAATACCTGCATGGCGACTTCTAGCCATCAACAGCATTCCGACATAAGGCCAACGTCCACGAAGCCATACAGCCGTATTCGTGATGGTCATGTCACAAACTCTTGTTCCGGTTGTATACCTTAGATGAGCAGCTAGTTGGATAGACATGAACCTGATGGCGTCACTACATAGCGATCCTCTATGCAGTCTGTCAGACCATTGCCTGTCAGAGACGTTATCTGTCAACTAGAACCTAGTCTGGGCGGCTAATGGTAGACTCGTGTACATTAAAATGACGAGCTATCTCTCTTGCCGTTATCCCAGCAAGCATTCCACTGACCCTTTGACATCAGTCTAGCGTCATTTGACGCACCAATTGGTTTTCAGTTGAAATTTGTACGTTTTTTTTTTTTTGTTTGTTTGTTGTTGTTTTTTTAGGGGGGGACTGTTTTGTTTAGATTTTTTGTTTCAGTAATTGCGATGTATATATGATACGACCATTTTCAATTAAAAGGGTTTCTTGTATTAATTTTCAATCGTATTTTATTTAGGGAAGAAAGTCCTCTATGCAAACAGTGAAGACCCTGATCAGATGCCGCATATTGTGGAGTCTCATCTGGGTCTGAACTGTTTGCCTAATTAGGTCTACTTTAGTAGACGCTAGGCATAAATGGGTTAAGACTTGGTACAGAAGTAGGTATCAAAAACATGACATGACCACATAACTGATTCATAGACTGTCACAAATTTAACAACATGGATCAATAAACTCAATTTCTTTGAGACTTGAGAAAGGCTAAAATGTAAGAATCCAAACAAGATGAAACAGTATACAAATCCATAGATTTTATTGTTGTTCAATAATCATATCGAATAATTTATACAAATCCGTCATATAAATTCTTAAAGAATGGCTTTGTTTACTTTAAAGTCTCGTAAAGAGAACATAACTTATAATTAACAAAATCCGACATAAAGGTTTCACAATGAGACAATGAGAACTACTATAAATTACTGTTGAACAATGGGAAAATGATGCTGATATAGAATGAACAGTGTGTGAGAGTGGTTAGTATGTTAGTATGAATAGACTGATCTGTACAAAGATTTGTTCATGAAAAAAAAAAAAAAAAAAACAGAATTAGGCAGGTCAGTATAGAAAGGCAATGTGGTTCTCAATACTTAAAACTGTTGCCTCGTTACCAACAATCTTAGGCAAGAGAATTTTAGAAAATAATCAAGACTTCGCCAGATTTTTATATTTCAGAAGATCAACACCTCAAGGTACTTACCCAGATGAAAAATACATGTTTATATCAAACTTACCATGCACAAAATGCTTTATCTAAAACACGTAAAGTACTTAGAGATTACAGACAAATTGTATATTTTTCCCATGGCAACATTATCCCACTGTTTCTCAGATATACAACAGTTTTAAGAAACATGACATGTAAACTTCAAAAATAAATCTGAACAAAATATCAACTAAAAACTTAAACATCATCATACTCTTTAACAGATCAATACATAAACTGGCCCATGTTAATTGTTCATGCACAGTGGATACATTCTGTCTTTTCTGCAAAAAAAAAAAATAAATACAAAGTTGCAGACCCTGTGTTTTATTCCTGATGAATTTTACCATGTCTGAAAAAGAACAAATGACTTTGACCTGCAAACAGATGGAATGAAATCTTGACTGTTTTAATAACATACTAGACATGTTTAAAAGCATCTTTTGTGTAAAACAATAGAGAAATGAGGTAAGAGATAAAGTGATAAATCTTTGCCAAAGAATCTAACCTTTGTAATTAAATATCACTGTCCTAAGAAAACTAAATTAACTATTCCCATTTTCAATAATTCAGCCAAAATTTCATAATACCTCTAAGCATTTTTAGATACATTTGCTTCAAATGAAGTTTTGTGTTTTACTAGAATACCACTTCTTGTCTGATAAGAAAATGAATTATCACTTTTATAATGCAGTTGTAATTCTCTACAGATGGTTGTTGCATGTTGCTTTAAAGGTATGTTTGTTTTTGTTTTTTTATCTTTAAAAGATGACAAATCTTTTAAGAACATTGGTCAATTATTCAATTCAATTTCAAATACAGAGCCAGCTGTATATAAACAACCCAATCTTTCTGCGGCCATTTGAATATGTATAAATATAATATGTTTTACCTTTCCTCTCTGACTTCAAAGCCAAGAAGACCATTAAAGGTATGTCTTTGCCTACCTTAGATCAAATAAAATCTTTCTAATACTTTCTGACTGTAAGAGAAACTGTGTTCTAAGTATCTGTTTTTATCCATTGCATAACCAAAAATAACTTCATTCTGAACCATATACATTTACTTACAGGGTTGTTTTACACATACAAATATCATAGTGTATTGTCAAGAAAACTTCCTTATAAAACACTAACAGAAGTCTCCTTCCTAATAGGTAATACTGGAAAGATAACACTTTTAAAATCCTGTTTCAGCCTTTAGCCAAAAAATAAATTTATGAAAAAGGAACGGTAAGTAAGATTATTACTAGACCATGACAGGAACATCATCACTAAGTGAAACAAAATGATTTAAGGAGAATATTTTTAAAATGAACACTAAGTCACCAAAACAGCTCACCAGGACAACTGTTCGCTTAGGTATGCTATTAATGTAAAATCTGTCATATCAGTTACAATAAAATTACAAAGAAATACTTCATCTAAAATTATATAATATGACTCATGTTCTCATGACAAACTCAATTAAATTCAGCATTCATACCAAATCATGACTGATAGATCGTTTACCCATCAAATGTTCCTCATGTATACATGTATGACAAAAATATACATTAAACAGACTACAAATGATATACTATAAACCATGATGGTGTGATAGCACACGTTTTGCTTTTTTTTTCATGTATTTACATTGATAAATAGAGAATAAATAAGTCCCATATGAAGACAAATCGCTTTAAATTAACTCATAATATGATGTAATTATACAATTTTTCATAGTCTGTCAAAATCAGTCAACTATAAAAAATTTATACCCAATGGAAATACAAAATATGAAACTTAGAGATGCCCAAAATAGAATTTAAAAATAAAATAATTATTAAAAAAAAAAAACAATAAAAAAACAGGAATACAAATATTCTATATAAAAAATTGCAACTTGAAGAGTTTTTTCTTCTTTCCTGACAATGTTTACAATTCATGGTAAATGACAAAAGCATTTCTTATGGGAGTCCTTTTTATTCATTTAAGGTTTTACATCAGAACACATCAATTAACCAATTTTAAAGTAGTTCAAAATAGTTCAAGCTGAATTATCATTGGTTCAAGTAGGAATCTTTTTCTTTCGTATCATGTATTTCCAATTAATTAAGTTACATCATTTCTGCAGTGTTCTTAATTCATGCAATTTATTAGTCAAAACAATGAAAACTGAATGTTTTTTATGACCTAAGAGAGTTTTCACATAAAAGCCTAAGTAAATTACTACTTTACTACACAGATGTAAAGAATTTTTGGAATTTGACGAAGCTGGACCAATATCTAAGGTCAGTTTTTATCATAAAATGCAACGACTGTATTGCTGTTCTTACAGAAAGTTTTGATTTAAGAGATCATGTTTTTAACAGTCCCACAAGGGACAATTCTTTTACACTTTTAACACACCTCAGCAGTTTTGGCAAAAAATATACTCTTGCAGCCGAGTTAAATATAAAGCATGTGATTTGTCAAAATGATGATCTGACTGATGAATAAAATGAAACATTGGACTGGAAATGTTATAGGAAATGGTCTTTGCATGTCACAGATAAAATGAGGTAGGATCACTAAAAAGACCTAATGATAAAAAAATGTACTTACTTCATATATAAAGAACACAAGTTATGTCTCTTCCAAAATAAAGTGATTTGTAAATATGCATATAACAATGAACAGATCTAGAATCAAAAAACGGTTTAGAAAGCAGTAATGACAATGTATACAGATAACTGAAGGAAAGTTCTAAATAATCATTGCTTAATGCACAATAAACCTCACACTATGGTAATCTTTCACACACATGACCTACCACACGAGAAAAAGGGCACTCGGACATAATTTTTCGAAATTGACCTTTTTACTTACTTTGAAAGAATGATATCCCAGGATGATTATCTGAAAATTTAAGCCTCCTGTATAGAACAGATACAACATTATATCACGTTAAAGAGGAACATAACACACAAAATTGATATTGCTTACAATAACGTCATATACAGAAATTTGACGTCCGATTCTATCTAAGTTCTGGTTGGCATTAAATCAATATGGTAGATTTCAAATATTTCAATTTTAACTCTTTCATTGTAAAATTATGTGCCTTTTCAATGTATACAACCTTTTTACAAAACTATAAACGCTATCTATCAACATTGCGTTTTATGCAGGTAATATCATTTTTATATAAGAAAGAACTGTCTCCAAAAACTGTAGCCATGGCAATGGTCATCAAGAAATCTGATACAAAATGACATAAAAAATGAAGGGCAATATTCGTGCTATCATTTTTATACTTGAAATTTGTGTTTGAAAAGTATGAAAAAGTTTGTCGTTTCACGCTGATTTTCAATTCAGTTTATTTCAACTGTAAAACAAATGTCTGGTGCCCATTTTCACGTGTCGTCAGTCATATATATGAATGAAAGACTTTGATCTTAATCATCTTCAGTTTGTCCAACCTTAGAACCTTATACATAATACCTGAAATAACTCTTCTTTAAAACATGATTAACAAAATCAGTTCTGGATCTGTTGCTTACAAAATTATCAGTCAGAAATAAGGAAATAAATTAAACCTTCTCTCAATGTCACAATAGTTGTTTTTTTATTCTAGCATGTATTTTTTCAATTTCAAAATAATAAAAAAATTAGATATGAACCCTAGATCCAGTTATATTTTACAGGATATAGAAATAATAGGATCACTTTGGTGCCAGAATGATTGTACCACTTATTTCAACCAACAACCACATTTATTAAGTATATTTTCTCCAGTGACCTAACACCTGCCATTCAAACAAAAATATGTGCAAACGAGAGAAAACAACGAAAATTAAGATTTCAATTTTACATAAAAGAACAATTATCATTGTTCACTGGACAAAGGAAGTTTTGAATTTATAATAAAATTTACTTAATTTCAAACAGTTTTAATATATTTTAACTTTTTGAAGGAAAAAAAAAACAAACAAAAAAATGAACAAATGCCACAGTAAACTTAAATATTACACTTCATAACTACTAAACATTTTTGTACGCCTCCAACATCTTTTCTTGTTTTCATCATACACATAAACAGACCAAGTATCAACATTCACAATAACTAACAAATACTTAACATTTCTAATATTTCTTAAATAGGCCCAAAAAAGCACAATACCGATTTCAAAATACATTTATATATAATCATATAGACACTTATAAGCACCTTTTTTATATATGTACATTGCAATTTTTCGAAAAATTTACAAACTTCACTTGCAGTAAAGTAACATAGTCATATGCAAATAAATATGACAAGCAGTTAAATGCAGAACGGTGACCTGAATCAAGAGATACTCCCTTCTAATATTTCTAAAGAGGGAAGAAAGATAAAAGAAGAAATCTTATTATAACCTTTTACTTTTTTCAACAAACAACATGATTACAAAATCATTTTTTTGTTCTTAATATTCCCAATCAAAAGGAAATTTAAAAAAATAATAATAAACTTTTTGCATCAAGTTATTAATCTGAGAAAATATTCCTGGTTGAAAAATAATTTCACTTCAACTTAGAAAAAGAGATCATTAAAACAGCCAAGTATTTACACAAATGAATTTCACTTTCATAGAGCAAAAATAAGAAGACCCAAATTCTTTTATATAATTTGACAAAAAGTTTAACTTCCAGGAAATAAACCCAACCCAACTGCTTAGTATTTCACTTCCTGTGATTGAGAAATTGTTTCCATTTACAGAAAATAAAACATTTTCACTTTCAATGAATTAATAAAAAGCATTACAGATGCAGCAAGGTCATCTTATACTGAAATCTTTTTGTGTCCATGTTTAGCTGGATAAATGCTAAATGAAGTAAAACTCTAAATTGAAAGAAGCTAAAGTGAAACTTTTCTTTCTTATCTTCATACAGATAACAAAAAACCCAAACAATTTTGAAATTCAACATGGACAGGCAATACTAGTCAGCATTGTGATTGTAACATCAAGCATGGAAATGGTGACAAAAATGTGGTCCCTTATTTCATCATCTCTATTCTTATTCATCAACTGGACAGTCAAAATCTCAGGTGAAAGTTTTAAATAAACATTTAAAAAAAAATGTTTGTCAAAGATCTTAACAAGGTCTATATTTTAACATAAAATACCCGAACAACAAATGAAATAGCACTGTCACTCCTGTGAAATGTAAAATTTTGCAAAAATAATACCTTAGCACAGATACTGAAAACAGTAAGAAACACCCTCCTGGTGAATAAAGCTGAGTTTACCACACACAAAAAATGCACAGTAAATTATCGAAATTGCAAAAATTGCATTCATTTTTGGTAGTGGAACCTACAAGGCTTAGCAAGAGAAACTGTTTTGTTTAAAGCCTTTGCAGTAGCTAAACCTTGTAGTCACTGTAAGTTCTTCACCACTTTATACACTACAGAGGCCTTCATCATAAACCGAACCGTTCTTTGATCAGAGACATAAGCTTTTTCTTTCCTTTATACACCAGCTTCATGCTTTCAATTAGCTGTGTGAACTGCATATGCCCATCGTGGGCAAGAAGGAATGTTTCCCGAGCTTTGCTCAGGAAGTCAATGAAATCACTGTAATGGCGTGGACTAATATGGGTTAGTTTTGAATGAGTCGTATTGATATAAGCACAAATGGTTGCCTCCATAAGCTGTCTTAATGGCTGTTTATCGTATGACAATAATTTCACAGCCCGACGTTTTCCGTCTGTGTTTGCGAGCCCTGGGGCTGAGAGTGTGCATCGACGTAAGATGTCTGATAACACTGTGGCACATTGCACATTTTTAACAAGGAGAGGTATCATATTGCTCAGTTCTACCCTTCCAAGTGAATGACTTAGAGCACATGCCCAGTGAATATCATTGATCGCTGTGTGAGTGTCTTGATTGTAGGCTAAATGAAGATTCTTCATTGCAAGTAAGGACAACTTGTATGCCCTGTTAGGGTAGCCTCTGTGTTCCATGTACCTTGCTATGGTGAATAAATGACTTGAATTCATTATGTGTGAGGCTGCGTCCACTACTATCTGATACGCTGTTTCAAATGCAATTGCGTCTTTTTCACACAAAGTGAGAGCACACAGAGCACAGTTCTGGGGATCTTTAGTAGCACATTGAAGGGCGAGAGACCTTGCACATTTGGCAAGTTCCTCTTGCTGGGAAAAGTTCAAGTTTAGCTGTATCATTGTTGCTGGAGTCATTATTGTAGTGGCAACCATACCTGCAATGCAATGTTTTCACACTGAAAGTATGTGAGGAAAAGAAACGTATGTTGAGAAGATTTACTGGGTCAAGATTTATTTACTCAGAAACTGTTTCAGTCTATTTAATTCTAGAAACCCAACTTAAGTAAACCTGAAAAGAAATTTCAATAGGTTAATCAACCTTATTAATCCCTTACAAAACAAATCTATCACTAAAAGCATTAAGTTACAGAAGTACTGAAAATATAAATAGATCTTAAATCTGTCTTAAAAATGATGACATACCAGTTGCCTCAATTGGCTGGAACAGTGTGTACCAATTCTGCATAATGGACATCAATGCCTGGAGTCCCACCTCCGTTGCACACGTCACCAACCAGCGCACCATTCCTTGTCTCCTCCAATTCATAGTCATCAGAGTCATTCGCATCACTTGCAAACCAAGTTCGTAAGCTGCCTTTAGGGCAGGCAGGTGTTTAGGGCTGTCTGGGGGCGTGGCAATCTTGAAGGCATCCTGGGCCAACTTGAAGAGCTGTGAGGAGCTATGGATGTGTCGTTGAGCTGCTTCTAATACTGTTTGCAATCTTGATGGAGAGCCTGCAGATAAAACAGCAAATTTTTTTTTAATGGAAAACAATCCAAGGATAATAAAATGCATAAACTACATCATAATTATGAATGACTGTAGACGTCAAATAATTCCTTCTCCATCCTCTCATTATCAAGAAACAGACTGCACCTTGTTTTCTCAAAATATTATTGTGAAATATAGGCAGACTTGCTAAATATCTATGTCTAAAGCAATGTTCACAAAGTACCTTAATATACTCTCTACTGACACTCCTTATTGTATGTATTTCTGTCTGACACTCTGAAAGTTTTGTCAACTGAAGAATTATCACGTCAATATAAACAAAAGTGGTCACTAACAACTGCTAAAAATCTGGTTTGTATGGGGTCTATTCTTGAGATCTCATCATAATACAAACATATTTATATCATGTTTACTCTTCCCTTTTCCAGCACACTGACAACTATCATGTAGCTTTAAATTTTAATGCAAATGACCCCACAGTGCTTCATTAGATAAGCAAAAATTGAACTTTTATCAGTAAATATTACTGTTACCTTTAGCTGCATTCAGAAGGGTACATGCCAGTTCACACTGCTGCCCCTCTACATGCCCCAGAATAAACCAGCGTGGAAACCTGGACAGAACCACAGACCCAACATTGTTCAGGCCATCATCAAGCTCCTCTGTGTTCTCTAATACTGGTAATCTACAAAAACATGGGTTAAATTGAAAGTAAGGAATATACAACAAACTGATAATGGTGGCATCTTTCAATCTATTTTTAACTCTGTTTGCAAGAATTTTTTGAGTTAACATCAGATTGTGCAATATGTCAGAACTAATTCTACATAGCTGTCAATTAACTGTTAGACTGATTGACAATGTTAAGGACCAAATAGCTAACAAACCTTAGTGCTCGCAGTCCAACCCTATATGCAAGGTCTTCATCATGAGGCAGTAAGCTGTTGAACAAATATTTGGCAAAAGTATGCATAGGATAGCTCTCTGTGTGGATGCCCATACCCAGTCCACTTGTGGGTCCACCTGAAATACAACAGTATTATATTATTCTCCTAAACATTTTAAACTGACTAAGGTAATGCATGGAAAATACCAACTCGGTTCAAATAACACGTTCTTTTAAAACCAAGTTCATTATTATACCTTTGAATTTCATTGAAAAAAACAAAACAAAAACGAAACAAAAAATTCAACACAGTAATGCCCCTAGCTACACTCTTGACTATTAACAATAAGATAAACCATGTAGAACCGTACAGTTATGAATTTGTGTATTATTCTCCAAACTTGCTTTTCTGTTGCTTGTATAAAACTTGCCACACTTCTTATATCAGTTTTTTTTTTTTTGCTGCTGAATTTTTTTTTTTTTTACATCATCACAGGCACATCTAAATACTTGAAATAAATTTCAACATTTCTCAATCTAAGGACAAATAGCAATTCAAAAGTGGTGAAATTATAAATTCAATGAAGATACTAATTTTGTCTCACAATAACAACATATATCACTTAAAAGCCCAATTACACCTTAAGAGACGTATGCTGAAATATAGAGACTGTATGATAAATTACCATCTAGCATTTGAACACATTGTCGGCACAACACTTTAACAAGTCTGCTATCAAGATCCAAAGCTTGTAGTTTGGACAGCAGTTTTTCCTCTTGTTTACAAGTCTTCTCCTGGGCGTACAGACCTGTCGGCATGTTACGTTGCTGGTCAAGACCTGGAAATAATGTATTAATGTGTTAACTGTCTTATGGTAAATTCCCTGTTGCAGTTCCAAAGACCAACCCTTATATTCCATTAGCTACAGCCATATACAGATTCTTGCTGGTCACAAAAATGTCTCATTTTACCATACAGCAACCTCAGCACCATGGACCCTGCGGCCTTCATGCACACAATATACTTTTCTGGCATCTTTCGTAAAACTTCTACTTATTTTTTATTTTATTTATTTTTTTTTTTTTTTTTTTTAAATATGTAAACCTCAGACTAACCCTCTACTATAAAATATGTAAGAGATTTTTTTATTAAAGCAAAGTGGAAGAAATAAGATCAAAGCAACATTGGTAAATTTAGAAGTTTTGTTTATTTTTCCTTTACATTTTTGCTTATCTTTTCTCCTTAAAAAAGGTTGGTGTGAAAAATTTAACATACCTATAAGAGCAACTTCTAATGCTAGCGTCAGGTAAGACTCGCTGTTGTCACAGTGACCAGGTATTACTTTATGAATGTATCTGTCTGGTAAGCAGCTTGAACCATTCTCATTGAAAAACAAACGACTGCTCAGAGGATCTGGAAACAGAAAATATCACTAAATAAAATTCAGTCTTTACAGATGTCAAAAGTTAGGACAAGATTGTGTACAGAAATGACTGAATACCGTACATCTCAAGTAATTTCTTTACAGCAAAAACAAAACCGCTAAGTGCTTTTACGTACTGATAATCATGTGCTTATCTAAAGACAAAATAAAACACAGTAGGCTAAAAAAAGTTATACCTAAATTCTTTGGACACTCCTCCTGAGCTTTAGAAGCCTCAAGCAGTGTGTCAAAGAGTACACTGACTGGGTCTAGAGGATGGCCTACCCAGGCCTCCATATTTGTCTGAACAAGGAATGAAGTCCCTGACCCTCGACTAGTACTTGGCATACCTTAAAACAAAATAGCAAATTTACATTCATCATGTTAACTAAATATAACAGAATTTACAGCTAAATAAAAAGCATACCGGTAATAAAGCCCAATATTACACATACTGGTTCGCGACCTATAACCGGACGTTTTTATAACTTTTGTTACAAAAGCTTTAAATCTGTATACATTATAGGCTAGATTTTTTACCTGCAGGAAGTTAGGTTCAAGGTCTCTCTGACTTCATGGGAATTTCTTATTTCTTAATATAGAACACATGTTTTGAGGCCCTGACATAGGGTCATTAAATTGTGTCAATTTTGCTTAAAGCTGTACCATGTTTCCGGACGGTCCGTCAACATTCATCGAAGTTGCATTCTATAAGATAATTGACATTTTACTGTAAATGATCAATTGATTAAACAGTATAAATCAATATTTATTTGCTATTCTGGTATATACATAGAAAATATGTATAAAACCAAGCTGTGCCGTTACTGAAACTTGTGCGGTAACAGACAACAGTTTCTGAATTGTTCTAGTTATTTTATTAATCACATGTCTTCCAGTTCGACATTGACACATTTTCATGTTTGTTTTTGGAAATGTTCGTCTGCGAAACATGTTCTTACATTTGACCCCTTTCTCAAATTTCCAGGCCACAGTAAAATATTTGCGCATGCGCATTGCGTGATATGTAACTTCCCCCGCGATCAGGCAACAGGTCAAATGGCACACAAATGTAAATATTGCATTTTCGACAAATATACTTACAAATTGTTGACGTTGTTGATTATAGTTACTTCAAAATCAAGCGCCTGAGTGATCGACAACAAATGACCAAAGTAAACAACGAAATAAAGTGTTTACGCGGGTGTCCGGATTGTAGGACGTCCGACTTTATAGGTTGCGAACCAGTATAGCTTTCAGTTTTATCAAGCTGGACATATTTCTGGTGGAAGCAATTCCGAGGAGGGGATAGTAAAATTTATAAGAAACTTGAGATATAACTTCAGATCTTTATCTTGTGCCATTTAATGTCAAGTGCTGAAGTGTTGAAAGTCTTCCAAAAATACATTTACACCTATGATTAATTTTCATTATTTCCATTATAAGAATAATTATAATTATCAATACATCATATCACTGCTATTTTTATTAAAGTTTTAATTATGAAGACAGGTATAGTAAAACTGAATTCCTATGTGTGGTGTTACATCAGACACTACTGCCAACAAAATGCAATGAGCATTCATTATCTTATAAAACTGTCATAATTTTCCAGGTGAGTCAGAAAAAGATCAATACAGTGTTTGTCTAACCTTCCATTTCTATTTGATGTTTCTTGTGATTTATCATCTGCTGGTGTTTCAATGTTTGAACAATTACAACAGCCAATCGTAAACCTTCATTGCTGTAACCATGGGAGCGCAATGCATCTACTCTTGCACACGCTGTAGGCAAATGCTCTGAAAAGGTACCAAATGAAGAAATAATAAAAGGTGTCTAACATGATACACTGGATTTTGTAATAGCAAATATTTAAAACTCCCTTGTTCAAAGAATGATTTTGTGAAATGTCCAAATACTAGTACAAAATAAAGTGAAACTACATCATTTCAATACTCAACTGTGCAACAAAATGTTCTTTAAAATGATGCTTTTTTTTCACAGTTTTTTTTTTTTATTCAGCATCAACTGTTTTTTTCAAAATTCCAGTATTCTTTATATTTCTTACCATGCCAGAGTGGGATACCCCGACTGTCAAACATGTCTGTATCTTTGTCTGCCTCATCAATATCAAGGTCATGCCTCAGTATTAACTGCAGGTGCTTGTCACCCCATGTCAGCTTGCTGGCCTCCAGGGCACGCTGAAATATGGTTCGTGCTCGGACTGGCTGGGGATTCAGGGCAGCACCTGTTTGAAGAAATTACAGTCATTCTATTCAATTCTTCTTTTTCTTTGTTTTGTTTCTATGATTACTTTAACAGACAAGATAAATGTAAAACAGTGGGACTGCAAACATGAAACAAAGACAGGTTTGTTTGCTTATTTTTTTTTTTTTCTTTGATTTTTTTTAAAGCAAAGACCATGTTTTGGGATGGGCACAGAAACTGCAAAATTAACAGTAGACAAACGTGAAGAAGGAATTTCCACTGTGTTTAATCAGTTTTCCACAATACACCAATCCTTGTTCCATTTAAATTATCATCGAATTAGCACATAAACTGTTTTGTAAGATTATAATTTACAATATGAATATTCAGATAATTTCAAATGTGAATTCACTTCACGTTTATATAAACTCTCAACATTATTTTGTAGTTTGAAGATGTGTAACATGAAGAGTATGCATTACAATGTATCTCTATGTCCTCTTTGACTGACTGACTCAAAAAGATTGAAAACAAAAACTTTTTTTCAGATGGCTAATTCAATTAAATATTTCTTCCAACCTTAATTTCAGTGTATCGGTTATCTTTCTTATCTAAGTGAATGGCTTTTATTTCTTAGTAAAAACTCACTTCCTTTTGGTTTAACAAACTTTTACTTTTTCTTTACAAGTATACGTTTTTGATGTTTTTCCTTCTCAAATCCCTGTAGGTTGTTTAGTACACATAAAATCTTGTATTTGAAACCAAAGACATTTCTATGCCTGTCCAATCGTGAATGATTTACTGACGTTAGTTCAATTATCTCAGAATAAACACATTACCTCACTTCAAAGCCCTATTACCACATGATAGGTAGCTGATAAATAAAATGACCAAATCAATTTATCACTTTGCTTCCTGCAAAGATGTCTCTTCAGTAAACAAGAATAACTACATGCTTAACCTTCAATCCTTTTTTAGACAAATTTTACCCATTCTTTACTCGGAACTCTGAAAGAACTTCTAGATTTCTTTTGAAGAATTCTGATAATGATTTAATCAAACATTTCAGTCACGTTCCAATACTTAGCCTCATTTATAAATCTTAGTATTAGTATTATCACCACTGCCTTCTTTTTTCTCTATCAATACAATACCATCTTTAAAACAATAACAAAAAAAAACATCAAAAGTATATTAAGAAGTGTTACATGAGCTTTGGTCATTCCTATTACACAGTGTTTCTACTTAACAATGGAACATAAATAGGTTTTCAAGTATCACAGCTAACATTTTCAATCAGTTATTTCAATTTGTTCTTCATGAAATGAAAGGAAACTCTTGAAACCCTTCACTTATGACAGTCATAATTAGTACATCTTCCCTTTATTCATTTCTATGGTAACTTCTATTATCACCATTTTCTTCAAGTTCAGTAAATCAAAAGTTCCTAGAATAACTTTTAAATACCAGCGAATATTTCCATTTGCTATTCCAGAATATATCCTCTTGAAATGCTTGTTCACTAGTACCATTTTAAATGTACTCGAACTAAAAAGATCATACTAGACTTAAAAGGACTCCCTATTCAAATGAAATTATTTCAGTTGTATGAATCTTCCTACCATTCATTAGCTCTGTTATTAATATTAGTAGCTTTATACCTAGACCCTTTCCTGTCTTATCGTTTGCACTATGATTATCTGCCCGTGTCTCTATTTCTCAGTGAACACAAAGCTGGAAGTTCCTAATATATATCACAAAACTTTTCCACTGCTATGGGTAATTTTTTCCTTATATGGATTATTTTACATTCTCCTGTATGAGATATAGCCCTTATCAGTAGTTATCAGCCCTTCAAAAGTATAATATTTACCTAAATTATCTGCTCCTATGTGAGTGATGATATTTCGACTGTCAGCATCTTCTAGAGGGCACACTTGATTGGAAGACCATTGCTCTAACAACTGCTGCCACTGTTCCTTCTCTGTACAGCTCGAGTTGGGATTGAGGACAACACATACCCATAATGCACCTGGAAAATGAAAAATACATTCATTACTCAAAGGGGGAATTAAGGGAATCAGGACAAGTCACTGTCTTATTATTCTTTTACTTTAAGAATCAAGGCTGATTTATCATTACATGCTGCATACTTATCAAAAATAAAGTTGGGGGTCAAGGTTAGAGTATTAGACATCTAACCCTAAGACATCAGGTTCTCATCCTGTCTTCAAAAATTCACTGAAGTTCCACCTTCCATTTTTTTCTCTTATCAGAGCATACTATAACTGATCATGCAGTGAAAACACTGTCAACCAAATGGCAAAAGAATGAACAACTAAGATTCAAAAACATTTGTTGGTCCTTTTTTTCTGGAACAAAAGGTGTGATGCAATAAAAAGTGTGATTATATATAAATAACTAAATATTATCAAGTCATCACCATTCTGAGGAATAATGCCTCTGCCATATCTTAAAGATAAAACCAACAAGAGCAACTTGAATATGCTGCAATTGTGTAAGTCTATAATACAACTAAATGAACATGTTTAAACTATAATCAAAGGAAAAAATTTATATACCAAGTTCATCCCAGAGTTGTCTGCACTTGTCATTCATCTGTGTCCCTTGTGTTCTCCAGACAACTAGTCTTGGATCAGCTAGAAACTGCTCTGTAATGAGACGCAACATTCTAGCACCATTGGAATCTTTAGCTTGCAACATTTCTCGTACCTGAAACACAAACAATACCTCCGTGTAAGTAAACAAATAAGTTGTTTTTTTCTCGACCTGGTCAGTGTTGTTTCATAGTAAGATCTAAGTCTAAAAGCCTCACTCAACTTATTATCACATACAATGACTGATCAACAGATAATGGTTAGAAATAGGTGTAATATTTACCCGTTTTTGCTATGCTATTTTAATACATAATGAAAACAAAATCATTCAATGTTTTCAAACTTGCTCCCATCCGTCCCAACTAATAGTCTTCCCTGGTCGGAATTTTTGCCAAAATCTTCATATTTTGTTTATATCTGAAAACCCTGCTTAGCAGTTACTGTTATATTCAAACGCTGCATTTTTTAAGTTAACATGACTGTATGAAATCAGTTTTGCATATACAGAGAGCAATCACTACTTTCCTCTTCAAGTTTTGCAATAAAAAGTGCAACATCATGTGTGCCACCCGTTACATAGGAAGCACATGTTTCATTTATTTTAAGTAAAATGTGACAGTTCACACCGTATCTTGATTTTAATTTCACCTTTTTCTGTAACAGATTAAACAGACAGTTCTCTACGCCACGTAACATTTCACACAAGTTTGGAAAGCTTTCATGACTAAACTGCAGCTCTGGTGAATCAGTGGTCAAGGGGTAGAAATATGGGTAATTCAGCAGTTACTGGTTTGAATCCCAGCAGCAGTTGGTCTCCAATGACTCAAATCCACATTTTCAACCTGGCTTCTATGCAGAATTAGTATTCTTCAAGTTGGATTAACACAGTTTGCAAGAATTTATTTCATAACCTGCATAAAATATTTAAGTTTAAACTTACAATTCATCTTAAACTCTACATTTCTCTATATGTACTATAAAACCTAATTCAAATCTAAACAAATGCCTATTCACTCATTGGCATTAATTTTCCATCTTACAATTACAGTATTTGTTATATATCGACATTACATTTGCGATTAAATATTTATCTTGTGAGACATAATGTTTGACATATAATAAAACACGACTTGTTTTACACATATTCTTACTAAATTGTATTCAGGTCTAAACAGAGACATTGCAATAGTCAGATTAATGGATCCTTTATTCCATTCAAATTAGAGTATGTATGTATTTTGTAAGACCCTTATCAAACTTGCCAACCATTACAAACCATATCTATCTATCTAACACAGAGTGATGACTCAACCATTTGGACTTTGATTTACAACTATTTCAAATTATTCAAATGTAAAAAAAAAAGACATCAAAAACAACAGTACAATGTGTACCTGGGTTTTAAACAAGATAAAAGATTGAGTCATTGTGAAAAAAACCTAAATTTTATCTTTATTTATAAATTTGTTTTCTCATCTAACAAATCATGTTTATGTGTGCATCTTTCTTGACTCATTTTGAATTTGCTGTGTGTCTGTTTGTCTGTTTGTTTGTCTGTTTGTTTGTCTATTTAAATATTTGTCTGTCTCTGATTCACACCTGACAGCCGAGTATTTTTGTTAATTGCAGCACAATGTTCAAATCCGATTATGGTCAGCTCAAATTTAGTTCAACCATAATTATCTGCCAAAATTTAATCACATTTAGCCGTATGTTAGACATGACTATGACTGGTTAGGAAATAACTAGTCAGCAGAGAGAATTAAACTATGGCTGACTGAGACAATAAACAAATTTAACTGCATCTTGAGGGATACTGAAATTATCTTTAACAATGGAAAGAGTTAGGATTGTGTATAAAACTAAGTGGAGTTAAATGTTTGTGTTGAAGTTTTCAGGCTTGCACTGACGATATAGTGAAAGGAGTCAAGGTGATGCTCAGTTTGTTTCTGCAGAATCCATTTCAAATGCTATCTGACTGAGCACTTGCAGGCTTATTGTCTGCAACAAACACAAACCTTTACTTCAGATGTTAAAGAACAGAAAGTTGTCATTTCCGCTTAATCCTGAGATGCAAATGAAGCAAATTTTATAACTCCTCTGCCTTAACTGAAGCAGGAAATCTGGTAATACTCTGCAGCGGAAATAAGGGTTTTATGGGGAAACCTTGTAAGCCTTTAGCAAAAAAACATAGATCAACCTCAGAAAACGGCAGAAGTTAATATCTACACGCTGTCATGCCTGTTTTCATTTAACAAAATCAAGTCTGTTTTCCTTCACAACAAGAAATTTAAAAATACAAAAGCTTCATTTCTTGCCAGTCAAGTATTTGAACAAAACAACGATTATTTTAATCAAGTGCAACAAATCAATGTCTTTATTTGTTTACTGGATTTAATCAAGATGTCTTTTTTTCCTCCTTTCAATCCAAAAAAGGAAATATTGCATCGAAAGACGCAAAATTTAACTTGATGCAGTAAATGATACATTTCAAGAGAGACTTTTTGTTTTCAATGTCTATTGAAAATTAGGCAATGTTTCCGTTTCACTGACTGAAGTAATACTGCAATAAAAACCACAAATATTACGTTACTCTCTAATTCATTGAAAACGCAAGTCATACATGATTATCAGACAACAATCTAAGTACACTGCCTACTTCACCCCTTTGAGAGCGAAAACATTTTGATATGCCATATAAAGTTAGCTGAAATAATGGTTCAAACATCCTTTCATGCAAATAATCAATGTTTATCTCGATCAAATAAACACCTTTTTGTTGTTGGACAAAATGTTATAGGTACAATTACATGATTGTTACATGCTGAACAATTTGTGACAGGCAGAGACTATGGCGAAAGGCCTTCCTTATACAGGTTTATCAAGATTTTAGAACACTGAACATGAACATAAATGATTGCTCAGAATATCCAGAAAAATTCTTAGCAGTTCTGCTTCTTTCTTGAGTCAAATTTTGAGAGATATAATTTCAGTCTCCTAGAATATCTCATACAACAGACAACTGAGTGTTTTGAGATGTCAATGCATGATAGTGGATCTAACAAGCTGCCAACACAAAGGGTTCAAACTGTCAGAGAAAAATAAACAACTTGCTTATCAATTATCTTAATTTCTGCAATTCCTCTGAGTTTGATCTGTCAAACAGTAAACAATCTCTGTTCCAGATGACAATTTCTCACACTCAACAACAGTGCTAGTGAAGCAGTGTAGCTTGGACTAAAATCTACCAAACAATGCTAAGCCAAAAAGCAAACTAATTTTAGAACAAATCCATGTCATGTATTAGGCTGACCGCTCAGAAAAAACAGATCAGAGTGAATGTCCCTAAAAACACTCTAAACAGTGTAATGGTCAGGATAAAATTCAGAGAATTTAAATTGATATTCTATTCCCTATATAACAAGAACCCCCCATTTCTTATGCCCATGTGATGAAAATCTATACAGAACAATGCTTCTTTTGACAAGGCATCCTTCTGAATGGGGCTAATTAATGCTAATATTCCTTCCAACATCAATGAACCCCTGTATGATTCCTAGAACTATTCAAACTTCTTCTTTTTCTCCATTTATAAAGATAGCTAATGAGACAAACAGTAAAAATAATCTCCCTGTCTATAATCAATAATTACTACGAAACATAATCTGGCCAAGAGGAACTTAAACATCTGCAAGGCATGTTCCTCTACAAAAGAAGCTTTTCTTCGATCACATCTCAGTTACGTCTTGAATCGGTAATTTTGAAAGCAAACTGATTGAAATAATATTTCTAGATTAGTGACTGAATGCCGGTCACAAATGGGGATGACTGGAATCATGCGTCCAGAGGGATTTCTTGACAACGAAGTTTTTACATTAGAACTGCCAGAATGAAATTTCTACAGAAGCTTGTTCTAGGTCTGACAACTTATTTTACGTAAGTTATGTCATGATGAGTTGTGTATGGCTTTTGAAGAGAAAAAAGAAATTTTGATACTTTATCCAGGAATAAATACTGAACAGATATGAGTTCCTCCTATATCCATCTTACTTGCTTACCAAAAAAAATAAAATTAAGAAAATTAAGATGATAATTATAATTTATTCTGTGCAGTAAACACAGCCTGTAGTTGTTCCATTCAGGAAAAGATGCAACTACCTAAGTAATGATTAGGCACTGTCCTATCATACATGTAATTCTCCTAATCATGAAAAATTTCATCTGTAACTTAAAGTCAATAAAAATAATCTCCAACCAAGTTTCATCTAACCGAAGGATTTTCTCAGTGTAATAAATAAATTTATTTAAATGAATTTGATATAACTTTAGCAAGAACTACCTCTGTTGGCAATAACATGTTAAAATATTGAAGCATGTAACAGCTGCAGTTATAACCTAGAGTGAGCCTTTGGCTGAAGTTGAAAGACAAATTCTGCAAATAAAACCATATTAAATGCACCGTAATTACAGAGCTTCTCTCTGAACACGCATATATCCTTGATACATTAAGTGCATGTTCAAGTAAAAAGAATACTGCAGTGATGCATCGTTACTTCGATAATTCTGATCAGGGCATGTGGTAAAATATTGATTACTACACACCTAGAAAAATACCTTTAAAAAGGTCATCATATTCTTTTTAGGTGCATAATAAGTGGTAACAATTATTTGCATCATATATTTTTGGAAACAAAAAGTCTTAATGGTTTATGTTACATCTTTCGCTGGTGCTGGAGAAAAACAAAAGAACTTTACCAAAGTAACACATGGTCACAATCAGTAGCCTCTTTGCAACTCAAGTTTGAAATAAAAATCTTTACACAACAAAAATTAAACTGAAAGCATTATCAATATGTAAATGAGGTCCCTAGAACAAATCTATAGCCTGCTTGTAATAATCACACCCTGAAACAGGATGGAAGGATCAATATGGTGACTGGATAAGGTAATTGCCAAGAATGCCATGTCAAAATCAATAGGAGAAAAATCACTAAGGGTCCTCAAAGGTTCTGAGAAAAATGCCAAAATCTAGACTCTGCTTTCAAACTGTGGTAAATGCTCCACATACTAAACGAACACTATTTTCTAAACTTTTAAAGGAAGACATAAAAATATTTCTTAAATTATTTGAAAGTGACAAATTTTGACCTATAGTGACTTTGATTAACAGCAGACTGAACCAGTTAAAGTGACCATCTCATAAACGTGATCTAACTAAGTAGTCTTTATGACTAAGTTACTCTACAATTTTAAACCAAGACTTTAATGGTATAATGAAAATAACCTGGTTTTCAAATGCAGAGAGTTACAAGCATAATATTTCTAAAGCTTTAAACAAATCGACTGCTTCAAAATCAGAATCCAAGAAGTAAAAAATATCACCTCAAAACTCTTCTCCCATATTTAACAAACACCTAGTTTCTATAAGCTACCTTTTCTCCCTAGCTTCAAGAGGAATTCCGAGAAAATTAAAACATGCCCAAGCCTTTATTTGTCTTTATATTTTTTTATCAATAACTAACTTTTTGTCATCAGTTACTTGTAAAAAGCTATTCTTTCTCTTTATAATGAACCAAGTCAAGATTGAGCCAGTGGGCTTTTATATCAGCCACAGCAAATCTTCTGCCTGTATTTCCTTTCTTTTATCAAACTGGTTACCATGGAAAACAATGGGCAGTTATTTTCTCCAGATAAGCTGGAAGGATCAATAGGCATGCCATAAAGACCATGGTGCTGGCTGGCGTGGAATGCAATACCACCTTCTCTTTCCACTGTTACATTTTAATGAAGAAATCAATCGCCTCTCACCATATTTAAGGATGCCTTATGGATGCGAGACACATTTTCCTCTCTTGATTTAAGACACAGCCTTGAGTCAAAAATTGATAGATTTGCCTGGAATTTTCTTCTGTGCAAAATGAATTGTCTGGAGCATAATTTGGAAAAGAGATTAGAGACAGATGCCAAAAGTAGTCAAATTACCCAAACAAAACTATTTCCAGTGAAAAGATAATTTATTACATAAAATATAGTCTCCTGCTCACTAACATGGTACTTGCATTATATTTTTGTTTACAAGGCAAGCTGTAAAAGAGGGAACGAATGGAGGAGAATCATATTAAGAACAATATTTTACTTATTTACTATGGAGTGCTTTTTTCAAGTCATTTTGCAAGATTTTTGTCTCTTTTTTTGTCTAAAATTATATATTTATCAAGTATAATATTTTTTTCTTTCTAAACACCTGAGGAAATTCCTTTAGAACAACTGGAGTAAAAGCTTTATAGTAAATTATTCTTTTTCATTTATTGAGCCAATTCAGAAAACAAAGAACAAGTTATATTAAACACTCCCTCCTATATTCAATTTTCACCCACAATTACTACTGTTGTGCTAAATATAACGAAATTATAAATGCACTTAGAAATATGGACTATCATTAGTTTAAGTTTTATAAGATATTTATCATAATGCTCAAAAATATAACAGAAATGTTGCGACAGACACTTCCTTATTGTTTTAAGTTTTCAATAATCTCAATCAATGCAGGCATGTTTTTTCAGTTTATTCTTCACATTTTGCACGGACTTACTTGCCATTTCTCATGTTCGACACCATCATTTTTTTCTCTATACATATCTCATTTGAATAGAAGGCTATTTACTTTTCCAGCGAGTGTCAATTTGCTTTAGGTCAGCTTTAGTACAGGCAGTCAGTTCGCTTCAAAATATTGGCATTTCCTTGTCAGAGTGTATGCGATTTTATTGACTCTTGGCTTGGTCTAGTGTTTGCAATGGACTTTGTTAAGGGAAGGAATGAATTGCATTTTCTGTTTCAACAATGCTAAAAAAGGAAAGAATGATTACTTTACAATGTGAACAAACCCGATTTTCCAATAATACGAAAAAAATAAACAATACACAACAGTGCAGTTTTTCGTCACTTCTATGTTGAAACGGGCTTAATTTCCTTTGTTCTTTAACTGGAACACAAAGTGAAACAATGCAGAATGACATCTGTATTACAGTCTTCTTACGTTATGTAGTGTATAAGACATAGTCTCTGGAAAACCTTTTGTTAGACCAAGGGACCTAGCTTCAATGAAACAATCTGTAATCATTTAAAGTTTGGGGACTATTTTTTGTGTGGTAATCTGACCCCTCTGATTCAAGTCAAATTTTTCTCTCTGCTGACAATTATCCCTGGAGGAAAAGCAGATTCTGTCAATTATGTGTAAGTAAGAGTTACAGTTACTTATCCATGAAGAAAAAAGACAACTGAAGTCTACCCTGATCCCATTTACACTTTGAAAGTAAACCTTTGTAAAATATCTATTACCTTTGCAAACATGGAGTTGAGGTGATTAGCGGAGCTGAGGTAGTTTCCCTGAGAGAGGTAGGATCGGACTTGCTCCCTGACTTGATCCTCATCCAGATGCCAGCTGTTGTCGTCATCAACTGAGGCACCTGCTGTTGGATCCGGAGCACCTGAAATAAATAAAAATAATATTTAACGGTGCACAATAACATAAATATATATAAAAAAAACATTAAATACCTATTGGAGTATTCAATTGTTTTTAAGTGAAATTTAATTTGATTTTTTAAATATTACCATTTATAATTTGCATCTGGAGGGTCACAGGCTTAAGTTTATCTGGCATAAAAGTTTGGAGGTACACCCCACGCTATAACTGAAAAATATACAGTTATAGCATAGATGGATTTACCTGCATGATATCTGAAATATACACAGTCAAAGAACAAAGACTTGACGGTGTCACTCACTATGGTACAGTCAAGTCAAATGTTATACTATTATTAAAAAAACAAACAAACAAACAAACATCATTATACCAATTACTAACATTACTCTAAATGATGTACATTTCTATTTAAATTTAGAAACACTTACATAAAAATAATTTGACAAAACAGATGGCATTTGACATGTTTACTGCAAAATTTACAGTGCTTGCTTTATAATGCAATTTACATCCACTTTCAAAATAAAACATATATAACGACTCCCAAGAACACCAAGCAATAAAGTTAACAACAAAAATTCATTTTCAGATTGTAATTTTTGTAATAAAACTTTTGTCCTGCAAGAGTTGGGCAGAATGTCTTCCTTCAAGTAAGAAAATTCCTTCTGCTGAACCTTTATGTTTTATACAATGAATGTACAGGTTATAAGCCTCTCTGGTTGTGCAACTTTTTTTTAGCTTATCAATAGCTATTAATTAAAAGATATGTTTCCAATTAGTTACTTACAATACAGTAACATAATATCAAAGCCAAGGTTTCTTTCAAACCAGAACAAAGAGTAGATAAACATGGCTATAAACCACTTGTAGTTAAGTTTCTTTGTTCTACAAGGACAACAGACAAACATCCCAAACATCTAAAAGCTTTCAGAGTTTTAGTCAAATAAAGTTCTCATATACAATCACAGCAGCAACTAGTTTCAGAGGTTGTAGTGTAAAATGTTCTGCTGATTTCTGGTATATGTTTTCACATCAAATGTTCAGGTTTTTTGTTGCGTTTTTATTTATACAAACCATAGAATTAGACTTTACTTTTTCAAACATATTTAATTTCTGCTTTTAGATTCGCAAACCTTACAGAACTGTGTGATCTTTTTAATTACTGACTGAAGTCAAACTTTTTGAAGTTATAATTAAAACAAGAGGGCCATGATGGCCCTGGATCGCTCACCTGAGTACTATGGCTGTAGGTTTGCTGTTAAGCAGTATTTCATTTTTTAATTGAAAATATGTAAGTGCCTACAAACAAATTATGTAAAATATCAGTCAATAAATAAAGGCTCTATGACAGAAAGTAGAAATATCTATTATAAGCTATGGTGACCTTGACCCAGTGACCTCAAACCCTACCCATGGGTAGAGGTCCATGCAAGAAACCTATATATTGAATATCAAAGATATTGGTCTATAAATGAAGGTTTTATGAGGTACAGAAGATAAATCTATTTTTAGCCTCCGTGACCTTTAACCTAACCTAATAATTTGAACAACCAAACAACCTTTCTGACAAACTGCCAGGATATTTGGACTGAAACAGTAGCCTCTAAAGCCTTAACAAGATATTTCTATTTTTGTGCTCTGTGACCTAGTTTATGACCCCAGATGACCCATATTCGAATTTGACCTATAAACCATAGAAATAACCTTTCTGACATATTTCCAGAATATTTGGGCTGAAAATGTTACATGTAGAGTGTAAACAAGGTTTTTCCAAATTTAAGCTCTGTGACCTAAGTTTTGACCCCAGATGACCCATATTCGAACTTGGGCTAGAAGTCATCGATTCAACCTTTCTGACATATTTCCAGGATATTTGGGCTGAAAATGTTACCTCAAGAGTGTTAACAAGGTTTTTCCATATTCAGGCTGTGTGACCTAGTTTTTGACTCCAGATGACCCATATTTGAACTTGACCTAGAAATCATCAAAACAACCTTTCTGACATATTTCCAGGATATTTGGGCTAAAAATGTTACCTCTAGAGTCTTAACAAGGTTTTTCCATATACAGGCTGTGTGACCTAGTTTTTGACCCCACATGACCCATATTCCAACTTGAGCTAGAAATCATTTTAACAAGCTTTCTGACAGTTTTTCAGGAAATTTGGGCTAAAAATGTTACCTCTAAAGTGTTAACAAGGTTTTACCATATTTGGGCTGTGTGACCTAGTTTTTGAACCCACATGACCCATATTTAAACTGGAGCTTGAAATCATCAAAACAACCTTTCTGACATATATCCAGGATATTTGGGCTGAAAATGTTACCTCTAGAGTGATAAAAAGGTTTTTCCATATTTGGTCTCAGTGACCTAGTTTTTGACCCCAGATGACCCATATTCGAACCTGGGCTAGAAATCATCCAAATAACCTTTCTGATATGTTACAAGGATATTTGGGCTGAAAATGTTACCTCTAAAGTGTTAACAAGGTTTTTCCATATTCAGGCTGTGTGACCTAGTTTTTGACTCCAGATGACCCATATTCAAACTTGACCTAGAAATCATCGAAACAACCTTTCTGACATATTTCCAGGATATTTGGGCTGAAAATGTTACCTCTAGAGTGTAAACAAGGTTTTTCCATATTTGGGCCCTGTGACCTAGATTTTGACCCCAGATGACCCATATTTGAACTTGAGCTAGAAATCATGGAATGAACTTTTCTGACAAATTTCCAGGATATTCGGGCTGAAAATGTTACCTCTAGAGTGTTAACAAGGTTTTTCCATATACAGGCTGTGTGACCTTGTTTTTGACCCCACATGACCCATATTCGAACTCGTCCGAGTAATTACTGGGAGAAACATCCTGACCAAGTTTCGTGACAATTGGAGCAAAAATGTGACCAGTAGAGTGTTAACGAACTAAATGTGAACGGACGACGGACGACGGACGACAGACGACGGACATTCATCGATCCTAATAGCTCACCCTGAGCCAGCTCAGGTGAGCTAAAAAGCATGTGCATTTGCAATCACTTAAATTCAAAACCTGGGAAACTGGAACTTATCATCTATATAAGGGTAATTATCATATGCCTGTCAATGTTAAACCTTTGTTTTGTGCCAATTGAATAACAATGTAATTCTGAACTATGCAAATCAATGGTGGAAGCCTTAGAACCTGTATCTTTGTGATTAAGTTACTGTCACATACATCAATGTACAATTGATGCTGTATACAGCTATAGGATGAGGAAATGAGCTTTATACAACAAAAGCTTGCTGGCAATGTGCAAGATATCATCAGCAAATCCTTATCAAACACAATGGCTCCAGTGTTTCTATGGAAGCAAAGCTGCCTGCTACAAACTAAGCTCTCCACAAACAATGAGGATTAGAGCCATGTTTCATGCCCTGGAGTTTTAAGTACAGCTGTGTTGTATACAAACTCTTTCTCAATATCAAGCACAGACAATCATATCTCAAGCTCTCTGCTTATAAAAAAATTTTGGACTGGTGAGGCCATAACTGATGTATTTCCATTTCATATACATCGTTTCATCTTCAGATGTCCTAGAATGAGACAGTAATGGAAAACAAGACAATTTAGTTAGAAGAACTGCATTAATACCACCCTCCAAAAGTAACCAAACAGACAAATACTGGACTTGAATAAGAAATTTTTTACCACCTAGAGTAACAAACTACTCCATTTCAAAGAGTGATAAACAAACCATTGCAAAAACCTTAGCCAACATTATGACTATAAAATCAATGCATGCAAGCATGAAATAAAATCACACATTTTGCTCAAATAATGACCTAGGCCTGTGATAATTCCTAGTAATTTACAGACATTGATCTCTATTTCCAAGTATCAAACATTACTATCCCTCCAATCCAACATGGCCATAACTTGCTATTACCAGGCTTGATTTATTGCCTACCATCAGTAAAACGCCACTGCCAGGCTTCATAAACACAATGACGGCAACCGGCAGCAAATATGGTATAATGTCATGCATATTCATCAAGTCTAAACACAAATCAAAATTACTGTGTCAGAAACACTGCAATATTTCTAGAAACAATGGAATCCCAATGTAAATTAAGTAAAAACATGTGACAATTTTATGAGTTTTCACAATTCTGAATTTTAAAATCTGCTGACATTAACGTTCATGAAATTTCTGAAAGTTCTGCTGAAAATAGTACGTTTTCTTTAAAATATCAGGTTTTATTTGAAGTTCTAAATATAATACTATCAAACTGATAATAAGCAGAAGACAGTGTTGAGAAAAGATTTTGATTTTGTTTTATTCAAATAAATTAAGAATATTGCTGGTACCAATGGACACACCACATCTTAAATCGGCTTTTCAGTAAGGTCTTTCAGGTATTTTGGTAGAGTATCAAACAATGCTTAATATCGAATGTATATGACCAAAACATGGCTATAATATGCACATCTTCCCTTGCTAGGAAAACTTCAAAGATTGGTCAGAAACAAAGCTTTATCTCTATTTTAAAATGAAAGAGTCAAATCCCCCAGTATTATAGACAGTCTAAACTGACTGGTAAAATTCTTGTTAAGCTACATTATTAAACCAAATTGTCAATTCACTGCATTAAACCAAATCTGCAAGTTTTTATTTAACAACCTCTTTTGTTAAAGCACAAAGATTATTATTATTATTTAATCTTTAAAGTTTTCATCCCTTTTTCAATTGACAAATTTATATCAACTGTATATCTTTTTAACAAGCCACAAATGTCTCAATGTTCATTTGTTGAACAGCTCGCCAAAACACATTGTTCTGGTTTACAAAATTTGCCACTTATTGTCTGAATTATCAATCATTTACATTGTGTGATTACTTTAACACAAACCAGAAATGATTACCTAACAGCTATGGTGTTGTTTTGCTTTTTTCTGACAATGACTAAAGTCTAGACTGAAGCCAACATTCACATTCACTTCCACCAGACATATCACTGGATTTAATGGTGCAGTTTCGCTTATACAGTCATACAGGATTTACATGTGTGTTACAACTATGCTTCTCAGTGAACAACCAATTCATTCCAACAACTAAATACTACCCCATATCTACAGTTCTACAGGAAACACCAACTGGATGTCTAAATCCATTAAATGCAAATAAGCTAGGGCTAGGCACTAAAATAATTTACCTTTTAGAAAGACCTAGCAGCATTAATTTTCACCAAACCAATCTGACAAGTAACTATAGTTGCAGGGTCTAACTTAGTGGCCCTATAAGCCAATAAATCTGCTGGTACACCAGGCATCCTAACAAGGAATTGATGTATTTATGTGGATTCTGTTGGTCATTCAAAAAAAAAGGAAGAGCTGCCTCCCTGTGTGTGTAAGCTCTCCAAAGATGTTCTGCAGACAGATTTCTTCATCTCATCAGACCTTATGTCCTTGCCTGTAGGTGTCTCTCATCTGTGAGAATTATTTAAGAAACTTTTCAAAGGATTTCAGAGCATGTACCCTGTGCCATGCTGTCTCCTATAAGAAAGAAATGGAACCCCAGGGACAGGATATGACTGCTGAAGAAAACATTATGGCCACTATATGCAAAAATCAAAGACAGCATTTGCACTGATGTGTGAAAACCTGGCAACATCTTGTCTGCATCCATTACATCAATAAACCTGTCAAAGTTTTCATAAAACTGATAAAACGGCTCCCAGTTTCCTGTGACAGCCAAAGTGGCAAGATACCAGATATGGTCGGCAACAAAAACTGAGGATTCTATTCAAAAAATATTTCCCCTGGCTGTAACTTTCGCTAGTTGGTTACTCAATCTATAATAGCCATGAACTTTCATTTAGAGATTATGCTATTGTTGTAAGTGTAACAAAAGCACACAAATTTTCAATTGCACTGTAACTCTTACAACAGGTACACAATGAACAGAAATAACTACCAAATGCCTTTTCCTCAATTTTCCCCACCTCCATTTACAAGCAAACAAAAGTTTGGCTGTTACTTCACATCTATTGTTGTTTTCGGACAGCCTATCCTGCGATGTATTGTGTAAATCACATACTTGAGCCAAGCAAGGTTTTAGGACATTTTTCTAAACTAAATCCTAAATTACCATTTTATTGCAATACTTCACCGCTGACTCCATTATCAGCCACAAATATACTATTATCTAACTATATGACCCTTGACATACAAATACCTTAAGCGTCACACTAAACGAAGAAAAGAAAAATTACCACCAGTCTGTAATGACTAACTGGGTTATTGTACAAAAAGTAAATATGCTTTTCAACTATCATTTCTTGAGGCCATACGCAGCCGTCAGTTTAAGCAAAGGACAAAACCCAAAACTGCTGGTAGGATTTTTGAGCTCACAGTCATCTTTCTTTTGAATCCAGACTGATAGTAAACTACTCCACAAAACAGAGACAAAGTTATTCAGATTACATGACATATTGCTTTCTTCAGAAAGACTCAAGATCTTATCTTGGAAGAAAAAGGAAAGGAAAAGTTCCTTCTCATTAAAACTGCAAATGAATCGAGGACTACATTTTGTACATGACAGCATTCAAACATCCAGCCTGAACTAATTACGTCTCCCTAAATAGCTATAGAACTACTTAAAACAAAGTGTCATAAGAAGAGACAGAGACTTTCTATAAATAAACTGTCTACAGGAAGTGTTCTTTGACTAGGGGTTCTTTGAAATAAAACATATCAAAATACATTTCTTTTTTTTTTTTTTAAAGAGGCATGTACAGTAAAAATCTTTTAATAAATGGAGGGAAAGACATTTTTTTATGTAAAATGTAAATGTATTTGAATGAAGAGCTTGCAATGTTAAAATGGACAACAAATGGGAAAAGTCTGCCATTCCTTTTTCAAAATCTTAAAAGAACCCATGAGAAAAAACTTAGTCCAGTTAACAAATTCCTTCAGATTTTAAAAAAACTATACAGCACACGCTTCTTTAATGATTCCCTGCCGTCAGCACACTTACTATTTTAAGATGACATTAAGTGTGGCAGATCTCTGGCTCCACTTGTAGCCTACTGGGTAACAGCGAGAACATATTCTAAACACTCTTTTCTTTTTTCTCAATCAAAAACCCCTCTTGATAACATCTACTTGGTTCATTTTTTTTTAAAATCAAGTAAGAGTTGTACTTGTATACATGTAAATGACTTCTCACAAGATTTTGTGATAGGGCTATTACTGCTTTCAAAAAAAGAAAGTGATATTTTCTCTAACTGATTTCAGTAGCTTTACAGATGAATAAATTAACATAAATGATGAAAACTGGACAAAAAGTCTGTCAATGAAAAATGTTTACAGCCATTTGAAATTCTAAAATACCAATTATTCATATCAATGACCAAATTAGTTCAAGAAAATAAAATTTAAGTACATTTCCTATGAAACATTTTTCACACTATAAGGTCTCTTACCCTAGTTAATTGGCAATACATATAAAAAAGAGGTAATGGCTGTTCTCTGGACTAACTAGGGCTATAGGGAAAACACCTATGGCAAAACATAATGCCAAAACTGATTGTAATCTTTACTCCCAGCATGCCCCATCGACTTGAATTTTGCAAAGCACTGAGCCAAACAGGAATTTCCCTACACGAGTACACTTCAAGCAGTTTACTGGTATATGTGCAGCAAATGTTTGGTCATTCTGTATCAAGCAGCCTACAAAGTTCACTATTGGCAACAGACTGTTTTAAGCAACTGTAACCAACTGTTAGGTAATTTCCATAGACCTTTTATTTCATCTACAGTACAAATTCAATATCTGATCTTGATCCTGTTCATATCATATATAACTCTTTACAAATACCAAATATAAGGCTAGCAGATTTTTTTTTTGATTTTTTTGTTTTGTTTTTTGTACTGCTTATTTAATACACAGGCAAATGAATGCCCAAAAAAATTAAAACTGATTATTATTTGCTCAAATCAAGTTCAATATGAAGAACTTTAAATTTTCAGTATGTTTGTCCATGTAAATAAAGTGAAATGCGGGCTTGAACATAAATATTTGAACGTATTTTTTTACCAGAAAGTAAAACGCCAAAGGAATCACCAAATTATTTCTAAATAGGTCATGTGACGAAAACAACCTATCGAAAAAACAAACAAAGAAACATGGCAGACAGTGTAAGAAAAATTGTCATTCTGCATCATTACTTTAATGTTACTGATATAAACTGAAATGCATCAAAAATAAAAACGTTTTTTTGCTAAATCGGTAGTTGTTTTCGGTAGTACGGGCATTGTTATTTTAAAATGAGACTGAGTAGATTAAGTGGCAGGTACTTCAACCGTCCTATCATTCACTTCGAAATTTAGTGCGAAAAATTTCTATCTTGACCCACATGGGTCAAATTAGGAAACCACCCAGTTTTTCATTTAAAAAGAGGAAATCTTTGTAACAGGGACTGATAATTTAATTTATTTCAATCTTATTTACAGTATATGGACTGAAAAAACAAGAAAGAAAGAATAAAACTTTTGCCTGTATATTTCTTAATGTTTAAACAACTAAAGTAAAACTGTATCAGCAGGAGCCCATATTAAGTGACCCTGGACTGTCAGTACAGCTAGCATTTCATGTGAAAGATTCTCTAACAAGAGGTAATAACCCTAACAGTTTGCCACCTGTAGCCTAGACAAACTGATTATTAAAAAAAACTTGTTGGTTACTGGGTACACTAAATGATATAACGTCATGAGTTAATAATGAGGGATAATCAGCCATGTCTTTGTGTGTATGCGTGCACAAGTGCATCCTGTGAACTTAGATAGAATGAATGCTACACTTAGTTTAATGGCAACAAAAAGTGCAATCAACTTTGCAATTTAGCTAGTACAAAGCTATTGTGATTCTTTCCAATTTGACCACACTGTCTGTTTCTGAGGTGGAAAGCAAAATTTCTTTGTTGTTTAAACTGAAACATCTTTACCTGTGAAAAACTATATGCCACAACATGGCTATCTCGAACTGCAGGACAAAGATCTAAAATAACATCATTTTTTGCATTAGTAAAAATAAGAATAATTTTTTCTGCTAACTTAAATATAAGACAAAAGACTTCTGTATATTAAAACATGTTTGGGAATTTTAATTTAACTGCATTAATTTAAATATGTAAATTTAGTTTTAGAATATAATACCCATAAGTTTCTGTCTTGAAAGGGTTATCAATAACTGAATCAAAATGTTTATTTTTCTGGTGAAATAAACATTTTGATTAATATTTTTACTGAATATGTGTACTTGAAAATTTCAAAAAACCAAAAGACAATTAATAATACATTTCATAGCAGCCTTACAAATCAAACCTCCAACCCTCAACAATGCAAGTTTTACCTTCTAACCAGTGCCGAATAGGATTATTTATTAAATCGTCAATAGACTGACTAATACATAATGAATTCACACAATATCTATTATTGGGACCTCGATTGGATAATGTTGACATGCCCGTAATCTTAGGTGCATTTTTCATTCAGCGTGCTCTGATCATCAAAACTAGCGTAAAAACCTATAATCCTACTGATTAATGAGCGACATGCTTCATAAGCTTAAGGGTTACATTGATTTAGATGTAATTTAACTACAAGACAGCATTAGAAAAATGCACATGGCATGCTTGTGCATAATTTAGACCAGGTATTTTGCTGTAAAATTTCACCAGAGGTGGTACGGTAAAAATAATAAACATTTTACATACAGTTCTGTGTGTGGTAAAAAATAGAGTGCATATTTACACTAAATCAAGAGCAAGGTATTTAAAATATATTAATTTCCTAAATCGACACTCCTGTAACAAACCATGACAATTAAAGCCTTTAATTTCCTGTTGAAACACATATCCCAAGACATGCATAACAGTTCTATGGTCTGAATTAAAAATGCATAACTTATGATCCGACTTATTTTCAACTGCATTCTCTGTTGCACTGAAAGTGAACTTCCACTTTAATAACAACAAAACAAAAATAGAATAACGTAATATGCCTGAACAGCTTTATTCAATTGCCACAACAAAGCAAAGGAATGGCAGAACTTATGTATTTACACTAACCTTAACTTCAGAAAATGTAAAATTGCTTTGGAAAATGAAAAATAACTCTTAAGACCTCATTTCATGTTAAGTTAAATTTTCACCATTTCAGGTTAATTTATATTTTCACCATAAAGTCACACTTTGACTTATATAAGGTTTCTGAAGTTAAATCATGATAAAATAGATATATCACATCACTTCTTACTAAGATGTACCTGAAACTGCAAGCAGATCATTTTGCAACTGAAAACCAGCTGCTAGAAAACCGGCTGCAAGATTTTTCTTATTTCAGATCTTTTATCTACTTAGAATTACAAAAGTAAGATTGCCTAATGTATAATTGTATAATTTCTCAAACAAGTATATTACTTAGTAAGATACTGCATATTTCCTTATTCAAATAATACATGTACTTAAGAACTGAAAAACTGTAGGAAGTATATCTTCATTTTATTATCCTCACTCTTATATTGTTAAGTAATAATTATAATTTCTATAATAATGCATACAAAAAAGAAGATCAGCTGTTAAATTTCATTAAATCCATTCCTTTTCTTTTTAAAGCAAAGACCATGGTTTGGGATGGACAGAGAACCTGCAAAATTAACAGCTGAAAAACGTGAAGAAGGAATTTCCACTGTGTGAAATCAGTTTTCACTATACCCCAATCCTTGTTCCATTTAAATTATCATCAAATTAGCAAATAAACAGTTTTGTAAGATTACAATTTACAATATGAATATTCAGACAATTTCAAATGTGAATACACTGCACGTTTACATCAAAACTCTCAAAAATTATTTTCTTGTTCAAAGATGCGTAACACTAGTACTGACAAGAACAATTAAATACAGTTCTGTGTGTGGTAAAAAATAGAGTGCATATTTACACTAAATCAAGAGCAAGGTATTTAAAATATATTAATTTCCTAAATCGACACTCCTGTAAGCCTTTATACAAATTTCTGTTTTACTGTTTCAGTTTAACAGTTATTTTCCTCATCTAAATGAAAGGCTTTCAACTAAGTTCCTTTTGGTTTAGATTGGTTTTGATTTACTTTTATATACTCCTCATCTAAATGAAACGCTTTCAAAAGTTCCTTTTGGTTTAGATTGGTTTTGATCATGGTTCCCACTATTTTTAAGGAGTGAAATTCCAGGCTTTTTCCAGGTTTTTTCAAGGATTTTTTTGAAAAATTCCAGGTTTTTAATTTGAGAATTCCAGGTTTTTCCAGACTTCCGGCATTACAATTACGTCAATGACCTCGCTTCTGGTCTTTAGTTTAACCCTTTCAATGCAGACATATTGCCGAATCTACATCAGTGAGACGCTTACATACTTCCGATAATACCCGAAACAAAATTTAACCTCTTGATTGGACAACAAACTCGATGTAAAACAACGACAAACTCTCGTAAATATCTGTAAATTATTAAGCGCAAAACTTGTTGATGTAATACACAAAAGCCTCGATTTCGTTCTCTGTTTTGTACTCAAACTGTTTCGTACCGATTCCCGGTCTTTTCCCGAAATTGTCCTAAGTTTGTAAAAATCACGGTCTTTTCACGACCGGGACCGTAAATAATGAAATTACCGGACTTTTCCAGTTTTCCCGGTAGCGTGGGAACCATGTTTGATTTACTTTTATATACTGGTATACATTTTTGACAAACCGACTGACGAACTAAGTGATTTCAGTATAGCCCCACACCACTACCAGGTAGGGTATAATAGAACAATCAATACAGTTGCAAAATGCCTTGCTGTAACAGTTTGCTTGTTCCTTAATATGAATAGTTTTTCCCTACAAAACCAAACTAACATGAACTCCTCATACCTTATTTTCATTTTACCCACAAATAAAAATCTGGAACAAATTTCAAACTTAACATCATACAACATTGTTAAGTACCTTAAATATAAATACCTTGCAAAAAGAACAATCATAAAAATTGAAACGCTTAATTTTTTCATAAAGTCACAAACAGAGTTTGCTGCCCAGTAATTTCATTCTTTTAATGAGTACCTTTCTAAATTGAGATTATTTTCATTTCAAAGGGTTGATTGTAATTTACTATAGAAGGTTTGACATTAATATGTACTTCAAAACAGACATAGCAATTTGCATAAATTCAAAATAAGCAAGCTGAAATTCTTTCTAAAAATTTTGTATTCAATATTTTAGGTGTTTTTTTATACTTGCAGATTCAAGTTACTCAGAACTCTTTCAGAATCTAGGCATGTACTTTTTAATAATCAAATTAATTTTTTTAACACAAAATTTTGTAAAAGAGTATTTAATGAAGCATTAAAACCAGCACTTGGATGCCCAAATAGCCAAGAACTACAGTAAATAATGGAGTCGAGCAGTATTACAAACCTCCATTTCTGACCGGCAACACTACAGACACTGATAAGCGAACATCTGTGAACCTGTACTACCCTTTTACAAAGAAAGCATATTTTTACATTTGTTCATGTAGATTTCATCAAATCCAACAAATCACACTTACAAGACCACTTTGATTATTCCAAACTCATGCAAAAATGGCAATTTGAAAGATCTGAATGAACAAATGAGTACACAAACCACTTTTTTGACAGGTCTTGTAAGCTGGTCTTTACTGCATATCTATATACTGAATATCCAGCGTGGCTATAATACAACTAAACAGCTTCTTGTCATTTTACCTGCTAACTGATTGATCTGTGACTGAGCCTGTAAGATTTCATCCGCTATGTTCTGGGCTGTAGGTAGCACATCTGTATGGTGTTCAGATATCAAATACTGAGCAAATTTTTGTAATTGTTCTCTGTTCATCTGTAATAATGTTTCTGAAAAAACAAAAACATGTTTCACAGGTTAAAAAAACACATATAAGACAAATATGTATTGTTATACCATTCCATCATTTCTGAGTGTTTTGCCATTCCAAATGCATAAATGTATTTATATTTTATTAAACTTGGATGATATTTCTCAAGCTCTAAATTAAAGGACAACACCTTTAAAGAAAGATTCCATTCATACAATAAAATGAAAATTATCTATGAAAAGGTAATGTGACTTTTCGCATATATTCATTCTACTGTTAGTAACCAAAACTAGTAACCTTCAGCTCACCTACTACCTTGAAATCATAACTTATCTTTGGTTATTATTACATCTGATGACAAAATATCTAACAACATTATAGATGTAACTAGACAGAAAAACCAAGGTTTATAACCTTCTAGAACAATGGAAACCTTGAGGAGATAAAATACCACATTTTCACGATAAATGACAGAAAATATATAAAATGGAGATATATCTTACAATAACAAACTTGTTTTATAAAATATTTCTTTGTACCTTACAAATGATTCGCCATCTTTTTGGATACCTTTACTCTGATTGATGTAGAAAACACAAGACTCTTTTGAATTGGGGGAGAGAAATGAAAACTATGCAAAATTACTTTTAAGTTTGACAAATGAGATGTAACTTAATATCACGGGAGTGTGAAAGCATTAGCTGATGTTTTTATCATCAAGTTTTGATCATACATCACAATTATGGACAATTAGATGCACAAATGATGAAGACAATCCAGAAACAGCCTGAGAAACACCAAATGCAGGAGCCTTTTCACAACTGCTGGGGTTTATTTCCTAAAAAAAAATTTCCCCATTTTTTTTTTTATGAAACATCGACAGCTTTGTGACAAAAATGACCATGTTGCCAAAAATTTCTACAGTACTTCATGTGATCTTTTGTATGTTTTTTTTTTCCGGTCCGTAATGGTTGGTTTCAGATTAAAACTACGCTTTTATTTAAATCCTGGCTCACAGAAGTTCAAGAAAATACCAGTTCTAGACCCCCACTTTTGTAGCAGGGCTTTTGCAAATTATAAATTCTGGAAAAAACTTTCAACTGAAACCTGTAACCAACACACAAAAAATACAAAATTTTGAAATAAAGTTTCTTAAACC
This sequence comes from Cyclina sinensis, assembly GCA_012932295.1. Lineage (NCBI taxonomy): Eukaryota > Metazoa > Mollusca > Bivalvia > Venerida > Veneridae > Cyclina > Cyclina sinensis. The sequence goes on along the minus strand of JAAONU010000012.1, from coordinate 13,249,017 downwards.
AATGGTTGTGCTTTAACAATATATTTTCCATTATTTGCATGCTTACCTGATATAGGGACCCGTAATTGAACGCTATCAGCCTTCCTTATTCTGTACAATGATAAAGCGACTACATGTTGGCACCAAAATATATCTTTATTACCACAACCACATTTTACTGATGTAATCTTGCACCTGTAATAAACAGAAACCGACAAGATTGTCAACTTTAAATAACAACTTCGTGACTATACTGAAATAATTCACCCACAATTATCACCAAAACAGATTAATTCTTAATGCATTCAACAATCATTTACACTAATTGTCAGGAAATATCTACATAAGAAATAAATAAGGGCTTTAAAATTATACCTTTAGGAGAATAAAAGGAGACAGACTAAGTATAATTTCTATCTAAATGTTGACTTCAACTAAACTGACATTTTTGGCAGTATTTTCATCTATTTTTACTTCACTGGGTGGATGATTTCATATTTTATGTCACAGACATTCCCTTATTTTACATAATTATACCAGTGCATGTCCTTTGACAATAATTATAATTGCTAAAGACTTAATTTCAACAACAAATTATGTTCTAATACTTATCAATGTATTATTATTCAGAAAGAAACTTTAAAGTTGTCTAAACATGTTTGATAAATCTTTTATATAAATCTTTCCCTATGCTTCAGTACAATACTTTTTGCCTTTGCTACACATCCATGCAGTCTGACCAACATCTGCACTCTGCTCTTAACACATATTTTTTTTTTACTTAAAAAACATGAACTAAAGCATGCACTGCCCAGATTTTAAAAAAGGATGTCCATTTTTAAGACTTTGCTGGAGTATGCAAGGCAATTATTACTGCTTATTGGTAAGCAGACTTACCTATCAAAACTAATGGACACTTGAAAGACACGTTCAGGCTGTGAGAAAAGAGGACTAGCAGGCTCACGTACTGTACCACTCAAATGAAAACCTGAAATATAGGGGATAGATAAAAGTATATAAATGTCATTTAAGACTCTAACAAAGTTTCCAGTTATAAAAACCATTGCTTTAAAGTCAGATTATATAAAATGTTAATCAAAAGACAAATGCAAAAAAAAAAAATGTTTGTTTCATATAGGTTAAATTAAGCACAAATTACTAAAATTCATTCAAATAGATTTTTTCTTTCGTACTGACCAATCTTAGCTTGTATTGTTGTAGTTTTTTGTGGGGTACATAATAATACAGGGTCAGTACTACAATCTCAGACAACTGTTACATAGAACATAGACATAGGTTTTCCTTACATGCAAACAATTGTGCAGCCTACCAGATGAAAAACTTTAAATTTTAAAGCACAATGCATTTCTTGTGTTTTTTATCAATATATTAGAATAATAACTTTTTACCAAAAATCTACACTGGCAAACGAAGATATCTTTGTATAATTAGCTCAGATGCACTCACTGCATGTACCAAGGAACATGTGTGCAAAACTTAATGACATGAATTACGTAGATAATATAGGTACATAACTCAGACAAAATTAAGTTCAAGTTTGTACAGTTTACAGATGTCGGACTGATGTTTTCTAATTTATGATCTGAAATTCTCATTCTGCCAACCACATATTCAAAACTGAACTCAAATCCTCAGTAAACCAAATCTAATAAGTCAAAATGTTCTTTCAGCTGTGGTTTTTGATGTTTGAATAAGATATTAACCACAGTACCACAAAATGTTGTGTATGTCATAATATATGCACCTATGTTTTCTTTTACAGCCTCTGAAAAATTGTAAGGCCAAGAATTTGCTGTAATAAACAGTATGCAGACTACCTTAGCTTTCCTGTTAAAGTTCACGGTATTTGATGATGTCATCACTTAAAGAGCACAAAACTGACCACTGTATTATGGTATGAAACCACCAATTCAGCTCAAAAAATGGTACCCGCATAATGGCGGCTAGAAATAGTTCTCAGTTTTCTTGGCTATTTTTAATATTTTTGCCCTAATCTGTGTATTCTTTTTGCTGGAATCATTTTGTTTGACTATTTCTGATAGTGTGGTAGCAATTTTATGCTCATATGCATTCAGAATAGAATTCACAATGTGAAATTGTTTCACATACCCCAATCTGAAAATTAGCTCAGATTTTTTGTTAATTTTATGGGTAAGTTTACATGAGCAGAAATATCTTTCTTGTTTGAAACACAACCCCCACTTTTCTTGCTATTTTTCATGAGTACAGATATAGATCTACAAGAATATGTAAGTTAAAGCTATTTAAAAAAGGTTTTGCTATGTTTTACAGCCCTGTGAACTTTATGAATTTTATATAGAATAAAGAAGGAATCTATTTGGTGGTTTCACACCTATAAGAAAAATTTCATTTCCTGTTGTCTGCATATGAAAACTTTTAAACTTGCCAGAATGTAGAATTTTGATGTTTTTATTGCAAAAATGCTGTAAAGAAGTATGCCAGGAGTGGATTTAGTGAGTTTTCAAACTTTTCATACTGCAGTTAAGCCATTATGGTAAAATTGCAGGAAAATTGTCCTTGTAAAACTGTAAACAGAATTTTGTGTACACAAACCTGATATTTTTGGCAAGGAGTAAGTTTTGTAAGCTGCCAGAGTGCTCACAAGAGCCATTTAGTGTAGTTTAGCTTATTTAGTGAACATGAAACAGTTAGCTGAGTTCAAAATTCATGTGTATGATGAGAACAAGAAGTTTGGTAATGTCAGGTTTTACTGCACAGTAAGACTTAATTCAGTCAAAAAAATGTTTCTTATGGTCATTGAGCTTCTGTTTATGTTTTATATTAGTCTGTTTATGGATAAGAAGAAAGTGCATTAAGCTTCTTTCAAGTTTTCATGATATTTGATTAAGATGGTGTGTAGTTGAGGCTTTGGGAAGTCCTAAGCAGACAGTGGTATAATATTTGTGGCTGGTTCACAAAGACAGGTACCTCAAAGCTAACAAAATAATATTACTCTTGGAATCTGTTTTCTGATTCTGTTAATACTTTTATTGTGTAAGCTTTCATCTTTGTTAGGCTACAGTATTTTCACATAACCAGTGCTATTATTCTAGTTTGACAGTTTGCATACAAGGTATGGATGGAGGAACAGTACTTGCATTTGGAAATTTTCAGGCTAAAGCAATGCTATTTTCTTGAAACCCATTAACAAAGCTGCATCCACTGCAGCTACATTGCTTTAGCCAAAACTGTGTTCCACATCAATTTCATACAATTTATAACATTTGCTTGACTGTTTATGCTATATTGTAAGGGTATGAAGTGATCTTGAAAGGGAACATGCTAATTAGGTAGAAAAGTAAAGTTTAAAATTTGTGGGTATATGTTACATGCAGTAGCTACCAATATATGCATTTTCTATTTTCAGAGTGAAATATTCTTCTAATCAGTTAGAAAAATCCCTTCCTTTGGTTGTATCTGTGTTTAGGACTCAAGGATTGCTTTGCCTTTTGCACATATCAGATGTACTCACATGACAACACACTGGCCATAGAGGTGGAGCCCATGTTGAAGATCTATCATTGCCATTTTTAGTAAGTAAACAGTCATTTTCATTCATACTTACAGTTAAACATTGCTCAAGAAGTTAAAAGAACAATTTATATCAGTGTAAAGACAGTATATAATAGATGAACAATAAAATTTTGTATGTTGAATACATGTCTAACATTCAGGTGGTGTTCCTGGACTATTCTGAATTGAAATTGTTAAAATTTCCTCCTTCAAAGAGGTGTAATTGGCATGAAAGAAGAAAATGTAGCCTTTATTCTGTTATATTGTATATAAATACTTCAGTTCTTAGGTTTAAAGAAGGCATGGACAGCATAAACTATCATTTGAGACAGATGGGGATACAAGATAGAGAAGGACCAGAGAAATTTTGATCTTTTTTGGCAGACAGAAGGACCATAGCTTTTGAAATCTATTTGCTGATTTTTGACCTGGAGGTATAACAGTAACCTCTTGATATAATCTAGTGAGATGCCTTTTCACATATAAGATAGAGAATTGCAGTTCAGTCATGCTTATTAGGACAAAATATGTCTTGAAAATCAAAATAATTTGAAAAATTTGCTTTTTTTTCCCAAAAATCTTCATGCAACTAAGAATATTATGTATTTTCTACTAATGTGTAACCCTAAATTTGATAAAATTGGATAAATTAAGTATTCACACATAAGCTGAGACAGATTTGGTTCAAATATATAACGCGTTTTAAAAAATAACAGAGAAATTTCACCACAGACACTTTCTTTCATTTTGCTGCTCTTGTTTGCAGTCCGCACAGACATTTTGAGTCATTTTAAAAGCTTCATTTTATGAAAAGTACTAGTATTTCTGGACTGAAATTTGATTTTCTTAAGTTGAAATTAGTTACTCTTGAAGTAGAAACCAAAAAATCACAGTATCAGAAAAAAAAAGTTTTCTTATAGGTATGAAACCACCAATTCAGCTCAAAAAATGGTACCCGCATAATGGCGGCTAGAAATAGTTCTCAGTTTTCTTGGCTATTTTTAATATTTTTGCCCTAATCTGTGTATTCTTTTTGCTGGAATCATTTTGTTTGACTATTTCTGATAGTGTGGTAGCAATTTTATGATCATATGCATTCAGAATAGAATTCACAATGTGAAATTGTTTCACATACCCCAATCTGAAAATTAGCTCAGATTTTTTGTTAATTTTATGGGTAAGTTTACATGAGCAGAAATATCTTTCTTGTTTGAAACACAACCCCCACTTTTCTTGCTATTTTTCATGAGTACAGATATAGATCTACAAGAATATGTAAGTTAAAGCTATTTAAAAAAGGTTTTGCTATGTTTTACAGCCCTGTGAACTTTATGAATTTTATATAGAATAAAGAAGGAATCTATTTGGTGGTTTCACACCTTATCATATAACGGCTGAATTGCCAAAACATGCTGCCTTAAATTGCCATATCCATAATAAGCCTCCCCTTTTTTATAAGCAATACCCTTGACTTGTAACAGTTACTGGGGCTATTTAACAATATAACAAGAGCTTAACTTTCAAAGACTTGATAATAAGATAGTACATTTTTCATGTATAATGCCCAAGCCAAAAAAATGACAAGTTTTTAAGCCTATCCCCACTAGCCCACTAAAACTTGCATTAGTGTGGTGCTAAACATAATAATCAACCAAGCTTAATATTCCTGAGCATATTAACATATTACAACTATCACAGCACAAAAAAACGTTCTTTCTTCTGACAGTTATAGTTACATTTATGGTTGAAAACAACTGTCACTTTCTTAACTTTCATTTAGCATTTACACCTGTGCCATATTAGTCCTGAACCAGACAAGATCACCAGTAAATTATTATGTTAACAGAATTATTATCATATTCAAAATTTTCTAATGGCAAATGATATTCCACTCAGCACAGCTTAATTAATATTGCATGGAAGAAAAGATAACTCTGTCATACCAAGTGTTATATAGAGTTGCTGTTACTTCACAATGATATAAATGTCTTGTAACGAGCCATGAAAAGATATAATATCAGGAAAAGTAGAGAAATGTCTAAGAACACTAAACTGACAGTTGGAAAAAATTCCTTATCACAATCCTTATTTGGACTTAATGTACTGGCTGGTAAAAAATATAAATTTATATTTAAAACTTTATTTATTTATTTTTAAAACGATTCCACTCTTAAAAACATATGACAAAATTCAGAATATCTTAACATGACTGTAATATATATTACTTCTACACAACACCCTTACTTAATAAAAGAATTTGACATATTACTCATTACTGATTTTTTGTACATAAAGATATCTATAATCTACTTTTAAGAATGAAAATGTAACAGTGAGCCAACAGGCAAAATACTTTCATTCTATCCAAGCGTTTTCCCATTATTCAAATTTCTATACACGGCTTTTGATTTGATTAAACAGTAATTTATTGAAGAACAATGCAAATACATGAAGTCTTTTTTGCAGTAAACTGGCTTAAATAGCACACCTGGTATTTGGAGTGTGTATTATTCTGCTACAGTGGACCAAGCCTTTTCAAAAAGAAATGTTTAACAATGTTACAATACCAAGTGAATGGCAAAGTCGACAGTTTGAAAGAAAACATGGGAAATAAAGTTTTCCAAACCTTTAAGAAGATTAAAGGAAAAAGATTTTTGCTGTTTTATCATAGCTTTGGAACTTCAACGAGATTTTAAGGAATTTGAAATGACTTCAAGTGTTTTGGTTTTATCCAAGTCAAACAGAGCACTGCCCTTCCTCTGAACACCCAAATGCATATGTAAATTACTTGAATATATCAGCAAATACTACAATCTGCAAATTAATCACCAACTTTAAAATCTCACATCTTTACAATGATTTCAAAGTTCTGGTAATCTAAATTGAGATAGGGAACATAGCTGAAGGGATGAGTTTGGTCATAAAATGTTATAAAATGTTACCATAAAAATGGTGATGAAAAAATGGAACTTAATTAAGCAAAAAAATGAATTTGTCATATCAAACAGTAAAATGTGTCACTCAACTTATGAGGATGCTTAAAGCGAAACATTAAGTCACCTTAAGAAAACTTTGATACCTAGGTGCATGCCCAAAGCCAATATAATTGACATGATTTTTAAGTACTCTTTTGAATATCTATATCAATCTTTCTTTTCACAATAACACAATACAATTGTCAGTTGTCTAAGCTAGCAATGTGCACTTGCCCAGAGCACAAACATTATTCTTTGTTTTAAATTCTACAATTTGTGCAAATTACCTCTAGGCTTTGAATTTAAATTCTGAAACAATCCCCTCATCCATCAAACACATTACAATAATTGTACAATGACATGGTCATTAAATTTTCATATGAACTTACTGTTAAAAACTATACTTAGTCATTACAGTACATAACTGCTATAATTAGCATCCTCATATACATTACATGGTATCCATCAATTTATCATATGGTATACATCACCCAACTTCATTAAATGGTATACATTATCATAGTTCATTTTTTATTATAATTTTATACAAAATTTGTACCGGCTTTTATCTACCAATCCCCTGCACAGTGACGTCTTTTCAAACAAGACCAATTGAAAAGCCAGATTGTGTATATCAAACTTTCAACATTGCTTATACCTTGCAAATAAACATGTCTCATTTCAGTATAATGAATGTATAATGTTTTTTGTTAATTACTGAAAAATGCAGAGCTTTCTTTATCAGATATTCTGAAACAATTAATAACTTATATCTGTATCTAATGTATGATGCATGATAATGACTACCACGAATATGATGATTATACACGTTCAAAATTTATGATGAATAAACTATGAGCTCGTTACTGCATAAACTAGAGACTGAGAAGCTTGCACTGATAAACCTGGCTGCACCCATGTGCTCCCTGAACTAGATAGTTCTACCTTCATTGAGTATTATATTAAAGATTTCTAAACACTTGAACCATTAGTGTGGTTTTGTTGCTCTGATACAATAACTGACAAGTACAAAACACTCAACATAAATGTTCATGTGAATTGAGCAGTAACTTCATATTAAATATTATAGTACACGCCAGGAGGAACTCTTGTTTTCCTCGAGGTCTTTGCGGCCCACCATTCCGTAAAACGTGACCAAGTCCACCGCATATCGAGGATCCCCACCACAGACATGGTCACCAAATATCGCGGTGGATGTCCACAAAATGGTTCCACAAATTTTTTCACAGGTAATTATTAATATCCACGCTCATATAGTTCGTGATTACATGCATTTCGGCAAATTTTACAATTTAAAAATATCAAATACATGTATAAAGCTCTTATTCTAATGCATATGTTTACGAATGCTCCTATTTGTTTACGCAAAGAATGACAATTCAAAGCAATATCTTCACAAAACAGCTGATCATATTTTCAGAAAATGAATTGACTGGTTTCCGATCAACACATGTTAAACTGCTTTCCTTTTTTTAAGAAACCATAAACCATGCTGTGACATCTGTATCGTCTAGGCGCATGGCAAAAGCTATTTATCGATTTTGCTGTATAATAACTAGCGTTTATAAAAATTCAAAAACGGAAGTACACAATAAGTCTACAAAGCAAATATATTTGAAATTTGGTTTTAATTTTACTAAAGTTACACAATTGGTAGACGTAAAATGTACAGTTTCATTATGGTAGTTTCTGTGAATTTTCAGCTAATCAAGGTGAGTTATGACCTTTATTAATTTTGTGCAGGTCGTCAAATATCGCCGAGATATTTCACGATGTCATGGCATCGAGGAAGTCCATCTCCTCGTTGCTGCAGCAGATATTTCTTTTTCCTCTTCAGCGCAAAAAACGGAAAATGTGAGTTCATCCTGGCACGTATTGTACACACCATTACTTCTACGAAAAATTACTCAATACAAAACAGAGCAAGATGCTGATAACAACAAAAATCACTGAAAATGAATAATACCCTTAATAAAGGGAAAAAATTTACCTCCTACAACAATGAGCCCAAGAAACAGGCATTACACTTCTGATGATGATACTGTTTACAACAACCTGATTTTTATTGTTTAATTTCTTGAAAGGACTTATGTTGAAATTTCTGCTACTTTAATGCATGCTTACCAACCTTCCTGGTTTGGCCGGGAGGCTCCCGGTTTCAAAGATAAAACCGTCCCAGCCGGGTTTCAAGAAACCCGAGTGAAGAAAATTCCGCAAATAATTAGTTGTTTATTATACTTTTTGGCATTTTTATGACCCACACTTCTTGTATGACCTGCTGCGACAACAATCGAGGCTTAATCCGTAGGCAACAGTGAACTGCAATGTAAATTTAATCTATCATGTCTCATCTAGCAAGACACGAGAGCACCCTTGACCTTAAGCAATGTAACTTCAAAACAATGTGCAGGTGATCACAAATCGGTTAATTAAAGCAAAATATACGGTCTTCCACACCTCCTTCATTTGCAAAGGTTGATGGGATAAGTGGAATATACGTTAACTGTGTGATGTTATTAACAGTTAACTAACGTCAAAAAAATTTTTAATGAGTAGGTGCAAACTGACAATAAGAAATTATGCATCGTGGGGTAGTAAGTTATAGATTTTCACTTCACATTTTGACATTGAATATGTCAAAACGAGAATTAGAGAATTCTGTGGACTGTGGGTCTAGTACCCCACCAACCGCAAAATTATTTTTATTTTCTGCTTTTGTGTAATTATAAAATGTTGGTTTAAAGAGATCTAAAATAACATATCTTTTTACTTTCAAATTCAAGACCCATTGTTCTCACTCATAACATCACTGTTTTAGACTGGTGTTTTACAACACAAGCATATAAATTACCAGCCCAGGCCATCGGGGAAAGTCTGAATGTCACACATTGAGAGACAATCCAGTCACAAAAACACCATGAGCTTATTATCTTATCTTAATAGCTTATTGAACTTTATATTCACCAACTATCCAAACACCTAGTGTACACCATGGCACATACACAAACTGTCATCTAATATCAAAAATGCAAACAGGCTTATCAGTAAAATGATCAACATCTTCTATACAGTCAATATCTACAATTTTACAAAAACAGTTTACAGTATATTTTGGAATAGCACAGTACTTCAGTTGAAGTCCCAATCACGCTGATCAAAGGAATCATGTACATCAATCTAATAATATTTTTGACTTTCGTACCTTTAATGATTTGTATCAATACATTCTTGCAATTCAATTTATTGACACCTACAGTACATGTATCATTATTTTAATAAGTTTTTTAGTCTTCAATTATGGAAAACAGAGTATATAATTTACTCTGGCTTTGGAGACCTGCATTCAGAAAGCAGTGTATGTATAAACACAGAGCTACTTGAATTACAAGTCCAAAATTCATGCTATAGTGGAGGTGTACAATGGAAATGATGTGAAGTTTTCAGCCCCAACAGCTTTCTTGCATCTAATTTCTGAGTACTGTTGCTGAACTTTTGAACAAGCCCAGTCTGTCTAGTGAATGATGAACCTAATGATATTTGTGTTGTGTAGACAATACTATTAGCGAGCATGCAAAAAAAATGTCTCCTGAGATACCTCTCTTAGCATTATCATTCTTGACCTATCCTTCACTCTTTATATCAATTTATATCCATTTTTATGTCTGAAGTGTATTAACTAAACACAACAGGAGGGTGAATCTTTCCTAAACAAGCCCCTTCTATTACAGTACACATTTATCTTTCTAAACTATCCAATGCATACACTAGAATAATGCACAAGACATTCTGTGCAAACAAAGGTGTTTACAGTAGATAAGTTCTTGAATAGATGTCATAAAACCAAATGACTAAACTAAGTCAAACAGACAATTTGCAGGATGAGAGAACCTGTATGGTAACTTTTACTGTGCACCACCGTGTTTTGTAACAAATGAAACAATAATGACCTTGATGAGGAGAAAATATTTATCTAATTTTAACAACCATAGAAGTATAATTGTTAGGTAAAACCTTCCAGTGTCTATATTGCAGTCTATGACTATAGATGGGATTTGAATTCAGTTTCATACCAATTACCATGCCAGACTAATCTTGAAACAGTTTGGTTTATGAAAGTGAAATGATCATGTTAAAAGTAAGTTTTATAATGACACCTGCCAACAGTACAGACTAATATTAAAACTTGTGTTTGGCTAATGAAAGCAAAGATATTATATTAACACTTGGATTTCATACTCACATCTGCAAAAAATGAAGAAACTGAAATTAAACCGTTGATGATGCAGAATAAGAACTTAATGCTGCCAATTTGTGCAACACACATAGATTCATCCTCTAGGAACCAGAAATCATCCAGTGGGAGACAAAAACTGCCTAAATTTAAACTTTCCAACTGATACCCATACAAAACAAGATGGGGGACAATACTTTTTAAGCAAACACTACAAAATGCAGAAATACATTGTAACAGTGACACAGCTGTTACAAACAAACACCAATACTCAAATCTTTACTCAAATGTTCTGTATACATGAAACTCAAAGTAATCTGATTTAAGCTTACTTCACACCATCTGTAACATTTCAAAAACATTAATTTTATACATGCAGATACAAAAAACAGACTATCTAATTCATCAAATCACAAGGGAGTGCCAAATGGGTTCACTCTAGGTTGATCATAAACTTTGTTTTATTGAAGCAAAACTCACATAATGTGTTTTCACAAGCTGGCAAAAATCTGGTTTCTCATTTATTCCCATCTACTTTATCTACATACAGAAGCTTGATGCTTTCAAGTCTCACAGTGGGACAGAACTGCCACATTGACTCGGGTCTAATTCAAATTGACAAACAGATGACATGCTCATCTACTGAAGCTGATCTAGCCACAGCCTTCAGTGGCAAACTGAGATAATCCTTGTATCAGATTACAATTTAACCGAGTGATATATGACTACAGGATACAGGAAAAACATATAAGCAAACACAAATTGGCTTCTATAGCCAATACGTCAACTGGCAAACCATTTGTTTCAATAAAACTGCCGACTTAACTGTATCTATCTATTTCAGTTTATTTATCGTGGTGTTGGTACCCGCTGCCCATATGACCAATCGCCCCTGCAGAGATTTGTTATTCTATGTTGCAAGATACAGAAAGCATCCTGTTCCAAAGACATCTCTGGTTCTTTTGCATGCTCAGTGTACAGCACCGATACATGGGACCTCGGTTTAACATCTCATCCGAAAGACAATTAGTAATGTTAGTGGAGGAGCTGAGGATCGTTTTCGGGACCCCTGCGTTACCAGTTCAGCATATCCCCCTCCGACTACCGTAACTTCTGACAACAACATTATATATCCAGACTAGTTTACTCATTTTGTCCAACTTAATAATAAAGTGAGAAATCATGAAAGACCATTGATATGTAAAGCATTATTAAACAAATGTATCTAAAAATGAACATGTCACAAATATCTGTTTTAAACAATAGGGTTTTCCACTTTAATACTGTGATTTTTTGCACTTCTTTCACAAACTGTCATCTTTCACATTCTATCCAAGTAGGCAAGCATTATGAGACTCTGATTAACACTACAAGTCAGACGAATTACATGTATATGCATTCTGAATCTTAAGAAATGGGTAAAGCTGGTGAGTATTAACAAGTGGAAAGACAATCTCAGTTATGACCCAATGATCCGGCCACCTGTTTCAGTAAAGAGAACTTTAAACTTGGTGGTGCAATTCTAACATTTTTTCCTAAGCACATGGAGGAGAAACAATATGGCCACTTTGCAGCTTAGAAGTGAACTAAAACTAGACAGAATTAAAAGACCATCAGTGGGTAAATCCAATCTGTGTATTATACCCAGCTTTAATTCTTCCCTTTTCTAATTACAGATCTGTAAAATGAAGAGCTACACAAGATTTTTTGCTGTTTTTTACACCTAACAGCTGCTGATTCTCCAACATGTATTCAAAGAATGTCACAAAAATACGCATTCTAATGAGACCTGTTTCCTTTAAAGTCTCACATATACAAACACAACAATCAAGCCAAAATGTCTGAAAAAATCAATGGTCACAAAAGCAATGACACTAAATTATTGGGTGCAAAACAGAATTCACGGATTCTCAGTGGAGCTAACCAATTATATGTAAATTAGCGCAACAATAAAAGCAACATGTTGCTATCTACAGGCCAGCTGCTTTTGATAAACTGATAAATCTTCAGTTAGTGTATGCACAGAACAAGACAAAATGTTGCTAAGATATTGACCAGTATATTTTCTGAGGAATGAATAATATATTATCAGACAATAATTCTAACCTATTATCACATAAATGAAACTGCTAACTTAATCATTTATTGTCTTTTGTGTATGCATAATACGAAAAGACAACCGAACTGAGTCTTCTGTAAGTCGGTGTGTAATCATGTCTAAATGAGAGTTCTTCTCTGTTAGCTGGTATGTATAAACCATGTCTGTCCTGTAACATTTTTTCTGACAGCCTTTCGTCTGCCCTAGCCGATTTGTATCCATGTTACATTTAGTACATGTACATTTTTTGAAACTTTTTTAAAGAGCATTCTGGTAGCCATATATTATCTCTCCTATTTTATCAACTTCCTGCAAAACAGATGAAATCAGTCTAAAAATTACCTGGCTGACCCCTTCCAAAGACACAAAGAATCAAGTATTTTTAAGTTAATAAAATCACACAGAAAAGTTGATTAACATTTATAAGTAGAGAAAATTTTAACATATACAGAAGTGAATACCAGTGCTAACCATTAAAATTCCATGTCATAATTTCTAACTAATCAATCAAGAAATCAAAAAATTACACGAGATGAAACAACGTTACTAATGTCATTGTTCTTTCAACCTAAATTCATTACCTATTTATAATTCAGGTCATGTAACCAACTAAGACAAGTTCTTAGCAATTATATTCAGAGAACAAGTAAATTATGTTAATATAAATACAAAGATAGACAAATGTGTGTCATACCTCTACTTGTATAAACAATGAACTCAGTCACTAAATAATAATCATTAGATGATAACTGTACTCAGGAGCAATACCCCTGCAGGCAAAATATTTCAAACTAATGCATGTAATTAGGCCAGGACAGCAGGTCAGTTGAGTGGAGGGGGGAATCAGGTCACTGAACTGTAGTATGCACTAAAAACTGTTCAGTTAATTGGAATTGCAGGCTGTAGACAGAAACAGTGTGCTCATTACTTGTGATACTAATAATTTCATTTCCTCTTCAAGAAATTATGTTCAAAACTATACCTTTCATAATTCATATAAAGTCTGTGATTATTTTTCAGAAGTCATAAGACAGTGATTAGACTAATTTAGGGTTCCTAGAAATATACAGATCAGGAGGAAAAGGTAGTCTTAAAAGGATCAAACTGGGTAATGTTTATGTTCAAAGACAGAGAGTGTCCTTTAAAGGGAATTCATGGTACAATCAAAGGAGAAGAAAATAAGTTGTTTATGCTACTAATATTTCATCTAGGTATCACACACATTTATCTAAATAGCCAGCACAATGTCTCACTGAACAATAGCATACTGTCTCAAGGTTACAAAATCTCACCATCACCATGTCATGTTTCAAGATAAACTGAAGGTATATAACAATAATTAATTTATAATAAAAATGATCAAGTCATAGGTACCTCAATGGAACCATGGAAGGAAACATCTATCACTACCCTGCAGTTTCTAACAAAGACTGCCAAGTAAATGACAATTAATGGTTCAATCATTCTATGGTTACCTTAAGAATGAGCATCTGAGAAGTATTCAAGTAAACAACAACTGAACAGTGGCACTAAAGTGCATTTTCATGACTCATGTCTGTTCTGCAAATAAACTATTAATGGTTTCCATTAAAGCATCTCATTTTGTAGAGAGAGAGTTAGCTTGGAAAGTATAGAAATGTCCTTAAAGTATATACATTAAGTACATTGTGTCATGCAGTAAAATATTCTCAGTGCTGTAACAAAATATGAAACTTAAGACATTTTTTAAATCTCTATTTATTTTACTTCTTTACCCCTTTCCCCACTATTGTACTTAATAACTGTCAATTTTCCACACATAATTTGCAACTCTTGACAATGAGTACATTTTAAGATCAGGTTTAGCTAAAATAACAGGTGAACATTAATGTGACCTGAATAAATTTACATTTAAAATTAATAACCTACAATTTTGCATTTAAAACTTTAAAAACTTGACCTAAATCATATCACAGAAAATTGTTAACATTATCATGGTACATTTTTTTCAACAAAATAATATGATAATACTGCAGGACATGTAAACATATTGATTATATACACTATCAATATATTTTTTGATCCCTCTAAAATGTGAAAGAATACTCTTTCTTATATTTACAAAGCCCCAAGCATACACCCCTATCCCAACCCCTTATCAGCAGGAACCAGCTTAAGAGCAAAGTGAGATTTATAAGCTGGATGTTTGATTTCCACTGAGCAAACTTGAAGGGACTGTATCACTGGCCACAAGTTTGTGGGGTACCCATTAAATCTCTTGAGCACACTTTAATATATCCAAAAAGATTTGTGATAAAATCTAAATACATAATCTTACATATCACAGTATAAGATGTAGTTAAGAGATACTTTGCCTATAAATGATTAATATTATGGGAGAGTCGAAACACATGGTTGACAGAACTCTTCATATATTAGAAACAAGAGGATAAAAAGAATTGTGACAAAGAACCCACTTTACATAGTTGACTAATTTTGCTTTCCTTATTTCTATAAATAATAGCACTCAAATATGGCATGTTGTACAGTATGAATATTCAAGTTTGAAAATGTTACAGCTATAGGATTCTGTAGAAGACTCATTAACCTACCAAAAAGTAAAACTTACAAAAATTTATGATGAAAGCGAGCACTTTTGAAATGATTATTGAATTCTGAAAGATAATCAACTAGTATTTTGTAAAATGCTGGTGAATTTGTGATAATTTTATCTTGAAACTAGTATTTGAGTCACAACCTTATCTGCTTCTCTGCCAAGCTTATGTATTCTCACATTCATTTGAACCATCTTTCAAGAAAAATCTAATGAAAGGTACTTTCATTTTCAGAAAGAGATTGTCTAAATTTCCGTTTAAAGAACTGAACATATTTATCGAGAAATGTATGGCCTAATCCAGTACTCATTTTAAACCATGTTTAGCTCATTGTAATAGAAATAATTGTAAGAGCACTTTCAAATATTAAAGTACTTATTAACCATTAATGAGGAAATGATCAAGTAAGTGCAAGTAATAAATTAGTCATGTTTGTAAATTATTATGACTGCACCTACATTTTATTGTTTATTTAGGACACACAAAAATGTAAAGGAGAAAAATGTCTTTGAATTAAAAAGTCTTTGAAAAAAATCCATCAAAACTGAACTCAATGGACTAAACTAAATTGTTACTGAACGGTCGGAACGTTTCTTTGATCTCGAGCCAAACCAAGCGTGACGAGCTGATACACTTTTTCTCACCTATTTGCAGCACTTTATCAACAGCTCCCGACTCCAGCAGTTTAATTCCTTGATTAAATGGAAGTTTGTCACTGTCGGCATTTTCCTTCCCAACTTGTGAAAATGAAGAATACATACAAATATCTCGTTCATTTCGAGGAAATGACCAAAAAACTATTCGACTTTGCACAGGTTCGGGTATCCGATCAAATCTTTGCTCTATTTTTTGAAATGGTATATTTTCACCAACAATTTTAGCACATATGTCTAAAAGAGACTCTGTGTTATGTGTTTTTCCACCTTTAGAAGAATTTCCTTTTGAATAAGATCCATTTTGGTCCTTTGAATTTTCGCCTAGCGAAACTCGCATCCGCTTAGCAGCCGCCATTGGGAACATCTGATTACTTAGGAGTTTATACGCATGCGTCAGGTCTATCGAGTAAAAGATGATACGCATGCGCAAACTACCTGTCAATCAAATTTATGCGCGGTACGGGCCATTGGAATTCCCATTCTTCCTCAACGTTTTGTTATTGATGCGTAAACTTGCCCTGTACCTTGCACTGACAAATCTCATTCATGTATTGATTACTAGCAATAAAAATGTCAACAATGCGTAAATGATGTATAGTACATTTGAAAGGGGAAGGAACTGTTGCACTATATAAAATGCTTTTCTTCTTACTTTTAGCATCAGTTACAGCCATAATCTGTTTGAAATTTCATAACTACTTGGAATCACTGACAGTTGAATGACAGTTAAAAATACTAATTGTCAACATGTAGAACGAACCGTCGTACTATAACATAAAGGACTTTTCTTCTTACTTTCAAAAATTAGATTTAACTGACTCGCAATATATAACTTTCAGTTACAACCATATCCTGACCGCATGTAATTCAGTAGAATGAACAAAGACATAAAACACAGTGAATATCTACGGTTTTCTTTCTTATTCATGCTAGTCAAATTGTTTATGGCATTGTTTTACCTGTGGTGTGGTGACTGGTCACCTTCAAAAGTATTTACTTCATTTTAATGAACTAAGAGTCACAACTGGCAATATATATGTGATGTTTTACTCGTGAACAGTGTATACATTCTTTCATTTATAAAATTCTTCCAAATCTACCGAAAATCATAACGAAAGAACGGATTTGTGAATGGTAAGAAGACATGGTGACCGAGAATTTTTACATAAACTTGGACAGATTTGATTGAGAATACTATGCTGATTCAGGGTTTGTATTGGAGGATTTGGGGGCGGGATGGGATTACAAACTTACACTGCCATCTTTGGCTGAGGGGTTTGGTTATATAAAATACTAAAATCTTATGATATGATCTTTTGAAAACCTTAATGACATTTTATAGATGTACCCCTGATAACCCTTTACGGCATTGTACAAAATTTAACTGGATAGTCCCATCGGGTCTTGAAAGGAATCCCATTTTACACCATACTTCTTCATTGTTCGTTTCAAACAGTTTTAGTCTTGTTCTGTCCTGTTTACACCATGTAGAAGTATGTCCTTCAAGTAAGCAGTAGACCTTCTTATAATTTTCTCAGGAAACAAAAGGTACATAAAAAAACAGCAAAGCTTTTCGGCATAGATTTATATAACCACTTCGTTTGATAGATCTGAACGAAAATGACACCGTTATAACCCGACTTTAAACAACTTTGCAGGCCTTAGTGTTACTGGCAACACTGTTGTTCAGCAATCTACTTTACTTTCACTTCTTTCACTTTTGTCTTTTGACAAGCCCAATTGTTTGTCCGAGGTGTTGACGTTTTAGTTTGCCAAGACTACGAAAATAGCAAGGTGTATGTCGATTAATTCGAGTTAAAAATACCAGTTTTCTTCCAGATTGGTCTTCGGAGACGATATTTTTATCCAGATCATGAATCCAAACAAATAGTCGGCCAAGTTGAAGGAGATTTATACATTTGTTTATATATAGAACTGTATAAGGGAACTTCCAAATTTGTGAATTGAAGAATATTAACCCCCACTCTTTCTAACCAACCTTCCAACGAAACCTCTTAACAAGTTTAAATAAAGGTAGTCTTTAAAAGTCTTAATACATTTCACTGGCATCCATCATAGATACAGACCCTTCTGGTACTCATGTAACTTGTTTCCTTGTAGACTGCCTGTAACATACCTGATGTGTTCTAAAACGGACAATGCTGTTGAATGCTGACACTGATTTCTGTCCACTTAACCTGTTCAGTTGTTCATCTTGACAACCCTGGAAATTACTCTATATATACTTTAAATATCTGTGATTGTTAATAACGAGCGAAAAGAACTTTTTTATATTATTTCAAGCTGATTCAGTTGTGCTGTACAGCCTTGTGAAGTTACTCTCCGGATTTTATTAATGCTGTCAAAAACGTTTAGTTGTAATGTGAAGAATCGAAGAATAACAACGCAAACTGATTCGCAAAATGTTGCAAATATAAATTGCCACAACTACTTTGAATGTCCACTGACAATATAATAATGAACTGAAGCAACTGAAATGCAGAACATTGATTCTTTTTATTGACTCGTGTAGTTTCTTTTTCTCTGACGTGAAGAAAAAATATTTCACCAGTCGGGCAGCTCTTCTAATATTTACAGTGACGTGGAACAGATAACAAAAACAAGTAAAAAAACAACAACAACAACAACAAAAAACATTAAAACTTTTTTATTTTAATCTGAACCCTACAGGCTTGCAGTTAGATATCTATTTCCTGAATCGAACTATGTCCATCCAATTATTTCAACAGTTTTCTTTTTGTTGTTTTTATTTCAGATTTTTAAAAGTTTTATTTCTTTTTATTAATCTTGCGGCTAAGGATTGGTTCATAGTACATGAGCCCTTGATGCTCACCCGTGTCCTGGAGGCAATAGATCAGACACATGAAGCTAAACGTGCATCTGTCCGTCAGGTTGTAAATGAAGACCGGTCATGGGATATTCTGGTTCTTTCCTCACAAGGGATTGGTATGATTATCGATGGTGTTTCGCAATCGGGCAAAAACAAATTAGTGTAAACGCATACGATTATTTTTTTAACCATTCTGCTAAACTACGCAAATAGTTATTGTCATTTACGGTATGGGACATATTTACTTTCATTAACAAGCAGTTGTCTTTATTTTCACCAATTATTCCCTATTACGTAAGCTTCATAAATAATTAGTGAATACAGAGGTGGGGAATGAGACAACCTACTTGAACTTGAAAAAAAAAACCCACTGAAGTTGTACTTACTATTCCGCACGTAGCGTTAGAAAAGGACCAGTCTAAACCTTTAGTTTTTTTTCTGACATCTGAACAGAGCAAATACGTATAATCGTAAAGTACCATGCATGATTTTTATTATTCTTGTTAAAACGATTCCGCAAAAAGTCCGCCATGCCTTTCTAGTTACATATAAGCCAAGAAAACAAGGCTGACAGACTTCTAAACTCAGTGATTCATTTCTAGAAAGCAGAATCTCTTGAAGTCAATATGACTGACCATAAAGCAATATGTCATTTACTGATTTCAAGACAAAGAGTACATCTGTCCACGTATAGACAAAATATCTATTGCGTAAACAGTTTGGTAAACAATCATCAAAAATATAACAAAGCAGCGCGGAAAAACATGTGAAGTATTTTATTATTGATTATTGATAACAACAAAACTTATAAGAAATACCGCTCAGCAAAATAAAATTACGCCATAAATTACGCCAGGTGCTAGAATCTACCTGGATAGGTAGTTTACATCACAAACTACGGTCTGTTCTCGGACGGTTCCAACCACGAGTTTGCCGGCGACGTAACTGGCTGCAGTCGAGCCGGCCGAGTAGGTGCCACTGTCTTGGTATATCACTTCAATGTCTGACACAGCATTGTCTTGCATCTTCACACGTACCACCTACAAAAAGAAACATATACATACACAATACTTATTCTGCTTTACCGGTAGCCCAGGTTTTTCTTTCATCAACCAAACACATGAGGTGATTATACAGATAACGAAATAACATTCTTGGGTTCCGACCTTTAAGATAACACGGTCACTGGCGGACGAGACGGTTTTTCTTTCCCACTCTAGACGTCACTGTCCAATTTCTATCATTCTGCCTAAAACCTGAATATTCCGCTTTCTAGAGTTAATTCATATCTGCTCTAGTCATTGTCCAGAGGTGATAAAAACGTTCTTTACCTAAATGACTACTAATTGAAGGCGATGATCTAATTGTCACCGTCCAATACCGAGAATCGATAATAACTATAATAAGAAAATCGATGCTTCACATAAAGATTACATGACTGGAAACGTCTACTAACATTGTGCTGGTAAATAAAGATGGTATCATACGTATCTTCACGTTCAAGCTGGTACATTCTCTTGCATTAATTAAGGTTCGATAAATACAAAGGTAGTTCACTTGTTCTTGTAAATAGAGTCTGTGGCCAATTTTTTCTTGCATGAAATTTGGAGTTCTAATCTAACACCTTACTCATTTTCTTGTTAAGAAAATATGCTGCTTTTTGCCCTGTATGATATACATGTATTTCTTATGCTTTTTCTCTCACCATCTCTCCGCGTCGCTCCCTTCTCCACGCTCCGACCAACATTTTCTATACAGGCACTGTCATATTAAACACCAAATTGAAATAACTCTTTCAATACTGGAACTTCCTCAAAAATCTAGAACACTGGATCTTTCTCCAGATCTTTCAAATGAACTATATCATTCATGAATACGTTTGCATAAAAAAGAATGGTTATTCTTCTATGAGCGACTACTTTAAACGCTTACCTACGTTTATAACATTTGTTGGTCATCTTTACGTTGATTTCATCATACCTTCAAACTGATGAACCTCTGAAAAAAAGCGTTTTTAAACGGGTACTAAAATAATCTGATATTTATAAGATATAAGGGAAAACGGCTATGCGAAACCATTTTGTTGATACGGCTTGCGTATATAGACTGATGAGGTAATAACGGTAGCTATATTGGCAGGACTTGATGGTTTGTTAGACATACCTGACCGGGTGGCTTAGTTCCGGAGAACACGTCGATAATCCTTCTAGTGACAGGATGACAACCTATCCACAGATCTCCTGTAACTGGGTCCACTTCTATATTGTCTATTCCAGTCCCAGTGTACACACTCTGTCAATACATGTATGTATATATCATACCTAAGACGACGATTTGATGCTTCATCTATCCAACTGTATTACAACAAGGTACTATGATTCTGTTATCTATAAGTATTCCATTATGTCTTTCTTTCTTGTTTCATTTTATTTATTTTTGTATTTATCAGGAAGCTTGTACCAACGGTTGCTGTTGGTACGTATACTAAAATAGTCCCTTCAATTAGCATTTGGTCAAATGGCTGGAAAAAGCAAAAACATAGTATAGGGAGCGTACCCAGGTTTCGTCAAGGCTGTTGTCTGTATGTCGTTTAAATCCCAGAAGTGTCTTTGTTCCCCATTCTGCAACATACACCCATCTAAAACAAGGCAATATAGCTGCTTGTTAACACTGTATCTGGTCAAACCTTATGAGCACAGTTATATATATAATGCAGTGCTAAAGAAATGTTGAAAGACAAACAAAAAAATGGGAATCCAAAGAAAACAGGTACGCTGTGAGGTCATCACAAACAAGACGTCACAAGTAAATTACATGTATACGTATATGGTTACTAACGTCGATTTATATGCGGGCACCAGTGACAATCACAAAGAAGACGTCAAATAAAGACTAGTGATAATAGAGAGTTTGTAGTACAAATTCAATGAACACATGTTATTCATGCAACAATATTACTTTTTTCTAGGTAAAATAAAGGAAACAATGAAAACAGAGGGAAAAGTAAGATATCTTTCATCACAGTATTACCCTGACAACAAATCAGATACATTAAATCATTGTGATTGTAACATGCCAATAAGTCATCTCTGTCCAGTACCATACCGTGCGATTGTTTTATTTTTAGGTCAATTTGCAAACAATTCACTCTCTGTTTAAATGTACCGTAAGACAACGAAAAATATAAGAACGAACTTTTTATCTGGAGAGATGTTGATCCCGTTTGGGAAGAAGTAGCCGGACGCCAGCTGCCTTGCCGTCTGACCGTCGTAGTAAAGTATCGCCCCATTCTTGATTCCCAGAATCATCTCAGTGTGGTAAAGGTAGAAGTTGCGGTAACCACAAAACTTCGTGATGTAAAATTCATGTTTCCCAACGGCAACCAAATCATTCATACTGGAATATGTAATATAACATGTGTGAAGCACTTCTCTGTCGTAGGGTACGGAGTGATTGTTTTTATTTCATTCGAAACTTTTTGCAAGTCTATCTTTAAAGATAAAAATCTAGATTTTCTAACATGAGCCCTCGCTTCAGTCGTTTTTTAAGCCTTAAGTTAATATATAAGTTTTTTAATTTACGTGGAAGGCTTTAGGAATATGAAACATTCGATAAATGATTCACTCACAATGTGAACAGTGGATCAGTGATGGTCTTTACATATTTTAGTGTCAACGACTCGGTCAGCACTTCAAAAACTTCGACCCGGTCCTCCGCGGCTGGGTGGCAGAGAACATACAGGAACAACTCGCCTAGAATGAAAATGGTTCACTATCATGAAGAACTGAAGTTGGGAGAGATTGGGGTATTGTAAAAGACTTAAAGTTCCTCGTCTCAAACCATTTGGACACAGTCTTCACAGAGGCATGTGTTTTAAAAATTTCTCTAAAGTATCTTTAAAAATGACCTTCAAATATTCGCAGCGCCACTATTTTCAATTGTACTTAGCTGTTACACTTTTGCCACCATTAAACTTCACAGAAAAATGCTCTCAGTTTCTGATATATTGATGTTGATATGATAATGGATACTTACTGGAATCACTGGAACCATTAAACAATCTTCTAAGAAATCTGTCAAACGCAGTTTTATGTTTTAGTAATGCTTCGCTCAATTTATTTGAGAAGTCAGTCGAATGCATACAAATAGGGCATATTCATTAGACCATATCAACTTCAGAACTTTGAGCTTAGAGAAAAACCATGTGAGTTTCATGTTTACAAAAATAGATAGATACCTGTCTCTGGATCCTTCCATGTAGTGATCCCATGTGGAGCTGCCATAAAATCGGACCTCTCTGGGGCGTTTGTAATTGTAAGTGTTGTGACTTTGTTACCATTGTTCAAATCCAATGCTTTTATCTGTCCAGGTCCACCGCCGAATTCAAATCCCTGTATTAAAATCAAATAAAATGTCACCAAACCTCTATGGTTTTGCATAGAACCTTCAAGGCTATCGTGCACAGCTGCATGGATCTCCTGACGGAGATAATGTTCCAACTTGAGAAGTGTTAGTTCTTTGTTTCGACATAAATCTCGATATTGCATGATAACCTAAACATATGAAAATAAATGCAGATTCGAGGAAAGAAAGATTTGTTGTTATGAACACCATTAAAAAGCAATGCATCCAGCAAGGAACAGTTATAAGTACATTTCATTTCAATCTTCATTCAAGTCGAATTGTAAATGTCTTACTGTTGACAACAGAACAATGTTATTGCCTATGTGCGTCAAGTCTTCAGACCCTTTGTCTGAAAAAAGAAGGTAAAACCGAACCTGGAGAAGTATCAAACAATAAATGTATACCAAATATACTGGCCTGGGTGACTTGGACAATGGTCATTTATAAGCTATAACGTATATATACCCTACATAAATAAATCTGACTTGAATAATATACATGTATCTAACATACTAGGGACTCGATGTATCTACGACTTTCTTTAATAAAATAGCATGTAGTTGCTACAACATCAAAAAGAAAAGAAGCGTTTAATACCGCTGCTATTGGTAATGTAATTAGCATGTAATTTCGCGACTTCTATATGTGCGTAAGGATAAGAGATTCGAAATTGAAACATACCTTTGATGACTATATCGCATTGTCCTGGTTTGACATTAAGCACAGGTTCTTTGCTCCAATCTGTCCAGTCCCTGAAATTCGAAGATGTTTTTCTTCTTTTTCTTTTAAAGAGAAAGTGATAGAAGCAACAGAATGTAAATGTCTGTAACTTTATACGATAATGAAATTTCGTCACATTGTTATTATTATCACGAACGTTATTAAAATTAAAATTTCGTAATTTCAAAACTATCCTTGAAGTATGTGCCTACCAGACAATGGGGGAGGAGATGTGAAATAAAACACACGCCTCGACGCTAAGTAAATATTTTGCACTTAAAACGAGATCACTTTTTTGGAAGCTCAATATCTTGGCAAGGTGGGTTTTAGATGTCGAGGGCATGTTTCTGTGTGAAGACTACAAGATAGAAGTGCCATCTTTATACCTACGACAACTGCACTGCCTACTTACTTATGTCTCACCTCATATACAAGGTTGAAAAGTGAAGTTTTGTTTTGACGGCGATCTAAGATTCTACGTAACAAAATGGTGGCAAATTTTCTATGGAAAAGGAAATGACGCCAAACTCATGATATCACTGACGATTGCCAGCAAAAACTCCTCAATAAATGCATCGTCGGTGGCTCTAGGCAGGGGGCTTTTGTAAAATCATATTACGATACTTTTTCAAGGAGCGATGCTTATATTTCTTAATACAAACTTCCTAAATTTACTCAATGACCTTGTTAGAAAAGCGGCATGTAGTTGGCATTTAATGATAACTTTTGGACATGTACATAAATTATCAAAACACTTACCTGGTAACAAGGAAATATCTAAAAGCAATCCCCGTGAGAACAGCTATTATCACCTTCGACAGCATGGCTACTGTCCGATTAGAGAAATGTTATCTTTAATATTTGCTTTATTTGATACCGCCATTTTAGGCTTGAATGTACAAAAATAACGGAGAGCTATTGCACTCACCTTTTCGTCCAAGTCGTTGCATGTAATCTGCTATCAAGTCGTTTCTTGTCAGTAACCACTGATAGAAGTCCCTTTTCCTTCTCATCTAGGGCTCAGCTGATTGATAGAATTCGACTTTATTGGGTTTATGATATACAATGTATTACATTTTAGAAATGAACAGCTTTCTATTACTGTTTATTTCTACTTTACGCAAATTACGGAAATTATTCAGTAACAGTCCATATGTTCTTCAACTGAGAACAATTCAATGAATTGCAGTGGATAACAAATTTTGTATTTTTTGCCTTTTTTATAATAGAAGCCTATATTATATACATGTATGTGTTATATCGTATTGTTTTGTATTGTATCCTGTCTTACATACTCTATATGCTTTTGAATGTAGTGTATAAGCTTGTGTTGTCTTTCCTTTTTCTCTGCCAGTTCTCTTAATTTCTTCTCTATTTCGTTTTGTAAACCTGTATCTCATCTCTATCATGGAAATTAGTATCAAACAAACCAACTTTTTATAGACACATCATAAATAAACACATGTAAAAAGTTTGATAACTGATGCAGATTATTTGAAAATTATACCGACACCAAAAAATGGGTATATATCTACTAATTTACCATTAAAATGTTGTGACTGCTATAACCCCCAGTAAATTTATGTAAGAATTTTACTTAACTCTAGACTGAAATTGAAACTTTTTGTGGTGTGATAAAGTAATTTGTTATATCCTTTTGAGATTCTTTGTATAACTGATAGAAACAGAATGGAAGGTTTGCTTTTAGAGAATACTTTAACAATTTTTTCAAACTTTCAAAAGCAGAAAAAGAAAAAAGCAATTTCCTTCTTAAATGTACATTAAGTGTACTACAGCAGAGAGATTTTTCAGCTGAGTGGCAACTTCCACACTAGTAATGACAGAGATTTCTTACCAGCACAGCCCCATTTCACCAATGGTAAATGGCAGATAATTCCAACACTTGGACTCAACCATCCAAAAGTACAGACATTGCTCCCTTAAGAAATTGACAATCTACTATGGACAGCTAAGAATTACATTTTCTGACCAGAGGACATAATCATTCAAGTCCTCTAATCCATTTAAACTAACAGACTAACCCTATGATCTTATGTCACTAAACAACATTGTAAAAGAGCCACAGCGTAGAGGTGGTGTATTTGTTTCAAAGACCATAGTGTTGGGTGTTTGAGCCTGAACCATAACCTGTAAAATCCTCCTTCTGATGAGACTACTAGTCAAAACTAAAGCAATATTCACCAGTGTTAGCCGATATAGCTGCAATAATTTTTTAGCAGTACTGATACACAGTACAATAAAATTTATCTTAACTAATGGTACTTTGTTTGGCTGGCTGCTTTACAAGCCATTATCCCCTTCAATCAGGACCAGTACAAGATCTCTTCCATACCAAAGAAGGTGCCAACAACAGTTGTAGCTCAACTAGGCCCAGGAGACGAAAGTCAGTGGTAGGATATAAATATGAAGAAATTAGCAACCACAATAACAACTCACAGTAATTGCTTCAGTAATAGTACAACTGTTGATTTTCAGCATACATAAATATTCTATTAACTGCAATATGCAAGTGGGAATATACCGTATATCAATCTAATAACTAGAAAAAATAAATATTCAATAAATACTTCTCACTTTAATACAATGCATACATAGTTTTTAATATACATTCATGAAAGACAAACTATAACAGTTATTTGAAAGTCTAAGTCTACATGCAGGATCATTCACAAATAGCTCTCAACACAAATTTTTTTGGATAATTATTATTAATAAGAGCTGTCACCGAAAGTAATAAATCCCCCCACATTATGCCTTCTCACAGAAACAAGAACAATAGGACATCCCAAAGGCAACTGCAAATAGCTTACTGACACACCATGTTTCATTGCATCACAACATTCTGAAGTGAAGTTAATGATCTTCAACCCCTTTTCTATTTTTAGTATCAGTGACCTTAAATTAATCACACCCAAATGCAAGCCTAAGTGACAAATGACCAAGTTTCATTGCTTTATAGCATTACAACCTGAGGTACTGAAGTTAAAGGAAACTTTTTTTTTCATTTTAGTAATAGTGACCTTGACCTTGACATCCCAAACACAATCATTAGTGGGAAATGGGATTAAACATCTGTATTTCATACTGTTATCCTTATAAAAGCAGAGACTGTTTTATATATAAAAACAATTTTTTAACATGAAGCCAACAACATAAAAATATATGGACAAAAACAATGCAAACACCATGTACCCTTTGTGATAACATTACATTATTTGACAAATAAAACAGTTCCTTTTTTTTTAACAACAATTTCCAAAATTACAATCTTTCTTATTCATTTAGCACTCTTAAAACAGTTCTTGCTAAATTTGAGAATAATTACCTAAACTTCACATAAAAAATTAACAGAATGACTGTGTTAAAGGAAAGGTAACTTGTAAGTAAAAGCGTTGACATTCAATTTATCCCTAGCTGCTTTAACAAGTGTAAACAAAACATAACATTTTTTTAAGGTCAGTTTTAAAGGGACATACCTACAGTCAATGAATGATATACTGCATATACATTTTATTAGCTCATTTTCATAATTGAAAATTAAATATTTCAAAGAACACATGGTCAACATTCTTCTTTAGACATTAAGACACCCAAAAACTGTTCATTTGAACTAAATGGATATCCACCCCAAAAATGGTACATCATCATAATTTCCTTTCATCTGTTGTACAGTCAAACCTGTGAATAAAGGCCACCCAAGGGAGAGACAAAAACTGGCCTTTGTGCACAGTGCCTTTGTTCAGAGGTACATTTGCACTAATAAATCAATACCGGTTTCTCAAAGTCTGGGTTTATTCACAGGGTGGCCTTTATTTGGAGGTGGCTGCAAACCAGGTTTGACAGTACTTAATACTATAATTTTTTACAGACACCTTGAATTTCATTTAACATAGTTCATATTTACATGATTTGAAAGAAAACAGAATACTCTTAGAGTAAGCCTCTTTAACTACATACCAATGAACAGACAAAGACCATACAGTAAACTTTTTATAGACAACAACAATTAACAATAGGACTTGGAAAATTTTACTCTTCAATACCTACATGTACAATGGATCAACATGATTAAGAAAAGAACTTTCGAATAGAGATCACAAAAAAAACAATTCAGGAGGTATAAAATACTGACAAAACTTTTGGCAGTATGAAATTTAAGTTAGTTACAACTCCTGATTATAAATAACATGTGACCATAACAATATACAAAGTAAAATCATGAAATACAACTAACACAACCCAAAAACAGTCTGAAGGCTTCAGTCATAAATGAAACAGGCTACCAGTAAGAAAGTAATTTCTCAGTCGAAATGGCTTTCAATTTTGAACAACAAAGTATTCAATTCACTGTAAAATAATGTATTTTCTTTGATACCAAGCTCCTAAATAATTTGTTGAATAAGATCAGATGTGATTTACTGAATATTCACTGCTATTTATACAAAAAATGACCATTTATCTCTTATGTTATTCTCTTACAATAAGTACAGCCATAACAATTTTTGGAAGTAAAGAAGATTGTCTAGCATTAAGATTTTAAGCCATTATTTTCCTTTCTTTCAAACTGCTAACATAAATGCAATGGAACAAGTATAAATGAGTCCATGCAGGTCTGTATACAAGGAATACAGTATTTACAATTATAAATGGCATAGTGATACTGACCCCAAACAATTGCAATAAATACTTTTAAAACGAAGTGTACACATTAAGCCACCTTAACAGCATCAAAACTACATAATGTTGTGGAATGATGAAATATCTTTAGACTGGGGAATGATAAAAAAATTAGAAATCCATAATGGCAAACTAAATGTATTTCCTAACCTTGATCAACAGAGGAAGGGACAACATGGCATGAATAAATATATATCTCATACAATATACTCATTAATACATATCTTGACACTGCGACTCATTAACCTAAGTTCAAAGTTAACAGGAGAAGGCCCAAAATTTGGCTTCAAAGATCTATCCTTAATTTTCCTTTACTTAAAAGCTGTGCACCAGTGTTCATAAAGGAGTTTTGTACCTCCGTTAGTTTTATGCAACTCTGGATATGTCTTGTGTTAGGGTTCTAATATCATTCTTTATCCAAAACAAATACTTCTTAAACTTATTGCAGAAAGATAAATGTATGTGACACCAAAAGTTTTAAGCTTGATCAAAGATAATGATAAACATTTTACAGTAGAAACAAAATCAAAGGCATGAGGCAAATCTTACACTTGCAAGTTGTTATCAGAAACAAAACGCAGAACTGCTCATTCAGTATATCACTATTAATGCCTTTCTTTCAGGAGCTAGCATCTTCCCTCTACATCAACTTGCTGAATAGCTTATCAATGCCCAAGTGATACAGATTCACAGTTTTAATCATAAAGCATACACATTATCAGACTTCTGTGCCCTGATCATCTGATTTTTGTGGTGTATCACGATCTTTACTTGTGTTTCCTCTAAATCTTAATGTAGCACCAGTGTCAGGTGTGACGTTAGCATTCTCTATTGCACTTTGAGAACCTGCTGATTTATCTAGCAGTACAGTCTCTTCACCTTCCTGTCCTAAATGCATTCTACTAGAGTCTGACTGAGTATCACAAGTTGCTGACTGTGTTTCAGTATTATGGGGCAAACAGGAACCTTCAGCACTGGAAGCTGTATCACAGTCTAGATCTGGTGAACTAGCAGAAACTGAATCAGTGTTTTCTGACTGGATAGAATTAGCAATACTTGAACTAGAATGAATCTGATGTCTATTATTAGTAACACTATTTGCATTTGTGGAAGTTTCTTCACTTGTACCAGACTCAGTCAAAGTCTCATTATTTGATACTGCCTGGTTATGACTGAATTGCAATTCCTGAATTTCTTCCTCTATATGATGTAACAGCTGTTGATCAATGTTAAAGCCTTCAACCCTTACTCCCTCAAAAATCTCGTTCAGAAAGCCCTGATCTATATTATCTTGAACAATGTGGTGTGCCTCATCATCGTCACTTATCTCTGTGGCTAAATGACCATTTGGTAGATTGCCTTGTTCGTCTGCTTCTGCATTAGAACTGTTTGCAGCATTCCCACCATTTTCTGCTGTCGTCTGCTGTGTGTTATTTTCCGTGTTCTGACTATTTCTAACGTGACCTGCAGTTACTGTGATATTCGCATTTCCATTTCGATTTAAAAGGTGCTGAACACGGGCTTGTTGCAAAATAGCAGGAAGCTCATAATGGTGGAAAAAATATACCATGGAATGCTGAAAAATACGAAATCTGTGTAAATACTAAATGTGGAGGTGAGTACCATCGGAAAGCCCAATCACCTGTATAACTGAAAACAACCATTTTGAAATGCAATCATAATTTCATCAAGGTTGCTTTTCAACCACTCATTCAACCATAATTGTTTTTTTATCACCATAACTCAAAAGCCAACTTCTAAAGATTTTGGTTTTTATTTTGTTTTCTGTTATTCTATCAAGTAACATATATCAAAATATGTTAAATAAAATAGCAATGTCTTGATTTTTTACTATGAGAAATCTCTCCATGCAGGGAATATATATATATAAACACTGTTTCAATTTTTATAATGAACAAAATGTATCAGTGCTGATTATCTTTAAAAGAAAAAAATGTTTAAAATGTAAACCAACCTGGATAAACAGCCAAGAAGTAAAGAGTGCCAATCCACTGTACTGTCCATTAAAACGATAATGGTATGCATAGAATGCAAAATGGTACAAGTAGAAAAACCTGAAAAAGTCAAATTTTTACCCTATAAAGTCATATGCGAACCAAGGGTAATTTTAGATGCTACTTTAAGTTAAGTACAAGAGTATTTAAGCAGACAGAGCTGAAAAAATACTTATAATGTTCAGACTTACAGATTACAAGTATGTGTTGCTAAATGACTGACTGCTGTTTTTCTTGTCCTCATTAGGTAATCTGAGAGCTTTAACACTTAAAACCATCTTTAAATTAATTTAACTACATAGAGCACATTGTGTAACCTTGTGAAAATACTAAACAAGACTTTACCTAAGCCAGTGTCGTTTACTTATGTTCTGGTGACAACAGATGGCATCATACTGGTCCGCTATCCACACTATCAGTATGATGTAGAACGCTGTTGTTGTATCATTGAAAAACTCTGACATTATAGCTTCCATGCCTATGAAGAAAAAATCATTTATATAAATGAGATTACTATGTTCAAGCAAATAAATGGAATATATCACAGTATATCACTTATGAAAACTTCCAACTTAACTAGAAAAAGAGAACTGCCTAAACCTCACTAGTTACATGGAAATCTTAAAGAATTGCCTAAGAATTGTCCATTATTTATCTAGTAGTCAGTAACTACACAAATTAGGAATCAAATTGTTTGAAGAATAGAATAAGTTAAATTCAATCAATGGCTGTTACTTTAGAAATATCACTCTTTTCAAGTTATCTTTGACACATGCTTTGCCTTAGAAAGAAGTAAGCGTATCAGTTTCAATATGTATCTTGACCTTGAATTAGGAGTATGACCATCAACTCTCAGGACATCTTGCTTAATAAATGCAATCCTGAGATGTTTTAATCATACCTGTGATCTAATCTGCTCAACACCGGAAAACAGCAATCATAACTAGATGTTTTTTTAACATATATATGGTCGAGAAGTGTCCTTCCAGCAGTGACCTTGACCTTTGACCTGCTGACTCCAGTATCAATAGGGTTCTTCTACTCAATAAGGGCAATAATCCTTTGAAGTTTGAAGGCTCTGGGTGAAATAGAACTCCAGTTATTGTGCGGAAACGGTTTTCACTCTTTGGGCCACTTTGACCTTTACCTTTGACCTACTGACCCCAAAATCAATAGGTTTCTCCTACTCAATAAGGGCAATCACCCTATGAAGTTTAAAGGCTCTGGGTCAAACGGTAGTCCAGTTACTGAGCGGAAACCAAAGTGTGACAGATGTACAGAAGGACTTAAGGACAAGGCAAAAACAATATGTCTCCCCAGAGGGGGGAGACATAACTAGAGCTGATCAACCAAAACTGTATGTAACCAGCCATACAAACAATAATTTGCTACAAACATACATACCAACAAGAGCTAGTATAACAGTCAGTAGAGGAGCAGCTGGGAATGCTATTGTGACATTCATTTCCAACATCTGCAGTAGATCAACTGAAATAAATAACAACAGGTCACAGATGTTTGCATCCAGTTTAACTTGTACTTTTATCTTTTATCGTTTCAAAGTTGATATCATACATGAGTCACCAGTCTACAGGAGCTGAATAACATAAGAAATTGCTAACAAGGTTTCTCCTGGTATCCCATGTAATGTCCCATTCTAGGCAGCATAAAAATACTATTTTTTCTTTACTTATTTTTGTATGTTGGTCGATACCTTGTTCAAGGAGAATATGAATAAGATAAGAAAATTTCTGTTGCAAGACTTTAGATTAACCATGAAGTGAATCTAGCTATTTTGCCCCAACCCTTTAACAGAAATAATTACTACAAAACATTTGAAAATGCAAGAGGTGTGAGTGGGGGGTGGGTCAAGAACCTATCTACTACCGGCGGAGGGGGTGGGGTAACAGTAACTTTTTTCTTCTAAAAAGTGGAGCTAAAAATATCAAGGGCCTTAACTCTGTCATTTCTTGGCAAGGGTGACACGAAACCCAACCTCAAATGCTGATATACACTTTTACTATGCTTCATAACCCAATGTCTGGAGGAATAATATTATTTCCACAGAATTAAGCACAAGCTAAAATATACATATCTGGCAGCAATTATGGGTCTTGTATCTGTAATTCCTTGGCATAAGGGATGCCAAAACCCAGGTGCAAAACCTTTCATGCTTATGTTAACTCCTGTACAAATTTCATTACCTAGTCATATAATTTTTCCTCCACATATGACACAAGCTGAAATAGATCTTTTTTCAAGCAATTAAGGGCCATAACTCTATTATTCCTCAGTGAAGGGGGTGCCAAACCCAAGGTGTGCAACTTCACATGCTGATCTGTACTCTTATTCTAGTTTTATAAGCCAAATTCATAGTTTTATTTTAACATGTGACACAAGCTCAAATATATGCATTTTCAATCAATCAAGGGCTATAACTCTGTTATTCAATGGCATGGGGGATGTAAAACTCAAGGTGAACAACTTCACATGATGAGATATACTCCTGTTAAGTTAAATCACAAAAATTGTAATAGTTTTTCCTCAACATGCTCAAATATACCTATTTTCAATCAATTAAAGGCTGTAACTATCATGCCTCATCAGAGGGGGATGTGAAACCCCAAGTGTGCAACTTCACATGCTGATCTATACTTGTGTTAAGGTACATAGCCTTAGGTCTTGACACAAACTTTTGGACAGACAGACTGATGCACTAACAAACTGGTACTCAAGTGGCTACCCTATTATTCTACCTTCTTGCACTTTTAGCCATGTAAGTGCATTTATAGCCACTGAAGAGCTTACAGAATTAATAACATCAAAGAAGAATTTCTATTACCTATTGTTCCCATAGCCACCTAAATACTATTAGTATGCACTGAAAGAGTAGAGCAATCCACCTTTCTAGGAAAAAAAATTGTATTCTTTTTTGTAGATGCCAGAATACACCCCTTGTTAAAATTGCAAAATGTTATTTCCATTTATGGTCTATCCAGTAAAACATATCTATCCCACCCAAGGAAGGCAAAATAAATTAATTCTGTGAGGGAATGGTTCCTTTGTACACAGGGGTTTGAGGGATCTTTCTTATCAAATAAACTTCTAAAGAAGGTTGGTCTATTCTGAATGTGCCTTCCTAAGGGTAGGATAAATGTTT
The DNA here is from genome assembly GCA_012932295.1 of Cyclina sinensis. Taxonomy (NCBI): domain Eukaryota; kingdom Metazoa; phylum Mollusca; class Bivalvia; order Venerida; family Veneridae; genus Cyclina; species Cyclina sinensis. The sequence continues at coordinate 13,215,060 of JAAONU010000012.1, read as the reverse complement.
TACAGGAATTTTAACAATCCATGTTCTTAGAATACTTGCATCACTGTGCAGTCAGTGAGAACGCTCTCACAGAAGTCCCAAATGCCTGAACCATAGGAAAACAATACTCTGTTATGCTGAACACTAAACTTACCAATAAACATAAAGATCTGATGGTGGGAGTACCTCAGTAATGTGGACACTGACACAGTCTGGAAACATAAAAATAGTGTTTGTAAACACATAATTCCAGTGAGTTTACGCCAAGCTATAAACAATGAGGTGTATCTTGATAAAATAAATTCAGCACATTGCCATGAAGTGATGTATTATATTTCACATCTAGAAATTTAAAGAGCTGTTTAACAAGTGATATAATCATGTGCATCTGGAAGACTGTCATATTTCAAAGATTTAGCCTGTCATGGTCAAGTTAGTCACAACTGAAAACTGAAAAGGGAACTTAGCACATTATTCTGTTTCATAACCAGATTTTCTATAAAACTTTCATTAGTTTTTAAACTCAATTTTGCTATATGTAGCACTGGTGTGAAAGCAATTATCACTCCTAACATTAATACTGCATTCATGTACAGTGTAACCTCTGTATAACAGCCACCAAAGGGACAGCAAGTGGCTGTTACAGAGAGATTAAACCACAGTGCTTTTTTTTCAACAAGATGGAAGTGCGAAGTTAAACTTCAGAAACAGAACAGCAAGCATTTATGCCCTGGATTAAAATAAATCTGTATCAAATGAAAAAAATTAAAAAAAGTCTTTAAGCATTTTACGCCTAAAGCTTTTATATTTTTTATTCTGACTCTAAAATATTATAGTTTAGAAATCGTCAATTTGTGAAGGTGGCTGTGCAAGAGAGGTTCAACTGTACTTACAAACACAAGCATTATGAATGCTGCAGCAAAATATGAGCTCCGGGCCATCCACATGCTCACAAATCTGTAATGGTCACCGGTCACCACATTACGCAAGAAACCTGTGAATTAAAAGTACTTTGTAATAAAACTGGTGGTATTTATACTTACAAACATTAGAATGATAGTTGCAGTGGCCAGGTATGTACTTCTGGAAAACCATATATGGATAAAACGGTACTGATCACCTGTCACCCTGTTCCGGGCAAAACCTGCCAACAAAAAGCTTTGAAAACATCTGTCACTTGAAAACATGTCAAAATGAAAAAACAAATTAAGGGTTAATGCTGACAAATTGAATTAAAGGAAGTCACCCTATAGTTACTTCAAATGCAGGCTGTTTTCAAATGAAATGAAACAAAATTGATTTCTCATTTCTTCTATGTAGTGACAGTTTACTAAGAATTTCTATAGAAACATTAGAAACCTTGTTTCTAAAACTGCACAAGCCAGACAGGGAGGCAACATTTCATTTGCACATCTACATTTACCTAGGCAAAGTTTCCATACACATGTTTTTAAATTAATCAACTTACGTTAGACAAATTACCAACATTATGAAGCAACCTGGGTTAGCAAACAGGTATAAAATGGAAACCTTACAAATCAAAGAGTGCCAACAATTACCAACAAATGCTGGGCAAAAATTAGCTTTAATTGTTTTAAATAATCAGCTCATAATGTTACATAAAATCTTCTGAAAAGTCTTGGCAGAACTACAGTATAAAGTTTCAAATTCTAACGACTGTATAAGACATGATATATTTCTTGTCTGTTTATTTGTGTAACAACTAACAGCTATTTCTACCTTTGTTATCTTCCTGTTCAGCGAGCTGTTTGATACTTGACATCAGTATATCATCATAGCCGAGGAATTCATCTAGAAGAAACCTACTGAAAGTGTCCCCAAAACAAGCATCCCTCTCTGGATCTAAAACATTACCAGGAATCTTAACAAGACCCTAACTTAGTTAAACGTAACCATTATCTTTTCTCACCAATTTTCACCTTGTTATGCAGGCTCTAACAAACTCCGCTGCTAAGAATCACAAAGTCATATAAATATGCTTTTTTAAAACACCAATAGCAAGAAAATAAAGACTATAAAAACTATACCTCTTTCTATGAAAAAACAGACGAGTTATTTTGAAGATATATTAGCAACACATTTAACATGATATTCAAACATCAATACATTTTTCTTAGTACTTCTGTCACATTTTACTTCTGTTATGTATAAACAGTAGATCAGTACAATGATCACTAGGAGCTGACCTAATGCTCCCTTATCAAAATAAAAAAAAAAACTATAAGAAATTACAGTTTATTCTTTTTTTATTTTTTCCTTAAACTGATCATATAATCACAGTTTGTATAATATAAGGCAAAACATATTTATAGTTATATGTATATGGTTCAAGATTCTTTATTTTCAAACTCTGTATGCATTTGCATAATCATGAACAATTTACAGAATATTATAAAAAATTTTAAAACAACTACTCCAATAATGCAGCTTTATTTCATTAGCTAAACTTCAGGAAGATACAGGTCTTGACAGTTAATGATACACTTAACCATACTCACCTAGTGTTACTAGCATCACAGTAATGTTGAGTTTTTGTCGTGTTCTAGGTGAAAGTCGCAAAAATCCATATTCAAGGGCATATTCTACAATGTATTTTTCCTCAGGCCACACTGTAAAATTATAAAACAATAAACCCATAAATATAAATAAATAATCAGACCCACCACCCAGCTTTATTCATTTTCTTGAAACCCCATCTCTCACAATTACGAATGAATTTTACAATAAATCCACATACCCCGTCTTTATTTTTTTCTGAAAACCCCACTAGGCATATTATTTTTTTTTTAAAGAAAGAAGGATTATCTTTCCAGCATTGAATTATTGTGATTTTGCATACTGAGTTTATCTCCAAAAACTGACAGGTCCAAACACAGGTACAGTTACCAAGTGACAGACTTCCATAGTACAACATAGCTTGATTGATATATCGACAGGAAAAATGTATTACTTCTGAATTTTGCTTCAAGATACCCGAAACCCATTTCACGTTGTCGTCTATCGACCTCTTTTTCCACGTTTTTTTGACCACCATGGTGTTTCCAAACACAAGGGAAGCAACTAATGAATGTTGGTAATGACTAATCTCTGCACAAGTCTTTAACGCCCAGTGGGCAAAACTAATGCAACACCGACATAGTTTTTCTTTTATTTTTGATTATTAAATTAATATGGGTCTATTGGATCCCACCCCACTCCAATATTTTTTGTATTTAACAAAGACCTTGACCCCCACCATGCATAATTTTTAATTTCCAGTTCACCCCTCCCCACATACACTTATTACTGGAATAGCCCTTACTGTTATAAACTGAAAATTTGTCAAAATAATTATCTAAAGGCTAATTTTTCTTTTACATCATTAATAACTAGTAATATATTTAACAAGTAAATTTGTGAGCTAATGCTCACTAGTGATACCCCCGCTATCAGAAATTTGACTTTCGTAATGTAATTTGCATTTGTCATATGTATAAAGAGTGTCAAATTTTTCCGAGTATTTACCTGAACTTAATACAACTTCATCCAAGGCACAGCTAGATGGATATGAAAATGGTCAGAATAATGAACAGGTATTACATCGGTGATTTCTGATTCATCGAAGTCTTTATTCACAAAAACACAATCAAGTGAACCTCCTTTCCTGTGTGTTGGTAACTTCTAAGTTTTCGGTAAACAGGAAGTAGATGAGCAAGGAGCATATAATCGCTTTATACCATATGAGAATATAGGATAAAGCAATATGCAAAATATCAGGCTGCTGCATCTTATAGTTGCTGAGAAAATGTGACGGAAATTGTGAATATATGTCAACTATGTGTAAAAATCTAAGTATTAGGTAAACAGGAAGTAGATGAGCAAAGAGCATAAAATCGCTTTACACCATATAGGACTATAGGATAAAGCAATATGCAAAATATCAGGCTGCTGCATGTTATAGTTGCTGAGAAAACTGTGACGGAAATTTTAATGTATGTCAACTCTGTGTAAAAGTCTAAGTATTCGGTAAACAGGAAGTAGATGAGCAAGGAGCATAAAATCACTTTACACCATATGGGACAAAAGGATAAAGCAATATGCAAAATATCAGGCTGCTGCATCTTATAGTTGCTGAGAAAACTGTGACGGAAATTGTGAATGTATGTCAACTATGTGTAAAAATCTAAGTATTTGGTAAACAGGAAGTAGATGAGCAAGGAGCATAAAATCGCTTTACACCATATGGGACTATAGGATAAAGCAATATGCAAAATATCAGGTGGCTGCATGCTCTAGTTGCTTAGAAAACTGCGACGGAAAATAAAGATATCGTTTGGTTGATGTAATGCACCTATATAGTGACAAAATCTAAAAATATTCGGTAAACAGGAAGTAGATGAGCAAGGAGCATAAAATCGCTTTACACCATATGGGACTATAGGGTATAGCTATATGTGAAATATCAGGCTTCTGCATGTTATAGTTGCTGAGAAAACTGCAACGGAAATTTGTTACGGACGGACGGATGGACGGACACACGGACAAGGGTAAAGACGGACGGATGGACGGACGGATGGACACACGGACAAGGGTAAAACAGTATACCCCCCACTTCTTCGAAGCGGGGGTATAAAAATTTAAAATCTATTTAATGCCACCTACCCACTTTAACTAACATCTCCAGTTCTGACATAGTTTCTCGGAAAGGTCCTAAACTTTCTTTGCTTGTTTTAGCAGTAACTGTCTCCACTACAGTATCATTCCCTTCCTCTCCATCAGCACCCGTATCACCACTCTCATTCAAGTGACCTTCATCTTCAGCTGATTTTTTGTCACTTTTATTTAATTCTAAAACATCTGGGTCCTGCAAGATCCAAACAAACAATGCACGCTTTAAGGTTTTAAAATGTCTCAGTAATGTAACAGTAAGAGAAGTTGTTGGCTCTATCTCCTGTAACCTGTCCCACCCAGAGTTGTCATGTGAAGACATTTATACATTTAGTTAAAGCTTACTTTGTAATACACTGTTACTGTCTGTTAATGAAATATTCCAATAATAAGAAGGGTGCCTTTTCGTTCTGGATAATTAATCATTTAAGCTGTTAAGTAATGTCTATTATACTTTTGCCTTTCCAAAGGAAATGACATTTTTGAAAATCCTTCATCTAAAAAAAATTTAGCTGCCACTATTCAAATTTCTTTGACCTGCTTAAGATGCCCACTCTTACTGACAAAGGTTACTCTAAGTGATCATGTTACCAAGTTCCCAAAATGGCATCTGTTATGTACATACCATTGTGCTGATATTAACAGGTCTGTGGTGAGTAAGGCTTATCGTTTGTTCATCAATATCTGTTTCTGTCATATTCTCAACATCCTCGCCTTCCATCCCTTTCTCCACCCCTGATTTTTCCTCTTCATCTACATGATCCCCCATTTCATTTAACAGCCCCTCTAGAAAATGTGCACTGAAGTCAGAGTACTCTTTTTCATATGATTTTATGATTGTGTAGTTTTCAGAAACATTTCTGACGATCTCAACACGCAATATGCCATCACGAGGCCACTGTTTCTGTACATGCTGTAGACAGTTGATTGGTGTCCGAGAGAACACAATATGAATATAAGCCAAGATGCCCAACACTATCAGTGCCTGTAAAAAAAAAATCTTTTGAATCACATTTTTCACTGAATCACTACATAAACATATTGAGTATAACTTTTTTTATCGCTCTGACAACTATGGAGGCTTTCAGAAACTTCATACTGACTCACACTTATGTTTTATAGTTTTATCTCATTTAACAAGAACTGCCACTGTAAGCTGACAATGCCCCTGAAAGTGGTGCTTTGACCTTTGATCTGAGAACCAGTCAGTCTGTGGTCAAGGTCAAATAAATATAGGCCAGTGGGAAGGTCTTATCCAAAGGGGGTTGTGTCAAAGTATGAAGTAAATCCACTTGCTAAAAAGGAAGTTATGGGCAATGTTAAGGTTTTCGGACAGACTGACGGACAGACAGTTCAAAAACAATATGCCTCCCTTCGGGGGCATAAAAAGCAGACAATACCTGCATGTACAGTGAAATGCAAATGATTGATATTACTTTTAAACTCACTATTGAATTCTGAAACAGCACTACTGAACAAGATGGCATGCAATGTACAGTGACTTGTACAAGAAATCATTACAACTGGCGACAGAAACACTTGTCTTAGCGTTGTCTTAGCTAGTTTAAATTTCAGTTTCCTTATAGGGCCTATTTTTCTAAGTAATGGAAAAGGAGAAATTTATTTCTTACTTTTGCTATAAAAAAAAACAATGGAACTATAATTGAATCTACAGGCAAAATTTGTTTTTTACTTAATTTTAAGAATGTAAATGACACACCTTGATAAGAATAGCAAATTCTATAACTCTACGAATTGGCTTTGGAAAAGCTCTGGCATATGCTAAAGCTATCCTGTAGAACAATGCATGGAACAATCTATCTCGGACGTTCAGCAGAGGGTTCTGTGGTCCACGTCTTCCAGTATTCCTTGCCTGTCCTGGGGTGTTGTTATTGTTGTTATTTTCAGCTTCCATGATGTAAGGTTGTGGATTACCTTACTACATAATATTCCTGAAATATACAAATGAAATATTTGAATCGGATGCCTGAATGTTGTATCTTGGTTACATGGCAGTCATTTCTTGGCAACATGCTCCTATCTAAGATAAATTCACTGGTGTCCAAGAGAACATTTTAGCCAATGAAATATTTCCATAGTTAATAATATAAACATTCTACTTAAGTTTTTGGCAAATTACCTCTTCTCCAAAAGTTTTAAATTTGTCCCTGAATTTATAAAATAGGAAAACTAACCCTCCTACTGTTACAGGACTTGCCAATCTATAATAATATTCCCAACTGCAAAAAGCATTTTTTTCAAAACCAGTAAGAAAAAATTTGCATAATTTTTGCACACCATAAAAGTTCCAGCAAAAATCAAAAGAAACTTGACTTTGGAAGACATATTCACACCACAAATTTTGTGGAGGAGAGCTCACTTTGTCAACAAAAAATACTAGCACATAATACTCTGTGTCTGCAAAATATCTGTGGATTTTCTTTTAATATCACCTCCCTATTTCAAAACAGCAGAGACCTAGAGGATTTGTATTTCTGGTAATGTGTTGTAAGTGGTAAGAGAATGTTTGAATTGTGAAACTCCATTTTTCAGTCCACAGAAGATCTGACAGTGAGTGGACTAAATTGGTTAAAAGAAGCGTTTATTTGGAACTGAACTGTTCTTCGAGAAGTTCTTCCTTACAATGACCTTTTAACAAACAAGCTGTGCTTTTTTTCCTGAGGAATCTGTGAAAATCATTTTTGTCATGTCCAGGAATCATTGAATAGATATATATGCGCTCGAAAGAAAAAAATAATCTTTCATTCTGCTCAAAAAGGCAGTAAATTCTTAACAATATGATGAGAAAATTCCAGGATTATGGCTCAATCCAGCCCCCTGCCCCTTCCCCACCCCCAACACACATCTTAAAATCATCTGGAAAATTTGTACTTTAAATGGCTGCCTAATTTTTTTACAAGAAGCTGCTCAGTGCCACCACTGCTGCAAACAAGTCTAGACTCAGTGGTGAACAATTAAAGTAGTACTGGACCTTTAAATGACTTTTTATTAAGTATAGAACCAGGACAGCAATTAATATCCAGTGGCTACAGTGTCATTTCAGGCTATGAATTTAGGGAGAAGTGACTTGCATCAGAGGGAAAATAATGGAGAAGTTTGAAGAATAGACAAAAGTGAATGTCAGTTGAGTCAATCAACCAAGGAAAGTTTTACAATACATACTAGTTCACTATATGCAACTGACAAACACTATGTTCAGTCTGTACCTAATCTCATCCGTTGTTTCTCCAAATCAATCAAAAGACATATTTCTGTGACCAGACATAAGGACAGTATCATAACTCAAAAGAAAAGCTTGTCAAAATAAATGAAAAAATAAGTAAGTTGATTTTTCGTTTGAAATTCCAGAAGTTTTCATTTAAAGATAATGAAGGACTGTTTCTGTAGAAGTTTTTCCAAGTAAGTATGTATAACCATTTCAGGACCTTTGTTGACACACGTGCAAATGACCAAGTTAATTATTAAAACTGATGAAAAGGAAAGATTTAAGCTTCATTTACAATGTAACTTTAATGGCTGATGCTGTCTATCACAATTAATTTAAAAAAACACCCATTTCATGATGGTTACTACTTTGATACAAGTATTTTTATCCAATGTAAATAAACACTTCATAAAATTAGATTATTCAACAACTTCTCCAAAACTTCACTGCTAATTTACATTTCAGTAACATGGTGTTTGCTTAGTACAGTAAGTGGGGCAAATTTTTGGCACTGAAGCTGTTTCAGCCAATCGGCTGCTGACACACATAGAATGAAGTGAAATTTCATATTAACTTACTCTTATTATCATCATCTATATATTTTGGGTTTCAATCCTTACTTGGTGACATGAAAGTCATAAACAATCTTAAAAGTGGTGTATTTCTCTTGTACTGAAACACTAAATTAAAGATACAGAAGAGAATATGTTGTTACTTTGATTAAAATGGTTATTTTAATGTTTTCTATGATAAAATGAATCAAACACCCTGTTCTGATGCAATTTACAAAATCTCCCTTATTTTTATCCCAATCTCCCTTAAAAAAATCCTTATCTCACTGACTGCAGCTCAAGATACCTCGCATGTATGGAAAAGGAAAATATTTTCTCAAAATTCTATGATGTAACATTAAAATATTCATGGAGAATCTCTACAGGATTACTCTATTATTCTTTTCAATGCAGCAATTGTAACCTTAAAGGGATACACAGGCAAATGAATGCCCAAAAAATAAAACTTATATTATTTGCTCAAATCACGTTCAATGTGAAGAACTTTAAATTCCCAGTATGTTTGTCCATATAAATAAAGTGAAATGCAAACTTGAACTTAAATATTTGAACGTTCTTTAACTGAAAGAAAAACGTGAATGGAATCACCAAGTTATATTTAAATAGGTCACGTGACAAAAACAACCAACCATCCTTCCTTTTGGGTTACTTTTTGCCATAGATCACATAACAGGTACTTCAACCATCCAATCATTCATCTCGAAATTTAGCGCAAAATCTAAATTTTCTATCTAGACCCACCTGGGTCAAGTTAGGAAACCACCTGGGTTTTGATTTAAAAAAGGAAATCTTTGTTACTGGGACTGATCATTGTATTTATTTCAATCACATTTATAGTATATTCAGGGTTTCCCCCAGGATTTCAGGAAGGGTCGTCGCTGGAAAGACTGATTTTATCTGCTTTGTCACACGCTGCTGCAATGCACTGATACATACATGTAATTTAAAATGGTGTATATCTGTATATTACATACATATATCAATTAAGATTCTCACTTAAATAAATAAATCAACAAATGTAATTGCTCTTCATTCTTTAATGTCTTTCTTCTTTTAAAACCTTGGTAATGAACAGGAGTATAGTCTCAGGGATGTACATGGGATGTCTACCCAGACAGCAAAAATATTCCAGTCTGAGAGAAAAGGTAACTTTTTCACTGTTTTCTATAAATATTAAAATACGATGGGGTCGCGGAAATATATGACAATCGAAATTTATCTGATATTTTCACTGTCTCGCTGCTTCATGTTTAAAGAAGCAAATATTTGCTGAAATTGGTTTCCTTCAATTTGTTAAGCTTGTCTTAAATCTTCTTGACCTTTTCTTATAAATAAATCCGAGAATTAAAACAAAAGTACCAAAAAGTATTTCAGCCATTTTGTGTGAAATATGCAGTCGCACTTTTACAAACTCAATGACAAAACATTGCTCGGACTGCACGCTTTTTTCGTGGAGCTTGTGAATACTTCCTTCGATGGTGGTAAATAAAGAAACTTTGAACGAACTGCACGTTTTTTTACGTGGGGAAAATAGAAATATCTGCATCAATTGAACGTTTTCTGCTAGCATCTTCACATACGGCGAACTATTATTCAATTACAATAAATTAACGCCGATCCGATTTTGATCTCGGCGTCATCAATCAGTCATTTGTCACTCCCTTTTGAAATAATACGTTTTTGTTTCCTACAACAACTAATGTATTAAAATTTGACATGCAGTCATTATCAAAAGTAGTCAACATGTAGGCAGAGTCGACGCACATTAGGCATCAGTTCTTGTATCCGATTGGTTAACTTGCAAAGCTGTTGACGTTGTCAATTATCGGAGCGATTAGCTGTCTCTTGTGTATTGGTTTTTGGAATAGGGGGTTTTTGTACAGATAATGCTGTCATTAGGTACACAAGTAGCTGCGGGAGATAAGGCATGTCGGGGAAATTATAGCATGTCGCAAATTTGGTCCTGAAATTATGGCTTGTCCCATGCGACTAGCGATTATGGCCTGGGGGAAACCCTGAGTATATTGATTGAAGAAACAAGAAAGAAAGCATAAAACTATTGCCTGTTTTTCCCTTTAAACCACCTAGATTTAGAGCACTTTTTTTCAACGAGGAACTATCATTGTTTTACTTTCCACTCCATTATGTACTATGACAGTCTTAAATCTAATGAACTTTTATATAAATTGTCAAGTTGTTAGTTCATGATGAAACTGACTCAGTCAGTCAGTGACACTTGCAGATACAGTCAATGAACCAGTTCCTGTCCACTTTTGATTTTTCATCTGCATGTGACTTGAAAGTTGAATTTCTGGAAAATGTTATAGTATATTTTATTAGATAAATTGTTACTTTTTATTTTTGGACCACTTCAAGTTAAATATGATTTAAAGAAGAATGTATTCAACGTACACAAACAGACCAGTTCCGTGACCTTTGAACCAGTTTAGAACACAGTGCTACCTTTGATATTATTTTTAATCTTTGTTATTGCGGGTTGTCTCAAAATACTATTAATCTACCAAAAACTTTGTATGCAACAAATTAGTCAGTCCTGTTCAGGCTATTTTAATACTACTAACAGTTGAATTTCTCATTCAAACCAACAAATAAAATAAAAAACTATAAAACAAAAATACACTTAAAACAGTCAATCGAAGTTTTTTTAATTTCTTGAATGAAACTACAATGCAACATGTACAACATAAACTCCCTATAAACAGAAAGTCTACTGTTAAAAATACGACACCCAAACAATTGAAGTTGGTGACCGGAAGTGGTCCTGGCTATAACATACATAACCCGATAACGTACAAAACCCGATTTCTAACTTATTTAGAATTGTCAACATGACACAGTAATATCTATCGTTAAAATACATATTTTTACAGATATCAAAACCAAATTTATTCATATTGCTTACATTTTCAAACAATTCTTTCTATTGATTTAATCGTTAAGCATTTTGACCGCCATTACTGCGCTCTATTTTTATGAATGCTTGTTGCAAATATTCAAGCGTAGAGTGACTTTGAATGTTTTACATCACATCGGAGAGTAATTATTTTACAGGAAAAGGTCATACTTCATGAACATACCAAAATCTTGCCGGAACTAGTACTAGTACTGGTCTGGAACTGGTACATCGACTGTACATTAGTGTGACCCTTGAAAATCTGTTTGAACCTTGAAAATTTTGTCTGATGGGTCATTGACCCTTGAGATTCAGAGTCTACCGAACACCCTGAACTGTAAAAGAAATAATGTTCGCTGATTCTGAATTAGATGGCGATTTAGGAAATGGTAGATGTCGTTGACAGGTGTGAGAAACTGTCCCGTCATGTATTCTTGTAAATTTCAACGATTCTTAAGCACTCAAGGACTGCGGTCGATATTGCATGATATTTGAACAATCCATCATAGAAATACCTACATAGCGTATGTGTTCAGATGACTAATCAATTTCAGTGACTTTTTCAATAAAAAAAAAAAATATCACGTCAATTTTTCCGGAAGAGAAAAGTACTCCAAAGGTCTTAAATTAGCCCAATGAAGAATAAAGACACACAAAGTAAATTAAAAGAAAATCACCAAAAAGACTGTACTTTGTGTTTTAACAAAACGTTATAGACGAAAAAAAGCTGTCGTTAAATTCTATTTCTATCTATTTTGAGTTTATTTATCGTCGATATCGGTTGTCTCTATGATCGATGCCCCGTGCATAGTTAAGTTATTTTGAGGTTGTGGAAGATAATGCAAGATACTGAAAGCATCCCATTCCAGAGAATTCTCTGGTCCATTTCAATGCACATTGTATAGCACTGATACATGGGACCTCGGTTTTAAGTCTCATCCGACATACAGTTAGTATCATTTTCTTAGTGGAGAAGCGGGGATCGAACTTGCGACCCCTGGATTACCATTCCAGCGCATTACAACTAGGCCACTGATCCGCTCCAGACATGTCATTTAATAAATGTCCTTGTTATCTTTTGAACCCAGATCATATATTCGTAATCGATATTGCTCAACATTAGTGGCACCAATGGATAATCTTCTACAGGCCCGTGTAATAACTACAGCAAATACCTTAACTTAATAAACTTCATAGCTTTATCCTGATCCAGTATTCAAGCTCATGCATGGCAAGTCATTCTTTTTAATATCTATAGAGGGACACTCTTGATTTGGATTCATGATCGTATCATAAAATTTCTGCATAAAATATTTTTCTATTCTTTTTACAAATCCTGATTTAGGTTAGTCAGGATGCGGATGTACTTACAAATTTGAACATTCCTTTAAACAAAATGATATTTTAAGCTGTTGTCTACAATCAGTGCTGTAGACAATGTGAATAAGGGGTAAATAAGATATGTCTGAATTTGAAAAGCTCATGACAGGCTTATAGATTTATTATATATATTTTTAATATCTATCCAAAGGTCAATGCAATCCTGAAAAATCCACCTGCCATGACCTGAAGCTGAACTCAAGTCACTTCGTTTACTAAGAGGACACACTATCACGGCGCCATAAAAGCCATAAAAACCAGCAAATATTTACACTCGTGGGTTATTTATGTTGGGTGACAAAAGTAACCCGAAAAAATCCACTTGCCCTGAGCTGTCAGACCTTCGATTACTAAGTAGACACTCTAACACATCTCCATTAAACTAGCTGATAGGCAAGGGTGTAGAAGTATCGTATTATACCTCTGCTACATTATGGATTGTATAATTAATATGAAAATACTTAAGATATCGTCATGTGAAGTTGATGTAGTGTAATAATCTTTTTCTGGGCACCTTGTAGGAGAAGCAAAACTTATTGACAAATATTTCAGTGCCAGAAGCGAATTTACAAATGATGTTTAAGCCCATTCCAAACATAAGCCAGAGAGAAAACCACATAGTACAAATTTGTTCAGGGTATGTATTATGCTAAAAGAAAGACGAAAATAAGCCGTCTCTGCTTAATTACAATAATGTACAGTTGAGAAGCGGCATATTTTGTTCTGTACTATGAAAATCAATACATAACAAAATCACAGTTGTATTAATGGGTTTATTCAGTTAGCCTGTCTTGAACTACAGCTTGCTGAGCACATCAATTTTTTTCTAAATTGTTCTATATCTTTTCTATCCTGTTTCACTAACATTTCTATTATTTTTGTTTTCATTTTTGTTAAATTCCTTAACCAAGAAAAATCCAAGGCGCCAATTGACTAGATAGTAACTGCCAATATGTCTGTCAAGCCCTTCTTTTTTCTATCTGTCAACTCAATTTTACATTCATTTCGTCTAAAAAAAATCCGGTTATGGATGAAACTCCATTCGACAAGTGAAATTTATATCAAATATTGTAGTGTGTCATTTGAAAAATTCATTACCATAATAGAGTTTATTTTCGTGCTCCAAATATGTTTTTCTTGCATATAGTAATGAACTAAAAACATTAGTTATTTTTTTCATTATGTCTAGTGTATCCATTTAACATCATCTTCATAAAACCAAACAAATGATTTTGATAATATCTTGCAGACGCTTATCGAGAAATTTGAAATGATAATGGGATTCTATAATGTTTGAGCCAGTATGTTAAAATTTTGCACTTGTTTTATGCTTGTTCGCATGTACATGTTTGTAGGATTTTCTTTCATGTTATAAACTTTGGTTCAATATTAATTCAATATGTCACTGTCTTTTCAAACCAAATGACGAAATAAATAAGAGGGGTCATGTTGGCCCTTAATATTGGTAGAGATCCACTAGACCACACTTAAACCAAATTAAAGAGCTCTGTGCAAGATTACTATTTTTTAAATCGTCCTATATTTCTGTGTAAGATATGTCGCTACCGATAGGTGCTTAAATGAGTCATAATTTAATACCAGACCAGAACTTCAAAAATTTAAATGCAATTAAATGTTTAACATTTTAACCCTGGGACGGATCATTTAATGACCGAAAGAGAGTTTGATTACATATTGTCAAGGCCCGCTAGACACTGCTTCAAGCTAAAGTTATGAGCTTTGTAACGCTCTTTAATGTGTTTTCCTATATGTTTTTGTAAAACAAAGGCGTTTCAAGGCATGATGGCTTAAAAAAATTTCCTATATATTTTGATGTAAAAAATGTGGCTAATAACCAGATATTTCTCAAATTAATTAATTCATATAGTTCAAGTAATTCTCGAGATCATCCAGCTCCTTTTACAGCTCTGGTAAACCAAAGGTTTCTATGATCCTTTCTGGTATTTTTCTTCATTTTCTATAAAATGCTATCCCAAGCATCACGTACATCCTTGTTTTTGAGCTCAATCTCCCATTTCATTCTTTCTATCAATGCTCTTATTTTGTCATACCTTCCCCTACTGTACTGTAATTTATTAGTTCTATCTTCTGATCTTTGAATATAACAATTAAATTGGAAACGAAGTACCAAGTGGTCACTTTTTTTCCAAAACCTTGCATGTTTCCATATTTCAGGTTATTTACACAAAACACAATACATCCATTCTTGGATGTATGTTATTAATAACAGTAAATTTAGTTTAGTTTCAACTCATTTATGTAACATCGACTGGGAAGGAAGTTCATGTAATTTATATGAATCCCTCTCGATGACTGCTTCCTGAGTTCAAACTTGTACTCGCCGAAAGTGAGGAATGTGGAATGTCACTGGAGACACTCTCACTTGGTGGGATTCGAACCAGCAATTGGAAGTGTCAGGAACCGGGTGCGTCTATTTGCCGACGACACCATAGTTTATTAAACAATTAAATCACAAGCATCTGCACAAACCTTACAAAATGATTTCCACAACCTTGAAATATGGGAAAAAGAATGGTCAATGGAATTCAACCCTGACAAGTGTGAAGTACTCAGAATATACAGGAAAAAGAAACCGGTCATCTTTCCTTACACCCTACATAACACTAAACTGAAAACCACAGAAAATGCAAAATACTTAGGAGTTACAATAAGTAGCAACCTAAACTGGTCATCCCACATAAACAATATCACAAACAAAGCAAAAACAGCTTAAGGTTCATCAGACGAAACGTCAAAACACAAAACAAACAACTCAAAGAAGCAGCATACAAAACATATACTTTTTTGTAAGACCACAGGTTGAATACTCCTCAACCATATGGCATCTATGGCAAAAATATCTCACACACAGAATAGAAATGGTCCGGAGGTCAGCTGCAAGGCACGTTCATAATGATTACCACTATACAAGCAGTGTAACAAACATGATCAAAGAACTAAAATGGTCAACTTTAGAACAAAGGCGAAACCATGCCAGCCTGGTCATGCTACACAAAATAAAAAACAATCAGGTCAACGTTGATCACAATCACCTTACAAACACAAGAAACAGCAAATTCCTCATTCCACTATCAAAAACACAACATCACATGAACTCATTCTTCCCAAGGACTATACGACTCTGGAACGAATTACCGACCGAGATTAAGGCTACCCCAACTGTGCCAGCTTTTATCAGTGGACTAAACAAGTTTTATAGATTTTAAAGTACTTAAAATAAATGTTTAAGTAAGATCTTCAGTTAAATCTTGTTTTTTTTTTGTTATTAACTTTTATAATTTTAAATGTTCCTGACACGCGCCTGCCTAGTATAGTCAGTATTGACTTTTGGCAGTACTAAGTTGAAGTTGAAGTTGAAGCAATTAGTGGAACTAGTTAAACTGAATGAAACAGAGCAAAAACTGGTGTTATTGAAATTTAAAACAGCAAGTGAACTCAGGGAACCAGTTAAATATTGTAAGAAACTGCTGACCAGTTATATATAGTGAGAAATCTTTGATAAAGAGAGAAAACACTGACCAGTTAAATATTTTAAGAAAATGCTGACCAGTAATATATAGTGAGAAAACACTGACCAGTTAAATATAGTAAGAAAATGCTGACCAGTTATATATAGTGAGAAAACGCTGACCAGTTGTATATAGATATAAATCATTGATATAGTGAGAAAACACTGACCAGTTCATTATAATTAGAAAATGCTGACCAGTTTAATGTAGTAAGAAAATGCTGACCAGTTAAATATATATAGAGAGAGAGAGAAAATACTGGCCAATTTTTTATAGTTATAAATCATTGAAGAAGCGAGATAACACTGACCAGTTAAATATATATAAAAATATTGTTTTGTTCTTTTTACATAATATGAACATGTAAAAAATAAATGTATGATATACATACGACATCTTGTCATTTGTTGACTAGTGACTTTATTTATATCTTATACAATCTTCATATATATGTTATTGTCGGAACAAATCTAGTACACTCAGTTTGATATATGATAACATTTATTAATTAATCCATTCAATGTAATGTGCAATAACCATGGCCATTTTCACACCTATTTACCGTTATCGACAATCCTTCTTTGTCTATATGGTCAGTGTTTTCCGATAATCCTTCTTTACCTATGTGGTCAGTGTTTTTCTTCTTATTCTATGTCGTCAGTTAATTCGTCAGTAGCTTAGTGCGACCCGCAGTCGAATGTTAGTCTCTAAACACGATTAAAAACAAATGAGAAGAACGAAATAAGATAAAGAATAAAGAAGTATAGCTTGAAAAATAATATGAAATAATTGAACGAGAAATCATTTCTGTTGGTAGTAAAACATTGTAGTTCACATATTTTCCCAACTGTATTTTGGATATAAGGTTAACAAAAAACAAAATGGAGGAAGATAGTAAAATTTTGAGGTATAGAAGTGTGTCAATTTCTGATACATGCACCGGGATAATCACCGTGCTCTTCAATTGGAGGAAAACAGCCTGGACGGTGTTACTGTAGAAAAATAACACAAAGTGACAATCAGTAACACATGGGGGCAAGGGACCCCAAAATGAGCAATTTCTTAGGTTCGAGTGGCCGTGAACACTTTATTCAAATTATTTCAAAACATTCTACATTAACAACACACCTATCACTCTAGATTATTAAAGAATAATAACAAATATTTAGGAAAATAAAAGTTTCTATTATTGAAAAGTTATCATGTGATCCGATATACCTTCTCTGGGCATGCAAAAATAATAATTTCCATAGTCTAATAAACATTCTTTGAGCCAGTAATACAAAATTACCGTGGCTGAATTTACATTTAGTGAGCTGGTAAAAGGAATCACCATGGTCTAATATATCTTCTCTGAGCATACAAAAATAATCACCGTGGTCAAATATACATTGTTTGAGCCAGTAAGAGAAATCACCGTGGTTTTATTTCCATTCAGTGAGCTGGAAAAAGTAATCACTATGGTTTTACCTTACCTGAGCAATCAAAAGTAATCACCGTGGTCAAGTATACTTTCTCTGAGAGTTCAAAAGTAATCACCATGGCTTTAAACACCTTACCTGAGCAATCATAAGTAATCACCGTGGTCAAGTATACTTTCTTTGAGCATTCAAAAGTAATCACCGTAGTCAAGTATGCTTGATCTGAGCATTCAAATGTAATCACCGTGGTCTAGAATACTTTCTCTGAGCATTCAAATGTAATCACCGTGGTCTAGAATACTTTCCCTGAGCATTTAAAAGTTATCACCGTGGTCTATTATTCTTTCTTTGAGCATTCAAAAGTAATCACCGTGGCCTAGAATACTTTCTCTGAGCATTCAAAAGTAATAAAAGTTTCTATTCTTGAAAAGTTATCATGTGATCCGATATACCTTCTCTGGGCATGCAAAAATAATAATTTCCATGGTCTAATAAACATTCTTTGAGCCAGTAATACAAAATTACCGTGGCTAATTTACATTTAGTGAGCTGGTAAAAGGAATCACCATGGTCTAATATATCTTCTCTGAGCATACAAAAATAATCACCGTGGTCAAATATACATTGTTTGAGCCAGTAAGAGAAATCACCGTGGTTTTATTTCCATTCAGTGAGCTGGAAAAAGTAATCACCATGGTTTTACCTTACCTGAGCAATCAAAAGTAATTACCGGTGTCTAGTATACTTCCCTTGAGCATTCAAAAGTAATCACCGTGGTCTAGAATACTTTCTTTGAGCGATCAAAAGTAATCACCGCGGTCTAGAATACTTTCTATAACAATCAAAAGTAATCACCGTGGTCTAGAATACTTTCTCATAGCATTCAAAAGTAATCACCGTGGTCTAGTTTATTTTTTATTGGCAAATAAAACTAATCACCGTGGTCTAGTATACTTTCTTTGAGCATTCCAAAGTTATCACTGTGGTCTAGTATACTTTCTTTGAGCATTGAAAAGTAATCACCGTGGTCTAGTTTACTTTCTATGGGCAAACAAAAGTAATCACCGTGGTCTAGTATTCATTCTTCGGGCATTCCAAAGTAATCACCGTGGTCTAGAATACTTTCCTTGAGCAATCAAAAGTAATCACCGTGGTCTAGAATACTTTCTATGAGCAATCAAAAGTAATCACCGTGGTTTAGAATACTTTCTATGGTCAATCAAAAGTAATCACCGTGGTCAAGAATACTTTCTATGAGCAATCAAGAGTAATCACCGTGGTCTAGAATACTTTCTATGAGCAGTCTCAAGTAATCACCGTGGTCTAGAATACTTTCTATAACAAATCAAAAGTTATCACCGTGGCCCAGTTTACTTTCTTTGAGCATTCCAAAGTAATCACCATTGTCTAGAATACTTTCTATGAGCAATCGAAATTTATCATCCTGGTCTAGTATACTCTCTCTGAGCATTAAACAGTAATCAACGAATTCTGATATACGTTCAACCAGCATTTAAAAGTAATCACCGTGGTCTAGAATACTTTCTCTGAGCATTCAAAAGTAATCACCGTGGTCTTATATACTTTCTATGAGCAATCAAAAGTAATCACCGTGGTCTTGTTTACTTTCTCTGAGCATTCCAAAGTAATCACCGTGGTCTAGTATACATTCTTTGGGCATTCCAAAGTAATCACCGTGGTCTAGAATACTTTCCTTGAGCAATCAAAAGTAATCACCGTGGTCTAGAAGACTTTCTATGAGCAATCAAAAGTAATCACCGTGGTCTAGAAGACTTTCTATGGTCAATCAAAAGTAATCACCGTGGTCAAGAATACTTTATTTGAGCAATCAAGAGTAATCACCGTGGTCTAGAATACTTTCTATGAGCAGTCTCAATTAATCACCGTGGTCTAGAATACTTTCTATAACAAATCAAAAGTAATCACCGTGGTCCAGTTTACTTTCTTTGAGCATTCCAAAGTAATCCCCATGGTCTAGAATACTTTCTATGAGCAGTCTCAATTAATCACCGTGGTCTAGAATACTTTCTATAACAAATCAAAAGTAATCACCGTGGTCCAGTTTACTTTCTTTGAGCATTCCAAAGTAATCCCCATGGTCTAGAATACTTTCTATGAGCAATCGAAATTTATCATCCTGGTCTAGTATACTCTCTCTGAGCATTTAACAGTAATCAACGAATTCTGATATACGTTCTACCAGCATTCAAAAGTAATCACCGTGGTCTTAAATACTTTCTATGAGCAATCAAAAGTAATCACCGTGGTCTTGTTTACTTTCTTTGAGCATTCCAAAGTAATCACCGTCGTCTAGTAACTTTCTCTGAGCATTTAAATGTTATCACCGTGGTCTAGTATACTTTCTTTGAGGATTCAAAAGTAATCACCGTGGTCTAGTTTACTTACTTTGAGCATTCAAAAGTAATCACCGTAGTCTAGTTTGCATTCTCTGAGCATTTAAATGTAATCACTGTGGTCTAGTTTACGTTCTCTGGGCATTCAAAAGTCATCACCGTGGTGTTGTATACTCTCTCTGAGCATTCAAAAGTAATCACCATAGTCAAATATACTTCCTCTAATATACCTTCTTTGAACAACAAAAATTGTCACTGTTGTCTAATATACTTTTCTTATCTTTTGAGCCAGAATAATGAATCATATGGTTATGAGTCCATTCAATGAGCTTAAAAGTTATCACCATGGTCTAATATACCGTTTGTGAGCAGACAAAATAATCACCGTGGTTTTATAAACATTCATACCATAATTTCATTTTCATGCTCGTAGAACGTATATTAGACTACGGTGATTATACTTTTTATGCTCAGAGAGAGTATACTAGATCACGTTGATAAATTTTGATTGCTCAGAGAAAAGGTACCAGACCTCGGTGATTACTTTTGAATGCTCAAAGAAAGCAAACTAGACGACGGTAATTACCTTTGAATGCTAGGAGAAGGTACATTTGACCATGGTGATGATTTTTGATTGCTCAGAGAAGGTATACTAGACCACGGTGATTACTTTTGATTGCTCAGACAAAGTATACTAGACCACGAAGATTACTTTTGAATGCTCAGAGAAAGTACACTAGACCACGGTGATTACTTTTGAATGCTAGGAGAAGGTATATTTGAACATGGTGTTGACTTTTGATTGCTCAGAGAAGGTATACTAGACCACGGTAAGGAGTTTTGAATGCTCAGAGAGAGTAAACTAGACCACGGTGATTACGTTTGATTGCTCGGAGGACGTATATTGGACAACGGTGATTACTTTTGAATGCTCAATAAAGGTATACTAGACCATGGTGATTACTTTTGACTGCTCAGAAAAAGTATTTTTGTCCAAGGTGATTCCATTTGAATGCTCAGAGAAAGTATACTAGACCACGGTGATTACTTTTCAATGCTCAGAGAAAGTAGACTATTCCACGGTGATTACTTTTGAATGCTCAGAGAAAGTATACTTGACCACGGTGATTAATTTTAAATGCTCAGAGAAAATATTCTAGACCACGGTGATTACTTTTGAATGCTCAGAGGAGGTATACTCGTCGTCGGTGTTTACTTTTTAATGCTCGGAGAACGTATATAAGACTATGCTGATTACTTTTTAATGCTCAGAGAGAGTATACTAGACCACGGTGAAAAAAAATTGATTGCTCAGAGATAATGTAACATACCAAGGTGATTACTTTGGAATGCTCAAAGAAAGTAAATAGACCACGGTGATTACTTTTTAATGGTCAGAGAATGTATAATAGACCACAGTGATTACTTTTGAATGCTCAGAGAACGTATACTAGAACACGGGTATATTTTACTATGATTATAACTTTTGAATGCTCATAGAAAGTATTCTAGACCACGGTGATTACTTTTGAATGCTCAGAGAAAGTATTCTAGACCACGGTGATTACTTTCTAATGCTCAGAGAGTGTATTCCAGACAACGGAGATTACTTTTGAATGCTCAGAGAACGTGTATTTGATAACGGTGATTACTTTTGACTGCTCAGAGAAAGTATACTAGACATCGGTGATTACTTTTGATTACTCGGACAAAGTATTCTTGGCCACGGTGATAACTTTTAAATGCTCAGAGAAAGTATTCTAGACCATGGTGATTACTTTTGAATGCTCAGAGAAAGTATATTTGACTATGGTGATTACTATTTAAGGCTCGGGGAAGGTATACTAGACCACGGGGATTACTTTTGAATGCTCAGAGAACGTATATTTGACTACAGTGATTACTTTTTTAGGCTCAAGGAAGGTATACTAAACCACGGTGGTGACTTTTGAATGCTCACAGAAAGGATATTAGACAAGGCTGATTATTTTTGAATGCTCAGAGAAAGGATATTAGACAATGGTGATTATTTTGTAATGCTCAAAGAATGTATATTAGAACACGGTTAGGACTTTTGAATGCTCAGAGAGAGTAAAATAGACCACGGTGATTACTTTTGATTGCTCAGAGAACGTATTATTAGACAACGGTGATTACTTTTGAATGCTCAATATTAGGTATACTACACCACGGTGATTACATTTGAATGCTCAGAAAACGTTTACAAGACCACGGTGATTACCTTTGAATGCTCAGAAAAAGTATTCTTGTCCAAAGTGATTCCATTTAAATGCTCAGAGAAAGTATTCTAGACCACAGTGATTACTTTTAAATGCTCAGAGAAAGTAAAGTAGACCACGGTGATTACTTTTAAATGCTCAGAGAAAGTATTCTAGACCATGGTGATTACTTTTAAATGCTCAGAGAGAGTATTCTAGAGCAAGGTGATTACTTTTGAATACTCGGGCAAAGTATTCTTGGCCGCGGTGATTACTTTTAAATGCTCAGAGAAAGTACTCTAGACCACGGTGATTACTTTTAAATGCTCAGAGAAAGTATATTTGACTACGGTGATTACTTTTTAGGGCTCAGGGGAAGGTATACTAGACCACGGTGATGACTTTTGAATGCTCAGAGAAAGCATATTAATAAGACAACGGTGATTACTTTTGAATGCTAAAAGAATGTATACTATTACTAGACCACGGTGATTACTTTTGATTGCTTAGATAAGGTATATAAAACCATGGTGATTACTTTTTCCAGCTTACTGAATGGAAATAAAACCACGGTGGTTACTCTTACTGGCTCAAACAATGCATATTAGACCACGGTGATTATTTTTTATGCTCAGAGAAGATATATTAGACCATTGGTGATTCCTTTTACCAGCTCACTAACTGGAAATTCAGCCACGATAATTTTGTATTACTGGCTCAAAGAACGTTTATTAGACCATGGAAATTATTATTTTGGAATGCCCAGAGAGAGTATATCGGACCACGGTGATAACTTTTCAAGAATAGAAACTTTTATTTTCTTAAATATTTAAGCCACTTGAACCTAAAATATTGCTCATTTTCGGTCCCCTGCCCTCTAATAATGTTACTGGTTGTCACTGTGTGTTATTTTTCTACTGTAACACCGTCCAGGCTGTTTTCCTCCAATTGAAGAGCACGGTGATTATCCCGGTGCATGTATCAGAAATTGACCCACTTCTATATCTCTCTCAAATTTTCGAAGAAATGCCAAAAGAAGAGCACGATTCCGACCAACATTCTCGAGTTGTATCCGGAGTTATTCATGAATACGATGTCATTGAGTCCGTTAAAGAAAATGTAATTAGAAATCAGTAATTAATCTCTGTAGATCAGAACATGAGTTCTCTTTTGGATTGTAGTGGACACCGGGTTTATAAGGCATTTCCAACAGCCTCGCCGTTGGGCTAGCTCTTTAGCGACATGGTTGGAGTGTCTGGAACGTTTGCCAAGTTAAGCAACGTTATCCATGGTTAGTGTTTGGATGGGTGTCCCAAATTGACCTCATAGGCCAGGTTACTACAGGATTTTTTTACAGTCGCTTCATGCACTTGCTTTTTTTTGATTGATTTATTTGTGCAAATATATATGTCATACATGATACATACAGAAATTATAAATAATTTTTACATTAGCCAATATCACAGTAACAAATATCACATATTCTTATCTAATTACAGATAACAGAGTATTAATAAATTAATTAATTTGATCTCTAGACATATATATCACACAGGATGACCCATAAAGTTTTGCAACTTATTTCCAATGGGGTCCTATTGATAAAAGTCAAGGTACAAAAATGATGGCCGCATTTTAAGAACATGAGTAAAATTAGTATATAAATTAAAGAAAAGTTATAGATTCAAGTTGCGTTTGAAGTCTTGAGATCAAGTTAAGCACTGAACCAAATATCACATAGTGCAATTGAAGAATAATTATCACAGTATATTGACTACTTATGCCCTGTTGTCATAGCATAAGTAAAAAGACATATATATATATTGCTAAACCAATCATATTAAAAAACAGTTTAAAACTGGACATTCTCAATAAAATATAAAATCCGATTCTTCTGTAAGTTTCATATTATCTGTGAGCATGGATTTCACTTTTCTTTTAAACTCAAACTTATTTCTCACATTCTTAATACAAAGTGGAAGACTGTTCCAATCCTGGACAGCTTGATAATAAAAAGTATTTATGGTAAAACTATTAGCTGGTTGTACATAGAAGTTGCACTTGCTATTTCTACTATTGTATCCGTGCATATCAGAGACTAAACAAAAATTTTCATACATGTAAGATGGACATTTCTTATTATATATTTTGTGAACATGATTGAGTCTTAGCTGTTTGACTCTATTTTCAACATTCAACCAGCCGATACTACTGAAATCATTTACAGTTAAAGACGTTCTAAAATCATATCCATGAATAAATCTAACAACTTTATTTTGAGCGACCTGTAATCTATGCTTCAACTGTTTGGTAATACCACTGTACCATGAAGAACTGGCATAATCAAAATGACATTGTACCAAAGAGTTACACAACAACTTTTTCATGTCCATATTTAAACAGTGTTTTTGTCTATATAAGAATCTAATTCTAGAATTAATTTTTTTCACAATACTGTTAACAATAGAAGTAGCAGAAAGATCATTATCTAACACAGAACCAAGATATTTAACAGATGGTTGAGATACAATTGAATGATTATTACATTCCACACTGAAGTTTTTAATTTTTGATAATTTCTTTTTAGAACTAAATAAAATACATTCTGTTTTACCAAGATGTAAAGATAATTTATTATCAACTAACCACTTGCTACAGTTTTCTAGTTCATTGCCTAATACACTACTTATAACATCTGGATCCTTATGTGAAAACAATATAGTACTATCATCTGCATATAGAATAAGTTTACATTTTTTACTAATACTGATGCTCATATCATTGACATAACATAAAAATAGAAGTGGCCCTAGAATACTACCCTGAGGCACACCACATGTGATATTCATAGACTCAGACATAGCATTATTCACATTTACTATTTGATTTCGACCTGTTAAATATGACTGAAACCACTCCACCGACTCAACACCCATGATATTAAGTTTTTGGCATAAAATTCCATGATCCACAGTGTCAAATGCTTTCTGTAGATCTAACATGATCATTCCCGTATATAAACCTTTTGAAGTTTGACTCTTTATATGATCAGTAAGATGAATAAGACATGAATCAGTTGAGTAGTTACATCTAAAACCACTTTGAAATTCATATAAAAGTTCCTGTTTTATTAAAAAAGATTCTAACTGATTATATACAGCTCTTTCTAAGATTTTAGAAACAATAGATAAAATACTAACAGGTCTGTAATTTGAAACATCAGATCGATTGTTCTTTTTAAACAGAGGTTTGACCTTAGCACATTTTAGATCACTTGGAACTATATTAGAAGTAATAGAACTATTGACTAAAAATGTGATATGTATCTTTAAAAAAGGAGCAGCATCTTTCAAGTATTTAGCAGGAATGTCATCTAATCCTGTGCTTTTAGAACAATTTAATTTACAAAGTTCCTTGTAAATATACTCTTCACTAACAGTATGAAGTTTAAATTTAATATCATTTGGATTTCTGTCCTTATAGAACTGTTTAAAAGTATCAGATTCTACAGTAAAAATATTAAAAGGAACTGGTAGTTTATCCACCAAGACAGAAGCTACAGTTGTAAAAAAAGTGTTAAAATGACAAGCAATTTTAGATGGTTCAAAACAATTTTCATTATCAATGTTTAATACAACATTTTCTTGCACACATTTTCTTGTAATCTGTATATATTTAAGCGGTCCTGTGGTAGGTGATGTGGTTAATTATTGATAAAACATCAGCTGCCTGTGCTTTGTTGATAGAAATTGTACTATTTTCATACATGCCAAGCAATAGGACGTTCACATACCATATTTGATGCGGCTTACAAAATGTGCCAGGAGAAACTCACATTTTCCGCTTTTTACTGTGGATGAGGAAAAAGAAATATCTGCCGGGACAATGAGGAAAAAGACTAACTTCCTTGATCTCATGACATCGTGAAATATCTCGGTGATATTTGACGACCAGTGCGAAATCAATAAGGGTTGTAATTCACCTGTATTACTATTAGCTGAACATTTAATGAAACTGTACATTTTACGTCTACTAATTATGTGACTTATGGTAAAATTAAAACCAAATTTCAAATACATTTGCTGTGAAGGTTTATTGTGTTCTTTCATTTTTGAAAACGCTTGTTATGATATAGCAAAATAGATCAATGATTTTTGGGTTACACTGAACACCGAAATCTACTTTGGACCGAAATCTACCGAATTCTACTTTGCAGGACCGAAATCTACTCAGTGCAGCCAAGATATGGCATCATTTCTAAATGTTTGAGTATTTTATGATAGATTACATTATAAACAACTTATATTTCAAATTTCAATTGAAAGGTTTACTTAGTAAAAAAGTTTTATTAATAAATGTAAAAATTATTGAAATCGGTGAGCGTGAAAATATTACATCGTGACAATCACTATAAAAAAGGTAGTTTTGAAGTACACAATGCAGATCCATGTAAAATTTATTAATAAAACAAACATATCAAGTAAATATAATTGTTCACGAAAACATGAAATGTAATATCCAGGCCACACCACAAGGAGGAACATGGCCCATTATTTTTTTTAATTGAAAAAAAATCTACGGAAATGAATAAAAAATTAATTTAATTCAGATAAATAGATAAGGAATGAACCCGATTTCGATTATTTTTACAGATTTAAAACATTAAACATCAAAGTGTACGAAATAACTATACGAAATGCTCAATACATCAAAAAGATAGAATGCCTAAAAAATAACTGTTATTATTGAAAGACAAGAAGCTTTGCAAAAAGAAAAACATAAGAAATTGATAAAACAAACATTGATTAAAACAATTTAAAGGTAAAAGCAAAAGAAAAATACTTGTTAAGTTAAAAACAAATCAAAATACAAATGCTAAAAATATTAAATATAATAAATGCAATATAAGGCATATAATGTAAAGCATCAGATTAAGAAATATAAGTACAGTTTATGAATGAAAAACAGACAAAAAATTTAACATTTTGAGCATATTGCCAAAATAAGTTTAGGACACATGTAATTATATGGAGATAAAAATTTGTAAAAGCATACATACATACACAAAAGATAAGTAAACTCAAAAAGCAATTCCTAAAAAGTAATCTTGATTATCGCAATGTTCTTTTTTAAATGCATTTCTTTAATCATTGATTTCGTGACAATTTAATTTGATAGCTATAACTGTTCATTATAACGTAATTATTATTTGTTTAATGTACATATCACTGAATCCATTTTGGTTACAATTTGTCAATTTTATAAATACTTATAAATATCTTCATAAAATTTATAAATATGTTCATTAAAGACAAAATAAAAAAGAACAAGCTCTTTTTCCATAAAATTTTATTTTCAAAATCAAACTTTACAACTGGATCTATGTAGTCGCCAGAATAAGTCGTTGTGATTTCCCATATATTCATTGTGCTCACGCTCACTTAGACACCGCCTGTAACATAATAATATAAAATTGGTTCAAACTCTAAAAATACAAAACTTACAATATTGAAATTTTGAGTATATATTCATATATATTAACTAATTAATAATATCAAAAAAAAGTAATAAATAATGCCATATCTTGGCTGTACTGAGTAGATTTCGGTCTTGCAAAGTAGAATTCGGTAGATTTCGGTCCAAAGTAGATTTCGGTGTTCAGTGTAACCGATGATTTTTGCCAAGCACCAAGACTATACAGATGTCGCAGCAGGGTTTATGTTTTCTATAAAATAGGAAAACAGTTTAACACATGTCGATCGGAAACCGGTCGACTTATTTTCTGAAAATACGATCAGCTGTTTTGGGAAGCATTTGCTTTGAATTATCATTCTTTCCGTTGACAGATAGAAGCATTCGTAAACAAATGCATCAGAAGTAGAGCTTTACACATTTATGTGATATTTTTTAAGCGTAAAATTCACCCAAATGCATGTAATCAGGAACTATGTGAGCTTCGATATCAATAATTACCTGTGAAAAAGTTCGCGGAACTATTAAGCAGACATCTTTTAGGATATTTGGTGACCATGTCTGTGGTGGGGTTCCTGGAAATGCGGTGGACTTGGTTGCGTTTTATGGAATGTCCGTCTGTCCCACTTTGTTTCTATTCAATAACTGGACTACTGTTTGACCCAGAGCCTTCAAACTTCATAGGGTAATTGCCCTTATTGAGTGGAAAAACCCTATTGATTTTGGGGTCAGTAGGTCGAAGGTCAAGGTCATAGGGGCCCGAAGAGTGAAAACCATTTCCGCACAATAACTGGAGTTCTATTTCACCCAGAGCCTTCAAACTTCATAAGGTGATTGCCCTTATTGAGTAAAAGAACCCTATAGATTTTGGGGTCAGTAGGTCAAAGGTCAAGCTCACAGTGACCTTAAATAGGAAAATGGTTTTCGCTCAATTACTAGAGTTCTCTTTGACCCAGAGTCTTCAAACTTTATAGTACAATTGTCCTTGTTGAGTAGAAGAAACATATTGATTTTGAGTCTGTTCCACCTGCTAGCCAACATCTGTCATCTCTTCTGTGCCCCTGTTTCAATGATGCACTGGGGGAGACATGCTTTTTTTTTACAAAAACATCTAGTTTCAATATCTATTGCAATGGTTGCAAAGAAAGGTTGTCAATATATAATTACCTGTAACCCTAAGAATTCCTTTGAAATAAGAAATTTAAGTTTTCTTATGAGGTAAATTTTATTTATTATATCAGAATAATTAACTCATGTTTTATTCCAATACAGTAAATGTTATCCCTTTCACATCTCGTTTCATCTCTAATTGATGATACAGTAACTGTACAGGATGTCAGACTAATACAATTATGTAGACATTTAATGGCCAGAAATTAAAGTTGTTTTATTGATCAAATTAAGTATTGATCTGAAATATTTTCAGTTTTAATTCAGAGATACCTATGTTACAGCTGTGCTATTTTGTGTTCTGTTTAATATGTCAGATGGTTTTATATGTGATGGATGTTATTTATGCTGTTTAAATGTTGACATGAATAAATTTTCATATTTTTTGTCAGAACAACATAATGTTTTAATACAAAAATATAACAAAAATAAATTTTCTGTCATGTTTTTTTTCTTCTTTTTTTATGTTTGTTTGATATACAAAAATAATGCAAAAATATCTACATACAAACAGGTTGTTAGTTGATGATGAAATTGACTCAGTAACACTTGAAAATATTAGTGTGACCCTTGAAAATCTCAGTTTGACCTTTGAAAATTTTGTCTGAAGGGTCATTGACTTGGTGAGTGATTTGCTAATTCCACTATCATCATAAATGAGCTCAACAGTTATTTACTTTCTGGTTTGTTATGGTTCCTTAATGTAACATAACAATAGCATGAACAGATTGTTGATTTTGCCAATTATTGCTGTTTGGTTTAATCGAAAACTTCCTTTGGATTTTTGTAATTAGAACAGATAGATCAAAACAGTAGGTCTTGGTAACAACCATCTGGGTAAATTTGTAATCTTTTGGGCAAAATAAAAGGCAACAGAGAATATATGTCTGTTTCAGGAAGGCAATAATGCAGACATGCCACAGACTGACAGTGGACAAACAGCAGAGGAAGGGTCAAGAAGTTGTCCAGCACCCCAAGCACAGATCAGCAGTCGACATCGGTTGTCCAGTTCAGAAAGGTCCAACACATCAGCAGAAGATAAAATAACTGTTGTCTCTTGTCCTAAAGTCAACTGTCCTGAAAGAATTGTAAGTAGTGGTTTTTGTTCTCAGTGCTTAGACACTACATTGAAATTTTGTACCAGTTTACTGTAAAGGAATCATTTATGAGTATATTTGGAATAGTTACTCTCTTAACATCTTTAATGATCTTGAATGTACATACAGTACTGTTTCAAATTCTTCAGACAAAAAATTATTTTGAAACCTGACTTTATTTTTACAACATTCCATTATTCAGGTGATATCAAGATTATCCAGCTTTGACATGTAATTTTCAAAAGATTTTGCACAGTATCTGCTAGGGTATTACACCTGTGAAAAGAAGTAATGAAACTTAGCAGAGCTGGATTTTCCATTTTATGAAAATTGCATAATTTTAAATAATTTTACCATAAGTTGTAGTAGCAAAAGATGTCATCATAGAACAATTTTAGACAATTAACTAGTCAATGTTTCAAACCAAGATGATTTTGATTGAAGTATTAGCTTGATCTTTTGCTTAGAGAAAAAAAAAACTGATGTGCAGGAAATCTTAGTGGCTTTTAGATGTGACAGACTTTTATTTTTCCTTTCAGATATTCTGTATAGATGGAAGTGCTGAAATGGATAAACAGACATTTAGATCAAGAGCTGGGTAATAAATACAATGCTTAAAATTAAATAGCTAATAAAATGTACATGTTGTGGTTGCATATATTTGATGTTTTTGAGTCTCTTTTTTCATTTTTAATTAGTGGAAAATATCAAAGGAACTTATGTATCCTTAAAACTAACCAGTGATATATTACATACTTACTGTAATTTTTATTAGCTCATAATATAAAATGAAAACTAACTATTATGTAACTAAAGGGTTATGAATTAAAAATATTTACTTATGAAAGACAGATACGGATATAGTGTTCAGCTTGCATACAGATGTTTACAAAGAACTGAAGTGGTTAGCTACAATAATTACTTCTGCTTGAGGGACAATAAAAAATGCTGTATGAACATTGATAAAGCCTGGTTTTATTTTTCTGTAAGTTGTATTATTAATTTTTTTTTTTCAGTGACAAGCTGAGTCCAAAACAGCTTATAAAGAAAGGATTGGCCATGTTTTTGCAGAGTAAAGTTAAACTAGACAAGAAACACGAGTTTGCTGCAATATTGCTGCATGAAACAGCCATATGGGTATGAATCTTTGGCAGAAGCTACAGTCTTGCAAACATAATTTTTAATAATCTTGAAAACAAGAGTTTCAGATAGAAGTAAAAGAGTATTTTTTTACAAGAACTTTAGAACATTTTGTATAGATTGTAAGTAAACAAGCTATGTCTCAATTCTGGTAGGAAGAAGCTAAATCAAAGAAATTAAAACATCATAGAATACAGGAAGAAGGTAGTTTAGTAACTAAGTATGTGTCCATACTGTTTAAACTTTTCTTTTGAGGCTCTTAGATATTTAATGTTCATATATTTCCACTTTATTATACATCCAAAAGGCAGTATAATGTTATGCCCCTGGTTATCCCTTCAACTGTCCATCCAGTAGCAATTTGTCCACTCTGTATTTCTTGAACTGCTAGAAGGATATTGAGAAAACTAGGGAGGCTTTTATTTATCTCAATGGGGTGATGTGCAGAACCCATATTTCAGGCCTACCACTTAAAGGTCAAGGTCACAGTTCAATGTCAAAGATTTGAGCATTAAACCTGTCCGCTCTGTATCTCCTCAATGCCTTGTAGAATATTGTAAAAGTTTGTTCAGATGTGTATATTTCCCCACCATCAGCAGAGTTGATGTTTGCATAATTATGCTCAACTGTGTTAGTTTCTGTAATCATGTCAAAATAGAGCAATATGAATGACAAAGAGTCTAAATAGGACTTCAAACTTTTAAGTGTTTATGGGAGATACAATGTAAAAATTTAAAAAAGCTTTCCATTTAGATAAAAAAAGACAAGTTCTAATCATTATTATTGTCATTGAAGTGAAAAAGCTTGTTTTGAAAAGCATAGAAATGAAAAATAAATTTCTAATTGATTTTACTTTGAAAATCATAGGAAGACACTTGTGCCACCTGACATACACATTTCATATTATGCTGTTTCCAGGTAAGAGATTTTACTCGTAACCCTAGAGATATTCAGCTGGCATTAGATGACAACCTAGACCCACCATTCTGTGAAACCTGTGATATAGGATCAGTATTTGATAAAATGTTAGTCTATTAAAGTTAAGAGTTTGTTCTTAAGCATGTATACTCAGCCAGAAAAAAAAGTACCCACTATTCAGTTCTTAATATCTCTTTTGATATCATGTCAACACATATATAACTAATAGCGATGTAAATGTAATCATTCTGTTACCTGTTGACCTAAGTTTTATCAGTAGTAAACCATGCCCTTTGGCTGAAGACCCAATTTAGTGGTTTTGCTCTTGCACCTTGATATCTGGTGGTGGTATCTGACTGCACCAATTGACCAGCAATAAGTCACAATTGAATAAAATCATGCAAAAATCAAGTCATAAATGCCAAGATTGAATAATGATCAGTGAATCCAAGCTATTGGGAAATGTAGGTACTTCGGTAAATGCTATATCCTGGCTGTTTGGTTACTCTCGGAAGATGATTGAACATTTACGGAGACGATTCTGAGTCATGGGAAATGTCCAAAACCATCCCCAGAGTGGTAGGCCATGTGTGACAACTGCTGCAGATCATCAGTATATAAACTTGTAGCATCTTCATAATAGGCGCCTGACTGCAGCAGCAACCGGAAAACAGCATGGTGTTCATCAACAGACTGTCCGTAATTGTTTGAGACAGAATGTTCAATCGATTCTCGCATGCTGACCATACTTTGGTCATATTCTCATCCAGAGTCATTGTGCGGCAAGTGATGCCGCATTTGGCGTGTTGATTGGAGATTGAGTTATTTTCCAATGAATCTCAATTTAACCTTAGACATGCTGATGGACGTGTTAGAGTTCACTGCCGTCATGTGCTGATGAGTGCATCACTGAGAGGCAGTTCAGTCTTAGTCTGGTATGGGATTATGAGTGTTAACAAAATTTGCTTAATCGTGATTAATCGAAACAAGAATGCCAAGACTTACATTAGTGATTTTCTTGCAGCAAAGTTTCTTCCTTTTGTACAGCGCAATGGCTTTTCACGTAATCTTAGTCTGGAGTGCAATTATGAGTTGTAACAAGACTCACTTAATTGTGATTAACGGAAACATCAATGTTCAGACTTACATCATTGATGCTCTTGCAGCAAAGGTTCACCCTTTCATTCAGGGCCATGGTCCTATGTCACCCTCATGCACAATAATGCCCGTCCCCTAACAGCTGCAATTCAATGGTTTCTGGTGGCTTATGATGTCAGTGTCTTAGACTGGCCTGCAAATAATCCCAGCTTGAACCCTATAGAGCACATGTGGGACGAGTTAGGGCATCATGTTCGAACAAATCATGCAATAAACAGAGTAAATGACCTTGCAGCAACCTTACAGATTGAATGGGGCAATTATATACAGCATTATGTCAACAGCATGCATGGGCAAATGACATGCACTGGATAAATAAAGATACTGACTCCTTTCCCTGAACTATCAAACCCATGTTGCTTAAATCTGATTTTAAATGAATTTAAACCTTTTCTGCTTGTTAATTAAGTCTTATTGAAGAAAGTGTTATTTTTGAAATCTGCCCCTATCTCATATCATTCAAATTGTTTCAATGAAAGAAGCATTGCAGCGAATTCAGATTTTCACATAATGTCAGAAAGGAATGGTTCTTAACTCCAGGTAGAAGAAATGGTCAGAATATATGTTAATTCCAAGTATATATCTAGAAATGCCGGGTACTTTTTTGGCTGAGTATATATAGTTTTTTATGTAGACAGCATTCAGAGTCAGAATAACATACTGTGATCAAATATCAGAACATTGGACCATAGAATGTTCTTGTAGTAAACCATACTAATGTTCTGTCATGATTCATTCTGTATCTGTATGTAGAGAGTTGACCATGTTTTTATGAAATGATGGATCTTGTTCTTTCCAACAACGAAGGAAGTAGGAAATACTACCTCTATAAGTGAATTACTGTTGAACCAAAGTCTCGAGTTAAAATAAAAATGTTTAAACTATGCCTGTCATCCCTTTGTCCAAAAGTCTATACTGCAGACATCAATATACCTAAATTACATTTACAGAGCAGACAAAGTTGAGCTACCTCATGTAGAAGGTGACCCAGAGATTATTCCCCCACCATACAGTGTACGTCTTATACTTCTGTACGCAAGGTCTCATTGTCCACTGGAGTTTCAGAAGAAAGAGGTATTTGAAAAGAAAATTATTTTTGTTTTCTTGTAATGTTTTAGCTCGAACTTATTCTTTGCTTACATCCTAAACTAAAACCTGTCCTCCATACTAACTTTAGACACCATATATTATCAGTACAGATGTACATTTAAATTAGCAAATTGTCAAATGTTACAATTCCCTTAAATAATGTTGAAGTACACAGATTAATATGACCTGTGGTCCTGAAAATAGGTCACTTGTAATGAAGGTGTTAATTTTTTTAGAGTCAGACATGTAAGCTGATGATAACTTGCAGAACTGTAAGAAAAATCTTCCGTCAATACTCTTTTGGAAATGTTTTTTTGGATCAAACTGAATTTTATTACATATACTGTGTTGGGCTTTAAATCTGCAGTGCTAATTTTAGCATATTTTGGAGTGTTTTTATTAGCTGCTGCCATAAATTAGCAGAAATCAAAGAAACAGCAAAATAAAACCTTTCTGAAAATTCCATTGACCAAAATTTAACACTTGAAGATGAGTTTTTTTGGGGGGTGGGGTGGGGGGTAATCATAATTTTGATTGTAAGTATTTTGATATTGATGTTCTGTCACTGAAAATAGTTAAATAGTTACAAACTTTAAAATTAAAGCATTTCTGCAGCTGTTATTCAAGGTCCATTTTAACTTTCAGTTCTGTAGTTTCAGTCCATGATTTTCCCCATTTGACAAGTATAGTTTTTGCTGATTATGTTCGGTTTCTTTTTTTGAAATTCTTGAATTATGAAATTCAAACTGCTTTTGCTTTTCAGTGACATACATTTTTTGGTGATAAAGTGACTTCACAATGCTGTCCATGTTCTGCAGATATTATTCTTATTTCATTTTATCTATTTAAACAGTACAGCTTCCAAGTAGGTACAAATTAGAAGCACTAGTGATAAATGCCAATTCCTAGATATAAAACAAAAATTACATGTATTCCCCTCTGAGATCATTTAGCAATATCTGAAATTATCGTTTGAAACTGAGATGATTTATTTGTGTAGATTGGTGGAATCAGTTCTCACTGCCAGTATGGCCAAATTAGACCCCTTAAACAGTGCATTAGAATTTTTTTCTTTGTTGTTTTTTTTTTCAGAGTTTCAAAATTCTGAATCTGTCACCACATTTCTTTCTGGATGCCTTGTATCTACATGAACCTCTTTCAGAAAACAACAAGTGCCAGGTACTGTGAACTAATTGTTCTGATATAGTGCACATGTATATCTGATCATTATGTACTTGTATAACTTTTTCCAGCAGTTGGACTGATTTGTTACTCTTTGAAATAGAATTTTGTGTTTTGTAGTTTGGATGAAAATTTTCATTTTCAGGAAAAAATGACTCATTAAGAATAAGCACAGGTTCACTATTCACATTAGTGAAATACATGAAAGGATTTTTTGTTAATTTTAAAAACTTGATTTTGATTGTCTGCTTTCTTTTTCAACTTAATTGTAGATTTATTATCCTCCAAATACTTTACATCAGAAGCTTGCTACTTTGTTGCTTCAGATGCAAGAAGTCATGAACTAACAAGATAAATAATAGTTATAGGGTGTTTTAAAAGCAATGTTAACCCTTTACTCCATAGATACGTGTTTTAACGCATATGCAACCAGTGCAGATCCAGATCAGCCTGGACATCCGTGCAGTCTGATCAGGATCTCCACTGTTCGCTTTTCAGTCAGAAATACTTTTATGGATATATAAGCGAACAGTGGAGATCCTGATCAGACTGCACGGATGTGCAGGCTGATCTGGATCTGCACTGGTCGCATATGCGTTAAAACACGTATCTATGGAGTAAAGGGTTAAGGCTTGAATATTATATTATAGTAGATGATATTTTGATTTCAGGAAGTGTTTGATACAATCTGTGATCTTGATCAAAAAGGACTCTCATACATTCTTGGAGCAAGTCGAAACCCAACAAAAGTGTATGACTCACTGGCACAGTTCCTTGCCCACCCATTACAGAGACCAGTACAGAGTGATGCAGCTTACAGAATTGGTTCTTCTTTACCACTTCCAGAAAATGGATGACAGTTTAGTTTTTTACTTTCAAACTCTGCCATTGTGTTCATTTATTTCATTTGTAGTGCTAACAAATACAAGTTGTGCATCAACAACAAATCATTGTTTCATGAAAGTTGAAATCAAAATCAAATATTCACAACCTCATAGTATGAAACTGTGCCTAAATCTGTGTCAAACTCATATAAAAAAATCAGTTCCGAATAAAACTACTTTAGTTAGACAGAAGACATGCTGTTTGCTGTTTAAATATACAGTAGGTACAATTGTTTTGTCATTAAGTACCTTATACTTCGAAATTTTCCTATGAAATGTCACTTGTTATTTTACTTTAGAAAACATAATTCAAATATTCTTAACCAGTATTTCTGTGCAATATGTAATAGATTAAAATTTTGTCCGTTTTAATGAGTTCTCGTTATAAGGAAAATGATATTTTAGTTTTGTGAATAAATTTATTTTAATTCTTACTCATTGATTTATTTATATATGAAAGTATGTGTCTTAATCCTTTCAACCTCTGTGAAATATATTTGTACTGTGTTTGGTTTCTATGTCAAGAATAAGTTGTTGTTATAATACACTGTATTCATACAACATAGAATCTCTTCTACTCAGGTCATTTAGAAATTTCTACATGGGATCTCCAGCTGTCACTCTAGGTATCATATCCCCTATACATCTTGAGCTGTCACTCTAGAAACTGTCTTCCCCACACACAATTTCATTCCAAGTACCCCTGCCTTCCCCACACATCTTGAACTTGACACTAGGTAAAAATTCGCCCTCACATATCTAGCTGTCTGGATACCTCACCCAATGACATCATGATTTGTTACTTTAGGTACCCTCTCACTATACATATTGTGCTGTCACATCAGGTACCCCTTCTCAGGAGCAGAGTGGTAACACGCTGGACTGGTAAACCAGGGGTCCCAAGTTCGATCCTCCACTCCTCCACTAACATTACTAATAGTCTTTTGGATGAGACATTAAACCGAGGTCCCATGTATCAGTGCTATACATTGAGCATGCAAAAGAACTGGGGGTTTCTCTGGAATGGGATGCTTTCTGTATCTTGCACTACCCCCACAACATAAAATAACTAACCTTTTCAGGGGGCATATGGGCGACCGGTACCGACGATAAATAAGCTCAGATAGATAGAGGTACCCCTTCTCTCAAATGTCTAGCTGTCAGTCTAGATACCCCCCCCCCCACATCTTATCTCTTTAGGTACCCCTACCTCTACATCAAAAACTGTCACTCAAGGTACCCTCTCCCTAGTTTCATCTTAAGCTGGCATTCTAGGTACCCTTGCTTTCCCACAATATCTTGAGCTGTTACTAGTTCCTAGGGATGTCAACGAATATGGATTTCATATTGGAGATGTTATTGTTTCAGAATGTCCAAATTTTTGGTGCCCAAATACCCATACACTTAACTTCAACTTCTTCAACTTAGAACTGCCAAAAGTCAATACTGACTATACTAGGCAGTCACGTGACAGGAACATTAAAATTATAAAAGATAATAAAGAAAACAAGATTTTACTAAAGATCTTACTTAATCATTTATTTTGAATGTTTAAAATCTATAAAACTTGTTCAGTCCACTGATAAAAGCTGGCACAGTTGGGGTAAAGCTGGCACAGTTGGGGTAGAGATATGATATTAAGATATTGACATATTTGCTCCTGTTTTATTGGACTATTCTGTTTCATTCATCTGATCATATCTGAAATTTGTTTTTATTCCAATTTGATAGGTTTAAGCTTTTATCACAATAAATCAAGTTATATGTAGTAATTAAAGTGAATTTTGTGTCTTTCATGACTTAGTCCACATGATTACTTACTTGAATGACTTCACTTTCTCGAAGATATTTGAGAAAGAGGAATTTTACTTTAATTCTTTGCTTGATCGAATAAAAAATTTGATATATGAATAATATGAGAAATCAAAAAGACTGTCAAAATTGTATTATTCATTTTGAGTAACTCGACATACAGACCAAGTGATTTCAAGCAGTTGTTTACACCAAGTACTTAAGGTGCCTTTCCTAAAACAAATATACATCTCATTGCTGGACTTGATGACAGGTAGATAAACCACAAATCTGGTTATTTCATTCAAATCCCTTTAGGAGGGTGCTTGGTCTAAATAGTTGCAATATTTAAGAGAAGGTTCCATGAACATGCAGCTTTCCATTTCAGACCTCACATGCCAACAGCAAAGGCAGATTTATAAGTTTATATTGAATCAAATTCAGTTGTTGGTTACCTTTCAGTTAACCTTTCCCTGACCATTATGTAACTGGTTTGTATTTACATGTAACACCTAGTCAAATGTATATGAAATAATCTTAGATTTGGATTTCACCTTGGCACCTACCTGTTCTATGTACAACGTAGCACCAAACTGGCTAAAATATACAATAGGATGCAGCTACAGAGTGTGTCTTTATCCCACAACTTTACTGACTGGTAGAGCTGCATCAAGCATTATGCCATATTAACAGCTGTTGCAGAAACTCAAGTGACCTGCTTTAATTTTCCAAGGCGTAATAACGGAAGCTGCTTGACAACAAATTTTCTATTCTAGAAACTCCTAGCAGATTAACACTTTCATGTACAATAACAGATACTGTTCTGTGAAAGGTTCTCAATTTTCCCTTTGTCATGATACAAAATGAATTACCAAGTATTAAGCCCTTTGATGGTTTTATTCTTATCTATCAAATTTGCACAAAAAAAAGATTAACAATACAACATGGTAAGTTAATATAACAACTTAAAATGACCTCAATATTGTTCAAACATAATATACATACTAGATATAACATATAAAAACATAACACTGATCATATCAAATGATGACGAGGGTGATGATTCTGTTAATAATGATACACTGATAAATCATAAAGTTATCAGAAAGTTGACATGTAATAATAATTTAAAGAAAGTAAATAGTTCTGCTGGCTTTATTCACTCTACCCAAGTTTGGTCTTACTAAAACCTCAGTTAAATTCTTGTAAATCTTAAAGAGTTCCTCCTAACATCCTGTGAGAGATTTGCTTATCAAGTTTGTTTACAACTGCTAAAGAACCTTTTGAGATTCTGAATACTATCTGACTTTTCTTTATCAGACCTACAGATTCGGGTCTTCACTGGACTTGAAACTCCAAGCCATGAAATCAAATGACAGAATAAATCAGTGTATCATTGTATAATGACAATGAAAAGCAAGTTATAATGAAGAAAAATGTAAATAATAAAACAGCTTGGCACAGAATGCACTACAAGTACATTATGGCTACTTAGCACTTAAACATATATTTGAAAATTAAAGCTGTATGCATGAAACTGTATACTTGATGACACTAAATAAATGGCTCTTTGTAAGTTAAGTAAGAGCAAGTCACACCATGTTGAAATTTAAGTAGGACAAGTATGAGAAATGAACACCTTTTTTTACTAGAAATAAGGAAGAAAGAGAAACTACAGAGTCCCTATAATTAAGGGATGACATACTGCATAATCTATTTTAATATCTCATTCACTATGAAATGAAAAATATTTGTTACTTTAAACATTTCTCCTTTAATCATTACGACACCCAGAAAGTGTTCATTTGGAATAAATGGCTATCCACCCAAAATGTTACAACAACAACAACTCTACAGAAAGACTAGTAAGTAGTAATGCATTCAGACAGTAATTTTCATCCCATTACTTCAATATAAAAGATTTTTGCTTGGGTTTTTTTATATAGAAAATAATGCTTCAAAAGCTGGTATGGTTAAGTTCTCCCTTCTATACAACATGTAAATCATTTGTAGATATTAACATGTTACATTGTATTTCAAGCCAATTTGGAATAAAATATCTAACAAAAATCACTTCAACATGAAAAAGAAACGCAGTAGTACATTTGTAACTAGTAAACACCTTTTGCCTGTGAACAAGCTCTATTAAGCACTTTACTTCACAAACATAAAACCATAATCACAACACTAGTAATAACAAACAACTATTAAAGGGGATTAACAGATCTAATATCATAAAAAAAGTTAAATTATATTTGTATAAATACAAATTAGGGACTATCTGGCTAGTCAATCTATTTAATACTAACATCTCTTTCGATTTTGATATAAACACCCTACTGACAAGCATGTTCTTGTTCCCAACTTTCTGAGAAATCAAAACTTTACCATTGCTCTCAGGCATTGTTCTTATGATTGGAAATTTCAAAGAACTGAAAAAAAAAAATCTTATCTAGAGAAACAATATTTCTATCTAAAATTGTCATCGGGATTATCAACAACTTATCAAAAAAGACAAGACAGACAGTCCTCTTTATAAATTAAACAGCTGTGTCTCATCCTAAAACTCTTATGCTCTAGTACATGATTAAAGTGACTTTACATTCCTTGTATATCAAAATCTCAAATATCAGGCTGAAAGGAATTCTTCAAGGAACCACAAAGAATTCATAGCTTTATAAGTTAAGTTCTTTGGCTAAGACTGGATCTTGATTTCTACTTGGAGGTGCATTTTTGAAATTCCAGAAATAAACCCTACCTATAAAACTGACATGTCATCACTTTGAATACTCAAGTGTTGACAACTGATAATATACAGTTAGATTGTAGGACGTGCGAGGCCCCTTTGAGCCACTTTCGTTAAGTGCATGTTACAATTAATGTTTCATGGTAACAATACTGACATCAGGAGATATTACACTTACGCAATAAATGATTCTGCTTCATCACACTCTTTACTTGTAAATATAGATAAATTAGATTGTAAGCTTTAAAAACAAACCGTTATATATACGAAAAAGAAAGACACTTTGATAATTAGATGTTTTGAACACAGAACAGGTGTAGATGGTCTCCAAATTATGAAGCAAACATTTTCAAACTCCTTGTTCATACTTATTTTCAATATTTTAAGCATCTAATTGCTAATTCAAAGAAAGATCAAGGAATGTTAGTATTGTAAATATTTTAACTTAACTTCCTTCTAAACGAGTAAGTTATTAAAGTTATTAATGGCTCAAGCTTTGTCCTTGTATTTGTTGTTACTATGTTTTTGTTTATATGAAACGAGCAAAAAGAAGATATTTTCAAGGCCACTACAGATCTTATCAACTGCAAAATGACCACTTATTGAAACACAACAACCCCTTTGTCTGAAGTAAAATGGCCCAGTACCATCAGATGGAAGGGTTCGCTGATCAGTTAAATATCCATATTGCCATGCTGAGTATCAAGAAACTGTCATAACAGTGTCAATATCACTGTGTTAACTTCCATACAAGGTTTGGCACATGCTTCCTTTACCACATTGAGTAATCTAAATCTTCATTAGCAAAAACATAAAAATATCCGAGAATTGTGAGGAATACCACAATACTGCCAGATACTGCAAGGGCACATGCTCCCCACTCAATCTGCAATATAAAACCAGTCTGTACAAGTAGCTGTTCTATCAGGTAAAAGCATCAAACTTGAACTTTAATTTCACCAGTTTCACTGAAACCAGCAATCTTGTTAGTTACATAGATAATGTAACACAGGTTCAATGTTATTTTAGAGAGTATTATTTTAGAAATACAGAAAATGTAAAAGAATTCATGAATCTTATTTGCATTTTCAGGAAAGAAAGCATATGTCAAGCTGACAATGTCAGGCAACTGAAAAAGATTAAATATCTCCCATCATTTCATCTAAAATCATAAAATGTGTGACCTCATATAAAGAAAGATACATACCACTGATGCCCTTGCTAAAATAATGGGTAAGGATAAACATGACACAACAACTCCTGTTGTAAGAAATATACACAACTCCACACAAGCACTGCTAGCACTGTCAAAACTGCCAGACAACCGCCTTGAGATGATGGTTGGGACCGGAACAAGAAAATAGAAGATCAGCACAAACATTGGCCACCAGTTGCTAAAAGGAAATAACCGCATTGTAATCAGCATCAACTTTCTCATACATATATCCTTAATAAAATCTATGTAGAAACTCTGAAATAAACTTTTCTTTAACAAGCATTATTTCAGCAAAGTTACCATTTAAAATCCACTGAAAATTCCAATTTCTTTGCTTTATGACTACTTCAATTACAAGTTTTTAAATCAGGGTAGGAAAATACTTACTTGTATGCGTCCAGGGCACATCCTAAAACTAGGAGTGTGATACCAACTGCAGCAAGAAATGCTAACCCGATCAATCTAAAGCCACAGAAAAGGTAACTTAAGTTAATGTGATATCAGAGTACCTATAAAAGGAAGCTTAGAAGTGAAATGCAGAAACTACAGAATTTTATAAAAAATGAAAACCATCACTTTTTCTTAAAAATTGATCTATTCAATAAATACTGTCAGTCTCAAGTAGTTTATTTCAGCTTCATTGCAATGTATGTTTTTTCCAGAGTTTAATGACATAAATGATAAAAATAATCAATCTGTAATCACCTCTTCAATTACTGACTAATGTTAACTACACCAGATTTCCTACAAGAGTCATTACATGTCGCTTAATGCGCATTTTAAAGCCTGGCCTACAGCATGGCTATAGCAAAAACAGAAATCTTTGAAATTTGTTTTAATTGATATCACTTCATGCACTGTACTTTGAAGAATTTTTGTGTAAATAGTTCTGCAACAAGCCAAAATACTGTTTATAATAACATTCTTGAAAGCAATAGTAGGGAAAAAACAAAGTAACAAAGACTACTTACGCTGCAGGATTAACAGGACATGAAAAAGAAAAAATTGGAAATGAATAAAGACATTCAATAGGTTAAAGAATCAATTAAGCAATGAATCTGAGACTGTAACAAACTTTCTTGCAAACAAAAAAAAGTATCTATCACTGGAACCACTTAGGTCCACCTGTCTACCTTAGCTGAAATAATATGATCTACTCGACTTTTGTACATTCTGTTTAAGGCAGAATCAGGCACAACTGAACAAACATTAATAACAAATTAATATCCCAAAGATTACTATCATTAGTTTTTGTACATTCTTACCATACAAAATGAGAAGATTAATCTGTTGTCCCTGTCATGGGCCATCTTGACCAGACATTGTTCACAATTTTTAAACTTTTATTTCTTAAAATAATTTTCAAGAATATGGTGAACATGGAGGAAGAGTTGTGCAGGGTACAACAAAAGACTCTTAATCGGGTGGTCGTGAGTGCAAGTTCCACCAGAAGTGTGATTCTCTTTCAAACCCACAATTTACACTGCCATTACAGGTTTAGACACCCAGGAAGCAGTCATCTGGCACAAATTCAAGCGCTATGCCTACATGGTCTAGGTCCCCAAAAAAGAAGTTTGACATTATAGTAACCTGGCCAATGACATCCGCTTCAGATACCCTTCCAAGTATTACCCATAGATTATGCTGCTTAACTAGCAAACGTTCACGGACACACTAACCATGTCGCATAAGAGCTAGCCCAACAGCGAGGCTGTTGAAATGCATTATATATCTGGTGTCCACTACACTCCTCCTCTCTTTAACCTTCAGGAGATGGGCATCTACTGTATAGCTCCTTACAGAACCCCTTTCTGCTTCAACCATCTAACCGGACTTAGCAGACTGTTAAACCATGCACTTTCAGTGTACGCAGGCACTAACCAAGGTGACGGAGGTTTGTGGAATACCGCTGCTAATGACTGAGTGACTCATCCAAGTACTAACCATAGATATCGTTGCTTAACTAGCAAATATTCCCAGACACTCTAACCATGTCGCTAAAGAGCTACCAGAATATTGAGGCTGTTGGAAATGCCAACATTAATGGAAACTAGAAATGTGTCCATAGGACACAGATGCCCCCATTCAACCTAGCTACTCATATAGCTAGCAGTATGGCCACGAGATAGTCATACGCGCTGAATCATTAATAAGATTGGTTTAACAAAATGACAACTATAAGAAACCTGTTGAGGTGTGAAGACTCAAAATACTGTCTCCAACACTGTGACCAATGGATGAATATTATCCTTCACAATTCTGTATGCATAGTTGGACATTCTTGGAGTTTGCAGATGGTAAACAGGAGTTTTCATGTCTAATTTGTACAATTTGTACTAAGTTCCTAAGTTATATGTTCTGTAAGTCAGCCTGTTTATAAAATGTCCACTGTCATCTAAATAGCAAACAATTTTAAGAAATTGTTGGAACAAAATTTCACCATTTCCATACTTAAATGTTGAATTCTGCTTAAGCTGGTGCTAATGGGCTTGGACGGTAACTTGCATTTTCCATTACTGTCCATGAACATGCTCAATCAAAATGAGTCTGCAATTTGACCATTGGTACAGCATTAAACTCACTAAGAAGAAGGAAAATTTTTTAGGTATCAAACTTTAGGG
The DNA here is from genome assembly GCA_012932295.1 of Cyclina sinensis. Classification (NCBI taxonomy): domain Eukaryota; kingdom Metazoa; phylum Mollusca; class Bivalvia; order Venerida; family Veneridae; genus Cyclina; species Cyclina sinensis. Next base: position 13,170,271 of record JAAONU010000012.1, on the reverse strand, counting down.
CAACAATGCTGTGGCCTGAGAAGTAGGTTGACAGGCAGGATAACCTGGGTTGTAGAATATTATTCTGTATGTTGACAAGGTCAAGTGTAGAACCACCTCTGTGAGTTGGGAGCTGCACGCACTGGGGATAGTTATTCAATTTTTGTGACAGTCTTGTATAATTTGTAGAATTAAAAGCTAAGTTGAAATCTCCAAGCAGTACATCTGGAGAAGTTTGGTCTGCAATATGTGTTATGTGTTAGATCATTAATTAAGTCTGTTATTTTCGAGGATGGATATTTATAGAGAAGAAAGAATGACCTTGGACAGAGCTCTGATGAGATGGTAACTGACACTTGTTCCATATGAGGTTGATGTGAAACACTGGAAGTTGTCACTGGCAACTTATCTCATGTGTAGAACAACAAACCATGGCATAGGCAATCATGTCAAGCTCAACCCAACACCCTGATGGTACTGTACTTGATTCTCATAGACATTTGCTTCAGTCAGACACAGTATGTCAACCCTGCTCAGAACTGGGTGACTCTAGCTACAGCGCTTTTGCAGTTACAGGCGACACAAGTTGAAAATTGCAAATTTTGAGTATGAAAGAGGCCATAATTCTAACAATTCTGAATAAATCTATGCAGGAAACCCCAGGTGCACAACTTTACATGCTGATCAACATTCCTGATAAGTTTCTTGACTGTAGGTGCAGTGCTTTTGCAGGTACAGGTGACACAAGTTGAAAATTACTATTTTTGACTAAATAAGGGGCCATAACTGTAACAGTTCCAAATAAATCTATATGGGAAACCCCAGGTGCACAACTTCACATGCTGATCAACATTCCTGTTAAGTTTCTTGAGTCTAGCTCCAGTGCTTTTGGAGCTACAGGCGACACAACTTTTTGGGACGGACGGACGGACAAGGGAAAATCAAATTCGGCACCCCCCTGCCAAGAGTGGGGGCATTAATAGAACATAACTATTCATTTCGAACTTCTTAGAAATGCAACAAGACTACAGTGCCATTCAAACTCAGATAACTTTCCGTTGTCTTTTACAATCCATTCATGTTCATGTGACTATGACATGTATGATATTTCATGATTTTGTAAGTTTTGATTTGCTGCTTTCCGAAGTCTTTGGTATGAACAGTGTTAATCTACAAACATATTGGTCTATATTTGATCTATACAATTAGTTAAACTTTTTTTTAAATGTTATTGACACTTCAAATTCAACAAATTTCTATAATTTTAACAGGGGTGCAGTTGACAAGTGAGCTTACCTCTGATGCCTGCCATATTTTGGTGTCTGACGTCAATTTCAAAATCACATTTACGAATGTAATAGTGCTTCCACGCCGTCTGCCAAACTGTATGCAGCATTTACTTCCCTTCCTTGTTTGTTTGTTTTTGTTTTTTGTTTTTGTTGAACATTGTTTTAATGATTTTTTTGTTTGTTTTGTTTTAATATTTCGTATGAATACGAGTGACACTTGCAACGATAAAATACACTACCATAACAATTTTTATGTACATGTATATGTTACAACTGTGCTTTTAACGAATATTCTCATTATTTAAACAGCCAGTACAGAGTGAACTGTACAAATTAAACACATACATTCTATCTGTTTGTCTGTTTGTCTATCTGTCTGTCTGTCGTATAGAGTGAACTATAAAAAAATTAAACACATACAGTCTGTCTGTCTGTCTGTCTGTCTGTCTGTCTCTCTCTCTCTCTCTCTCTCTCTCTCTCTCTCTCTCTCTCTCTTTCTCACGAGTATTATGGGCAGGGTGTATGCAGGGTGTTAGTTAGATAAAAGTGAAACTGGAATAAGTATTCCAGGTATAGGAAGGCTATAGAGCATAGCAGAATTTGTTAAAAATGTTAAAAAAACAGATACAGTATAAAAAAGTTTAAAAACTACTGATATTTTTAATACTGGAACATGACCTCTGCATGCTTGAATGATTCAAGGTCTGGCAGGTTGCAATACCCGGGGATAACCTATTCCACAGGACTGTGGTATAGAGGAAGAAGGAGAATTTAAAGAAGTCCGAGTTGAGATGAGTTTGACAGAGAGTTAGAGGATGCATGTGTCTAGTTAACCTGGTTGCGACTGCCAGATAAGATGGGAGCGGGATGGCTACTCATTGGTGGTGTATCTTGTAGAACGTAACCAGTTCGGTGTCTAGTCGTCTTTTCTCAAGTGTGCTCCATCCAAGGGTGTCCTGTAGGTCCGTTACAAGAGTATATCGTGAGTAATCCTTTTTAACCCATCTGACTGCGCGTCGCTGGACCATTTCCAGTTTGTGTGTGTTAACCTGAATGTGGGGACACCAATGTTTTATATGACATTGAATTTGACATTTTCATGTTTTGTTTTTATGTTGCACTTAAGGAAACCTAGTGTTCCGTTGACTTTTGTTGATATCCTATTGATATGTGTATTCCATTTGAGATTGTGCCTGATGTCGACACCAAAATATACTACTCAAAATTTGATAAGGATCACTTATAAGAATGTGTATATTTACTACATAAGGTTGAAAGGTTACATTTTTTGTTGTGATTCTAAAAATATGTTCATATGACAAAAGTTTGGTACCAAAAATGAGTAAGTCTGTAAACCGTTGAAGCGTGACAGAGGCTGAGCCGTCGGAGAGGGACGAAATTGGGATAACACAGACAGGAGATGACATGGAACTTTTTGGAAAAATCAAGTCTATGGCCTGAATTTTGCTTTAATATCGCGTGTGGTGTCCGTTTGCTTGGATTACTGCTCTGCATCGCCTTCTCATAATGCTAATGAGTCTCCGGATGCTTTGTTGTGGGAGTCAAGCCCACTCGTCCAGAAGGGCCTGCTGTAGCCCAGGGACCGTGGTTGGCTGGACTGGGCGAGCAGATATTGCAGTCTGCAGCATGTCCCAGGCGTGCTCTATTGGATTGAGGTCTGGAGACCTTGCTGGCCAGTCCATTCTCTCTATGGCTGCTGCCTCCAGGTACTCGTCGGTGACCCTTGCCCTGTGAGGCATGACGGTCATGGGAAGCAACACAAACGGGTGCCAAACGCTCATTGGCGGATCTCCATACCTGCACTCGCCTACCAGTGAAATCCACACAAAATTTAGACTCGTCAGTGAACAGCACTGGGGTCCAGTAATGCAGCGTCCACCTGGCGTGATCACGGGCCCATTGAAGACGTGCCTGGATGTGGTTTCGCGTCAATGGGATTCGGATTGCTGGCCTTCTAGCCCTCATGCCAGCTGTATGAAGACGGTTCCTGATGGTTTGAGTGGAAAGTCTTACACCAGTGGCATTCTGGAAGTCATTTTGGAGGGCAGTAGCAGTAACAAAGCGCTGACGTCGCGCTTGAACGACAACAAACCGGTCCTCACGCTGAGCTGTGGACCTCTGACGCCCTCCGCCATGCCTATACGTGACATGCCCGTAAGTTTGAAACCGTCGCCACATCCTGGCAACGTACGGTGCTCTGGGACACCCCAAGTGATATTTTTTACTATTCTTAACTATATTATGTTGATCGTACAGCGCCTTTGAACGTGTATTCTTTTATACGAAAAGGGCGCTTTGTAAATTTGGTATATAATAATAGTAATAATAATACAAACTCATATTTACATATTTGCAGGGAACATTGACATCGGTTTCCTTAATTTCATGATAAAGTCTGTATACCAAAAACTGGTGAATAACAATTACCGGTGATACCCTATTTTTAACAAATGAAATGTACAAACTGGTTCGTAAGATGCTAACTTTCACCTAACAGCAGGGAGGATTTCTATAATGGCTGTATCATTTTCCAACTTTTAGGGTCGACACTATAAATGTGACATTATTAATTCGAATCCCTGCTCATGTAGCTTTACTTTAAAGGTGGTTTAAACTGAAAATGTCCTGTTTAAGTAAGACAATGTAGGATCCTTCCATATCTCTGAAATAACTGGCATAAGAAATGAACCATCCATCTGATATGGTGGAGAATCCAGGCTGTATGACGACAATAATATTTTAGCAATATGATATTTGCAGATAAATCAAACTATTTATAATATATTGAAAAGAAGCCAGTTACAAAATCCAATTGTCCCTCATATTCTTCAAGAAAGTATTAGGAAAAAAATATTTTAGATTTTATATTTAATTTCATTAGAATCTCGATCGCGCGTGAGATCATTCAACCATATTAGCCGGTGCGGACACGGACAAGTTTCGATTTTCAGCTAACACGTAATTCAACATTTCAAGATCATTAAAGATATGGCCGAAGGATCCGGGTGAGGAGAAGTTTACTAAAAGTGTTACTTTAGATGTTTTACAATTAAAATATCTTAAGATTGTTTATTTGCCTAAGCCACGTCCAAATTCTCTTTGACGCTTGTTTCACATTCGGAATTTCCTTTCAAATTTACATTGTCATCGTCAAGATAACTACTGACAAATTTATATAATGAAACGAAATTAAAGGCAGTGCAGCGGCAACAGTGCTCAGAAACAATACTTAACAATTAATGTTGAAATGGATTAAGTGTAGAAATGAAAAACGCGATGACGGCTTATTTTTGGTTGAATCATGAATCTATAACTTGAAAGGCAGGAGAACAAAAGAACCATAATCTAAATACATGAAATAATTGAATCAGGTTTTTTTCCAAACAAGAAAGGCAATTATGCTATAACATCAGGATGAAAAAGAAATATGTGGTGGTTTTTCGTAACTGATTTTCAAAGGGCTGTCATTGTTCTTTCTGGAAAATACCTTTCTAAAAATAGATAAGTGACTCATTTTTCAGAAAGACGTGTATGTATACTGTTGATAGTTATAAACAGGTATGAGTGAAGATATGGCTGAATTGAATTTTGTAGTGTCATTCTGTTCTTTATAATGCTGGACTTCAGATCCACCAACTTATTCTTGTAATTTTTGCAGTCAAGTGTTGTTCTGTTTTCTAATACAAATATCAAGAGATAGACACTGACACTGAAGAACTGAAAAAAAAAAAATATTTTAAGAGGAAAGAAAGTTAACAGATTATAAAGTTAAAAATGAACCAGCAGAGAGACAATAGAGAGTAAGCCTTTTTAAAATTTAGTTTACAATTAGCATTTTTATGAAACCTTATCATACAAAAGAGATATACTAGTGTATTCTGTATAAAAATGAGATGCTAGTGACCACATACAGAAGTAAATTTTTGGTTTTTGAGATCCCCACACAATATCATTCTTGTTCTTCTTTATCATTTTTAACATATGATTCAGAATTATTTTTCTTAGCAACAAAGGAAATAGTATTATCAAAATAACCATCACAATTTAGGCATTCTAAATTTGAAATATCAGATAGCTTTTTATGTAAGTAGATGTCAAATCTTATTTAATTATTTGTAATTGTGTCATTTTTCAGAGATGACTTGGCCACTGCCATCCTCAGGCGTAAGGAAAGGCCAAATAGACTTCTGGTTGAGGAGGCCATCAATGAAGACAATTCAGTGGTATCACTTTCACAGGTATGTCTTCTTTAGAATTCTGGGTTTCCTCTGACAAATATCTAGTAGTTGTAAACAGATTCCCCATCTGGTATTAAAACTGGTTAGTTGGAGTCAATAGACTGCCAGAAGAAAGTTTAGTAGACAAGTTTGTTTCATGAGTAACTTAAAATGTACTACTGTTAGAGCCATGAAACTTTCTAGGAATAGTTGTCAGCATGTAAACTTATGCACCTGGATATTTGAGGCAAATATATTGGAGATCGACAGAGTTATGCCCCTTGATTATGCAAAAAGTAGCGTTTTTAGCCTTGTGTTGTGTGTAACTCCAAACATACAACTGCTAGAGCCATGAAACTTTCTAAGAATAGTTGTTAGCATGTAAACTCACGCATCTGGCTATTTTGGCGCAAATTTATTGGAGATCGACAAAGTTATACCCCCTGATTAAGCAAAAAGTAGCATTTTCAGACTCCTTAATGTTAAGGACAATGTTTATATGCAACTGTAATTGTACAGGATTTTTTTATGACAATACAGTGGAATGGGGGTCATCCGTGTCCTATGGTCACATTTCTTTGGGGAGTGACATTTGACACCCCTCAATTGCTCACATTTGACAGTAATCTCAAGATTCAGCACTGACTTTGTTTATATCTTTGTAGTTTATTTGTCATGGTAGATCATTAGAATGGTGGTTGTGTGAAGTAAGTGTGGTTCAGAACATAGCGTAAAGTTTGCTTCCAAAATGGCAGTGATGTACTGTGATACTTAAACTGTTCAAAGCGAATTAAAATATATATTCACACTATTCTGTTGCAGAAAAAAATGGATGAGCTGCAGTTATTCCGAGGAGACACAGTTCTGTTGAAAGGCAAAAGAAGGAAGGAGACAGTTTGTATTGTATTATCAGATGACACAGTAACAGATGATAAAATCAGAATAAACAGATGTGTCAGAAACAATCTGCGAGTACGACTTGGAGATGTAGTCAGGTACTGCATTTTATATTTTATTTCATCTTGACATTGTGGTATACAGAATGTATTAAATATTCATTTACTTTCCAGATAAATAGCAGTAGTAGTGACCACGATGATAAAGATGACATGTATTTGTACATTTGTATCTCGAAACGACTGATTTTGTCTGAAAATATTCTGAAGCTCTCATTAACATTAGAAAGTGATTTCTTGGTTTAATCTTACAGCATTCAAGCTTGCCCAGATGTGAAATATGGCAAAAGAATACATGTGCTCCCAATTGATGATACAGTTGAAGGGCTTACAGGGTGAGTATATTCAGTCTTAACTATTGGAAATATATTCATGTTTATTTTCTACCTGATTTTGGACCAAAATAGTTCCCATTCCAATTGCTAAAAAGTGTTTATTTTGTTCCAGCTTGAAATGTTGAAAGAAAACAGTTGCTGTGGGAGTTCACTGTCTGAAAAGATTACAATCATGATATTTTCAGGTTTCTATTTTGATCTAAGTGCAGTTTAATGAAATCATCCCATAATTCTTCTAGCTTCCTTGCAAAAAGTATTCAGTGTCAGTGATTTTATGACCAGTGCGTTTGTTGTCTAAAAAGCATCTTGCACCATAGAAAATGAAGAAAAAAACTTCAAATCCTGAATAAAATTATTTGGATTGAGTAAAAGAGCAGTACTCCTTTTTGCATCATTAGTAACTCAATTTGGTGTTTGTTTCACTTGAAAGTTATAAAAAAGATTATGATCACCATGCATCTTACAGAAAGGATCCAGGAAGGTAAAGTTGTTCAGTCTGTGTAATCCACAATGCAAATACAGCCTTTAGTATGTTTGTTCCTTGAAACTGCTGAAATGTCACACCTTGCTGCAAATTGCTAGAACCTTAGGACAATGTATTGAGCTGATTTTAAGGGACATTCTCCTAAGTAGATACTGTATTAAAACTTCTCTTCCTTTCTTTACGGGCTATTGAAAAGGATTTTCTTTCTTCATGAGTTTGCTATTTCAAAACTTGCATTTCTGTCCAAAAAAGCCTATCCATCAATTATTTTGTATGGTAACATTTCCATCACACCATGAGTATATTCCCTTCCACAAGATGAACTCATTTCATAAAGGACACAGACAAACTCCCATAAATTTAATTTTTATCTAACTTTTTAATGAAGTAAGAATGAGCAAGTTTTATAATTGAAGAATGGTTATTTTATATTATTAGTTGAAAACTATTCTTATTGTGAGTTCTTTTAAACCATTCTGCACAGAAACAGTTGTCAGCTGTGATAATTAATTTCAGTTATTCTTCATTTGATGGCAAATACTGAGCATTTTATTAACTATAGATTATCATTAAGAAGTTATGGCTTTTTTATTTGCAGAAACTTGTTTGAGGTATTCTTGAAGCCCTACTTTCTTGAAGCATACAGACCAATCAAGAAGGGAGACATTTTCCTTGTACGAGGGGGTATGAGAGCCGTGGAATTCAAAGTAATAGAAACAGACCCATCCCCTTACTGCATAGTAGCTCCAGACACAGTGATACATTGTGAAGGGGAACCAGTAAAACGAGAGGTTTGTAACTGATCATTTACAAGAACTAAACCAAAAAGAGCTCTCCACTGTAATAGTAATAGAATATTAAGTTTTGCAATATATGCTAAACTTTTTCAGTAGGTGAACCTTGCATACTAGATGAAGTTGAAATATTTGAGATATGAAAGAAAGTGGTCTCTAGTTTTTAAAGTACACAAATCAAATAGAAAACAAGTTTTTTAAGCCAACGTAAAAGAAATCCGTTTTGGGTTCGAAATACTAATTTGTTTCTATTATATAGGAAGAAGAAGAGCAGCTGAATGAGGTTGGTTATGATGATATTGGAGGCTGCAGAAAACAGTTGGCACAAATCAAAGAAATGGTGGAACTTCCACTCAGACATCCACAACTCTTCAAAGCTATTGGTGTAAAGGTAGGAACCTTTTAATGTATAGTAGGTCTGATGTTTGTATACTGGTTTTCAAAAAAAGCTTTGAATGTGACATGTAATGAAACACTCATGGTTGATGGACACATTTCCAATGACTCTTTAAGATGGCCATGTTTGTGATTAAAATAATTGTCTTTATATACCCATGCCTTATGTGCGTCGTTACAGGGATAGATTTGATATGCAGGGACTTACAATGTTAAAGGGGAAATTACTGAAGAAACAACTTTTCTAAAAATAAAAGCAAATACTGAAACAGAATAGTAATAGCAAAGAAATAAATTAAGTGCACAATTGGCTTTCTTTTTGAAATAATACAAATACACAATCTAGATTTTTGAGTGAACTTTTCAAAACATCAAGATGAATATTTATTACAGCCACCAAGAGGTATCCTGCTGTATGGTCCACCAGGTACAGGAAAAACACTCATTGCTAGAGCTGTAGCCAATGAAACGGGAGCTTTCTTCTTCCTTATCAACGGTTAGTTTGTGTGACTGATAATCTCTAAAGTCACTGGTTGCTTGCTAAAACATTCCTCCAGATTCTGTCTACTTAAGTTCACTTTCTGGCTATAAGTACTTAAAGAATTAAATGTTTTCCGACATTGAAGAGGTTTGAAATAATTGTCTTTTACTGCCAGTCTGACTTTGTCTAAGTATGGGTTTGCTTATAAGATTCTGTGTACTGGTTACAGGCCCGGAGATCATGAGCAAGTTAGCTGGAGAATCAGAGAGCAACTTGAGGAAGGCATTTGAAGAGGCAGAAAAGAACGCACCAGCTATTATCTTTATTGATGAATTGGATGCCATTGCACCAAAGAGAGAAAAGGTAATGTTGCAAAGCCTATTGGTTTTTGGTCCAGTGAGTGAGTCACAGTTGCAGAGGTTAATGTTTTAATATGGAAAAATAAACAGTTTGTGATTTAATTGTTAGCAGAGAGAACTTTAAAAAAAAAAAACACTTGTTTGAGAATGTCTTTGTGACCTATTTTACTGAAGAGGAGATGCATGAAATATATGCTAAGATTTTATCTGTAATATCTTTGTCGCTGTATTCCTGTAGACCCATGGCGAGGTGGAGCGCAGAATTGTATCCCAGTTGCTGACACTTATGGATGGACTGAAGCAGAGAGCTCATGTCATAATTATGGCGGCAACCAATAGGCCCAACAGTATAGATGCCGCCCTTAGAAGATTTGGTGAGTTAAAACTAATGAATAGTTTATATTGTAGACACATGGAGAGGTGGAGAGACGTATTGTTTCTCAGTTGCTCACACTAATGGATGGTCTTAAACAGCGGGCACATGTCATTGTCATGGCTGCCACAAATAGACCTAACAGTGTTGATGCTGCTCTAAGAAGGTTTGGTGAGTATGGTGTGAGATACACATGTACTCATGGGGCTTGTAGCAGAAAAAAATCTACTCTGTTTGCTTTGCTTTATTTTCATGCGGAATTGAAAGGAGGAGTTTGTTGTTAGATTATTTCTATTTTGAGATGACACTGAGCTAGATTTCATTTTGATTTTTGATTCCATAGAGAAGTTTAGAATGCATTTATTTAGTTAATAAAAGTTATTTGAATATGAAATACTTCCTTTTGTGATAATAGCCTTTGCATGCTTTTCTCCAGTCAGTAGGCAAGTTATGGAAATTGGAATGCAAAGTTGTGGAATTTCTCAAAGACTACAGTATCGGAGTGTGAAGTTCCTTGGAATCCCTTACTAATAGCATTCTGCCTACCAGTGTATTGAACTTCACATGTTAATTTAAGCATGCTTGTTAAATGTTTTGACAGATTCCTCCATTACCTGCTATGTTTAACAATTTGTTTTAGAAAACAACATCTAATATACTAAAGTAAATTCTTCCTATCTGGTAATATACTACTTACTGTATCTTGAAGAATAAGAAGTGTTTAGATTCACATATTGTAAAAGTATGAAAAGCTGCCCATTATTGATTACAGGATCCTGATTTCTGTTCATAGGTATGAATTTACTTAATGTCTGAACTAAACGATTTTTGAAATCACAAGAGATATCTACTACCCTCTAATAGAAAACAAAGCTGCTTTCTTAGTTTATTTCTTACACTGTTATGTAGTCAGCTAAGTTTGTGATGTGCTTTTCATAATCGTGCAGTGGAATTGTTACACTGTGTAGTAGTTTCGACATAAGGCGAATTGTGATTTGGATTTCAAATGTTATGAAGTGCTTCAATTACTTCAGTTACTTTGTGATGTGATTTTTATGTTCGCCAAAGGGAGAGCATATAGTCGCCGCCTTGTCCGTCCATCACACTTGTCCGGAGAATAACTTGAAAAGTATTGAAGGAATTTGATTGAAATTTAACACATTGATAGAGACCAGTGAGAGAAAGTGCATTTTCCAAGAACCATAATTTTACCTTGCATAATTTTTTAATTATCTCCATTAACTTGATAATGCTTGTCTGGAGTATAACTTCTAAAGTATCAATGATATTTCATTGAAACTTCACACAGTTATAGAGACTAGTGAGAGGAAGTGCAGTGTCGAAGAACCATAACTCTAGTTTACTTAGTTTTTTAATTATCTCCCTTTATAATACTTAATAATACTTGTCTGGATATTTATTTGAAAAGTATTGAAGGAATTTGATTAAAACTTCACACAGTCATAGATACTAGTAAGTGAAAGTGCACTGTTCAATAACCATATAAATATGTCTGCCTTGCTTAATTTTTAATTATCCCTTAATGATACTTAAAATGTTTAATAATGCTTGTTTGGAATAAAAATTCTAAACTATCAATGATATCTCATTGAAACTCCACATAGTTATAGAGGCTAGTGAGAGGAAGTGTAGTGACAAAGAAGAATAACCCTAGTTTTTAAGTTTATGAATTATCTCCCCTTATGGTACTTAATTACGCTTGTCCAGAGAATAACTTCAAAACTGTTTAAGGTATTTTATTAAAACTTCACACAGTGATAGAGAACAGTGAGAGTAAATGCAGTGTTTATGAACCTTAATTCTACCTTGCTTAATTTTTGAATTACCTCCCTTAATGATAATTACAAAAGTAAATAATGCTTGTCTGGAGTACAACTTCTAAAGTATCAATGATATCTCATTGAAAATCCACACAGTTACAGAGACTAGTAAGAGAAAGTGCATTGTTAAGAAACATCACTCTGTATCACTTAGTTTTTTAATTATCTCCCTTTATAATACCTAATAATGCTTGTTAGAAAAAACAACTTGGTAAGTATTGATGGAAATTGAATAAAACTTCACACAGTTATTAAGACCAATGAGAGCAAGTGCGGTGTTAAAGAACCATCACTTTACATCAGTTGTTTAATTATCTCCCTTTACAAAACTTAATGAAGCAACCCTTATAGATAGATAAATCAATGGCTTATCAGCTGGAATTCTGGAGAACAACACTGATTATATATAAAGTACAGGTCTACTTTTTACACCTGCCAGCCAAAGACTTGACACCTCTTGTTGTGATTATAAAAATTCTGGCAAACATTCACAGGTTAAACAAGAAGCAGGTAAATTTTGCAATAAATCAACTGTCCTAACAGATGTAGTTTTTTATCTAACAAATCCTCAAATATATTCCATGATGATTATCCTTACTATAAATTAAAAAGTATTTAGTTTCACATGTCATTGAAATACCATTGATTGTACATTTCTTACTTTTCTGCCATTCTGAACAAAAAAATACTTGTGGGGGGTGGGGGTATTATTTGGTTTCACCGATTTCTTGTATTACATTGTGAAGTGAAATTGTTGTATTGTCTAGTAGTTGAGCACTTCATGACATTGAAATCTACATCACGGCATGTTAATTGCACTTCTCCATATGTTGAAGCTAATACATGATGTAACAGTTACACTTTATAAAATATTCCTATCACATCACAGTCATTGAAGCACTACATGTCATTTGAAATCCACATCATGATATGTCAGTTGAACATAACCATCTGTAGTAACTATTAGATGATATTACAATTCCACTGCATAAAAAATGAAGGGCACATCACAAACTTAGATGACTACATAACAATTTAAGAAGTATACTTCGGCGGCAGCTTTGGCATTCTATAGACATGTGTTTATCAAGTTAATGTGAAATGGAAAGCATTTCTTTGCAAAAAGTCGTACCTTTCATAGAAGCTTTTTGTTACCTAATCTGTAGGTATTCTATATGGTTAACACAAAATATTCTGCTCTATCATGTAGCAGGCTTTCTAATAGTAGTTTGTGTTTGAACGTTTGTATCAGGTTGTGACACAATGATAAATGCATAACTTTTGGTATATTTATGTCAGTATGAACATAAATTTTCTTGCTCTAAAGTCCATAGCCAATACTTGCTTACATTTAAGTGTTTTGATTGCTTGATGTTTACTGTTTGTCATTGAATTCTTGTCTGTTGAACTTCAAGGACACAAGGGCATCAGTGCCTCTTTTCACTTAATGTCTACATTATATAATGCTTTGATACTACCTATAGAAAGTTTTGTCATATTCTTGGAAATAGTTAACAGAGTTGGGTATATATGACATTGTGACATGAAAACAGCTCTTAGTTCTGATGCTTTGCTTAGGCAGACAGCATCCAAGCTACACAGATATTGTTTGTTTAAGATGTTTCACTGAAAACAAACTTGTTACTTGAATCAAGTAAAGCACCAAAATACACAACACCCTTAATACTGCACTTGCTTTAAAAGGTTTGTAAAATAACAGTGATGAACAGTAGACTTCAATAATTATTGACCAAAAAATCAGAGAAGGATGGAATTATAAATAAAGAAAGAGCAATAGGAAATTTCTTCATAAGTAAAGTGTGTCCCTCCATACTGAACAAGTAAATTGTATAACAAAGTGAAATATAATTGCTATTTATTTCACACGACAACAAAAGGGACTATTTCAGATAAGTGACAAACACAATGTCTGTATCTGTAGTAAAGAATTGATATTTATTCCTTAGGTCGTTTTGACAGAGAAGTGGACATCGGTATACCAGATGCTACCGGCCGTCTTGAAATCCTCAGAATTCATACCAAGAATATGAAACTAGCTGATGATGTTGATCTGGAACAAGTAAGTATTCCTTAGTACTCAGAGAATCAGATTATTACTTGAGTCTGGCTTCAGATTTTACAATGTTTGATCAGCAGTGTACAAATGTTGGTAGTGTATTGATTGATTCAGAATATTTTTTGGGTGACCTTTAATAGTTTCAAAAGTTTGTTAAAGTGATATGTATTAAGTACATTTAGATTAGTCTTATAGACATTGACAGAAGTCAGTTTAAAGATAATTTCTAGTATTCTAAATTATTCTTGTATTAGAATGAATCGTTGCTCTTTAAAATCACATGTTGGATTTATTTCTCACTTAAAACATGTATAATGACTGGATTGACTACTACAGGTGGCATCAGAGACACACGGTCATGTTGGTGCAGATTTAGCAGCCCTGTGTTCCGAGGCTGCTCTACAACAAATCAGAGAGAAGATGGATCTCATAGATCTAGAGGATGATCACATTGATGCTGAAGTTCTGGATTCCCTAGCTGTAAACATGGATGACTTCAGGGTAAGTTAAAGATAATGCACAGGATTTAACAAGACTTTCATAAAAGGCAGTGTTTTTTTACCTCACTGTGTCTGTCATCAAATACCGGTGATGTGCTGCTCAAAGTACCCAACAAAAGATATCAACAACAAAAATTCTTGTGTAATCTTAATTGATAAAAATATCCAAAAAAAAATTCATTGTGATGTATATTTACAAGTGTTGATTTTTAATTTAACAGTGGGCATTGAGCAAGAGTAACCCAAGTGCTTTGAGAGAGACAGCTGTAGAGGTACCAACAGTTACCTGGGACGATGTTGGTGGTCTGGAAAATGTCAAACGAGAGTTACAGGAACTTGTTCAGGTAGGTTACTGAATGTACTGATAAATAAGGATTGTATGACTACTGTGAAAGCTGATTTCTTTGTAACAGTGATGGACAAGAGTCCATTTTAAACATTCATTTTCAGAGTTAGCTTTACTGCAGTAAAAGAGTTGTGTTTAACTTGATAATGGCATTAATAAACTGTCTGTTCCAAAAGAAATGCCTTCATATAACATTGTTTAAATGTACATAGGTCAAACTTAATAATGATTTGACTGATTGGTTTTCAATTTAAATTATTAGAGAAGTTTAAAGAAAAGTTATTTCAAGAAAGGTAAGATGTATTTGATATTTTGAAGATTCTTATCATTACAGTATCCAGTGGAACATCCAGAGAAGTTCTTGAAGTTTGGTATGACACCATCCAAAGGAGTGTTGTTCTATGGTCCACCAGGTTGTGGTAAAACTTTACTGGCCAAGGCCATTGCTAATGAGTGTCAGGCTAATTTTATCTCAGTGAAAGGACCCGAAATGTTGACCATGTGGTTTGGGGAGTCTGAAGCTAATGTCCGAGAAATATTTGACAAGGTAATTGATGTTCCCATATGGAAAACATTATTAAAAAAGTTAACTGAAATTTCCTTGCTGAGTGTTTAATTGATTTGAATGCAGGAGGGTAGAAGACAACCTTTATCAGAGTAATCTCCCTTTCACTGCTAATTCTGTAATTGGCCTTGATAATTACATCTACAAGTATTTTTTAATCTTAGCATTTTCTGATTTCCATTTAATTAATTTTGATTGTAACACACTGCTTTTACATGAGGGTGCACATGCTTGTCACCGAAGAATTTATAGCAGTTTTGTACTGATTTCAGGCAAGACAAGCTGCCCCCTGTGTTCTGTTCTTTGATGAGTTAGATTCCATTGCTAAATCTAGAGGAGGAAATGCTGGTGATGGAGGTATTTCTACCTGTTCAAGCAAATTTTCTTTTTTTAAAAAAAGCATTATTAATACATATTGAGTGATAAAACGAGATTTTCAGTATACTTGATGAAAGCTCTCAACTAGATATTTAACTAGTCCTAAACACACAGTTTGTCAGTTGCTTGGCTTCTGTGAACATGTGAAGTATAGCTTAGAGCTTAGATGTTTTTATGTTAAAAGTATCATGAGTAACCATGTTAAGAAGATATTTGAAGAATTTTTTTTGGTAAAAACTTAACAGTAGTGGCATTGATTAAATAGTGTTATACTTGATGCTGCAGGTTTAAAACAGTTTTGAAACTGTTGATATAAATGTTGAAATATTTTGGTAAACAACCTTACAAAGATCTTTGCATTTGACAGGTGGTGCTGCAGATCGTGTAATCAACCAGTTACTGACAGAAATGGATGGTATGAATGCAAAGAAGAATGTGTTTATTATTGGTGCAACTAACAGGTAATTGAAATATTAGAATGGTATGCAAAGAAAGTTATATTAGTTATATTAATAATATAAGTCGTGCATTAATTTACACTCAGTGTATATCTGACCAGAACATACACAAGCAACATTAACTTTTTAAAAAGTTCACTAATTTTAGTTTGTTATTCTGTAGATTCAGGCATACTAGTGAATAAGTTATTGTCTTTAGCAGAAATACCAAGGTCTTTTTGACTTGTAAATCATGAGTGGTCAGTTTTTCTCCAGGATAGTAATAACACATTTCCCTTTTTAAAATGCTATCCAGGACAACCACCTGTTAAATGTCACGCTTTGAAAGTTCTTCAAATTTTGTTTGCATCATATCTTAAAGAAGCAAAACTTAATTTAGATTTCTTATTTTTCTAAAAATGTACGAATTGTTTGTCTGCTTTTTCTGAATCTGAAGGACTGTCAGCATACACTGGAAATGAACATAGTCAAAACACTTTGCAGGGATCCCATCACATGCTTGTCCAAAAATTCACACCTAGTTCAGAAAAAGTATGACTGCTCAAGACAGAAAGCATGTACTGTGGCCACAGACATAAAGTGATGTGTAATAAGGAAGAATTTTTCTTCAGTACCACTGACATTGGTTGACTGCTGATAAAGGGTGACCATTGAGACAGTTTGGACTGTATAATTTTTAATATAGTAACTGTAGCTCTATCCACATGCCTTTTTACAATCATGTCTGCAATTACTTTTCAGACCAGATATCATTGATCCAGCCATACTGAGACCTGGTCGACTTGATCAGCTGATATATATTCCACTACCTGATGAGAAGTCCAGAATTCAAATTCTGAAGGCAAACTTAAAAAAATCACCAGTTGCTCAGGTAAGTTCTCTAATCACATATTGCCTAACTCTTACAGTGATGAAACACGGTTGGTACAGGCCTGAAAAGGTCCCTAAATATCAGCACTAGCCTTTAGAACACCCTAAATTGAACTTGGCCTTAAAAGTCCTTGAAAATAGCATGGATAGTGATCAGTGGCCTTTAAATTATACAATTCTTACACCTGATGAATAGAATATAAATATGATGAATAGATCCTTAAACAGTAGAACACAGAAACTTGACACAGTCATTTCATTGGACAGTTGTTAAGAGTTATAAATAAAAGTTTAATTTAGAACAGTTAATTGTAGTTTCAATTTTTAGTTACTTAATCCTGGCAGTTTAAAACCAGTGTTCTGAAATGTTATTGCATCTGTGTATATATACACAGATTGATAGACATTTGTAAAGAAGATAATAGCCTCTTATTATTCTACATGATATGCTGAGTATTATACAAAAGTATTATGGCCCCTAAAAACATAAGACTGGCCTTGAAAGTCCTCAAAACGTCCATGAAATTTCTTCAGTTTCTGTACGAACCATGTTAAAGGTTGTGTTTATCTTATCTGAGTCTTGTTTCATAGCTTGCATAAATTCTCGCCCTCGCATTTTTGCTGTACAATCTGTGTATTGATAAAAATCACAGAAACTTCGTTTTGTGCTTCAGGATGTAGATTTAGACTACCTGGCTAAGGTGACTCATGGATTTTCTGGTGCAGATTTGACGGAGATCTGTCAGCGAGCATGTAAACTGGCCATCAGACAGTCTATTGAGGCTGAGATTAGACAAGAGAGGATAAGGCAGGATAATCCTGATGCTGACATGGTATGCCTGCAGAATTACTATTACTTTGACCCAATCATTTTAAATCATTATTATGCCCCCACTTCAAAGGAGAGGGGGTATATTGCTTTGCATTTGTCTGTCTGTCGGTCGGTCCGTTGGTCCGTAGACCAAATGGTTTCCGACCAATAACTAAAGAATGCTTAGGCCCAGGAACTTCAAACTTGGTAGGATGATTGTCCATCACCAGTAGATGAACCCTATTGATTTTGGGGTCAAGGGGTCGAAGGTCAAGGTCACATTGACCTTGTAGGTAGAACGGTTTCCGACCAATAACTAAAGAACCTTTAGGCCTAGGAACTTCAAACTTGGTAGGATGATTGTCCATCACCAGTAGATGACCCCTATTGATTTTAAGGTCAAGGGGTCAAAGGTCAAGGTCACATTGACCTTGTAGGTAGAAACGGTTTCCGAACAATAACTAGAGAACGCTTTGACCTAGGTTCACCAAACTTGGTATGCTGGTTGATCATCATCAGTAGATGACCCCTATTGATTTTGAGGTCATTAGATCAAAGGTCAAGCTCACAGGGACCTTCATCCTAAAAACGGTTTCTGATCAATAACTAGAGAACGCTTTGACCTAGGTTCACCAAACTTGGTATGCTGGTTGGTCATCACCAGTAGATGAACCCTATTGACTTTGAGGTCATTAGGTCAAAGGTCAAGATAACAGAGACTTTCATCCTTAAAACGGTTTCCGATCAATAACTAGAGAACACTTTGACGTAGGTTCACCAAACTTGGTATGCTGGTTGGTCATCACCAGTAGATGACCCTTATTGATTTTGAGGTCATTAGGTCAAAGGTCAAGCTCACAGGGACCTTCATCCTAAAAACGGTTTCTGATCAATAACTAGAGAACGCTTTGACATAGGTTCACCAAACTTGGTATGCTGGTTGGTCATCACCAGTAGATGACCCCTATTGACTTTGAGGTCATTAGGTCAAAGGTCAAGATCACAGAGACCTTCATCTTAAAAACGGTTTCTGATTAATAACTAGAGAACGCTTTGACCTAGGTTCACCAAACTTGGTATGCTGGTTGGTCATCACCAGTAGATGACCCCCTATTGATTTTGAGGTCATTAGGTCAGAGGTCAAGCTCACAGAGACTCTGACTCTTAAAACGGTTTCTGATCAATAACTAGAGAATGCTTTGACCTAGGTTCACCAAACTTGGTATGCTGGTTGGTCATGACCAGTTAATGACCCCTATTGATTTTGAGGTCATTAGGTTAAAGGTCAAGGCCACAGGGACCTTGATCCTAAAAACGGTTTCTGATCAATAACTAGAGAACGCTTTGGCCCAGTCACAAGCAATTAGGTGCCGCCGGGGGGCATTTATGTTTTACAAACATTTCTTGTTTCTCTACTTGTCAGTAAAAGGCTGATTAACCAGTCTTTGCTCAAATAAAGGTGTAAACACTCCAGAAATATTTGGGTTAATTTCAAATAAAGTAAAAACAAAATGATTTTTTAAAAAAAACATTCACTTAGGTACTAGATTTTGTGCTATTTAGAGAAGATAGAGCATCTAGGTCACTCTAAGTTATATAAATGCTCCAAAAAGCTGTGGTATTTTCTGTAAAAGGAGATGATTTGTTACAGACATTCAAGAAATATGATACACACATCCTTAATGCTAGTAAGCCTAGCCATGTCTTGTAACCGTGTTTTATGAGCTGCAGATCTGGTGTAAGATAAATGTCCTGATGCAGGTTTTCTGTGTTTTACCAGGAGGTAGAAGAATATGACCCTGTGCCAGAGATTGTCCGTGCTCACTTTGAAGAGGCAATGAAGTTTGCTCGAAGATCTGTCACCGACAATGACATTAGGAAATACGAAATGTTTGCACAAACCCTGCAACAGAGCCGTGGCTTTGGAGGAAACTTCAGGTAAGTAATTTTACAGTAAACACATGCTTATATTTATGCTTTAAAACAATAGTTTTTCTTTTGCATATATTATAGAAGTTAAAATATTAAGTGGATGTCCTTTCCAGCTGCAGTTAAAAGTTAAACTAGATTAGAGTTTGGATACTTTAGCACTCATTTTACTGGTACATGAAAGCTTCTATTGCTGAACTAGATCTGTTCTTAGATATATTTGGGATATGGTTTATTGTCGAGCCCGTTTGCAGATAGCTTGACATAGTCGTCACTTCTCGATGCATGGAAGAATTTGAAAATACTGTGATACATTTTTTATGCTCCCTGAAAGAGACATCAAATAGGCCTGCCTTGTCCTTCCATTATCAACTTCCCACAGTTTCCATTTCACTGTCCCATCCCCATAGATGGCTTTCCATTGGCAGGCTCGACATGCTGCCCATGGGCATTATATTCCTGTCAGACATACTCAATAGGCAGGTTTCATGTTCTGTGCAATTGAAATACAGGGCATGCAGTTACAGTAATAGAACTGACCTGAAAAAGCTGTTAAAGCTTAAATCATTTTATTTCATTTCATTTGAATTGCAAGAAAGGTAATAAATTCATTGCAGTTCATAATGCCAGTCAGTCATTTACTAGTTTCCTCCCCTTGTCTAGTTTTGCTGAAAAGGCTTATTGCAGTTTTATTACCTCCCTTAGTCACATGATTGACATTTAATTGTGTTGTGATCATGTGTGGTCCACAGCTGTGTGGCATAATTGTCACTGTCTGATTTAGAACTCCCATATATGTCGAGGCACAAAATACACGCCTGACAAACACTAGACTGCTACTGTCGACGGAAGTATTAAAGTCACTTATCACTGCTCAACAAGTCGCCAAAATTAATATGATGGAAGACTGATGCACCAATAATTGTTTCATGTTGAATAAATATGCTGCCTGGCAAAAATAACATCTGCTTAATTTACATCATACATCCCAGCAGTGTGAACTTTAAAGCTGCCTTAAGTGTTTAGATTTAAGATCTCTCAGAGCTATTAATTTCAAATTTGTTTATAGTTGGGATTGAAGCTTTGATTTATATGCTCTGCAAATGTCTGATTGTATGAATAGCAATTAGAGGTCCTGTTTTTAATGCACTTATGCATATTTCTGAAAAAAAAGGCAAGGTTAAATGACTTCTCAGAAGACCAGATATGATGGATGACAACAAAGCTTATGTCACTGCATGTTTAATGCTATATCTAGATTTTTGTAGGATAAAAAGAGCAAGGTAGTGAAGGATTTGTTTCAAATGGTTCAGGTCTCACCATTTATAATTCAAGTGCCCACCAGTAGTGATCAGATTAGTAATTACTGACTCATTGGGAATGATTAGGAATCAATGAAGTAAAGCTTGAGGAAGCTCTGATGTACAACTGATGTTAAAGTAGTGCTTTACTTCTGCAGTTTCTTGTAAATGTTTTGAATGCTTTGAGAGCACACTCAGTGCTAGGGGTTAGACTGGCAGGAATTTAAAAAATTGTCATTGTATGTTACAGATTCCCAGGAGCCAGTGGGAACCAGGGACCAAGTCAAGGGGGCAACCCAGGAGGGCAGTTTGAGGAAGGGGATGATGACTTATATAGCTAAACTCTTGAAACAAATCAGACATTAAAGTGAATCTAACAAATAACTATTTATAAATATATATAGTGAGGGAAATGTTTTTGGCAGATGTGTTTCAACATACAGATCAATCCACTTTATTGTATGGATATTTGATTTTTTTTTTCTGTTATTTTTTCTCTAGCCCGCAGTGGTGCACTATTGTAAAGTAGGTCTTTTTCCACATGCAACATTATGTTTACTTTGTTTTCTAATATCTGTTTATAGTTTAGCTCTAAATCTACCATCATAAAGTGCTATTTTGAAAGTTTATGTATGTGTATATCTGGCATTATTAATGTTTCAATTACATCTGCACTGTACACACCATTTACATCATAGAAAGACATTTCAGTGATTGAAAATGTTTGGTTTCTACGAAAGTTGCAACTTACGATTAGTATTATAAGATGTGCTATCTTTTCTCTTCTTTTTTTTAATGAGAAGAAAAAGAACAAGAAATAATAGATGTCTCATTTTGCAGTTGAACTTACTAGAAACAGTAGCATTTAAATTGTAATTGCACCCCATTATGAAACCTTTTGGAAATTCCTAAAAATTTCAAATACTGCCAGCTTTTTTAATGTAAAAACCAGCTTTACATTTTTGTCACCAAAGTTGTTGTTTATTCCATGCAAGCAAACATGCAGAATGTAACAAAAGTAATAATTTTTGATAAAAATTTTCTCTCAGTTTAACCCCACAAACTGTCTAAAAATTGAGCGAGTTGGTTATTTATTGATATATTTAATATGCCACCCTCTGGGTATTGTTTCATGATTTTGTGTCAATAAATTTGCCTGAAGATACTTGAGTTGTGTGTCTTTATTTTGTTTCATATAGAGCCAGGAACCAAGTTCCCTTTGTTCAGTTTTTGGTATACATTTTATCACAACATTAGTACAGTTGGTATCTGTCCATTGTCCATCTTACATGGTAGCTCAATTTTGTTATGCAACTATCAAAATCTTACACTGAAATTTGAAACAAGTTGGAAACGTGCGGATCGTTTCAAAAGTTGTCGGCATTTTTACAGTCTTTAGCCAATAAATGTATTGGTCAAGCTTAAATTGCTTATGTTTTGTTGCATTACAGGCCTAAAAATCCTTGACCATTACTTTCTACCACTTTGGAGAATCGGATTGTCAATCTGGACTACCCCGATTCAGTTCCCATCAGGGCCAGCAAAATTTCTCCTTGATAATTGATCTCAGACAATGTGTCTATAGGTCATTTGTCCCTCACCTGCGGGTGCAATTGGTTAGTAAACTGGTTGGATACCCAGGAATACTGGTTAAGTGGACTGACTGCCGGGAGATGACCGTAGCTGTTAAAACTGGCGTTAAACTAAAACTAAACTACCAGTTTGAAAATTACTAATGAAAGTCCAGTTCTTTGACCTTGTCAATGAGTCAAAAAAGCAGAGGAATTAGTTGATATAAACTTAAGAACCTAACGCTACCACCAACATAGACAAAAGACATTAAACACCACCTCAAAGAATTCGCTAATGTAAAACATTCAGAAAATAGTATGTTCAAGTATTTATTGAATGCTGATTTATGTTATCATTTGAAAAACTAAGGAAAAAAGGGCTGATTTTACTCAGACCAACAAAGTAGATCTAAAGATGTAATTTTTGTTGGAGAGTTCTGGAATTGCAGCTGTGTTTATAATTTCACCTGTGCTGTAATAAATTGTAAGTAAGGGTTGTTGTTTCCACATGGCATCGTATAAATTTTACTGCATCATGTTGACAATAAAACTACAGTGTATAAATGAGATTATCCAACAAGCACCAGTAGGTAGATTTCCTTGGAAGATTTCCAAACTTTTGATTCTTGGAAACTTGTGCATTAATTTTATTCAGAAAAATAGTGGTGCATCCTTGTTTAAATTGGACCACAGAGAGAAAAAGAGGTGTGTGGTAGCCTATTTTTATTGATGTTTCATGGCAAGATAATTGTTCTATGTAACAAATTTTATTGAGTTGGGGCTGGGGCAAAGTTGGGAGGAAACAAACTTTTTAAATATCGGTCTGAATGCAGGTTTTCATGACAATCTCTTGTAAGAAAAAAAAGCATTCTATAAGTGACAAAGACCTCATAATTCTTTTTGAAGATCACCTGAACAAAATTTACAAAAGCCCTACCATTTATGAAATTCAAGATTTTACAGAACTTGAGGCCATGTGTTCAAGACGAGTCGCAATCCATTTGAATCCTCTGAGGGCATTATGTTAGTTCTGAAGTCTAGAAATTTTTATATGGTTGAAAAGTTACAGAATGTAAAATCCTCACAAGGAGTGGAAAACGGCAGTCAGTCAAAACTACTGATTCACTCACTGCATACGCAAGTTAAGGATGGTGAATAATTCTTATAACCCATATTCTTTGCCAGGATGAAATACAAAAGTCACTATTAATATAAGAATAAGTTACTCTTTGTAATCAAGCTATGCAATATGAAAAACCACTGAGCCTTCTCAACTTCACAAAAGATCTTTATGCATCCTTTGGTGTGACCTGCCCAAGTGTAATGCATAACCTCATACAAAACAACAAAGCACAATTATTTCTTTAGTACAGAGCAATACACAATAAGGTTTGTTCTTTTGAAATACTGCTGTCAAATATTTTGTAAGAAAAGGAATTTTCAGTTTGTCTTTCTTTCTTTTTACCTTGAACCAAAAGCTACAGGTCGTAAGTTGTAGGTCGGGTGGTTAAGTACACACAACCTCTGATACCACACTGATTCGTAGGTTTGAGTCTTGCATCTAGCACTACATTAGTAATGTGTAAGTTCTACTGCCTAAATATTTCTTATACACTTCAAGGGCATCTACCAAAAAACAAATCTTAATGTAGTGTTTATTGTGAATTTTCAAATTTTAATCGAAAAGAAAGGGCAGAAATTTTTAATATTCTGTTTCCCTTGAAAATGGAGGATTAAAATTCCTTTTCAATACTTATTAAGAATACTTTTGGAGGAGAAGCATTTGCAAAAGAAAAACATATTTTCAAGAAACAGTAAGCATCCCCGTCAGCCTCTATACACCCTCCATTTGTTCTTTGTCATTTAAAATTTCCTATTTAGCCTCCAACTTACACATAACATGTCAGGGATTTATACCCACAAAGCACCATGTGAGAAACAGGTGCGCTTTCACAAAGCTTTCAACATGGCAGTGTAATAGAAAAATAAAAAGAAAAAATCAATTTAGTTAACAAGATTAGTTTTAACAATCTGCACTTGGAGAAATAAATCCTGTAAGTGGATTTCTTCTAACATGAAACAGTTCTAGATGAGATGTATTTATAGATAAGCAAACATAATTGCTATGGCCTGGTTCATGTTGGGTGGTATAGAACATGAGGTACTTGTCAGCGTTTGACAGACATCTTATTACAAGGATTTCCAAGTGAAGGATAGGCCATCAAAAGTTGTAATCTTTTATTTGCTGGCGTACAATTGTTTTAATAGACACTGGGTTAAGTTGTATGTTGAAAATTCACAAAAATGTGCAGTCTGTTAGGTTTTGTCAGTTTTATAAGGTACTTAAATGGTTTTGTCATAAAGATTTCTTTGACAGCAGTCATTGAGAGTTTATTTCACAGCAATTTGTTAGCTGTTAGAAGTGTTCAATAACCATAAAAGATTACAATCTAGAATTTAAGACACAGACCACCAGAGTTGACAAAAACAGTTTAAATTACCATAACAGTAAAATGTACATAAAGTTGGATTGCAACAGCCATGGGAAGGGAAAATTAAAGCGATGTAAATACATCATCATATGACTTGCAACATTTCAATATAAAAAGCAGCCATTTTCAAAGCTAATCATTTAAAGATTGACACACTGACATAACACGTTTTTACAATGTGGCTGTAAATTAACATAGGAAATATTTTAGATAAAGTGAAATTAAACATTATAAAATTTTATGACAGTTAATAATTTCAAATTGCTACTCTAATCTCAGCCAATCAGATCACTGAAAAGAAATAAATTTAAAGGTTGACAGAGGCTGCAGTATAATTTCTTTGCAAGTGTCATTCTTGGTGCAATTTTAACATAATTTTCCTGTTAGAAAAATATATTATTATTTTCAATGAAAACGAACCATCTCTGATTTGTTACCTAGTCACCTCTGCAATTTAAAGAATTTATTTGAATTTTTTTCAAATTGCATATTTATTACTTATTTGTTAAAACTGTAGTAAATATATTATATTTTGACTTGTGAATAACTACCCTTTGTGCTATAGTAAAGCCAAATCAATTTTATTTTGCAAATTACGTGAGATAATATTATGACATAATGATATAAATTCGATTGTATGATGTATTAAACTGTTTGAAAAGATTGATGCTGTGAAACATGATCTCGTTAATTCAAAGAATATAGATGGTCAGAATCGAGGTAAGGAAAACAGTTCAAGTGCTTTCCTGTATGTGAATATAACCAGTGGGAAATTTATTGCATATATCTCGTTACTGGTTGTCCATCTGACCGATTCTCCCCTGAAGTGTTTAGTTATTTAAGGTTGTGGGGATATTTCAATATACATAAATGCATCTGATTCCAGAAACAGTCCTAATTCTTGGACATGCTCAGTATAATTCACTGATACATAAGGCCTGGATTACAAGTCCAGTTCATAATTACTGCACCACTGATGCTGCGCCACTGGAAAAAAATACTGTAACAAAGTGTGTGTGTGTTCTATTCTGGTTCATCATAGGCTTAAACAAAAAGATTTCCTTGAAAAAATGCCTTCTATTTATCTGTAGATACTCTATTCAGATGTATCAGAGACATAGATGTTATCAATGTCTCTGGATGTATATACTAAAATATTTTAAATCACTTCTGTAGGGAAAGCATTACCAACAAAAATATTTTGCATATTCAGTAATTTAAAGTGAAAATTTGTAGAAAAAAAATCATTTTACTTGCATTTATAAATCCTAAAAAATGAATACTTTTTTAAAACATTATGTCATTAAATGCTGAATATATAATATGTATTTTGCATTTTGTTTTTATTTTATTCTTTTTTATTTTATTTTTTATTCTTTTTATTTTTGCAGCTGTGAATTGTTAACTGTTTTTATTGTGTCTCAGGAAGTAGGTATTTTTTATTCTGTCTCCAAAATCTTAAATATATGCAAATTACTAATGCAAGGAGATGTGTGCATTTGTTTTAAAATATGTTTAAAAAATTTTTTTCTAATGCATTAAACATGTGTAATTCATCATACTTTTTTATGCATTACTTCTGTAAAACCAGTTCTCTGGATATTGGTAGACAACTATGGCTTATTTGAAATGTAATGGTGACGAGTTTTCTGTTTTCTAGACTTTTACAGCATTAGGACAGCTTGGCAAAACATCCATTTAAAACTTAATTAATGACTTGAGGTGCAATAAAGTTAAAAATGAAATGTATTTTTAGGATGAACTTTATAACTAAGACACTCTGAATTTTGAAACGACTTGCATTCAAGACAATTGAGATCAAGCAATATACAATTGTGACGAGATTTTTTTCAAACAAAGTGATCCACAGTATCCTGAAAAATCATTTACATTAATTTCTAAAATAGACATGTCTATCATTTGGCTTGGGCAGCTCCATTTATCATATAAAGAGGTAAAGCATGTAACTTGAAACATACAGCCTGAATAGTGCTTTTCTTACTGGTGGCAAAGGCAAAAACAACACAGACACATTTATCATAAAAAGAGGTATAGCCTGTAACTTGAAACATACTGTCTGAATAGTGCTTTACTTACTGGTGACAAAGACAAAAACAACACAGACCTATTATCATATAAAGAGATACATCATGTAACTTAAAACATACTGTCTGAATAGTGTTTTACCTACTTGTGGCAAAGGCAAAAACACACCCCATTTATCTTATTAAAAGGTATAACATGTAACTTGAACCATACAGCCTGAATAATGTTTAACTTACTGGTGGCAAAGCCAAAACAACATACACACATTTATCATATAAAGAGGTATAGCATGTAACTTGAAACATACTGCCTGAATAGTGCTTTACTTACTGGTGGCAAAGCCAAAACAACACACACTCATTTATCATAAAAAGGTATAGCATGTAACTTGAAACATACTGCCTGAATAGTGCTTTACTTACTGGTGGCAAAGCCAAAACAACACACACTCATTTATCATAAAGAGGTATAGCATGTAACTTGAAACATACTGCCTGAATAGTGCTTTACTTACTGGTGGCAAAGGCAAAAACAACACAGACCCATTTATCATATAAAGAGGTACAGAATTTATCTTAAACCATACAGCCTGAATAGTGCTTTACTTACTGGTGGCAAAGCCAAAACAACACACACTCATTAATCATATAAAGAGGTTTAGCATGTAACTTGAAAAATACTGCCTGAACAGTGCTTTACTTACTGGTGGCAAAGGCTAAAACAACACAGACCCATTTATCATCTAAAGAGCTATACGGCATGTAACTCAAACCATACAGCCTGAATAGTGCTTTACATACTGGTGGTAAAACCAAAAACAACACACATGCATTTATGATATTAAAGGAACAGCATGTTACTTGAAACATACTATCTGAATAGTGTTTTACTTACTGGTGGCAAAAGCAAAAACACACCCCGATTTATCATATAAAGAGGTATAGCATGTAACTTGAACCATACCGCCTGAATAGTGTTTTACTTACTGGTGGCAAAGCCAAAATAAAATACACCCATTTATCATATAATTAGGTACAGCATGTATTTTGAAACAAACTGCCTGAATAGTGCTTTACTTACTGGTGGCAAAGCCAAAACAACATACTCCTATTTATCATTTAAAGAGGTACAGCCTGTAACTTGAAACATACTGTCTGAGTAGTGCTTTTCTTACTGGTGGCAAAGGCTGAAACAACACAGACCCATATATCATCTAAATAGCTATAGCATGAAACTTAAACCATACAGCCTGAATAGTGCTTAACATACTGGTGGTAAAAACCAAAAACAACACACATGCATTTATGATATATAAGGAATAGCATGTTACTTGAAACATACTGTCTGAATAGTGTTTAACTTACTGGTGGCAAAGGCAAAAACACACCCCCATTTATCATATCAAGAGGTATAACATGTAACTTGAACCATACAGCCTGAATAGTGTTTTACCTACTGCTGGCAAAGCCAAAATAAAATACACCCATTTATCATATAAAGAGGTACAGCATGTAACTTGAAACAAACTGCCTGAATAGTGTTTTACTTACAGGTGGAAAAGCCAAAATAAAATACACCCCTTTATCATATAAAGAGGTACAACATGTAACTTGAAACAACCTGCCTGAATAGTGCTTTACTTACTGGTGGCAAAGCCAAAACAACATACTCCTATTTATCATTTAAAGAGGTACAGCATGTAACTTGAAACAAACTGCCTGAATAGTGTTTTACTTACAGGTGAAAAAGCCAAAATAAAATACACCCCTTTATCATATAAAGAGGCACAGCATTAAGCTTATACCATACATCCTGAATTGTGCTTTACTTACTGATGGCAAAGCAAAAACAACATACCAGGTACATTCATTTATCATATAAAGAGGTATAGCATTGAACTTGAACCATACAGCCTGAATAGTGCTATACCTACTGGTGGCAAAGCAAAGACAACATACATCCATTTATCATATAAAAAGGTATAGCATGTAACTTAAAACATACTGTCTGAATAGTGCTTTACTTACTGGTGGCAAAGGCAAAACAACACACACTCATTTATCATATTAAGAGGTGTAACTTGTAACTTGAACTATACAGCCTGAATAGTGCTTTTCTTACTGGTGGCAAAGCCAAAACAACATACACACATTTATTATATAAAGAGGTACAGCATATAACTTGAAACATACTGCCTGAATAGTGCTTTACTTACTGGTGGCAAAGCCAAAACAACACACTCATTTATCATAAAGAGAGGTACAGAATTTAACTTAAACCATACAGCCTGAATAGTGTTTTTCTTACTGGTGGCAAAGCAAAAACAGCATACACCCATTTATCATAGAAGGAGGTATAACATTTAACTTGAACCATACAGCCTAAATAATGCTTTACTTTCAGGTGGCAACGCAAAAACAACATACACCCATTTATCATATAAAGAGGTATAGCATGTAACTTGAAATATACTGTCTGAATAGTGCTTTACTTACTGGTGGCAAAGGCAAAAACAACACACCCCATTTATCATATAAAGAGTTGTAGCATGTAACTTGATACATACTGCCTGAATAATGCTTTACTAACTGGTGGCAAAGGCAAAACCAACACAGACCCATTTATCATATAAAGTGGTATAGCATTAAGCTTGAACCAAACAGCCTGAATTGTGCTTTACTTACTGGTGGCAAAGGCAAAAACAACACATAACCATTTATTGTATAAAGAGGTATAGCATGTAACTTGAAACTCACCGTCTGAATAGTGCTTTACTTACTGGTGGCAAGGGCAAAAACACACTCCCAAATTATCATATAAAGAGGTATAGCATGAAACTTGAAACATGCTGCCTGAATAGTGCTTTACTTACTGGTGGCAAAGGCAAAAGCAACTGTAGGATAAGCTGTAAGAGTTTGAAATGATGCAAAGGTTTAAACCTTTGTCCAAAATTATCTTGTTCCCTTATCATGTCAAATTCTAAAACTGACTCTAAAAATGATTTGAGAGATTAAATGATAGGGTTTCTGTATTTCTCAGTTATTACCAGTCCAAAGAATATTATCATTTTTAAGACAAGCTAATTCAGTCACAATACTTTCAAAGCAAAACAAGTCCTTAAAATTTAAAAGTGTACTTGGATTTCGTTCTAGTACTTGGCAATAAAATTGATGCAGTTAATAATTGTTAAGTAACTCTGAATTGTAACATTGATACAGTGAACTCGTCTGCTAATACTGCATTAAATCATTTTTTTCAGGAAATGGTAACAATTTACAGCTTACAGCTCTTGGTAACATACACTCCAACATGCTAAATTTACCCAGCTGTTATGATGAATTTTTGGCCACTCATTATTCTCAGTTAATCAGTAACTGGATTTCTTTATTAACTATATCCTGACATTTTCTTCGACTGTTTCCATTGTTACTAAACCAACCACTCTTGTAGCTACTGAGGGTCAGAGGTTCAAGACTCACTTCCTGTCTTCAAGACCAAATGTAACAGACTCTCTAATATGGAGGCTTCTGTATGATAAGAGGCCTTGTACTGAAACTTCATTTTCAATTCATTCTGCAGCTTTTATTCAAATACTTAAAACAAATACCAAATTATTTTTCAGATTTTTTATTTTCATATTTTTATAGTTTTGAAATATTAATGCCCAGTTTAGGGCATGTCCCACAGTCACAATGTTTGATGTGGACAGCATACTGTACAATACAAAATGTGAGTATTAAATACACAACAGGTAAATCACAGGCAATATGCATACAAAGTAGTCAACCTTCAAAATCTAGACGTAAAACATGGAGGACAAATAGATTCGATACAATACTAAAAAGTACTGTGAAATCTTTCACTTTTGTAGATCAGTTACTATGGTAATGGCACCAAAATTCAAGAGAAACAGCATCTTCAGGTGTCTGTATTTTGAGGATTGACTCAATGTAACAACCAATAAAATTCATTCTTTCAATTCAATACAATAAAATATAACAAGATATTTGATTGGTTAAAACCTGTCTTTGTTCATAAAAAAACAAAACTATATGGTCACAAATTTAATGCAGAACATTAAAAGTAACTTGATTTTAAAATACCAGTATATATTTAACTTGTTAATTACAACAAAATTACATTCACAACTGTATGTAATAAAATCAACCAATCAAAAAGCTTGCCACATACGAGAATCATCTACCAACTGAGGTAAGAGTGTATAGCTATGAAATCAGAAAAAAAAATCAGAAAAAGGACATTTTAATATTTACATTACTTTTAATACCTTGTTTAAGTAAATAGACATTATACTGCATAGCTGTCCATTATTTTTATTAAAACACCAGTAAAAATGACACATAACTAGAAAATCCACTGTTGTTAATATGATATTCAAAATATATTAAAAGGCATGAATTTGGTAATTAAAATTATTTTTTTCCTTCAAGTTTTATTGTTGACTCATAAAACACTCAAATTCAACCATTGGTTAACTGAAAAAGGTAATAAAAAATTATAAAAATGTATATGCTAAAAGAATTCAGGCCAGCAAAAAATTTAGAATGATGTTGTGGCAATGAGGTAATGAAATGTTATTTTGATGAAATTTGCATGATATCAATAAAGAGAGCACAACTTGGAAATTTATAGGAAAAGAAAAAAATGTGAAAACTTTACCTGAGATAATCATTTTGCATAATTTACATAGTCTTTGGCAAAATCTAACACCCTGTATCAGAAGATATCTCCCTGAATTTAAATTTCCATTTGAAATACCATGCTACTGTTTAAAACAGCATTGTATAAAACAAAAGTTTACCTGCAAATAACAAATGAAAAGCTAGTTTCAACTTATACAATTATATTTTCATTTGAATATTCACTTTGGTAGCAAATGCATCATATCAACGGCTTATGTATATAAGGGGAGGCAACTTCAAACTATAACAATTTTCTACAGAGTGGTCTACCTGGACATTAAATGGAAATTTAAATACAAAGTCATAATTAAGATTCGTAAAAATTATTTTTCAAAGCAAGAAAACAATTTTAAAATATTGCTTTACCTATAATATGTTGAAGTGCAATAAATGAACTATGTACACCAATGATGGAGAATACTGACTAATAAATACAATAGACATGCCATTTTCTTTCTCAGTTTAATACCACAGCAGTCAGTCAGTATTTGAGCATTTAGAAATTTGCAAAAAAAAGCATCACTTCTTGTAATTCCCTTAGAGAAAAAAAGTTAAAATGAACATACATTTATAAAATCCATTCTGTATACATGTATTTGTATTTGAAATCTGAACATCAAAATTATCAAAAGGTATTGCATAGGTTCAAACAATATTGCATTACACAGAACCATTGTAGAAATATCACAATAGAAACACTGTCCCAAATGTTGCTGGCTTGTTCCATATGGAATCTACCTGTGGGTTCTGAGTTTAAATGCACTTTGGAAGACACATAGATGTTGTAGCACCAATATGTAAACCACTGTGACTTAAAAAATTGATTTAAAAAACTCCAGCACCTTTTTCTTGTAAAATATATATCTGCACAGATTTTTT
The DNA here is from genome assembly GCA_012932295.1 of Cyclina sinensis. Taxonomy (NCBI): domain Eukaryota; kingdom Metazoa; phylum Mollusca; class Bivalvia; order Venerida; family Veneridae; genus Cyclina; species Cyclina sinensis. Next base: position 13,137,820 of record JAAONU010000012.1, on the reverse strand, counting down.
TCTCAATCAATTTCATGGCCTGAAACATTTCAAAGTCATCTTAAACACACTTTACCAGAATCTGTGACCTGATATATGGTTAATTAAAAATTTACATGGCAACAAAATAAAAAATATTTTGATCCATTATATTTGCTGTACTTGTAAATCTGGAAAACTAAAAATATCTTTAAGCTTGTTGACAAATACCTACACAACAGGATAGAATAACCTGTGTAAGACTTGTATCAAGGGGTAAAGGACAAGTACCTGAATAAAGGTAGGAAAGACTGGATTCAGTTTTACTCCTTTGTTGCATGAATAACAATTGCCCTTGGATATCTGACTAATGCTTTGTGCTAGGAAGCCAACTTTTACCTGCCCAATGTTCAGTGACAGACTGTAATCTTGAAGTGCACCTAACATTAAACCTGAACTATTCACACATCAATTAAGTTCAGACTGATACATATAAAAATGTAATTTATTTAAGATGGCCTAAAAAAGAATAATGACAAGGTATGTCTTACTGGCACAGTATATTCATAAATACAAAACAATGGATTTACACATCATTTGATTAATACAATGAACAATTCTTCCTGACTGAGAGGATTTTATACAATTTTTATATGATTCTTTGAATTTTCAGATTAAAATTTCAATTTTGCTATTTTTCACAAAAACACTGTCTAATAAAATAATAAATTCCTTAAATTTTTTTACAACTTATACTATTCAACATTAGAATTTTTTATACTTATGTCTATTATTTTACTTATGCAAAGAGATGAAGAAAATTGTGAACTCATTCAAAATAAAATCCATTCATTAAACACATGATCTACCCTGCTCCAGCCTGAACTGTCAAATGTCTAAACCTGAATTAATCTGGCATTTAATACCAACATATGAACAATTTCTATCAAACATAAATTTTATGTCATGAAAATGTCAATATACATATGCATAATTACATAATTACCCGTACATAAACTCATGTGACCCTGATACACGTGTGTGGTCACAAAAAAATATAAAATTATCATACACGTAATTAGCATAATCTACTTTTAACTAAAAATGTTTGACTACTTAAATCATGATAAAATCTGGAAAGAGAAATGTTTTACGTATTATCTGGCTTGTGCATAGAAAAATATGAGAACTTTTAAAACTGGGTTTTCTTAATGCAAAAAAATCACCAAAAACTGTGAGAAATGATAATTTTATTTCATGTTTTTAATCTTCAGTTTTAAACTTTAAATTGTATGTTCATACTTTCTCCTTTTTAAATTTTTCCTTAGGGAAACAAAATTACTGAAGATATCATAATGTATGGGCATGTGGGGTTTCAGATATGAGGCAAGTTTGATCCATACTGAAGGTACTGGGTCTTATACTATAAATGGAGTAAATAAACCCATCAGTATTTGCTATGGTTTATGTTCTTCAACAAAATGAGGTATAACTATTCCCTATAGTTTGTGTGTAAATTCACTGGATAGATACAGGGTGCCTTGAGTCCTGCTCAGTGAAATCCAGCCTTCCAATATTTTAAATAATTTGTCAATAAATATAAGCCAGCGGGTACCTTGGTACAGAAAAAGTCATGTCACAATGAGTGAAAATCTTATTACTAGATTGTAAAGTGATAGAGAAAATAGTGGTGTTTCTGTGATTCAATGATTTGAATAAAATAATATTTTTTCAGGCTGTGTGGCACCAAGAAGTGAACAAAAGAACTGAACTCAATTTGACAATATAGATGTATACTGATTCCAAGAACTTGGTTTTCACTTAGTAGAGCCCACTTTTTCCTCTTTTACAACTAATATCAGAGGCCCTTTACATGTTCATAACACTGATTTCTTCAGATCTAGGGTGGAAAGGAGTCCTTCACAAGGCCCTGATATCACTTTAATTTTGAAATAATTTCATGTACAATAGCTGCCTCCGCACTGACCAAACAAAGTGTCAGTCTACAAGAAAAACTGACCTGTGCAAAATCTAAGTCCATACGGAAGTAAATAAAAAATATCACAATGAAACAGCCTATGTGGAGACAATGCCAAACTTATTTTAAACTTCCTTCCACTATCCACAGAAAACACAGTATCATCTATTTCATGTGTCTCAAAAATACCCACTGGAACCCAATGAGTTTCATTTTTCTACACACTAAAACCCTTTCCCAAAAAATAAACCACAATCATTATTAATTAGCACTTTTGAGTCTTGATACTTATCTTCCCTGCATAACATGGCATTTTTTTGCAATTAATTTTCAAGTAATCTCCAAAAATAATAATCTCACATGTATAAGTTCTTATACACTGCATACAGTATATGTGTTGATGATATGGAGCACAACTGTGCTTGTATACATCTCCTTTACTAGCATGAGGACAACCCTGCTTTCCTTCACACATTATCTCCCTTTGAAGAGCAGTTCCTTCAGTAACTTCCGGTCAGAGAGATTCCTTCACAGTTACTTCCCTTTGAAGAGTGACGCTGTCCCTCCACAGGCTTCAAATGAGTTTGAAGAGTCAATGCTCTCATATGAATCACATATAAATACTGATAGGTCACACAATATTCACATATAAATTATAATGCTATCTGTACAATATATTGCAGGTAGGCTAATGTAGCACCAAGTAACCCCAGACCATCTGAAAAAGAGGAACACTCTTTCTAATAATTATACAAACATGACTGTTCACAAAAAGTTAAAAGATACAATAGTAAAAAGTCTCATGTTAAGTCTTAATATTGGGTTATCTTAACTGCTTCATGGCAAATTAAGATATTTTAATTATGCATAAAATAATATTGAAAAAAAAATTGACTATTTTGTTTTCTTAAATGGTCTCTACATATAACCATTTGAAAACAGCTTACTTTTATTCAGTGTCTTCAACACTGGTGTTTCTAGAAGATTTGTATCTGGCTTTTTGAAAATGGGAATGTGAGAAGCATAGCTGAGACACATAATATGTAAATCCTGTAATTTTAGTATATCTATCTTTGTACGTGAAACTTGGAACTTAACAAGATGAAATTTTGTTTTATTTGAGAAAAAAAATCAAGAAAGTGTGTAATTTGTTACATACCAAATGTTAGGAACTGGAATCTGAGTCTGAGTTACTGCTTTCCGAGTAATCCTTCCGTCGCCGCCTCTTGTAATCTTGTAACTCTGGAACAGTACCTGTTTTGTGGAAAAAATACTGTATAAAATAGAGTCAAAACTAAACTGACCTTATCACAATATAATGAAATTACAATTGTAATGTAATACAATGTTCCATGAACATTGACTGTTGACTGTAGAAGTAAGGTAGGATACAACTAAAGTGCAGTTCTATTAAAAATGAGCCAGTCTATCTCCAATTCAAAGAATTTCATTTCATGTGCATCTGTGTTTTACAAAAAACTTTCAGTTAATGAAATATCACTAAGTTCAGATAGAATAAAAAAGTTACCTGGCAATGGTGTGTGTACTTCAACCTTGACCGTTGCTGTTGCTTTTACCCGTGTTACATGAGTTTGTGGAGTGGACATTAATGACTCCTGTGCAGAATTCTGAAAAAGGGAAAAATACTTTTACAATCATCCTGTTAACGGGACTTAAGATCATTTATTTCTCAATCTAAAACAGTTAAATTCTTTTAGGATTCTATTTCATCTTGAAACGTCAATAGTCAAAACAAGCATCCTTGTCAATGAAGATAATGTGTATTCTTATTCTAACACTAACACATCAGACTAAAGATAAGTGCCAGTATTTGGTAAACTGAAATATATGAGAGGAAAGCTTACATTTTTACTACTGCTTTTATTGCTACTACTGTCGTCTGCAGACTTCTGTGACGCCTGCTGCTGATTGTTGCCATCCTGCTGTCTTGGTACAGATGTTTCCACGACAACTTCCGGTTGTACAACAATCTCAGTGGAGGAATACTGTGACGGTTCCTCTGATATTGTGGTTAAAGACAAATCTGAAGGAATTCTCCGTGGATATTTCATTTTCCTGCTTGACCTTGTGGCACGTACAGGCAAATTTCTGATTCTAGCTCGAGGGGAAGGTTCTGGAGATGGTGTCGGAATTCTGTCCTCATTTTCTTTTGGGCGAACCTTTAATTGAACAAGAAAATAGTTACCTCACTTTATCTGTATGCTTAATGAATATTTTCTGGGAGTAATGCTACCATAGCTTTCACTAAATTCTATTAAGACTAACTTTTAGAAAACTATGGACTAGTGTTTTGCCGACAAAGGATATGTGGGTCATAATTTAAATCTCATTAAAAAATGACACATACCTCTGAGGGAGGACCAAACACTGACAGCACAACTGGAAGAAGAAGCAGTCCATTCAACAGACCAATTATAACAAGCCCTGTGAGAACAAGGAAAAAATACCTGAAAATATAAAAAAGAGAAATTATAAGCAAGTGACTTTACAAAATTACACAAAGTTCTAAACAAATAAACATAACAAGTTGAAATTTTCAACATTTAACAATATTTTGCAGTGACAATGCAAGTACTTTCTTCCACAAACTTATTCTGAAAGTAACATGTAAACTTACTTCATCTTGTTGCCGTAACATGTTACCTATCCATACAGGCTTATTCTGACTAAAGTACACCATTGTTAAGATGGGGAAACAATAAATTGCTCATTCACATTTAAATTTACAAACCCCACCTAGTCACATAAAACAACTGATATATACAACCTTTGCCAGACAGGTACATTCTTACTTAGGCATTTAAAACTAAATACAACACCAAAAACAGTAAGATAAGAGAAAAAACAACAATGATTTCAGTCAGTTATATAGCCTGGGTGGGCATCACTTTAGCAGAAAACGAAAACTAAAAATAAACACATACACCTTTCAATACCAGCTCCACCTTTCCTCAGCAAACTAACAACCCTAATTAACCAATTTAAACACCAGACAGAACAAACTGTTTAAGAAAATGCGTATAAGTTCATCTTTTTTTAGGATCACTGTCAGAAATGAACACCTTGTATCTGCTTCGATTAACTTTCTAAAACATCCAATGCGGTGTTACAACAATGGCAACATTATCACTTAGAGGAGACAAAATAAATATATTTACATTTCAAGTAAGCAATATTGTTAAGTTTCTATTTATAAGCATGCATTTAAAAAAAAATTATGTACTCTTTGTTTTTCTGGTCAGACTTTGTTTGTGCTTCAATGGAATAAAGCAACACAGAGTGTAGGTGACAGTTTGTATGTCATACGGACAGTGAGGTAGTCACTTGCCAATATTTTTGCTATCATGTTAATCCTCTCCTATCTTATTCTTCAACCCAAACTTTATCTCACAATCTATCCATTATCATAAGATTCTATAATGGCGGGAATGTTTATTTTTTGTTACCTTTGGCAAATCATACCCAAAGACCTCCCATAAATCTTGTAATTATTTACGGAACCTATTTTTAATTTTCCAGAAGATAAAAAAAATCTTCTCAGATAAACACTTTTTACCTCAATGAATTTCACCCTAACTTTTGACACACTAACAACCCCAGACCTCCCATAAATTTCCTGGTTACCTCCCTTGATTAATTTATGAAGAATTACAATGAATGACAGTTAAACAGAAACTTGTACAACAGCCAGAAGTCTAACTGGGGGCCTGCAATCTTCCTGCAGCTATATTCTGTATTTTATATGAAAGTAATGTTGATGACATCTTGCAACAACAAATTCAGTTCAGAAAACAAAATAATACTTCCTAACTAAAACAAAAACAATATTGCTACATAATTTATTTTTCTAATGAAACAAAGCTCTTTGGTAAATTCTGGTGGTAAGCATTTTAGTAGTTGAAGGATACTAAGTGATTTAATACTGATTTTGACAGGGAACCAATCATTTAAAAAAGGCTTGTTTACAAGAGATTTTAAATCTATTTCAGACTGGGTGCCAAGCATTCAAGTACAGACTGGCTACTAAACATTACCATTAAGATTTAAAATATGAACTCTTACAGAATAAAACAGTGGTTTACAGAGATCTGAAAGCATCAGTAAGTGTGTGTAAAACCTTAAGTGATAACCTGATAGCATGATATGCCAGATTCCTAAGTAAACTTAGATCATTTCCTGCATCTACACCACATCTGCTTTTCAAGAAACTATCGACAATTTGACAGAAATAGGTTGAGTTGAAATTTTCAGTTTGTTGTGCTTAAAATCTTCAAGAGATGCAAGACAGACAGAAATTTCTAGCAATATAATTTTATAAAGATTAAGACTGACGTTAAAAAAAAATGAAGTTATTTTTTTTTTTAAGAGTTGCTATTTATAGCTTTTTTTTTAATGAAACATGCCAAGGGCTTGCATTTCACTCTTTTGAATGCAGGCAATACATAGGATTTCTGTTAAAACCTTTAAAATTAGAACATTTACTGGTAACTGTCATGCAGTGCTGTAGTCACAACTCTTGCTTGTCTCGCACCATCAGACCTTCATAGTGACCACACAATATCATGGCTTGTCTCTTGCTCAAACATCAACAAGAAATAAACTTTTGTTATTATTTCATACAGGTAAATTAAGGTGAGTATGTAAGGATTGTACTTAAAAATGATGAAAAGAAATAACTGTATGACATGGTGAAATGTCTAGATGGTAAAGAAGCACTTACTTGGACCTCACACAACTGCTTCTTAGCCTGTACTGTTTACTGTGCTGACTCACTCACATGTATACAATCTCAGGTTAAGGTATATACCTGGCTCCAACAAAACTCTTAAAACAGCATAGACCATAACTAAACAGTGCCACAAAACCTTTGCATGGCAAGCTTTATATCCCAGAAATGCATAAACAACCTGAGATAAACGAGTATAAACCTTGATTTGTAACAAGCATGTGTCTTCTACAGAAACATTCATGATTTGACCCAAGATAATAAAAAACTAAGATTCACAAATAAAAAACTGAGGTTGGATTCTCATAAAGAAACATCTGTGTCATAAAAAATAGAAGAATCTTTCATGAGAAAAAATAAGACTCATATAATGTTGTCTTCTTTTTTTTTTATTATTCTTTTTTTTTTTGGAACTGTATCATGAAGAAATACTTCTAGTCTAAAATAAAAGTTCTGTTTCATATCTTGTTGTATGCAGCTTTTCTCAATTTTGACCAAAGTAAAGTTTAAAAAAAAAACAAAAAAAAACAAACAAAAAACAAAAAACAAACACTTGACTTCAAATGTTTTAAATACTAGTGATCGTGATGTTTAATGACTACTGGCTCTGCTATAAATGAATTCAGAAAAAAAGCAGTCTTCAAATGATTAACTGCAATCCATGAAATTAAACTGATCAGTGATCAGTGAAGCATACATGTGTTCACATTATGAACAGCTTCAAATGTTTTTAAACTGCAAATGTTTGAAAAATGTTTGGCATCAGTTTATTTTCAGAAACCATGCATACAGGTTTCTACAAGTACATTTCATCTAACAACTAATCACTAATTTGGCTGACATAACAATACTGCTATCAGTAAAATCCTCTCAAAGGCAACTTATTACATTAAAAGAGTCCAATTAAAAGAAAAATCTTAGTACGAACCAATTTTGCTGAAACTACCTGTAGACATTCGTAACTTCTAATCTTTACCAGAATGTTCAAGCTATGTTAAATATCAAACGGCATCTACCGTTGTACTTTAAAACAGAATTTTCAATTAATTTTTATGACCAAATATTCATAAATTTCTAACAGATATAAACATAAAATTTTCCATCTAAATCAATGTCAAATTTGATTTGTCACATAAAACCTTAAAACCTCGTCTTTGGTGTTTTTACAAGAAATCCTCTTTAAATTGCTGAAATTTTCCTCTTTCTTTATCAGTTCCTCATCAGTAAAGAGGCTTTTAACTAAAGTAAACAGTTTACTTCGCTTCAATCTTGTTTTAATCTGGTTAAGTGAACTCCCCACTTATACAATTTATTACCCTGTGCTTTCGAAAAATGAAATCTTTTTAAAGATTATAATTACTTTTATAATTTCTAGTAATCTCTCAATTTTCTGATTTTCTTTTTTTTTGGCAAGATATAATTATGAATATAATAAAAGGAATTAAGCAGAATGTGAATAAAATCAAACCTGCTTCTTATTATTTTCTTTCTGTTTGCAGTATTATTTTAATGAGCAAACAGCATTTTTGACCGAGTTTAGCAACAAATTACAGTAACGATGATACTATAAAAGGAAAAATTGTGTATCTTGTTAAAAAAAAAACTTTTCATAAATTTTACAACAGTATTTTATATTTGCTTCTCAGCTCCGTGTGATGCACCTTGCCCCCTTCTCAAATCCACATATGACCTCTCTGTTTCACTGTACTCAAGATCCCTTTTCTTTCAACCACAAATGCTTGAACTTGAAAACATCCATCCCCCAAAGGAGCCTCTAGTAATTACCCGTTGGGTGGTCTAGTATATCATGATCGGTAATTGAACATCAGCCTTATACAAATTTGTGGCGGACATTTTCTATTAATTCATTCAAACTGATCTCTGATAAGCTATCAGCAGAAGGCTGCTATATTCTGATAAGATTATTATTTGAAATATTTACAACACTGCAAAGTGTTTGTGCCAGGAAATGGAGACAGGGGTGAGGCAGGGGCAGAATAATACTGCTATATGGTGATTAGTTTATCAAAAAGTCAAGAAAAACTGAACCACTAGCTATTATTTTCAAGGGTTAAGGATTTTTCAAGTTGAAAATATTGCTTTACTTTGGAGAAGAAGAAAAACCCTAAGTTTTTTTGATCCTACTTATTAATATTTGAGTTGGCAACATGATGTGAAATAAAGGAAACACTAAGATATGTTTGACAGTTCTGAAAGTGCCATACATAAGTCAAAGGTTGCTCTGTATTACAAAGGTTCTTAAAAACTTCTTAAAAAATACAAATTTCGAACCGAAATGTCAGTAATCATTTTCATCACATATGCTATCCTGAATACATTAAGATATATATACCAGTAAACATATATATTTACAAAACTGCCAAACCAATTCTAAATAATCAAGGTCAAGAGATATACAATGCTTGTGCCAAAAACTGGCACATTTTAGCACGTTACTGAGTTGCTACCAGGTTTTATGAGGTATAAGACTCTCCAAGAAATTCCAAGAAAATTTCAAGAATTTGCCATCAACATAATAGAAGGTATTGTTTCTAACATTTTTTACTGTTAGGAGTGCTAAGGTAAAGTGGTTGTCTCATTTTTTCATCAATCAATTGTGGTAAATGATGAAGATACTTTAAACAAACAAAGCCTTGAAACCTATTACATGTCCTCACATTACAGATACACCCACAATTATGGTCAGAACCATTGAATCTCTTTTCCCCAATAGCAAGTTTTCAGTTTTTCCTGGGTTCAGAAAAATTCCTAGTTTGACCTTCATCGAGACTGAAACATTTGAAATTCAACATGTAGCAACCACTTCCGAAAATAGGTAAAACATTACTGATCTTGCCAACACTGAAAAGCAACCAAGAAGGCAAGAACATTAATCTGTGAAGTATTCCCCAAAGGCCAGACCTGCATGTATAAATGCTGACCAAGAAGAACAATAAATCAAAAAGATAATGTATGTCATTCACACCCTGGTCAAGTGTTCTGATACTACTGGTCATTTGTCTACAATCATGACCACACTGCAAGTAAGTTTTCTTTTCAAATCCAATGATTCACCAGAAATATCTTTAATCTATTTTTATGAAACAGACAAACAAGACATTCCCGTTAAATATTAGACCTCTTTTTCAGATTACCTCCTAAAATGGAGATATTTAAAGATTCATAAAGAAATAACAATGTTAATGCTGCATATATCAAAGATGACAACAATACTATAAGACAGTCAGCTAAATATTATCCACAACCATAGCACAGGTGTTACACCAGGGCACTTGACAAAATGAATATGAAATGACCAGAATTAATGAGCTGCCCAGGTGTTCTTCTGTGTTCTCATTTTAAACATGTTATATGTCCAGTCAGATTAGGTAACAGGCGAAAAAGGACGCCATTACAAAACAGCTTACTGTCACTACCAATTTCAACTTTAAATATGAAGAAAACTGAGTTTTCCGATTTCTTCCCAAACAAATACATTAATGCTGCATAAAGGTGATACATCATGACATTTCTCTGGAATTAAACAAATTGTATGAATAAAAAAAGTGTTTGTAAATCATTTATGTGTATCTGAACTGCTTTCATCCCCATTTAGTGCCTCAACAATACACCTAGGACTGGTTTACCAATATTTTTCAAGGTAGCCACTAGTTATGTTTCACTGTAAATTATGTAGTGGAAAACATTGGGTGGTCCTGCCAAAATCTAGTCTATGTTGTAAAATCTAGTGTAACCAGACTATAAGCCGTTTAATTTGGCCACTGACATTCCTTTGGGCAATTTCAAAATATTAATCTAAAAGATTTAAAAAAAAAAAAAACTTAGAAAAGAAAGAATCTTAAAAACCAAGATCTTCTAAAAAGTCATGTTAAAAAGTAATGAAAAAATTAATGTGACAATGATACAAATTCAACAACAATAATACCAATAAAATTTTAACAATATGAACCATATAGATTTTAAATTTCTTTTGCTTATGTTGGTTTCAGATACAAAGGACCACGACTGACCTAAGCGCTGCCTAACAGTAGTTAAAACAGTGAGTTCTGTCTGACCTTTACAGGTTTAATGTTTCATTCAGCATTTTATCCACTTATATTCAATGCTCTATTATGTTAAAGATTAGATAATTATCAAGTTGAAATAACATTCAATGGGTGGTCATGTTGTAAGCTGGAAATTATTAACATTTGAATGAGAACTGAAGTAACTGGCAGGTATATTCTGACTTTTTTCAGCAAAAATTAGATGTGGTTAATCATATGAAATGAATACTCTGAAATATACATGTGCTTCCATTACAACTATTCCAGTTTCAAAACATTGAAAAATGACTAATCAAGGAACAGACTGGCTAGAAAATGAACAAAGAAAACCAGTACTGTACAAGAGAAAATTCTTCTACATTTATGGCAAACTCACAAACTGTAATAAATTCATGGCCTTGAAATACTGAGATTACAAGTGCAATAATTTCAACAGCCATTCACAGAAAATTTATTTTCACAAAAAATCATTTTCTCTGTTCAACACTACAAACCTGACAAAAAAATTTCCTCATTTGTATTGCTGGTTACAAACCACTAAAACCTCCCAACATGATGGGTTTATCTAACTAAATTAAAAGATATCAAATCAATTAATGATATCTTTAAAAAACATTTAGAACTGAAATTTTGAAAGCAGCAGCTATGCAGATAACTAGATAAAGGAACAGCAGGCTCTTCTTTCATTATTTCTTCTGACAAATCAGAAATTTATAAAATTTGCTATTCCTATGATGTAAGATCTCAAAATTTACTTTATGTTAAGAAGTACAGAAAACAGAGTAAAAAAACAAAATATCAGTAAAGTTACTTCGTCTATAAATAATCTGGAGGCAAACAAATGGCCTACCAAATACTAGCTGATTTTCAGGTCTGTAGCAGAAGGTGTTATAAAGTGTTATATATCCTATAATTATTTCTTCAATTAGGAACTAACCCAATTTCTTCTTCAAGACATAATATTTAACAAAACTTTTATGACTTAAAATGTGTCCCAGCAATTTTTTCTCAATGTTTCACAAGCTTTGATTAGCAGCTGTCAGCAGTATTTTCTATCTTTGGTTAAAATTTCATCAATTTAATTTTAGGAAAAATTACATAAATAATACATTTTTTTTAAATTTCTGTTTTCAATATCTCTAAAATAGTGAAGGCTATGGTGATTTAACAGATGGCACACACGATTGTCAAAGAAATCTTTTAACTGTCAAACACAAGGGGCTAAGCTTGCACAAGAAGGGCCAATACATTGACAATAAATTATGTCAACAGACTGAAACCCAGTGACCTTATATCTACACTGTTTTCCGACAATACAAAGCTGATTTCCCTATTTAATCTATTACTTTATAGAAAGTCCAAAAAATCAACATACATGTCAGCCAATTAGGAAGTATCGGTGTGAAATTCGGAAGCAGTCAACAGCTTACCAATACCCAAGGTGGCATGGGTATTTGAACAATAATTTCAAGCCACAATACCCACAACTGTAACACAGATAGACACTGCCGATATATTACACAACTGTTACGACCATGTGTCAGTATTTACCTGTCTCCTTGATTTCACTTCAAATGGTCAAACAAAAACTTGAAAGAGTTTTAAATCCTAGTGATTGAAAGTAAACATTTATAACCCTTTCACCTTCCGGCACAATTGCCACCCAGAATCTACCTTTCTGTATCAATGATGAAACCAAATATATAACCTACCCTTGAAACCAACAAGTGACCACAGTTTTGGATTTGACCACAAAAAAGGAAAATAAATATTGAGTAAATAGTAGGTATGCTAAAATTGATAGAAATTCAGTGGTCAAAGGACATAACTGAATAAACTAATTTTTTCATTGTCAGTATTCTTAATGCAGCATCTTCAGTCTGAAAGTAATATGGAAATACAGGCCCAAGTAATTGAAAAACTCATTCTAATGCCATTTTACTGCATCTGTCGCACCAGTTTGGTTGCTGCTTTTTATAGCTCTACTGGTGGTGGAAGAAATCCAGTTACCTGAACATGTTTATACATGAATTAATAATGCAAATAGTCCTACCTGACTATGAAGTCAAACTCGGCCCCTGCCAACATAATGATCCCTAGGAACGTGGATATAGCTCCATGAACAACTGGAGCAAATGTGTGCTCCAGGGACATCAGCATTCGATCATTCCTTGTACCAATACAGGACAGAAAACCCTGGAATACAGAATACAAGTTTGATTAAATTATTTAAGAATACATTAACAGAAGTATCAAAAAAACTTTAACAAGTCTTAAAAAGTTATTACCATTTCTTTAGCTTATTCTTTCTAACTTTAATTTAGAACAACAGTTTTTTTTAACAGCAGATAATAAGAAGAAACAAATATTTAATACATACCACTGAGACATGAACAGTGAATTCGACACCCATGCCCACACTAACTATCAGAATGACCGCCGGTATAGCACTGAGTTTGAGACCTAAAATACCCATAAATCCAAACAGCTCTACAAGAATCAGGGTCACTATCACCACCTGTAATAATAAATAACATACATATATTAAGATTAGCTACAACTTTCATTTTTTAAATATAATTTATAGAAAACATTTTTAAACAAAACAGCAAACTTTCATTAGGACCTGAAATTTTTTTTAAAGAATGAAATTTTGCACAGCTGTATCTTTTGTTCACAGCAAAAAGTACTGAGGAGGCCTAAGAATAGTTTCAAAGAACACCATAATTTTGTCTTATCAAAACTCAACTAAGTGCATTTCAATTTTCGACCCTTTACAGTATTGCATGTAAACAACTGGAATAAAACTAGATAAATTCAATTTAATAGATTTACAATGAACTGCCTTCATTCATATACTTTTGCCAAACAGAAACAGATAAAAATTATGGTATTTTATTAAAGGAATTCTGGACACACACTTTCAGACACTCCTACAATAACATGAACTGAAGTCAACCTCACATGTACATTATCTGGAACATATATTTGGCAACGATGCATGCCAGAGTCTTGATTATACCTCACAGCAAGATACAGCATACAGAAAACTTTAAAGACCACCTTTTAAAACAAGAAAGCCACATAACATCACAGACTCTACAGCTGAAAAACCAATTACCAAAATATTATGAAATCCCAACAGATAGAATCATAAACTTAAGTGACAGCGCATCATAAAAGCCCCAACGGCTCAAATCAAAATCCAGAGATCTTTATTTTAATTAAATAATGCAGTCAAGCCAGATTGCTTTTCACAGAATATACAAATTCTAATTTGAAATCTGTCATAAAAAGCAAATTATTATTTCCCTGCTATCTGATGGAATGATTGCATGAATTTATTGTGGAAATAAACATGTGCTTTTAACAGGTTCACAGCCCTTTTTATTTCTGAGGCAAAAAATCACTAACATCACCTATACAAACAAAACTCAATTAGAAATTTGTGAAAAAGCCAAAACAGATGTGATAATAATTAATTTTGGACATTTTTCCCTGCAAATGGTGATATCTTAAATAAACTAGTAACTGCAATCAAATTCAAATGATTATTATTTTAAATCAATTTAGTATTTTTTTCACACAAGAACTCTCTGCCATACCTTACAAGGCCAGATACTCATTCTTGCTGTTAGCAATGAGATTGAAAAAAAAAGCTTTTATTTTTTAGAAAAAAATTCATAACCTATGTTTTTAGAGATGCAACTTGAAATGAACAATGCTGAATGCAAATTTCCACTTGAAACACATTACACTCATCTTATATTAAACCACCGACAAATGTCCTCAACCATTTGTAAAATTTAACATGCCTATTTTGTGATTTTTTCACCCTGTTCATTCAGTGTCTATCAAACAGATATTTTCAGAGACATGAACACTAGGAATCATGTCCCTAACAAGAAAATTCAGAAAAATAACTGACTTCCAAATTGCTTCCTTAAGGGATCTGAATTACAAAAGAGCAATTTTTAGTATACTTACTATGATTGCAGCCAACCAGGGGTTAACAAGAACAACAGACAAAACGGTGAAGGTCACCACGAGGATACACAGAAGTGCCAACATGAGGTAGAATCGTAACTTTATATACTGCTCCCAAAACGTGAATGGAATACCACTAGGGTAATTAGGGAGTCCACGTGATGTGAAGTCATCACAGATTGATCGAATCTGTAGAACAATACTGAGGATTTCCTCTGTGTCTGACAGTTTCGACAAATAAAATGGCATCTGGGCATATATGATGTTTTTTGCCCTTGGAACTGAAAAACAAAGTAAAAGCTAGTATTATCTATAAATATCCTTTGTACAATTTTGTAAAGAATAAATTTAAACCTCAAACGTAAAAATTATTAATCACTGTTTTTACCTTTTAGCCGAAACTTTCAGATACCTATCTGTTAAGAGCAGGTAGTGAAGCAAAAGTCTACAGGAGAGATTGAGCAATTTTGTTTTCCAATGGAGAATATATGACTGAGCCTTCTATATAATGATGATTTGATTTCTACACACTCACTTTTCATATCCATGTCATAAGGATCATGAGGCCAAGTCTGTGTTTCTGGCCGAATCTCTCCCATGGAATATGAATACGCCATCATATCATTTGATATCCAAACTGTGAGGTAATAATAGAACGCTGGTGGATAAATAATGCCCTCTGCATTCACCAGGCGAACTTTCGTCACTTGTGTTTCATCCACTGAGTTATCTGGATTACCCGTCTGTGCAAGGAGTTTATATGCTAATATTGCATCATCAGATGCATTGGGGTACCAGCCGTTTTTATGGAAGGTACCTAATTTAAAGTCTCTGTCAAATGCTGCTTGTAAACCTATCAAAAGAAAGTACTGTTTACTGTATTTTTGACACTCAAAAAGGATTAACTAAAAAGTGAGACAGAACATTTAACTTACATGTGCAGACTTAGCAGAAAAGTGTGTTAAAAATTCATCCTCTGAAAGAAACTTGATCATTGTATTGTAAAAGAAGCTACATCTGAACTACATTTGTGTATCAATTAACTTCCTTTCATCTTTTGAAATCATAATTCAGAAGGTGCTGCTTTAAATACCAAAATTCATAATAAAGCTAATTAAAGTGCTCAAGTTCATAATAAAAAGTGAAATATAGAGAATAAGTTAATATTTCTATCACATAAAACTGTTATTACTTACCCACAAGCCAATCCCTGAAGGCATCTAGCCAAAATGTTGGCAGAGAACCATCTTTGTTCTTCAAAATTTTATCCACATTTTGAAATGAACGGTGGTATTCCCTCAGAAGTCTTTGGTTATTTGGATAATCTGTGTCTTTTGTCACAAGGTATATACTATAAAATCCAAAATATTTCGATTGGTTTTCTAAGAAATTGTACTCGTTTGTGTCACGTGGAACAATGTCAGTCAGATCCAGACCGTCCTTCACCTGGGCAGTGCCCCAGATTCCAATAATTAAAATAACAATGAAAAATATGCTTGTGAAAACTTTCACTGGAGTCTTTTGTAGAAATGGTGCATATTTATTTGCAGCTAGAGCAGTCAATGAGGTTGTGAGACACTGTTTTTGAAACATCGCAAATTTCTCCTTACACGTAATACTGCTGCCCTCTGTTAAACATTGCCGTGAATTGTTGTTAGCGGTATCATAAGCTAAAAATAAAAAAAAAGTAGTTAAGTACATTACAAACTAAAAAATGACAAAGCAGGTTACATCACATTAACCAAAATATCTGCCGTTAATTTGCTTTACATCCAAAATGTTCTGTATTTTTATCAGTTCAATTTGTAACAAGAGCCATGCTGACATGGCCATCCCCCATCGAATGCGTCTGCTTAGTTATCATTCTTCTGCACAGCACTCCTCCCCAATGAGATCTATCAACCTATGAAGTTTCAAGTTAATATAACAAATACTTTTTCGAGTTATGGTCCAAAAAAAAACTTAAGGGCAATAACTAAAAAACTATGAAAGGTAGAGTTATCATTCTTGTGCTCTGCACTCCTCCTAAATGAGATATATCCACCTATAAAGTTTCAAGTGTGAAACAAAGAAAAAGTATATTGTACAAAAATGTATTTAATTGCTGGCCAGTGGAAATTCGTCAGCTTATGTTTACAATCTGTAGGAAGTTGCTAACCAACAATTTTCAGTAACGAAATTTAAACCGATGAATACCTCCAAAGGTAGAAGGAATGAAAACAATTTATGTTCTTTATTTTGACACAGAACTTAATTTTCAGAAGTTTAAAATCGTAAATGCATGACCGATATTAAGCCAGGGTTGTCATGACCAGTTTTCAGAGGTAGATTTATGTTGAAGTTGACTTTTTTGTTCAAAATCGTCCAGTATCTGGAATGTACGGGTATCCAGTTTGTAGGGGTATATTGAGAAAAAAAAAATGTGACTGGCCGATTTAGTGGTGGATCCAGTTCAGAGGTTGTCTGGTTTGGAGAGGTTTTACTGTATATGGTTATTATCTTTTGACAGAATATTAATTAAAAATTCCTTTAATAATACATTAATTCATTCCTCTGTATGATACTTCCTGTATCAGAAAAGACATATTCGACTAGGGGAAGTACATTTTTCTGACAATTATATTTTTGTAGTAGCTGCTAAAACATTAGAGTGTCTAACTTGATAACGGCAAAGGTGATCCACAGCGTGTAACAAACTGTCCTTCGTGAGGTGCTAGTACTGTCTGGGCATGACCGCCATCTGATGATGACTGAGCAATCATATCTCGTGCCAAAAGGTCACTGTATGGTGGTGGGTTATATGATGGAGGACTGTACCCTGGAGGTGGTGACACCTCACGTTCAAATGCATCACATACATTGATATGTGGCTGCAATTCTATAACTGTGTTGTTATCTGCATAACTGCAAATAAAAACAATGAAATAATTCTAGACTTTTCTCAAAAGTCAAAAATACATTTATGTTAAAGACTTACTATCAACCATTGTCTGGATAGTTTTTCAAATGCGTAACATTCTTTTTCTTCATTATTCAGTATTTAGTCATGGTTAACCTGTCAAACTACCAGTGGGTCTACTGTTAATTAACTTCATGAATAATTTAAACTGTAAATTAAACTAATGAAGACATCCCATAATAGTATCTTACCTTTTAATACAGCAGAAGACATCACATCTTTTGTTTTTCTTTCTTTTAAGGTCAAGGCTACAGATGGCTGGATATATTAGAAGAACTGCGACAAGGTTGAACAGTAACAATATTCCAGCCTGAAATATAAAGAATATTGCTTTATTTTGCAATTTTTTTCTATTATAATTGAAGACACTCTGTGGTCTAAATGTAAAATTTAGCTCTTATCATATTCAAAAAGAGGGAGATACGACAGCCTCACATTTTGATATTAAAATCTATTTTGTCTGATTTATATTACTGTAATTGTTGCTTGAACTGTGAATGAATTTTAATATTGCTATGATCTTTTGACGTAATTTCTGTTAACCTTGGCTTGCTGGTTTGTGCATTCACTGCACTCCGTGATTTCTTTGCAACCTCACATCTTAAAATCTTTCTCAATTAAATTCTATTATGAGGCAATCACACTGATGTGCAGGTTTGCAGAAATAATGTCACATCATTTAATGTCTGAACCAAGAATTTCAACCATGTTTCCAAGACTGGATCTAATCTGTGTTACGAAAAGATAACATGCTCTGCCTTTTTGCAGTTAGCTTTTCCAGATTTTTTTCTCACATAAAATTTGACAGAAGTTGCTTATATAAATATGTAACCGACTGATTATTTGAAATGGCTTTACCATGTTGTGAACATCATGCTCTTAACTTGAAAAAAAGAAAGGCACATCTATGAATCAATGTGTTACATAGACCTTCAGCATTTGAACTATCAGATTAACCTATATTAAAACTATCAACTCTAAGTGTGGCCAAAGAAATCGCTATACTAAAACAATACCAACCACTGATGTATGATTGATCCCAACCACCTAGCATAAACTCTTCTTTTTGTATAAACTTCTTAAATTGCATGTGTTTTAATGATATCAATCTTCTTTGAAGTTGGTACAAACGTTTTTTTCAATTTTATGCAAATTATGTTTGCAAGTTATCTATTTTGTTCATAAACTGTGAAATTTTGCAACAATACATAATTGGTTTATTCATACACTATAAACCATGGTGGTCTCTATATCTAAACCTGGTGCATGTCAAAGCTGAATTCATTATTTTCCTTACTTCTGAATTATCTTCCATTGACATTTATTTATTCATGGAGAGGTTGCAAAATGTATTTAACCTAGATGCTTCAAAGTTAAACCACGTTTTTTTTTTTCCACTGGATTGAGTCAGAGTTCATAAAAACAGATACAGACCACATTGCTACATAAAATGTTTCGCATTTCTACACGACTTACTCCAAGAATACAATCTGTATACTTATTTATAATATAATTATTTGACATTCAGTCTATCTATGACCCAGTCATTGATACTTCAGTTAACAATTCTTACATAACTTCCAATTTGCTCTGCACTCTCCAAAAAGCCTGTGACAACAATATGAGGGCTGTATCTATGCCATTACCTTAAAAGTATATTAAGAGGCTTCTGCAACAAATTCTTCCTTTTAATAAACAGTCTTCAGTAACTTATGCTTCAATTATTTCCTTGGAGCTAAACATGCTACCAAATATTTCATGCCAAGGGCTAAATTAGAAAATTTCACTTTGAATAAATTCAGATTACAACGGGCATTCAACTGTAGGTCTTTCTGTTGGGCCTACCGGTAAATGAAATGAAGTGGAAATCTTACGTAATAATTACATAAAACATTGTTCACACAGCCTAAAATATACTGAAATTAACAACTCATCATTTATGATCTTAAAATCACAGTAAAAGAAGCCTTTGATAATCTTATGGCTTTTCTCAAAAGGGTGTGAAATAACTGCTTACTTTTTACTTCATCATAAAATGTTAAATTTTTCTAACTATTTGTGAAGTTATTTTCCCATTCACTTTCGAAAATTGCATATAAAATGTTGCAATTTCACGGTAGCATTTCAATGAAAGAAAAACTAATTTATTACTATGTACCTGCCATTGCATAAAACTGACTTAATACTAGTTATTTTCTCCGACCACCCAGAAAGCACATCTGACACCAGTATGCTAAAAAGACTATCTGATGTGGTGTACTGTTATAGTAAGACACAATCGCAATATTCTTTTGACTTTGAAATAAAGACCGTATTTTATGTTTCAAATTTGAATTTCACACTAATGTTTTAGTAACAGTTTCATGAGCAACAAAAGAAAACTTTGATTTCTAAGATTTCACAGATACATATGGTATTTACAGCATAAGCATTAAAACAGCTACTTCAGCAATCAAAGTCGGCCTGCATTAAGTATGAGGAGAAAGTTCATATCAGAAGTTTTAGATAACTGAGGCATTAATGTATTTGACTAATAAGATGGAATGGAGTAAAATAAATACTGTTTCAGAAACAAAATACTTGTGGATGTTGCCTGTTCAGTTTGGCTTGTTTGAGCCTGATTTAGACAGACCATACCACAATGTTGGAGCAAGACAAGGGCTGGACATGTCAAATCAAAGTCTTTTAAATTTCATATATACTGTAAAACAAATCACAACAAAAAGGAAATCAAAATGCACTGAAGAGTTGGGCAGCCATGTCTTATATTACAGTGCTTGAATTACACAGAACTCACCCCTCCTTTCCAACCTATAAAAGTAAATATTTTACATAAATAATACATACCTGTATACAGAAGACCCTCAATGCTGGGATGGGTATAATGACAGCACTGAAGAAAGCCAGCATGTTACTGACAGAGGTAAGTAACACCGTTGTTCCTGTTCTTTTGAGGCACTCTGCTGTCTGCTCCTGAAATATACAACATTTTATATGAAGTATCAAAACATTTCTTTTATTAGGGTGTATAATTTTGAAATGGTGTTTGTATACAAGTAAAAAAAATATTTTTTCAATTTTACCCAGCAGTCATTACACTGGCAGTAAACAACAAATGTTCACTGTCTGATCATGATGGTTTTTGCTATTTGGTAATAATTCTTAATTACTTCCATTATCTTTTTATGACGGTTGATGCTAAAATATCTGCATTTTATTGAAGTTATTTATAATCAATGGCATCTCTCCTTTGATATACATATTTAAGTGCAGATTTTACAATGAAGTTTCTGCAAGAACATATTCCCAGTTCCAAGAAAACAAATCAAGCGAACCAGTGATGTTAAGACAGCTTGGTTCTTGTCAGAATGGATGAACTGTAAGCTATGGTTGAAAAAATAGTTTAGAAACAATTAGTTTCTCAAGTTATATGCGCCTGTTTCAAGTTTTTTCAATGCATGTTTCTAATCAATGTTGAACAGTGACTTTAAAACAATTTTAGGATGATTCTAGATAAATAAATCAACTGAGGTCTGAGCAACTTGGAATCTGAAATATAAATTATGCCTTGCAAATTTGTTACATTAAAATCACACCACACTATACAGAACTGAAAAGAAGGGAATTGTTTATTGTATATAATGGCCATTTGTTCCTCGTTCTAGTTGATCAAATTTTATTTCACTTGACTGAGACTTCTAATGGCATGTAAAAGGCATGTTGTTACCATAAAAGATTCAGGATGTTCCCTTACAATATATATATTCCAAAGTTAACAAAATAGCATACTATTTCATATGACTTGCACTAAATTAAACAAAGGTATTTTTTCAATATTTCAAGTGGTTCCTTTTAAAACAAAACAAAAAACTCTAATTTACTTATTTCATTCACATATGGTATATAACATATGTTCTGTCAACCTGGGCGGGCAGAAACTCATCTGCAAAAACCATTACTTGCCACCAGGAAGAAATTGGATGTAAATTATAAACAAATTGATCAGAATCATCCAGAGTATATCAGTACAATTTATCATGGAAATCTTGTTTATCAATTTATTTTGCAGCAGCGGCTCTGCAGTAAAAGAGGCTTCTATATTTTCACCATCTGTGCGTGCTGTATTTCACATGCATCTCTTCAATCAGATGTACAGACATTTAAATCAGAATCATGCTTGACCTGGTGCTGATTCAATCATTTTTTTCTCTCTTATTGAATCAAAGAAATGCATATGAGGCAATAAAATCTGTTAGAATTTTTTTATGCAATATTATATCTGACAAAACACATTTCAAATAAAATTTCAAAGAAGGAAACTTTATATACTTTAGTCTCCGACTGCTTTGGAACAAACTTCCAAATATGCAAGTATATATTTTTTTTATTTTAAGGAAAAAAGTCATTTACTCCATTCATTCTTTTTTTCCATCTTTTTGTTGCTTAATACTGTAATTGAAACTTCACAAAAACGAAACTTGAAGAAAATAAAATGCCTTTTCACTAAGATTGCAATCCTAGAGCACCATTATCTTATGAGACTATAACAAGCTGAGACAACAGTTAAAAACTCAAATATTATAGGAAGATGCAATTTGAATTTTGCTGGCAGAACATCAAGGGTGATTAACTCAACTGAGAGAAAAAAAATCTGTTTGAAGAAATAAACAAATAGGAATATAATGAAATTTCTCCTGCACAAAGATAACTGTCAGACAGATCTGATAAAATCAAATTATTCCTGGAGACAGGAAAAGGGGGAATATTTTACCCTAGAGTTTATTTTATGTGGAACACCCATCATTAGATTGTCAGACCACCAACAGACTGATGGACAATTATATTTGTACGCTGCATCACCTCTACATCCCCGGAACTCCCTCAATGTAAAACCAGAGGCATAAACAGCTCACTCTCAGATGTTTAGAATAAAATATTATGACCACTTATGTTCCAGAAAATCAAAGCTGCTACAAACTAAACACATGTCCGAAGAATGTTTCAGAAAACCTCTAGTGTAACATACTGTCAGTGAATGCAGGGAGTTTTCATCATGTGTGGTTTGGTTAGGAAACAAATTGTTTGTAATTTGAATTTTTTTGTGACACGACTGCAGTAAAGGTTTATATAAAGTGCATCAATCAAAAACACTCTTGTTTTTTCTGTGAATAATGGCTTTTCTCTGCTTTGAAACCACTTTCATCTCTCACATAAACAAAAGCAAAAATATTCAAACTAGCACACAAAAATGTGTAAGTGCTTAGCGTTACCTCTGTGGTGGTCTATACTAGTTTGCAAAAAAAGTTTATTTATACAAAATAGGTGTACCCCAATCATAAAATACTACATGAAATTTAAATTCCCATTACACTGAAAATGATCGTTTTTGAAAAGTTAAATGCAATACAAATATACCAAACACACAATAGAGGCAACCTTACAACTATTCTTTAATTATTATCTTTAACAATTCATATGGTAGAACCTTATAATAAATTATAACTTTTACAAAAAAAATATTTCAAATGAAAGAAATATCTGGTGAAATCTTTGAGAACTTGAGCACTGCTCTGAACAAAGGTGAATGCACTTGCAAAAAATTAAGGGCCCTCCCATTTTTGGTATTAAACATCGGAACATGTATCCAATTTCACCTATGGGTCAATTATAGCAATAATTCACTGCAATTAAAGTTTTAGACCCTGATGGCCACCCAAATTAGCATCAAAGAAGTGAACTCAACCATTTAACCCTTAACAGAAGATCTCTTTTTTTTTCTTTTTTGGATTGTGTACCTGAGTTTTTTTTCAGTTTGTTCATGACAAGAAAATCTATTTAACATTGAAATCACCTGCATTTCACTCTGTCACTATACAAAAACAATCTTCAAAGACATCGCCCAATCATTTTGAAATAATTCAATGTTAAATACTGTTGCCAAGTAAGCAGATGCATTTTTTGAAGAACATGTTAAAACATCATAATTGTTAATTAACTCAAAAAAAATTTCAAGACAATCATAAATACTTTGGCTTTATGAAATAAGATGGCTTTCAATTTACCATTAGATAAACATCTGCAAGTTATGCCTTTACATCTATGTTGGCTTTACTTGTTCATAGAAAACTAAGGACCAAAAGTTATTATTTTCTTGCAGTAAATTGCAAAAACCCCATCTGCTGATACCAAGTGTACAGCAATTTCCTCTACATTAATAATTGCACAAATTAATTTGTAGGCATAAGAGTTTAAGTAAGGACCACACACAGGGCTGATTAATATCTGCCGAGAGTACAGGCTACATCCTCCGCTAACATAGAATGTATACACATAAAAATACCAGTGTTTTTTGCTCCACTAGCTTCTGTTAATAAACACAGCACAATGGTGAGGGGAACTTAAGGGGAAATTTTTAAGCTTTAATCTGTACTGATGTTGAAATATTTTATGTATACGTACTTTGTTTCCTATGAAAGCTTGCTTAAAATTGAAACATGCTGATGTATAAAAAATTCCATAGAACATAATTATGTTAAAAATACCAGAAATAGCAGGCTCTAGAAAAAATACCAGAATAATGAGCACGAAAAGGTTCAGCAGTAACACTCGATTGAACCAGTCCCCTATTGAACTTTTACATGCATGATGCATTAGATGAAAAGTAATGAATTTTTTCACCAGATACCAACAATATATGATTTTCCATATAAAGAAACAGTCCTCACCTTGAATGGAATATGGTCATTGTTGAAGTTCTCAGCATATGTGTGTGTTATCAGAAACATGTCATTCACACCAAGTCCTAGAGCCAGGAATGGTATAATCTGAAACAGAATACAAATATAACTGTAAGACTATGTTAGTGCCACTACAGTCAAAGGGCCATCTTAGAAGTCCAGATATGTGCAATATTTTTCTAAGCAAGTTTAAATGTGTTTTTTTATTTATTCTTCTAAAATCTTGGTATATCAAAATTCAGTTCTTGAAAATTGCATCTCATGATCTGAACAACTAACATAATTATGAGACAGACATACCTCTTTACAGATCGAAAACATTTTTTTTTTTTTTACAAATACAAAAGAGTCTAAAAGTTTCATAACATCAAACAGCAAAGTAAACAAATCTATCACACAACAGTATAATGACACAGGTGCATGAAGTCTTGGCCTGTACCCCTGGGACTGAAACCTCAGCCCTGGTGCAACATCCATATATATTTTACATCTGCTTCATAATGGCAGAAACTCTCTGTTACAAAATAGTTCATACAGGTCTGCTTGATTATGAAGTATAACATCAACAAGAACAAAGTTACAATAAAAGAGCCATTTTTTTCTCTTTTTTCACATAAAATATACTGTTTTCAAAGTCCTTTTGATCTTCCACTAAAAAATTAAAACTACTAATAGAGCATGAATGATTGGGAAATAAAATGTTTGAGTCAAAGGTAAAATGGAAGACAATAAAAGGTTAATAGTGTGGCACTACCTAATCAAGTATACATTTAATTAAAGAGAACTTTCCTTACGTTTCATGTAAGAATGTGGTAGTTACTATGGCTGTCAATGTAAAATTACAGACCTAGTGGTGATACTGATACGACTTAATGAACAATTTTAACGCCATTCATTCAGTTACTTGCCAGAAGTGACAAACTTCACATCTCTCAACACTGTCTTCAATGTAGTAACAAGCCTTTTATGCAAAAATTGGTCTTTTCTTTTTACTTACAATATTATGTGAACCAACATGCGAAACTGAAATCAAGTTAAAGTTGTTTATGTTTTTTCCCAATACTGAACTAGTGTCATTTTTCATCCAAATTCTAAATGTGGGATCAACTGGAACCACACTGAAGATTTCAAAAATATTGTCACACAGGGACTTTTTTTTTTTTTTGGTAAAACCATCACCTGACTTTAGCAATTATCTTGAAGATAAATCATTGTACAATTATGCCATCAATGCAAAAAAGGCATACGGTACAAGTTTTTAAATTCTGTTAAATCAATTAGGTTTATAAGTACAGAAAATATTCAATCCGACTTTAACTGAGCAAATCCAGAACACAATAAAATTTCATTTTTTATAAATGCATTAAGGTGATACTCAATGTTTTTTATGCTGATGTGTAAATTTTAAACTGTAAATTTGAAATTCAATTTGTTTTATTTTCATTTTTTTAAAATAATTATATACTGGTGTAGTTTTATACTCTCCACCTAATACTGCAATAATTTGTATTGCTTTTTCTAATTTAACCTGAAGGGATTCCTAAAATTTATAATGATTAACTTCTTCAATTAATAAGACCAATGAATCTATTTATCACATAAAATCAATGTTTTGTGTTGAAATATTCACATTTTATGCAAATATTTACAGTTAACTATTTGGGTAAAAACCAATGCAGGTTTATTACTTGTTAAAGGTTCAACTGAAAGACCACACACAAAACAAACAAAGATTTTTTGCCAACCTTTTTCTTGATGATAAAGATCATTCATTTCAATCAAGAAGCATGATTGTTTGTGTTTTATGTATGTGCATAGGTTGTAAGGAAACAAAACAAAGAATAATTAGGTTTTATAGACCCTCTAGGCATATAAATAAAGTAGAAAAGGGATATTCCTTTCCCTGAAAATTCGGGGGTTTTTTTTCTTTGTATTTAACAGAAACAATATTATTTATTTTGTGAATTTCCTTTCTCTATGGCTATATTTACTGTAAAATGAATTGTGAGATTGTTTTTCTATAACAGTTTGGTACCATATTCTGTGGCCAGTATTTCAAGGCAGGCTATAATCTTGTCAGTCTGGAAAACCAGTGTCTTGGTAAAGTGATCTTTTAAAGCCCTTAAAGTTTTTATTTTAAATGAGTGGTTTATCTTATAATCTTATAATCTTTACCGCAGCCTTCCACTGAAAGAAACTCCCAATTTTCATACATGAATAAAACAACAGAAAGGTTTAAAACAAATGATGACAAAAACAAGACTTATTACTATATATCACCATGGAGATACATATGAAAGTCTATATCTTGCCTTCCTCAAATTCAAACTGAAATCTGCACTGACTTTATTATACACTAACTGAACCTCAAAACTATTTTACCTGGATTTTGATCAATTAGTTTGTACTTAATTTTCGTAGACATTTTTCCATTAACTTCACAACTACACCATTTCAGTTTTTCCATAAACAGACATTATGGATAAAAAGAAAACTGTTAGCATAAATTATCAGATAATTAAATGACTACCATCTAAATTAGTTAGCAATTAAAGACAAAAATAATTCATGTTACTATGAAAGGCATCTGCTCTTGTTTTTTTATCTAAATTTCACAAATTAAGCAGAAGAACACTGCAATTTCACAAATAAAACAAGATTTCTGAAATCTGCTGGTTTTTTTGTGCATATCCTAATGTTTATGAGGTAAATTTACCATGAAAGGGAAACACATAATTGATCCCTTATGTCAATAATTCAGGTTATTTTCTTTTTTTTCACCTTAGAATACAATTTAAATTTGTGTCTGTTCAGCAACAGGGTGGAGCAATGTTCTATGACATTAAAGGCTTTTTCCATCATGGCTCAAACAAAAAGACATTTACCTGTGTTGTTGA
The DNA here is from genome assembly GCA_012932295.1 of Cyclina sinensis. Taxonomy (NCBI): domain Eukaryota; kingdom Metazoa; phylum Mollusca; class Bivalvia; order Venerida; family Veneridae; genus Cyclina; species Cyclina sinensis. The sequence continues at coordinate 13,110,490 of JAAONU010000012.1, read as the reverse complement.
GGCATTGAATGCGATGCCAAGAATGGAACAAATGCCAAGACCTGCCGCCACTGCCAGTGCCACAAGCAAAACGCCTGCTATTCCGATACCACTCTGTGACTGTATAACGTTGTTCCAGCGAAGAAGTGTTACACAGGCATAGAACAACTGAAATGATTAAATGTAGGAATATATATTATAATATGCATTAAACAATCTGAAATTATGCAAATTATCTAAAATACTTAGCTGTTATTATGAAAACTTACTGCAATAATTTGGTTCTTGTTCTAAATTGATGCAAAAATATTTTTCCTGCAATGAAAAGATAAAGGCAAAAAGCAACCTTCTTTGTGTTATTACTGAAAGATGTTTGTGAAAATTCCATTAAAGTTATGAAAATTCCATAAAAAATACCCAACAATCTATGGGGGGAAACTTCTATTTTCCCAAAAACTGTGAACAGTTAAGTGTTTAAAATTGTCTGAATATTACACCTTGTCAGCAGGACAACTTACCATAAGGATATAACCAATTGCTACACGTGGGATGCTTATACTGGAAAATTCCTTCATAATGTCCACCAAAGATGTCATAGAGAAACCATACAAGTTGTCGGGTAGTGTTTCATTGTTAAAACTGTTCATTGTCTGAAATTATCGAAAGGAACCAATCAATAAATACCAGAAAGAAAAACAAATTTGATAATATTATTCAATGTATTTGTTACTGGTAGTGTTTCAGACAGTTAGAAGAAGAATACATTTAGAACAATATCAAATTGATTGTTGCCAATTCTTTAAGATAAACTCTAGACTATTTTCTTCTTTCGCAAAAACGTAAGGTAATGATTTTTAGATTTCAAAATAAACACATTTCTAAAATCAAGTTTAGGTTTTATTTTTCCTGTTTAGCAGCTTCCAACAGTATTAAATATTTTGTATAGTACTGGAAGAAGTTCTTCAAAAGAAAAAATAAGTTTCCAACTGAAATAAAATTCAATCTGCATACAATGTAAGACAATTATACACTTACATCAGTAAATTTTCTATGCCAGGCTTCAAGGACCATTCTGGCTCTTTCCTGGGTCCAGTCTATGCCAGTAGTCTTCTGAGTTTTTTTCCAGAATTCATACAACTGGCTTTCTCCCATCATCAGGAACACAGACTGTAATGCTTCAGCTCGTACTATATGCCCAGTCTTGTTCTTCCTTACCCCACCCACTATCAGATCCTCTGCCCAGTGCATGTACTTGGTAGCAAAACCATAGCAACCATCTGTAATCTCTGCCCCAAAGTCTGGCACCTTTAAAATGGAAAGTACAGATAATGTTCATAGATTTGCATACTGAAGTCATAAATATAACTCTGGTTGTTCATTTTCCTTATTATGATACCCTCTTCTTAAAACTGAAACACACAATGAAATGATAAAGTCAAATGAAGAAACCTGCAAATGATCTAATTAAATGTTATATTAGTACTTACCTGGTTACTAAGCAAAATATGAACAGTTTTTCTACTTTCTTATAAATGCCCCGGAATTGTCAAAAATCAAGATAAAAAGTCAAAGGCATTTAATATTGCAAATTTTCCAGAAACCATTAATTTTGTAGTAGTATCATGGCTAATAGTAGGTGAGAAAACGAAGTTTCACATGTAAAAAAACAGTCTATTGTAGTATGGAGAATACATATTTGTTGTATGTTGTGGATGAATTAAGAATCATCAGAATTTCTTTGAAAGAAGTATGCTTGATTGTTATTCAAGATGACATTCTGGCATTCAGGAATAAGTTCTGGTAAAAATCAAGCACATCTGGATGAACAATAGCTCAAATAGCAGATGAGCAAGAAATAAATACTTCTACAGCCAATCACTTGTTAAACAGGTATTTGACCTTCACTAGCTTTACTAGTAGATATTTTTATGTTTTGTAGTGTTTATTTATTGCTTTTGTTAGCATGTTGTCACAGTGACAGGCAGAGGAAATGTGGCAGAAGGTATCCACAGAAATCTGTCAGTAACAATAGCTGGAAGAAATGCAGGCAGAAGACATCTGTATGTGTCTGTCAAAGATTCCTTTGTACAAGAAGAGCCCACACAGACTCTCTTATCTTTTTTCTGTTAAGTCTTCATATGAAGATACTCTGTTTTCGTTTTGTTGTGTTTTTTTATGCTGAGCTGCTATGTAAGCTATTACAAACCACTAACTAATGCATATAACAGCACAAAAAATTCCTGAATTAATCTGCCATGTCAGTAGCCTATCACCCTGCTACCAGTCAAGTGCCACACAAACTCCATGTCATAAGACCCTAAATCTTTCTCTTTCTTGGACTTGCCACAACATATCATCCATAGTGCCAAGACACCTAACACAACACCTAGAAAAAAAATTACCACAGAAAAAAAGCTTTTGGAAAAACAAAAATTATGCAGCTTTATAGAAATGCTAGAGCAGGATTAAATGCTTACAAAAGACACAAGAGTACATTATTACCAAAAACTGTCAACACAAACACTGCCCTACTCATCACTTTAAATTCAGAGTAACTTAAGTTATTGAAATGGACCAATAGTAGCCTAATTTCATCTAATCAGGCCAGTTTACTTTCATTCAGACAAATTCAGGCCAGACAAACAATTCTACACATTTTACCTGGGTTTCCACCTGTTAGAAGCAGAAATTTCTGCTTCATTTCAAACACAATTGAACGTTCATAATTATGAAACACACTTTCTTAATACTGTAGACATAGACTTGTTCTCTAACTTTGCACCAATCATTATTCCATTGGTTATGAAGATGAGAACCATTCATCTATGCCTGATGATCATATGAAATAAATAGGTTTTTGAGTGGGAGGCACTAGAGGAACTGATCATTATCTTTGACCTAATATCATTCAAAGTTAATCTTCCTTCTTGCACAGTGGTTTTGTTAATGTGCTTTTTTCTCCCTTTGTGTAAACTCCTGAGTGTGATATCTGTGAAGACAGGATAAGCACTTTTAATTCCTTTCCCTCTCTTGTCTATCTTAAACTATCAAACACTTTTAACTGTTAAAATATGTTTGAACATGAATATGGATCTTTTGTCAAACTTTCTTTTTAAAATGAAGACATCACAGGGAACTTAATAAAACATAAATTGTAAGGATATCTTGCGTATCAGTTCAGAATCTTCGTAAAGAAATTTTGTGTACCAGAGATATGCAGTGCCTGAGGGCATTAAGGTACCAGAGATATGCAGTTCCTGAGGACATTAAGGTACCAGATAGTCATTGCCTGAGGGCATTAAGACACCAGATAGTCATTGCCTGAGGGCATTAAGGTACCAGATAGTCATTGCCTGGGGGCATTAAGGTACCAGATAGTCATTTTCAAGACCCAGTTGCCACCACAACAGCTGGACATGGGGCAAGGTCAAACTGTCAGAAAAGTAGGGGCCTTAATGAAGAATCTGGGAAGAGTTCCTGAACTATAACTTCAATAAACTATATACACTGTCTTATCAACATCAAAACATCTCTGTGACTTGAACTATCCTGGACTCTTAATGGCTGTCTGTACTATTGTTCTCTCCATCTATTACTGCATTAACTAAGTAAAACCATTTTAAACTTGGTATTTTGACACTGAGCCATTTATTACCAAAACAAAACAGTTTCATGCACTGGAATGTTTTAAGAGTCTTCAACTAAATATAAAATGGTGTAAAACTGGTTATAAAAACCACTGAACTTGCACATAAATAATGGCAGTAACTGACTAGGTGTAAGACGTGGTAATATTTTAAGAAGTTGTTCCAAGTTCAAAACAAGAGCATAAAAATATTTATTAAGAGTAGATTCTTAAGAATGGACTGAAAGCATAAATGCTGCATCTTCAAAGTAATTATTCAAACAATTACCAGAGTTTACTGCTTAATTATAACAGCTATATGTTTTGTTCAACAGAACTTGGAGAAAAGGTTCAAGTTTGTTTCTCAAGGAATTGAGATGCTTCAGTACCGCTATAACACAGTCTACAAAATTAAACAGAGGTCTTATACAAGTACTACAGCTAGATGGAGAACATTTCTGAAACATAGATGCATTTATTAAACTTATTTCATGAATAATCAAAGCTGCTAGCCCTATAATTAATTGACTTTCTTATAATTAACTGCTAATATAGTCCCTATCTATTCTACTGGCTCATTTGCAATAAAATGTAAAAATAATTGGTAATTTTATTTAAAAAACATATGTTCCATTTTTATGCCTTCAGGCATTGAAGAGTATTTCAAGAGAAGTATTTCATAGAGAGTATTTTGGTGGGGCCCAATATTACCTGTTGTACTTAGAATATTTGATCGATACCTTGACATTGCATGGGCAATAAGTCATGAGTCTTTTGCCACCCAATGGATTATATTAATAGTTACAGATCACAATCTCAAAACTTCTTACTTTCTTGCACTGCAACTATTTCTGCTTATTTCTCTTTCTGATTTTAATGTTGCCCTTTAATGAATGAAAGTTACATCATCAAAGTTAAAATCTCTTTGTTTCTAACACCAGTCTTGATTCATCATATAAAAGCTAACTCCGGTGACATTGTGAGGTCATAAATAATGGTTCAAATAATTATTCTTTAATCTTATGCAGGGTAATTAATGTATTTTTGCTAATGGTATGAAGTCATGATGGTGAACTGAGTAACATTTTAAATAAAATACAAAATAAAATTGAGGGATGTAATAAACTAGCTGGTGTAAAGGACCACACATTTCTGATGAATTTTAACAGATGGTTCTCTGACTGACCCTGAACAGTTTTAAAATGCTTTAAGGCATAAAATTGAACCACTTCAAAATTGATATGATGACAGAAATTTGCATAAAATGATTTATCAAACAAACAAACAAAAGAGCTTTTTGACTGCAGAGAAACACTTATAATATTGCTATGACATAATTTATTTCAGTTCAAAAAAGTGAATGAAATAAAAATACAGCTGCAGTATTTTCTGATAATAGATAGAGTAAAATATTTGCATTGAAAGTAAGTACAATGGTGGGCTGTTTCGGTAACAGTTGGATATATCATTGTCAAGAATACTTAGCTAAGGTATAAACGTATATTTTCTACGTGGAAAATTCCTGTGCGAGAACGTTAACCTGGGCACATACAAAAGTAAACCAGCAGTTTTTAAGCAACAGTGATATGCAGCCATGTTTTGGTTGTACAAGTTTACATGCCAAGAATGTTTCCCTGCATGGCATCAAAAAATGTGATAAACGTCAACACAAATCAGATCAACCACACAGATTTGGTATATGGCTGTACATGCTTAACCTCATGTCAACATACACTGAATGTGAAACCATAATGAATCTATGGCTATATACCCTGTCCTCTAGGAAACAGAAGAGCAAACTTTGGTTGTGATAAATTCTCAGATACTTTACAAGACTACAGGTTGCCCTATTTAATTCTTTCATTCCGAATGAATAGAAATTCTGCACCATTGCAAATTATGCTAAGATACAGAGCACAACATATGCCCTGATCAACCAAAATGCTAAAATTTCACTGGAATATAAATACAAGTATATTCAACACTTAAATATATTATTTACATTATCACATAATCTAAAGTTTAGATTCTAACCCTATGATAATTCATGATACAAAAGTACTGTTCTCAAGTACTGTGTCAGATATTTGACTGACAATTGGATACTTTGCTGCCACACACAAGATGCACTTAAATACAATGCAGGCAGTCTTCTATTGTAAAGTAATCAAACTTCGCAAAAAAATCATGTACCGTATTCTATTATTTTTGAAAAGAGGAAAAGCAGCAAGACACTCTTCATGAATGCAATGCCTGAATCCCTTAGTTTACTAGAAGCTTTACAATAAATATGTGAGCAATTTATGATGCACCTGAAGTCACATACTAACAATGTTCCTGATTTATTATTTTGGACTGGTATCATTAACAGGTTTTCTTAAACAGAGATCAAAACTGCTAGATGAATTCTTCCTACAGTTTACAATAGACGTGCAAATTAGTACCTAAACTAGAACAAAGAGAATCTATCTAAAACTTTACTTAAGGCAGTTTTTGCCCTATATTCATTCAGCTTTACAAGACTTAACTAGACCCACCAACATCTTACTAACAGATGTATCTTAGCTGTGACCTATGTAAACAATGTCTACAAGCATAAAATCCACGGCAAGTTTGGACAAAACTTCTGAAATGTCTAACACTATTCTCTGCTGTTCACCCAAAAAAAAAACACAACAAAATTATCAGTAAGTTAAACTGTATAACAGAGCTATCAATTAATGTGATTAATACCTCCACAATAGCGCTTGTCAGAGGAAAAGAGGAATTACGATAAAACAAATAAGCAAGGTAGAGTTAAGGATCTTTTATAGCAAACTTCCTTACAAAATTATCTATTATTTTTCTATAAAAAAAGACTTAAATATTCACCCAGGGATTACAATCGATTACACAATTTTACAGAAAAAATACAACACATGCAATTTTATTGAGCAAAATACATACCATTCTGTAATGATATATGAAAATGCATTTGCAGATGATTTGAATGGTGTCATAGAAGTTTCAAAATAATCTTCCTAGAAATGTGGAAGTAATATTCATGTCACAGGATTTTGCTATGAAAGGCCGTAAAACTGTAGAATGCATACTGGTGCACATGAAAAATGCATTAACCACATCTACACTTACTGGTGAATATGTACACCAAGTCCTAGAAATTTGGAAATAGTTTGCATCACAAGAATTCTGCAACCTACTGACAGCCGATAAAACTGACCATTAGATGACTCCTACGTATAAATACCAAAATTTGAGTTCTCCAATTTATGAATATGTTTGATTGATAAATCAATGGTTTGGTGAAATTTCTGTAGTTCCATAATGTTGTTAAAATAAGCCTTAAAAGCCAAGCTACCTTTAGTGATGCCTTGTTTGGTGCTGTATCCGGGCAGTCAGGGTCAGTGGGGTCAATGCAGGGCTTCTCTTGGTACCCTGATGATATTCCTGATCTTAAAAGCACTGCCTCCATCATGTCTCCATCAGGATAATTGTCTTTCATTTTCTGCACAAGCTCTAGAGGGTTCAGGTTGATCCATCGTAGCTGAACAAAGCCACTGAAATAAATCAGCATTTGTATATATTAACATGAGTTTTAACAAAACAAATTCTGAAAAATAGAGTGGTTCTTCGCAATAACATGTAAGAGTTAACCTATACCTGTTTTGTGAGTCTATGACAGACACAGATAGCCATTAGATCTTTCCAAATAATGACATAAGAAACTCATTTTTCTTTAAATAGATGCCTTTAAGTGAGGACTGTCTTCTGAATAATCTTTTAAACCAGCTACAGCTGTGTTTAAGTTAGTCCACAGTAAAGGCATAATAATAATTTGTTCAAAGTTAGATTTTATATACTGATGTACTACACATATTTTCATTCTTTTCTCTTAGCATTGCAACTTTTTCACCATCTGCTATATACCAAAACTGTTCAGACAGAATTATTGGAGCATTAAGCTCCAGTTCTACCTACACAGAAAATTTCAAGCATTATCAGGGAACATATTCTGTTAGAAATTTGGCCAACATCTTAACAATCAAACAGACCACCCCTGCTCACCTACAAGGCATGATCTGTATCTTTTGGAAAAGGGTGAAATTTCTCAATAACATCACAAAAACACTCCCCGAAGCTAGAATTCAACTAAATTTAAGTGATGAATGAAAATAATACTGAATGTGTAATATAATCCATATTGAATACATGTATTAGCAATTATTTTGTATTCTCAGCATTTTCAAGTTCAATAACTTGGAAACCTAAACTAAATCAAGTTACCATATGGTAAAGATCTACCAGTTAGGACTTTTATTATTCTGACAGTTTTAAGAGTAGGCTGAACTTGATGTTAAAACTGAACTATTTTTGGTTGGTAATAAAATCTCAGTTGAAATCCATCAAATTCTCCCCCAGTTGTTCGCTCAAACTTGCAACGATCTGTCAGCAATCCTAAACTTCTCTTGTTTATCAAGCAAAGAATCCCGAAGTTTTTTTCACTTATCTCTCCTCTAATCTAAACTCTCTGGGAAATAATTGATTAAAAATCTCAGAATCTTTTTCTTGACATGTAAAAGAACCAGGTTAAAGCAAAGAGAAAATGTAAACAGTTGTAAAAACTACAGTTTTGTCTCGTGGAACTCATGATGCCATAGAATCAAGAAGGTCTGTTTTCAGGCACTCAAAAGTGCTATGAATTTTTCATTTTAAGATTAGAAAATGAAATTAAAAAAACTTTTTCTATCTGCTACTCTAATACTGCTAAGATAAATTTGCATGCTAGCTCTCTCACTAATGAACTTATTCATGTTAATTCACTAACTAATTTTTAAGTTTATTCATTTATTTGAATTTTTCATGGCAGCACAGCTGAATTTCAAAGCCTGTGCCATATCGACACACTCTCATTGCACTCACTGCTCAAATCTGAATCAAACTTTTGCCCCAAATACATACAACTTGAAGCTACAATCAAAGGTGGAAAAAGGTTAACTTACACATTTTATGAAGAGCAAACACCATAAATGTTTCGGTTTAGTAATTATGGGCTTAACTGTGACACTGTTTACTCTGTTAAAATCTTGTTTACTGAAGCAGAACGTGCTTCATTCTGATTCCCTTTATGGCCACACATGGTGATACAGGCTTGGCCCTAATGCTCCAATGGGCACAGAAATGTCACATTTGATGGAGAGAAATACTTTACAACACTGACAGAAAACAAGCTAAAATATCATACAATCACTTCTAGGGTCTTTTAACAAGTATTTACAATTAATCAACAATCATTTGTTAGCAGTTCCTTAGGTCTGCCCGAGTTAAATGAAAAAAATTATTTCTGATCCTTCATGAGCAGAAAAAAATGTTATTCTCCATTAAGGTACATTAAACCAGGATAAACGTCTCTACTGATAAACATAATCAGATACCCATTTCGAACATTTGATCAAAATAAATAAAGTCAACTGAAATAAGGACAGAGCCAGCTTGTCCCTGGCTGGACTTGTTTGGTGTCCCCTAATGAGTACCCCAATCTTCTTCAGTGAAAACATAGCAAAGAGAAATTTTGTCAATTATGCGACATCATACAAACCTATACAAATATCTTTTTATAAGTTTTATTCTTGTTTCATGGGTAAGTAGCACAGTAAAGGATTACCACAGCCCACACTTCTCGAAACCTACAGTATGAGAATGGATCAAGTTTCACAGTATTGACATAACAAATATCTTAAAAACCTTTGACTTGGTGGCGTGTTCTCAACAAACGTCTTTGTTAAATGCAAAAAAAAATGCCTTTAAAACCTATTTTGCTGACTGAACAAAGATGTCTCTGTTAGATTTGTAAATAATTGACAAGTGGAAAAGTTTAAGAAACAACATACAATTTATTTATTGGACCCTAGACAAAAGACACCCAGGTATATAAAATGTTTAAAAAAAAAAAAAAACTGAATTATTGCAGCTTGGTTAAGAAATCAAATTATACACATAGAACTCCCAGTTATAGTTTTAAAAACAGGGAAAATTCCATGTACTGTAGAAGTTTTAAAAGCTCAGGTTCTTAAATGGTCTAATGGTAAACTGAATACTAATGGAGGCTTTAACCAGGTCCAGCATTTCAGCCAAAAAAGTATTTCATCTCTGTCTTAATTACGATAGCTTTGCACTGAGGCTTTAGGTGGAAATCAAACCAAACTATATAACTATACAATATTATCACTCTTACATACCCTTTAAGAAAGTTTCTGCAATTAATTTAGAATGATAAATTCTTGGCAGTATAATTTAACTTAATTAGAAGGCCTATAGACCACACAACCTGGCACTGAATAATCATAAATTGTAAAGCAGGTAGATTTTCATTTCATGTACAAAAATTACGATCAATTTACACAATTATGTCAATAATTCCAAAGAATATAAGAGTCCCAGTGCAGTTTTCATTGATCAACTCTGAAACAGAATTTAAACATAAATACATTCATTGATATTTTGATGTAAGATTTATTTACTGATAAATGAATAAGTAAATCTTAATATGAGGTACAAGCCAGGTAGAGCACATGGAGCAATTAAACATTTTTGCTTTCAATCAATCAAGGCAGTAGTTTGTGCTAGATTCAATCAGATCGTAAAATGTGCTGGTCCTTAAATAATATAGTAGATACAGTCAACAGAAAACACTATGTCATGTCTATACTGAAACAAGCAGTCAACAATAAGATGCAAATAGAGGCCAAAATACCTACAAAGCAGATTAAGATTTACTAATCAGTCAGATTTACTAAGGGTCAGTTCACTACTGGAATGACTCTTCTGATTAATTTCCTCCCTTTCTAGGACATTCTTTTTTGTACCATGGAGGCCATTTTTCAATGTCACTAATTACTGTCATGCATTACTTTCTTCACAGGTCACCTTACTTCAAAGGCCACTTTCTTACTTTACAGTACACTACCTTCTTACTTCACAGATCACTTTGTTACTTCCTGTCAATCTTACTTCACAGATAGTTCTTTTACCTACAGGTTTTCATCCCTATTATTTTTTCAACCAAGCATCACAAACATCACATTTCTACCTGACAAATCACTTCTTACTACACAAACCTACTATCCACCACACAGGTGAGACATAAATGACCACCTAATAGTGTTTTTTTTTTAATAGTATTATCACTTATCATCACTGATCAAAGATAACTTAATGAGCATCACAGAATCTTCTGTAGGAAAAAGAAGAATATACAGTCTGTCCACTGTACATTTTCTCCATTTAACAAAACAGACCAAAAAAAAACCTTGCTTACAAGAGATTCAGAGCAAGCTAACTAATGTAACCTGCTTCAGGGCCTAGTCTGCATACCTCAGACAGAAATCAAAAGACTGAATCTTTTTCATTATAGCATTATCTTCATTAATTTTCTCTTCAGACATAGGGTTTTATCCTCTGATGAAGGCATTTGGTATTACTTCATCACAAGGTTAGGACTATCCTCGCTGCTTCAGCAAAAACAAGTAGCTAAAACACTGCCGTTTACAACCACTATGATCTGACTTTAAAGCTACATCGGTAATGTAACAGGCCATTTAGATTAGGAAACAAATTACCACAGATCAGTATAAAGTGTAAACTGCTCTGTTCTGTATTTCTTTTGCAACTTTGCACTTTATGGTAGAAACAAAATATCTTATTGTAGTTCTCTATTGCTTTTATTGTGTTTCCACTTCAAAAACAACTTTGTAGGAGGTTGAAACAAAATACTGATTTATCTTGCATTCTATCCAGTTAAAAAATCAAGTTCAGTTCAACACATGCTTTCCATAAAAACTCTAAACTTGCACCAAACTGCAAAATGTGTTAAATTAATATAAACATAGAAACTATGAGCATAAACAGGAATATCTTCTTGGGTGGGTGGTGGGAGAGGGGGGCCTACAGTCCCTGGACCTGACCTGATATGTGGTCTGCTTACCTTAGATGGAAATCCTGTGGTCCCAAGACTTGTGCGCCCTCCCAGAAGCAGTCTAGTGGTGAAATCACAACACAAGGTAGGATATCTTCCAGGGTCTGGAAAATATTATGGAAAATCTCTTGAAGTACACATTAACAAAGGCAACATTTCTTTAAAGATTTTAAAACAGAGAAAAATAAGAGGGTATATTTTCATGAAATTAACACACTTTTCCACAATCAATACAACATAGTTTAAAGGCAACTGACTTCATGAAGTTTGGAATTTTAAAACTGGGTTCAAGGGGTGTTTAAACTGGAGTATAAGGCAGACAACTCCACTAGATGTCTGCAATATGAAATATAGCAATAAACTTCAATCCAAACTTACAGTGTCAATAATGTCCTCTTCAAACATTGGAAACTGTGCCAGGTAACAGAGGTCTCGAAATTTCCATACGCTGCAAGAAAAGAAACAAGTGAAGATTAAAATAATTGTTAGTCCTATTTCCCAGCAGTTAACCATTAACCAGTAATATAACAGAAATGATAAACAACTAATTGATATGCTACAACAAATGTAAAACTGAAATAATAGAAAACATTACATGAAAACTAGACAAAGCTCAAACTTGCAAGTCTTCAGCGAGATATTACTGACCTCAGGAATTCTGGACAGTCTTTGTCAAGATTTTAAAACTTTATTACGTAACAAAACTTACAGGCCAAACATGTTGACAGTGATTTCTGAAGCTTTCACCAATGCATCTCTGTGTTGTTTCAAGGACTCTTGTGTAAGTACATTGTTTCCTGTTTTAGGGGTTTGTATCACAATTTGATTGGTTATATCACTGCCAGCCCCGATAGATTCTTTGGTGTAGTCTAATTCTTTTTCCAAGCGTCCTCCTTCTACAAGTACAGAAACAAACAGAATTTACATATAAACTTGCAATAATACAAGCGCAACTGGCAAGTTTTAGGTTGAACGTAAAAATTCAAGTCTGCTTACATGTATTTTCAAAAACTGGCTTTGTAAATTGTACTTTTTAAACCAGCTCCAAAGTGCCATCCATAACTGTTATAACTGCACTGTCCTAATTGGCATTTGTAAATTCAAATTAATTCAAGCTTGGACAGTTAAAAGGCCTTTTACTATTTCATTGGAATGTAATATTTTTGCTTGAGAGAGCTGATCCGCTGTAACACACCAAATTCAACATAAAACCTTTGTAATTCATAAGCCATCACACACAGCAGTTTTACAAGTGCTGTCGGAAAAAATGGTCTACGTGTGTTACTACGTTTGTTTACAGTGAAGTGCTTCTGGTTCAATAACATGCATGAATTGCAGTAAAACTTCTCGCAGTAGGAATAAATGCGAAACTACTAAACGTTAAGCTTTATTGCATGACATTGTTAGAATCTGTTTGAGTCTGTAAACTAGTAGTTTCCTTCGTGACCTTCTGTTATGTGAACTTCATACACTTCTCATTTCTTAATTTAACCTAGACATAATTTCAAAAGTTTAACATCATAATATATCTACAAGTTTAAGTAATAACCTGTAACAGGTTTTCAATGTTCAGAATTCACATGAAAACCAAAAAGCCCTGTAACTAAACTATGTAATTTGCACTGACCTACAAATGCTCCATTGCGGTAGGTGACATAAAGAGCCTTCAGGGCAAAAACGTTTCATGACAAATCTGGTTTTGAATTTATTTGCTTGTTACAACAAACACTATTAGCATGCTCTGACCTAGGTCAAGACCATCAATTTACATATTTCAAAATCCCATATTCTGAATGGCTGAATTTTTCTAAATAAAAAATAACTCATCATTATGAACATACATTCTAAGTTACCTAAATGCATCTAACCTTGAAGAGTTAAGTAATAGAAAAAGAAATATTATAAAAAGATATGCAAAAAAAGCAAATCTGCACATATTTAAATGACAGGTAATATATCATTTGAACTTGAAGAAGACAAAAATTTAATCTGACAAGATGGTATTACACAATGAATAGGCCTAATCAACATCTTGTTGGTTTTTGATAGACTAGGAAAATAGCTTGGTCGCCCAAAGTTTACCTTTGATAAACAAGCACATCTTTAATTATAGCATGTCTGGAACTAATTATAAGTTGCATCATGGGTAACTCATAACAGCACTAGCAAATTGCTAATTAGGCATAAATTGAAAAGATTTTATGAATGCTGTTGAAACCTTTGAAGTTAAAATCTGATAAAATTATGCAATGTCACAAATTTGACATGCTTTTTACTAACAATGACCTGGGCTGTACTTCAGTTTGAAAAGACTGCACAAGTCAACAAGATCAAAGCTTTGGTCTAGTACAGAGAAGAATACACTGACATGAAAAAATCAACAGGAGACAAGTCTGAATATAGTATTTGCGATTATGAATTAACTGCAGCAAAAAACCATGGAAAGATTCTTTGATATAATCACCATGTGTGGTCCTCTCTAGCAATAAGCTTTAAGATGGATTAAAAAAGCTGAAATTTTCTTTTACAAAATGTTAAAATATATAGTGGTTCAAGTGGCGGCACGGCCGAGTGGTTAACGCGTCGGACTAGTATTCAAAGGATTGCTAGCTGCACGGGTTCAAACCCTGTCAGGGACAAGCCGTTGTTTCCTTGAGCAAGAAACTTTACACTCATTGCTTAGTACTGCTTAGTTCAAGGAACCGATTTGAGAGTGTGTCTATAAGCTAAAAGCTTCCTACACAATCGAACTAAAATAAATTTGGTATAAACTATAAACTAAAATTTATATAAATATGACATATAGCAAAACATTCTCTACTGGTTCATGAATAAACTACAGGTTATAATGTGCTGTTCAAGGCACTTTTGGAAGTTCTTATAGAAACCATTTTGACATTTTTATCAACATAATTGTGTTCAAAAAATAAATTGTATTAGTGTTCAGAAAAGAATTGTGGCCGCTCTATGATTAAGATTTATACAAAACTGCCTGCTACAAAGAAAATTATAACAGCATTAAAATGAAATTTCTTCAAGCTGTGTCTTCATTTAATTTTTGTGTGTGTGTGTGAAAATTATTCTGAGTAATTAAGAAAACAGAAGTTCATTAGCTAACAGCAATGGTATAAAGTACATTTCATTAAACTTACAAGGCTGTGAAATTGCAAATCTCTCTATCTAAGACAAGTTAAGCCTTAGTAAGTATTAAATAAAATCTAAATACCAGTAATTTTATTGAGACTGCTACTGCAGAATAAACAAAGTCAAAATATCAAAGATGAACTGTTCGTGATTTCTGGCTAATGGCATAATAATAATATTACGTTTAATATATTTACGGTAAATGACAAACTTGTCTCTGGTTTTTGTAATACTGCTCACCTGTTAAATGACTTTTAGGACAAAGGTAAAAACTTATCTGGTTTTTTATTACAAAATTAAGTTTCCTTCTTGAACAAACAAAATCGTAAACAAGTATGTTTTAATGACCTTAAGAATTGGTAAGTTCTCTAGACATGATATACCAATAGGACCATGGCATTCTGATCTATTAATAATCTTCTTGTGTCTCAGATTTATTGTTCTGAGTCATTGGAAGCTTATAAAGATGACCTGGAGCATCAAACCAACTGAGAATTTTCATTGATGAAAAACAAAGTTACACTTCATGTAGCAACTGAATGTCAAAAGAAGTAATAAATGGTGCATGAAGACTGAAATATGACCTTTACAAATACCATAGAAACTCTTTGTACAACTTAACATTTGTATAATTAGACAGGTAATAGTAGTTCCGATAAAAAGTGCTGTTTTTTGCTCATCATAACTGCATTTGTGAAACATACGGTAGCATAAAAAATCATGAAATTGATAAGTAGATTGTCAGCTTAAGTGGTTACTTTGAGATCTGGAATCGCATATTCTGACCTAACATACCTTGTAAATGTCAAAATCGCGAAACCCATCAATCTTTGTGAAATCTGCATAAAACATAAATTGTAACAGAAGAAACTGGATTGCAATTTTATATGTCCAATTCTGTACCTTTACAACAAAGAAATGCACTATCAAATCTCAAGCAGGACTAGATTGTTGCGATAACCGTGTGTAACAATACGCCTCTGTAACTGCAAGGCAGGTAATGGGGGTTTTCAAGCAAAAATAGTGCCTGCACATGATATGCATAACCTGCATTTTGATACCTGAATGAGAATGTGAAATGCACCACACACAAACAGAAATAATTGATAAGTTTAGCTGTGCACATTACAGAGGATTCATAAAGAACACCAGCTTAGATAGAGAGAGATAGCTGTGGTTTGTGGTGCAACATGATGTGAAAATCTATGTTTATTCAGTATATCAAAGTGAAGAAGAATATTAATGGTTGTTTGATATTTGGTGAAAGAAATGGTGGTACAAATTTGTTTTAAATGCTTTTAGCTCCTTCCACTTTCCCTGGGTTAATTTCAGGATAAGGCATGCATACAGAGTAACATGTAACAATCAGATTTCTGACCTGCCTCCCTTCCTTACTCAGAAAAGATGGATGTTGTAAAAGGAAATACAAATTTAGCCCTGCCCAGACTACAGTGCATATATATCAGCCAGCTGGCTTTATTAATTAAGGCTTTCCCTGTCCATATGATGTATTCTTAGCCTCTTTTCTTCTAATACTACAGAAATTCAATGGTGTCTTGCACTTAGAGGGTGTGACTTGCTGTTTAAGAATCTCCTGAAATTTTTCATTTTAAAATGTGAGACCTTAATTATATGGAAAATGCATACCCTGACACTGGAAATGAATGAAACAGTAACACTTAACCTTAAATATCATCGGTACAGTTTTATTCCTGAACAGTTATGAACTTGAATAGATATTACCATCTTTTCAGACAAACAGCAGTGTGCCAAAATTGTAACAAAAGCTAGCATGAACTCCTTATATCTTATTCAAGGTTTAACACTAATATGATATTCATGCACAGTTTTATATCGGCCACCAACTTTGACAATTTGACTCTATTTTCTGAGTGCAAAATCACTGAGCGAATCTGCCTTCACTTGCCTGTTAAACACATCAAAAAGATACCAAACACATTTGAATGGAATATGTTTTTGTTATACGTGACACAAAATCCTATTGCTGGGTGGTGAAAAATGTTAAATAGAGGATACTTGAAAACTTGGCCAACCTTGAAATTTTTTTAAAATACACATATGAACCAGAGAGTATTGGTATCGTTCTTCTTGTTAGGTATAAAAATCTCCTTAAGATGATATTAAATGAGTGAAATAACTGCATAAAACTTTTATAAATGTGTCCTTGTACCAGTTAGAACCTTGCAGTTTGAATCCATGTATACTGTAAGCCATTTTAATAAACAAAGACCTTTGGATCAAAAAGAATAAAATGCATGAATGCAACCTGCAGTTGTTATTAAAAGGAGCATGACCTCTTAGAGATAAATGAACTTCTGTTCAACTAAATTCAGAACAACAGGCAGTTTTAACATCTACCCCAAAACACACAAAAAAACCACTGGTATTTAAAAAAACTTTGAAGGCTGTAATAAAAATACAGAACCTACTCATGCTATTAACATACCATCCAGAGATGGCCTACACTGGGACCATAAAACAGCTATTATACCTTCAACTGAGGGTAGAAACACTCCACATTTATTCAACCTTCCAAACACAGCAAAGCAATTTAAAACATTTTGAAAAGTAGCACCATATTGCTATATGTTTGGATCCTACTGTTTGTACTTGAGGAAATTTCTCCACTAACAACCATTCAATGTAATATGGTTTAAAAGGAACAGTGGTCCTGATGTATAATTAAAATACCTCCCAAAGAAGGCAGAATAATTTTGGGTTTTACATTCAGTAGTGGGTAATTTCTGTCGGCACAGGTATCCAGAATGATAGATAATGTTCATTGTGCTGACTTAAGCTAGTTTTGCAATTTTATAATGCACAGAATTTATGTTAAGATGTCCAAAATTTATGTGACATTTTTGTAAATGTGTCATAAAATGGCTCCCTCAAGATTCTTTAAGCAAGTTCTTCTGGTGTTGTTATTCTTTGTCTGTATTAAGTCTGTAACTATAGCTTTCTTGAGAATAACTTTACTTATAATATAGTTAAGCTTTTGAAATGTTTGTAGAGCTAAGTACTTTCTCCAAAATAACAAATGAACTAAGACACAGTATAAAATTAGCAATCATTTCCAGCCCATTAAATATTATGTGGAAAATTATGAGTTATAACAAGTGAAGAGTTAAGCTTGATGGGGCATACAAATGTCAAAATAATAAGCCGGTATAGTCCTACACTGCTGAAAGCAATGTTTAACTGTTCACATAACCTCTGTGTTTATGGTAATTGAGAATTTTTGATCATGTGGATAGGTGGTCCACATATTCATCATACAGTTTCTTGTCATCTTTTTACAATAAAACAGAATTTATATCTGTTAACACTGCCGCAAGGCATTTTTCTGTTCTTTTTTCCCCCTAATAAAAACCTGTACAGCATGGAAAAAAAATGTTACCATCCTGGTGCTGGAGAAGTATTTTGGCAGATTCTCTTAGTATTGGCTTTATACTTATTTCAAACATTTATTGTATAAGAGAAAAATTTTCTAGGATTTTATCTGCGAGTTTCCTTCATTTAACCTTTTTTATACACTAAATATCTATTTTAATAATGATACAGATTGTCTAAAGTCTGAAAACCAGTCGGGAAGAACTTAAGACAGTCTAGTGAAAAGTCTTTCTATATATACAGACTTTTTGCTTTCCCTAGCCAGCATTCTTAAGCTAAAAACTAATCATTTATACTATTAAATTTTTTTTTGGACAAATCATAAACTTCTAAGAAAAAGATGAACAATGTGTTGATATAACCTAACTTGTGTATTTCATGTTTGTTAACATTTTTGTTACCAATACTGAAAAGCCTCTTGAATATGGTTGCAATTAACCCTTAAAATAGACCAAATTACCAAAATGAAAAAGGATAGCTAAGCTTAAACAATTCTGCATTATTATGTAACTAGTTAAATTCACTTAGGCATGCAAATACAGACTTTATTAGTGATATCTGAACAGAATCTAAAATACACTAACATCTAAATTATGTAATGGTTCTTTAA
This sequence comes from Cyclina sinensis, assembly GCA_012932295.1. Classification (NCBI taxonomy): domain Eukaryota; kingdom Metazoa; phylum Mollusca; class Bivalvia; order Venerida; family Veneridae; genus Cyclina; species Cyclina sinensis. The sequence goes on along the minus strand of JAAONU010000012.1, from coordinate 13,091,749 downwards.
AATGGTAATATTAGCTTCAAGACAATCTTTGTAGTGTGTTTTGGCTGACTGTTTTCAATTGAAAATAATTTGTATAAATATATTCGGTGCCATGCTGGAAGTCTGTGGATTTGGCAGCAAATCTAGAGTTTCAGTATACTATGAGATATCATAAAGGCATGAAACAGAAAGGGAAAGATATGAGAATTTTTTTCTATTGAAATATACTGCCCTTTTAGAAGTTTTTTTTTTACAGTTAGAATTGTTTACAAAATTGCAGGTGGAGCTAACGAAATAGCCTGCATCGACTATTATAGTTGTAATGTCTAGATTTCTAAATCTAATGTCTGCATAGTGAACTTTTGAAATAAGTCTGTAGCTGAATGCTATCTTTAAAATTAGAAACATAATCATGTGTTTAAGCACTGCATGAATATGCTATAACATATTAGTAAATTAGTTATATATAATCATTTCAGATTTCTTATGTATGTCATTTTTTAGTTTGTCAGATACAAGTTTTTTTTAAGAAAATTTCTTTTTCTTTTTTTTTTTTTCTTTTTTTTTTACATTTTTTTTTTTAAGTGGCCAGGCTTTTAAAGCTACTAGAATGATAAAAAAAATGTTTTTTGTTGGTGTTCTGACTGCCTGCTTTTTATTCTTTTCTTTAATGTGCAATTTTATTTCAATATTGCCTTACGTATTCAAATACCAATTATATTTACAACAAAACTATCTTTAATACTCTGTAGTGAAAACTGAGGATTTTTGAACATGGAGAGAATTGATTTTGTGACAGTATTTCCCCTTATCTAAATCTACTTTTTCAATGCAGTACTGTATGAATGTTTCAAGACTCAGAGTATATAAAGAACAGCAATATAAATGACTATCACAGGAAAAAAATTTAAAGGAAAAAAACAAGGTGACAATTTAGTGACCAGGCCTACATATACCCATAAAAATTCATTAACTGTTGAGAAATGATTTTTTTCTGATAGTAAAATAAATACCGTATAATACTGTTAAGCAGCACAGGTTTAAGGACTTCCCTTAATTTTCAGCTTTTCCTTAATGCAACTCTTAAATTAACTTCCGAGTCTTTGCACTTTGCCCATAAATGTAATAAACCCTTAACTCAAAACTATAAGCTATATATACTTTGCATAAAAAGTCATGCTGTATATAGCTAGATGTAGCAAAAAATGTCTTCACTCTTAGTAACTGTAGTTCACACAATAAATTCCAGTAATAAAGCTACTATAGAGAAAACTGAAATATGGCACTTCTATCTTAGCACACTGTTTTTCCATACAGTATCCTGCCTTGTTGCCAATATGTTTAATAGCAGACTTTCACTAATATCATCTGACCCATTTATCAAAAAATCTTTCCAAACTCAGCAAATACTGTATTAAACTGACTAGTTCAGATTCATGTAGGAAACCTTACATTTCAAGCCCTAAACTGTCAAGCTGCACAATTAGAGGAAATACAGTCATAAAAATATATGGAGAGAAAGAAGGCAGATTTGCTTGGATTGTGCCATTTCTTGCTAGCTTGTGCAGCAATGGGGAACAGATAAACAAGAATATGAACACCCTACTGAGGTTACTTTAGCTGTATCAGTGATTATGTGTTTTTGTAATTCACCTTGAGTAGAGGAAAGCATCTATTTAGCTCATGGTACAAATAGTGTATAATCACTGGCACAAAAACTGATTTATATTCCTAGCAGCACAAACTGACATTATACAGTATGGTAATATATAAGAAATCCCCAATAAAGTGTGATAATCTGCTGTATGCCTACCTAGTATTGTTTCAAAACTTGGGCTGGTGATATCATGCATATGAGCAACAGAAATTTCTAGATCATTGGCAGCCTAACAGATTCAGCCTAAAAATGAGCACAGTCCATTTGAAACATCTGACTGTTTTGCAGACTATATAGGACCTGTGAATGATTATTTAAATCTATTTAGATCTAGCATCTTTCTTTAAATTCACACTAGACAATCACAATCTTAATCAATTTCTTTGCTTGTGTCTAAATCTATAATACATATGCTGATCAACTTTTGTTTTGTTGAAAAGGATTCCTTGGCATGTTAATAATTCAATTTTTACAATGTTTGGATTTTTCCTGCTTATTTTATATCTTATATGATATTCCAGTCACCAGGCTCCTAGCTCTTACTCAGGCTCCAACATGCATCCGCCATATTGAATATCTAAAAACTTTCTTCTTCTTTTAATTATATCTTACAAAGAAGTTATTAAGATCAATGTCTCAGAAACGAGTTTTTAATTCCCTTATGTAATCGTCCTTATGTCCATCACTGGACACGTGGTTACCTAATTTGGCGGCAAAGTTCGTGACACTAAAACTAGGACATATAAAATATAATCTCTAGGGATTGTCTTATTTCGCAAGTAATACTGTTAAGATTTGGGCTATTTGAATTGTGAAATTCATAGTGATTAATTAAAATTAAATTCAAAATTAAATTAACAAAATAAGTCTGATATGGAGTTAAAATTTTTAAATATCAGTATCTTTTGGCAAACAAGAGTAATCAGGAGTCTGCGTTGAGGGTAGTTCATTGATAAATACAGCGACCAAACACGAGCACATCGAATATGATTCAGTGCTATTTTTTCGTAAGAAAAGTTTCCTTATAGTTTCAATACTGATCTAATGAAAGAACTCCCCTCTAACAGAAGGAAATTGGGGAAAAGAAAGAAAACATTTCGCGGTGATCCAAAAATAGATGGACCACACACCGTCTTGATTGAATTTCAGTCTTTCTGGGTCACAAACCAAGATGGCGGCGAGAGGCGCCAATGGAGTGTTCCAGTTTGCGCTTACGGTAATTTAGTGAATTTACATTATTTATAGTCTTAAGCAATGTTATTAAAGAGGAATAAACATACCTTCTACCCATAGCTTTTGCACATCAGTTTCTATCCGTACAGATTTTAAGCCAACACAACACAATGAGAGTAAAAGTAATCCAACGAATAATACTTTTCCACAGTGTAATTGTATGAAACATCCAATACTGTATAAATATCTTTGCACATTTTTTCTAACCCATAAAGCATATTTATTCCCATCTGCCTTGCCCTGTCGAGATAAAGACATATAAAAGCAATTAGAAATAAGCAAATACACATAAAACGGCAACTGAGTAGAACACCTATATTTGAATGTAATGACCTAAATATGCATTTCTGTACAATAGTTGTATTACTTGTAAAAGCATTAATATATTCTTACAGATATTTATTTTATTTCAAATATACAAACGATTTAAAATTTGTTTCAATGGTAATTTACTTGACATTTAAGAAATTGTATAAATGGATTGCCCTCACGAGAGCCTCTTTCTATTCACCACATGTTGGTTTTCATGTATAAAGAATGTAAGGGAGGTTGAAGAAAGAAAACTCACCTTTCTCACTTGCTTGTATGCAACTTTGGCATTAACCCAGCTAGGTCTGGTTATGTATTCCAAGTCCAGATATTTGTTGGACCTCTTCTTTCTCTCTGAGGCCATTGTAAGACCCTAAGAGAGAAGAAGGGAATGAATGAGTTAACTTAATCCTCAATCACATTTAAGTAAGTCCCAGAAAGTTTATCTTAAACTTCATCTTATGTTTTAGTCTTTGAATGACACATGGCCAGCCACATAATTAATGTTAAAGAGTTACATGTTAAATTGTACACTTTTTCCATACTACCAACTTCATTTACACAGGTATTTTCATACTGAGAGGAAAATGTTACAATTCTGAACTGTTCACATAGAAAACATCCATACATTTGTATTGTTGCCCCGCCTAGGAAAGGTAACTGACACCGGTGTAAGCGGTATAGAAGGCCGCTGATTGGTTATGTGTGGTGGTGGGCTGCTCCTCACGTCCGAGTTCGACATACCGTTGCTTAGCAACGCTCCCCGTGGAAGTAGACCACCCAAACAGCCCCGAACCTCCACGATGAGATATAAACAAGGTTTAGCTGTGTACTGAACGTTTTTAATTGCTTCGTTTAAGAGAGTGTGTCATGGGCAAACGATTTCATGGTTGTTGTAGCTTTTGGTTAGGCATTTTCAACTTTGCAAATGTTGTATTTAAAGGTACAATCGATTAACGAATGTAAAGCATTACAAATGCAGTAGAAGTTTTCTTTAAAAAAATAACTTAATATATCTTTCAAATAAAAATAATTTTTAGTCGATGTTTATTAGACAATGGTTTGAAGTATTATCATTGTAAATGCCTGTTTAGAATCGTTTTATCCTTTTCAGCTTTGATTAATAGGTTGATTGTGGCAGCACCAAGAGATCAACTGTTCTGCATCGTGGGACGCCATAGAGTGTTAGATTCTTGTCAATTAATGTCATAAATCAATCGCAGAAAGCTTCTGGTTAACGCGGGTGTATTCGAAGCACACGCGTTTTCCTTAAACATCTTTCTTCCTCATATTCTATCAAACCTTTACATTTTTTTTTGCAGAGATGTAATCAGGTTTGCCGATTGTTGTTCGGCAAGACTTCATCGCCGAGCATTATTTATGGTCCGTTAGGAAACACATAGCGCTACACAGAAGTAGAATGAAAGCAATAAACCGGGTGGGCTTTGGAAGAGAATCAACTATGTCAAAGACCATAACTTCTGAAAGGTATTTAGATCGTAAAAAAACTCCTTTCTTCCGAACGGAATGTTTACAGAACGGCCAAAGGATTGGGAAGAATTCATATACACATAGTTCCGACTTTTTTCTGTATTCAGTTATATTTATTATTGATTTACTTTTTGCTTAAAAGTAGTTTAGAATGTTGAGTGTTTTTTGGTTTTTTTTTGAATGGCAAGACTCACTTGCGTCTTTTTCAACATTGATTAAGTGTATATAAAGCTTCAACGCAATATGATGAATATCTGAACATATGCAATGACGAAACACGTAAGGAAAATGAAAAGCAACATTTACCAAGGACGCAAGTTAACTAAAACGAAATAATCAAAAGACAAAATACTAATTCAGTATAAATAGCAAAAGGTGCTATTGTTATGAGTAAGGAGTGCAGCACACAATTACAAAGAGGCAGAGAAAAATAAAATAGAGAACAAAGATCCTAAAGCCATCAGAAGAATAATATCTTTTCCGATAAAATCTGTGGGTTAGTTTTATTCAAGGACGTATAGCTAGCCAGCAGAAGGATCTCTGGTTACTTCTTTGTAACTGACGTAAAACAAACATGTGAGGCCGATGATTACTTCTTTTTAACTGACGTAAAACAACCCTGTGAAGCCGATAGTTACTTCTTTGTGACTGACGTAAAATAATCCCTTGAAGCCGACGGTTACTTCTTTGTGACTGACGTAAAACAATCATGTAAAGCCGATGGTTACTTTTTTTGTGACTGACGTTAGACAATCATGTAAAGCCGATGGTAACTTCTTTGTGACAGACGTAAAATAATCCCTTGAAGCCGACGGTTACTTCTTTGTGACTGACGTAAAACAATCACGTAAAGCCGACGGTTACTTCTTTGTGACTAACATAAAACAATCATGTAAAGCCGATGGTAACTGCTTTGTGACTGACGTTAAATAACCATGTGAAGCCTATGATTTCTTCTTTGTAACTGACTTTAAACAAACACGTTAAGCCGATGGCTGCTGAATAGTAAGTGACGCAGAACAATTACTTTTTTGTAATGACATGAAGCAAATTTGTGAAATCAATAGAAGTTGCTTTTCATTGACGAAGAGCAAATCCATAGTTTCTGGTTTTTAATTGCTGTTTATCAAATCCTTCATCCTCTGATATATAACAAATCCATCTTTGGAACAAACAAATGCTCTGTAGCTATACTGACACAAATTTGCAAAATCTATAAACGAAAAACTAGTCTTTAATATGTGTTGGTATTATTTTGTAGCAGACTTAAAGAAATTGATAAAAGACATCATGAAAGGAAATAAGTAACATCTATGAGCACTGCTATATAACGTAGGAAATAATCATTTATGGTACCAATACTTCAACATTGAATGAATATACTTTTCTTAACATTTCATCCATTGAAAACAGAAAATAAGTATGACAGTCCAAACTGGGAAAAAAAGTTGGATATGTTTTTAAAATACTCTTGTATTAGCAGCCGGAACGTCTTATGAGATAGATATAAATAAAACAATTTAAAAATCCCTTTGCTGTAGACAGTTGGAAGTTTATGCTCTGTGTAAAGAAATCACAGATGATAAGAGGATATACTAGAATGATATAAAATAGAAAAATTTTGAAGACTCTGTAGCATAAAAACAAAACAAAAAACAAAACAAAAAACAACAACAAAATGTCTCAAGGTGATTCAGTGGTGAAACAACGTCAAAGACATTTTCACGATTCCATGGCTAAAAAGATTCTATGGCAAAAATGGCAAAATAAATTAGAGATTTAATGACAGGAAAAATTTTTGTGATTCGATGAAATAAAGATATTTTAGTGATCAAATGGCAAAAGAAAAGAAACTACTGATTCTTTGAGGAAAACAATAGTGATGCCACGACAATAAAGAAGTGATTCAGTGGCACATATATGTTAATGATCGAGTAGGTAGAGTGATTTTAAAGATGTTGTGGCAAAAAGAAATTTTAGTGATACTATTACAAAAACAGCAACAAAATTATTTTAGTGATCCAAAGGCTAGAGATATTTAAGTGATGTCATGGCAAAAAAGAAGTGTTAGTGATTGTGTAGCAATAAGGCATTTTAGCCTTTCCCTTAATCAGTGGTTTATGGAAAAATGAAAATCAATTTGCATAAAGACATTTTAGCGATTCCATGGCAAAACTTTATTATATGATTCCATGACAAGAAGTAATTTAAATTTTACACAGTCGAAAACGTACAGTCTATGATGCAATAGAGAATTTAAAAAGGTTTTACAAAATATATTTCGAACTTTTAACATTACCTTTTATGCATCTTTTCTATGATAATGTTATTGGTGTGTAGTGCATGAATTGCTTTTATACGTAAGTAGACTTTTATGGGACATATTGCTGTATCACAGGAAAAAATTCACATAGGCTTTGACAGTGATTAGTTGTTTATTATAACTGTAAAGTTGTACAGTCATTTACACTGAAGAGATTGAATGCATGAAAAGGAAACAGTGCCTGATCTGCTACTGACGTCTTGTACGCACTGGGTTATTAAAGCAGTATTGAAATTTGAAAATTTAACGGGAATAATTAATTCACCGTGAATATTAAAACGTTTCATGGAAATGACGCACGGAGGTATCAAAATTATAATGTAGATTTGTTTTTATTAGTACGAATTCCCGAAAGGCTTGCAGAATCATATCGGTTATTCTTGAGAAAGTGCAACAAAGATGTAAAATCTAAATAGAAAGTAAATGTGTGCGTGTGTGTTTTTCTAGATGAAAAGAACTTGTTAAAAAGACACACAAGAAAAGTTGAAGAGCAGTTATAGCGGCTATCGGATAAATCATTTTTTTAGAAACGATCTATTTCTTTTTAATAAAATAGTTTAGCTTGCAGAAAATGGACCTGTGTTACAGGCACGAGAATGAGATTTAACCTTTTCACAGACACGTGAACCAGATTTAATCTTTTCAAGACACGTGAACGAGATTTAACCTTTACACAGACACGCGGACGAGATTTAAACTTTGCACAAACAGATAAACGAAATTTAACCTTAACGCAAACACATGAACGAGATTTAACCTTTACACAGACACATGAACGACATCCAACCTTTACATAGGCACGTGAACGGGATTTCATCTTTACGCGGACACATGAACAAGATTTAAAATATCGTTGTGAAGGCAACCTGTTGTAGTTTAGGCAGCAGGAAGTCTGAAACATGCTAGTCTAGGTATTTTCGAATAGAATGTCCAGAGATCTATCCTCCATGGACGTAACATAAATCAGTAATATATCACAAAAGATACCACTATCTCTGATTTTATTTTTGTTCAGACTCTGAAGTATTTCGACAGCTTTAAACACGTCTGTTATAAAAACAATGCATACCGAGGGTTAGTCTCACTGTTACGCCTCCGAGGTACTGGCTGCTATTCTGTGCTTGTTGAACAACTAAAACAATATCAGATTTATAAAAGCGCTTCAACTCTTTAAGAACAATAAATTAGGCTAAGCAAAGGTAGTAATTACACCGTTGCGAAAGCTAAAGGTGGTCCTTTTGATTGAATGCTAGGCTTATCATAATCTTGGAAACATATATTCTCGGTTAAGTCAATAAATTGAGTCACGTCCAGGGCATCTTTAGAAAACATAATTGATTTAAGTGTTAAAATCTCTTGAAAAAAAAAGTTTAAATATATACAGATCGCAGCAACATTTTGTCAGCTGAACATTCGACACTACAATAGCCCCCTTTTCCCTGTTCTGTAATATTGGACCGAAGTTTTGTTATATAATTTTGATTTTCCAGTTCAAAGAAAGCCAACAATTATTGAAAACTGGCAAACTGAAACATTACCCCTGCTGCAGGATTGTTTTTGAGGATTTATTTTCTGCATTTGAAATTTGACCATAGTAACGTCAATGCTAAGATGTTAAAAGAACTTGACAAAGGGAAATAATGCATGTTAACTTTTATGAACAAGCAGGATGTATTTCAGCCTCTTTCGAACATTTTGATCAGTGTAGTGGTATAGACTTACAAGTATTCAGTTTCTATGAAGGAGTGTCCAATATTACATATCAATCATCTTTGGAGGTGTTTGCTTTTGGCATTTATTGCTGGACCAACGACAAGAACCCATATCTGTGAACAACACGTATCTGGTGACTGATAAAGAGATGTTGAACGACAACAGTAATACAGCGGTAACACTGTCAACGGTAAATAGAAAAAAATCTTTGAGTCGTAAAAAGTTCGCATTAGCACATGTACATTTATTCAGTGATAAGTAATTTTCACAAGTTCATGAGAACATTTTTCAAGTATACCAAAATGGTGGTACGCGTTTTCAATTAACCGACGTGAATTAATTAGACCCGGGTAAACTTCAGGTCAATCTGGTACTGAGAGATGCTTGAATCTGTAACCTTTACTGGTAGATTATTTAATTAGTTCTGCATGGCTGAGTGGAATTTGGCATACAGTAGGGACGTTTCAGGATGGAGAAAGCATTATGGCATTTGAATATTTATTAGTGCTATAGCAAATGCTGCGTGGAGGTCTTATTGCCAGGTGAATAGTTTGTTTCTGAAGAACAAATTTGCTGATTGGATATTACAATATAATCTAAACCAATTAGACTTTAATTGCAACCTGCCAATGACATTGTAGTGACAAAGCATATACTTAAAGATAGTCCTCGATAGTCCAGCGCTGACAGACCCCGTTTGATCATATTAAAATCAATATATACACATATGATTCTTTGAGAGTCAATTAAGCTTTTAAAATAACTAAAACACATTTTCTTCTTAATTGTTTTGTTCAATTACGCAGTAAAACTGTTAAAAAAACATCAGAAGTTATGACAGTGAGAGGAAACGATTGGTAACGGTTTGAATCTTGAACATCAAATACTTCTGCTCAAAGTTTCTTATGATAATCTAAATAGAAAACTACTTAGTATAATAATGTGGATAGCAAGTTACCTGACAATCGCTAAAACCAAAGTGGAATTAGGCCCTGAACTTATATTTCAAATAGCAATGATAAAGTCACCTGTAAAATTGTCCAGTGTTTAGAAACTTACCATTTACTATCTGTTTGATATATATATATTCATTTAACTAAATAATGAATTGATAAAATGTATAAAATTAAAAACGATTATAAATCACCACAGTTTCAGGCGAATTCATAAAGTTTGAAGTTTCGATTTTTTTTTCCTGAAAGATATCAGTAGGGTGTTGGAGGTTTAGTTAAGTTTTTAATTGACTATACTGAACAAAAGTCTGAAGCTTTATAAATCTTGATCAAGATATTTTTCTCAGATTTCTATACACATGTTGTTTTTCTGTGTATTTCGGATTTTACTTATTGTGTTATCACTAAAATTATTCAATTTACGACAATTAATTTATACATTATTATGTAATTTATTTATTATTTATTAATTATAAAATGGCACTTTTAAGATTTTCAAATGGACCAATTAAACGATTTACGGAATTTTCTTTGATAATAAATATTTATGTTAATAAAATGAAATATAAATGCTAATAAGATACTAACCTGGTCGTATGGTGGCGGCGGGTCCAGATATGAAAGCCACATATTCAGAGCTGTTAGTTATATGTTATGCTTCTTTTCCAAAGACATTTACAGCATACAAGTCATCATTCCGCATAGACCAACAGATCTTCTATCACTATTATCTGTGGTTGTTGAATAATAGAAAAATCAGCTAGGTGGTATCTAAATATTTTATTAAACTGCTTCTCATGTCAACTGTTCTTCTGTGTTCTATGACTGTCTGTTACAATTTCTGACAAAAGTGTTCGTCAAAATAATCCCAGATAACAATACATTATCTGCATTGCAGTTTTAATAAAAATTCAGTTCCATGTATGGAAAGAAATCAAATTGACTTAAGATATGCTAAGAAATTGATAAAATGAGAAACGTAATATAAAGGGCTTACAGCATATTCTGGGGAAATGAATTGACAATTTAATGATATATAAATGTATAGTTAGAAATTAAATGTACAAGTGGTAAAAATAAATGAAAGTAATTTATTTTTTCAGAAATTTTAGAAACTTTTACCTCTTATGATTTCATAATTCCATAAATGTCAGTAAATATAAAATCTCTTGGTGAACATGAATACGTAGGTAATATATAAACAAACAGGAAGGCGCAGAACAGTATGTGAACAAAAAATATTTTCCTCATAAAATTGCCTGCAAAATTTTCATTACTTTAAAGCAATAAAAAATTAATAAATGAAAATTAACAAATACCTGAGTTAAAAAAATACAGCTAAATCCAAAATATCTATCTTGTAGAAAGCAGCCAAACCTTCGTTCGAATGCACGTGGTAGATTTTTTTTTACAAATTTTAGGATGTAATGTTTATTTGCGTGGAGAAATCATTAAGATGTAAATAACCAATAAGTGGTAAAAACATTGTAAATCTAATCAAAGTTTCTACAAACATCTTGATAATCACTACACATCTATAAACATTTCAGTACAGTGCGAATTTCCTCGCAATAGTAAAACATGGGTGGCCGTACTGTAACATTGCAATGATAATTTGTCAAAACAGTCTTAAATGTTCATCTTTTGATGAGTATAAAGAATAACAGGCAGGTACAATAAAGACTAGGATTTCTATTCATGTCTTAAGGGTTTGATATTCTTATTAAATTTAATCATGTTCTATAGCGGTATATAGATGACACAGTGCAATAACCAGTATTAAATGTCAATATTAAAAGGTTTGATGGACTCGGACTAATTGGATAAAAAAATCAGACATTACACGTATAAGATAACAGTATTGAAGACACCATAAAGAGATAAAGCCGATAGCAAAATATGTATAAAACAAAAGCAAATATTGAGGATTGGGGACCACCCACAGATGAAGACGTGTAAAACTGAATGCCACCCTCGTTGAAAGCGCTTTGGGATTATAAAGATTACCGACCTACAGGAGAGAAGTGTGGACAGTAAACGGACCAAGTTCAAACGAAATGTGTGGCCACGTCTCACACGATGTTATGTCGGGAATATAACTGCCGTAATTTTTTTTGTCTGGAGGCCTATTGAACGGTTTGGGAAGGTAACATTTAACGAACTTGTGAAGTCTTAAAGCAGGATGTGGCAAATAAGGTTTTTGATGTTTATAGGATATAAAACTGTTTCCTTGTGATATTTTTACTTAAAAAGATCGCTGCTTAATTTATATCCCGTAAAATGTCTACAATGAATGTACATGTATTTTTCTTTCAGTTGGGACGATACCATTTCTAGTTCAAAGGGGTTTTCTTTAAACAATGTTGATCGTGGCTATATCGCGTAATTTTAAGGTCGTCAAGGCTGATTATGGTTTTTATGGTCGCAAATAAATTGATAAATAACTTAAGTAGCTACCAGCGTGATTAAATGATCAGAATAAAAAATTGAAAATAAAATTTACATAAAACTATCAGCTAAACAAAAGCCACCAGAACAAGATTTAAACAGTTTATAGATCCTGTTTTGTAACAAGTTTGGCATTGCTGACGGCCATATGATGGAAGAGACGTTTCTTACTTTCTGGCTGAAATTGAAAGCAAATAATGGCCACAAAGATATGCTTGCTAAGTTTTCAGGAATCATTAAACATACAGTCTTAAAACGCAGTCTGTTTTAGATTTTATTCAATAAAATAACAAAAAATTACAACAACAAAAAAAACAACCAAAACGAAAAACAAAAAATTAATAAGAGAGAAAAATGTTTCCTTTCTCGAACAATCTTTATTAGCAACACTTGGAATCGCCTTCTTGAATCAGACGTAATTTGCGGACCACCGGCATAGACTGAATTGAATTAAATTTGCTCATGCGACTTTTATCGTTTTTGCAAGATGGATTGCATCGTTAGGTAATGAATGTCTAAATGTGTGATTTTACATGGTGGATGAATATTCAGAAGTCATATTAAATGTTTTAAGTGCGATTAGTTTACTATGTGCTTTAATATACAAAATATTTATGCAGCAAAATATTGTCTAAAAAAAACGTATTCTCGCTCAGCTAATATTGACATAAGAAGGAGTACGTTGATTTATTTCCCCTGTGATGGAAAATTTCCTTTTTTTGTCACTTTCAGTCAATATGAAAGAAATCAAGACCTCAACAGTTGACGATCCTAACACGCTCCCTTTGCAAGCAGTGCTTTACTGAATAAAGTTACAATGAAAAGCGTACATGTTTACAATTATATTAAATCTTTCCGCTAGTCGATGCTCTGAAAAAGAAATTTTTATTTTGCGTTTAATATAATCTTTTACTGAAGATATACTTGTCCATAATCCTGTTACATTCAGCCATATCTTCTTCTGCAGATTTCCTCCAAGTTTGGTAGAGGTCAGACATTCGATCTGACAAGATCTTAAAATCTGTCAGACAGAAAGAAAACCTGTCAGGACGAAACTCGGGTTCAAAGGAGGTAAACAGTAATCAGGAATGCTTAACACCCTTCATCTTACAACGTATTCACTGGAACAAGCAAGAAATATTTTCCATACACATCGCTAACACGTTGCATGCTCTGAACTTTTTGTACGTTAATATAATTAATTAGTGATCTGAAACCAAAATGCAACCAATTAATGCTCATTTATTCTGCAAAAGTTAAGTCTGCATCTTACATTATACGGCTCTATCAAATTAATAACAATTCAATTACAATGCCAAAAACGAAAATGCAATGTATACACGTAGTTATATACACGATCTTACTTCAGTTTGTCAAGGTCCGAAATTAAACTTCCCTTCAACGGAATCCTATTTTTTTAATTTTACGTTTATTCATTTTGAAAAATGAAGAAAAAGAATGAATGAATGAAGGATGTATTTAGCCGTTTAACAGTTCTGATAGGCCTATAGATGCGTCCAACTAATTTTTGTAAGCACGTTGCTGAACATGGGACAAAGTTGGTTAAGAAAATAGCGGTTTTCAGAGGATGATTTTAATCAGATTGTAGAATGGATAATCATACCTTTTTATTTTATTTTAACTATGTTCAAAAGGACTTGTCAACAGATGATGACCCAGACAAGACACATCAACTTGTTGAATTGGTCGTAATCAACGCGCTATAGCCGAGATCTGGGAAAGGAGGGCGGTGTGAAAACACAGTTGTTTACTTTGTCTTAAGATATGACAATCTGTTAAAAGTGAGATTTTACATACACAGGCATGTTCAGGGTCCCAGTTATGTACTGTGGCCAGTCTAAGATCTACAGTTAACGGAGGAAGCATCGTGTAATCATAAAAAAGTCAGCTTGTTTGTATGTTTAGGATTTAGACAACATATAAGTACAGTAAACGAGACAGGAAATACCACATCAGCGTAAGCCAATCGCTTTTCTTCCAAATTTATTTAATAGTTATATTAAGTGATGCATTCCGCGCAATGACATTTCTCTGTCGAGTTTCATCATGCAAAACTAACATTTATATAAATATATAAATATATATCTATATATATATAATATAGACAGACAGACAGTCAGTTTATTCTCCAAAAGGCTTAACAACCCATGAGGACAATTTTCAAAGAATCAAGATAGCGAACAGTAATTTTATACATAGTAAATAACAATTGTTACAACATATTTCATTATTATTTGTTACCATATATTCCAGCATAGTAACAAACCACTTAATGTTTGCCCTGACTAGACAAAACTTGGAGCGTTGAAAAGAACGCCCTGAAAAAACCAAACATCAGCAAACATCAGCAAACCAAGCGTTTCTAAAAGATTTTTCAATAAAGAACACCAACTAACTATATGAGGTCAATGTTCTATGTCCGTTTTCAACATGTTGTATATCTTCATGACGTTTTATTTTCACCAAACTGTAAGATACGAAGCCAGTACTTGATAATACTATACATTTGAAATACTTTAAATGATGTACGTCCTCACTCACCATATACAAATTCATTTTGATTGTTTTCTTAACACCTAATACTTTTTTACAGAACAATATATGCACTCTCTCAATAGACATATTTCACTTATCAAGGCGCTAGTTTTCGCATCATGGAATACTGGACATTATTCTAAAAGATTTGTTTTGGCTAATGAACATACAGTAAAATTCTTCTTCGTGTAGACACTTTCTGTTTTCATGCAAATGCTTTAAATATCAATGGTTTGATACATCATTCAGGAGCATAGCTTATTTGTTTGTTTGTGGTTTAGATGGTAAAATGAATTTCCGGTATGTTCTGGTGGTTATTTTCTTTGCGTTAAACCTGTAAAGCCGTTCGGTTGATGCAACTTCTTTACTTTAAAACAAGACAGACCACCTGTTAGACAGGGAGCAGCAACACTATCATAATTAATTCTTTTTAGAGCTCTATTTCAGTAAATTCAGTATACTTTTATGAAAGCATGTACAGAATATTGTGATTTTAGTAGATGCACACCTGCACATCTAGCTGATAGAACCTCCTCATAAAATGCACCTCAAAGCTATTTCTCCTAACTGTTGCAATACAGGTGCTAGAGAATACCCTAGGTCAATTTTCCTAATTTTCCTTTACCTTCGAAACGTTGTATTTTGAAACTCCAACATAATAATAATAATAATAATAAAGTCAGGTCTTTGGTTTCAATGGCACACATATTCAAAGAAGTCAGATTTTATTTTTAAGGACTATAACAGCACATAAGAGAGTTGCATTAATGTCACGAGTTTTCATCCGTCTCTTATTTGTAAACCAAAACATTATTCTCTTTACTCTCAAAACGAATCTCAAATAATCTGAAAACAATAAAGATGACGTGTTTTCCACGAAGAGTGTTATGGCAACTGGTTTAAATACGAATAGTTATTACCATGGACATACCGTTGTAACAAAATCGAATTATTTAGTCAAAAGAATTTTAATAGCAATTACTTATGTTTTATGAACTAGTACTAAGCTGTCTTACGATACAGTTTGTAGATAGGAAAAGAAATCTATTGAAAAAAAGCAGCAAAAATTAAAAATGAACACTGCACGCCGTACACAAGGATATCACAAAAGCTTACCATGAGCATATGCTCAGATGAGCTAAAAGGGAGGAAACTAGAAACAAGGGGAACATGATGGCCCTATACCGCTCATCTGACTACCACGAAAACAGCAATGCGAATGAAGAAATCAAGGTAGGTTCACTAAATGTTGAAGTTGAAATCTAAAGTGAAATTTGTACATCTGGTCCCAATTTCACAGACACAGCTTCAAAAGCAGTAAGTTAAAATTGCCATTATTGCTCAAAAAACCCTAGTGCAGCGCCAATTTTGTCCAAGGGGCAATTTGAACAATTTTTGTAAAGATCTATTAGATGATGACATACAAAATACCTAAGCTCAATGACTTGTGGTTCTTTTCAAAGTTTTTGATGTATAAGATTGTGTATACAAGAGTGCCCCGATGGCTCCATATCTCTCACCTAATTACTCTTCCACCTGATGACCAACTTTATAAAAAAGAAAACCAGGTAAATCTATGTTTCGAACTCGTGACCTAGGTATTGACCTGAGATGACCTATATTCAAACTTGACCTAGATATTATGAAGACAAACATTCTGACAAGTTTTCATAACATTTGGACATAAAATGTGGCCACTAAAGTGTTTACAGTTTTATTCCATGTTTTGACATTGTGACCTAGTTTTTATCCGAGATAAACTATTTTCAAACTTGACCCAAAAATCATTAAGACAAACATTCTGACAAATTTCATGATATTTGGACTGAAAATGTCTCTTAGAGTGTTAACAAAGTTTTTCTATGTTTTGATCTACTGACATAGTTTTTGATTCGAGATGATCCATATTCTACAATGACTCAGATATTATCAAGACAAACATTTTAACAAATTTTTTCGACATTGTGACCTAGATTTCCCCGAGAAAACCTGTTTTCAAACTTGACCCAGAAATCATTAAGATAAACATTCTGACAAATTTCGTGATGTTTTGACTGAAACTGTGGTCTCTTAGAGTGTTTACAAAGTTTTCTGTTTTGATCTACAGACCTAGTTTTTATTTAAAGATATTTTCCATATTCCAACCTGACCTAGATATTAAAAAGACTACATTATGACAAATTTTAACGACATTTGTATATTATGTAACCTCTAGAATGTCAACAAGTAATGTGTATATGTTTTGACCTTGTGACCTAGTTTTTGACCCGAGATGACCCATGGTCTAACATGAGCTAGATGTCGTCAAGAGGAATCCGGGTCAAAACCGCCCATTTTACAAAAGGCCCCCAATTCAAAAAGGTCCACTTCAAAAACGACCGGAGTGAAAACGGTCCACAAACGGCCCACATATCCAGACTCCATAAAAGTTTTTAATATCAGACACCATAAAAGTTTTTAATATTTATACTTCTATAAAAGGGATATTAATCTATAATTATGTTTGAATTTTGTAATCGTGTAATCGTTTATCAGCTATCTTAACCCATTCTTCTCAAAAATATAAATAAATGGGAGTCACTATAATTTCCCTAATTATATTCATATCTCATTTGGAACAACGCATAAATGAGTGAAGTTCCGAAATTCGTACTAGGCAATCGTATAGTATATATTCAAGATAATTACAAAGTAGATAAATAAACATATACAAGAGTCAAACATGCAATCTGGGATGGTAACAATGCTCTTGTCAATAGTATTTTTAGTATTGATTAATACGTGGACCGTTTTGACTTGGGCCGATTTGACCCGAGTCGTTTGTAAACTGGGCCGATTTGACCCGTTTCCGGCTGACAAATTTTTATGCAATTTGGAAAGAAAATGTGGCCTTTATACTGATAACAAGGTTTTTTTCTATGTTTTGATCCCGTGACCTCGTATTTAAACATGACCTGACCTTTATACTGGTATCAAGGTTTTTCAATGTTTCGATTCCGTGATTTAATTTTTGATCTCGTATTTAAACATGACATGGATATTATCAAGACAAACATTCTGACAAGTTTTCATGACATATGGACAAAAAAACGACAAGGTCGAGTGTTAACAACGTCTAGTTTTCAGTCTGGCATGAGCTCTATTCGAACTTGTCTCAGAACTTAAGGAGGCAATAATTCTTATCGAGTTACATGATAATTGGGGAAAAATGTGACCTCTAGAAAATGTTAACAACTAATGTGGACGAAGGACAATGGACATTGAACGATCCTAAAAGCTCACCATGAGCGGTGCTCGGGTGAGCTAAAAATTGTTTCTCAACAACTATCAAGTGGAATTTTATTGAAAATTTCATAGGAAGTGTACAAATGTACAAGTAATATTTAACTAAGGGAGATAATTCCAAGTTACAAAGAGAGTTATTAAAATCGTTCCTGTACAGTGCAGGTAAAATGTGATGCCTGAGTTGGGACCAATTTTGAACCAGCGGCCATCATTTGAACAACTTTGGTGAAGGTCCTCTAGACTAAGCAATTTGACTGCGGTTCTGGACAAGAAGTTTTTTTTTTCTCCAGCTTTTTCACTTTAGTTGCCACAGCAACCAGAGTTCTGCATGAAATCAAATTCTTTGAACAACTTAGGAAGAACACACTTTCGGGAACATCCATATGTTTCATTAACTTCCATCCAGCGGTTAAGGAGATTTTGTTTAGGCCCTAACTGAAAAGTTGACGACGGACGAATGAACGAACTAGCTGACGACGGACAAATTCCAGTTACGCTACCTCAAAATGAACACTTCATGCTCAGGTGAGCTGGAAAGGTTAGTGTTGTAACTAAATGTTCTTCTTGCTTATGTATGTCAGACGTAACAAAACCGGGATACACAGTATTTCAAACCATCGAGAAAGCTTGAGATATCAAAACATGACAAAAGGGAAATAATGCAAAAACAGAAGTGCAACTGCACTTGCATCTGGTGATTTGTGTTCCACTGGATTCTTTGGCTTCTCTTCCAAAATTGAACCGGGTGTCGTGTTGAGCACACTAATATCGGAAATATTAAGGTTATTTCCCTTTAATTGTATATGTCTGCCAGAAGATATTGAAATAAATTGTTTCAAATTCACTGAAACTATCGCATGTAATGACTGTATAACTATACCATTAAGACGCATAGTATTTTTATGTCCCAACGGGGATGCATATAGTCTCCGCTTCCTCCGTTCGTCCCAAAATTTTGTCCGGACTATTTCTCAACAACCACTGGCTGGAATTTATGAAAACTTCATACTAAGCTTTACAACCAAGAGGAGCTGTGCATATTAGCAGCATGTTTCCGTTCAATGATTTTTCACAAAGTTATGTCCCTTACAAGCCTTTTCAGCTATCAAGTTTGTCCGAATATTTCTCAGCAACCACTGCCACTTTATGGGAAGCTTTACTACCAAGAGGAGCTGGTTCGCTGATTTTTCACAAAGATAAGCATGTTTCGTGCATTTTTAATTGTATTTTTTATGCTCCCCGAAGGGAGAGCATATAGTCGCAGCTTTGTCCGTTCGTATGTCCGTCCGTCCGCATTTTCTTGTCCGGGACATAACTCTGAAACTACAAGAAGTATCAACAAGAATCTTTGTAGGTAGATAGATCTTATTGAGTAGAAGTGCAGTGCATAAGAACCATAACTCTGCATTGCCTAATTCTGAGTTATTGCCCTTTGTTCATTTTTACACTTTGAACTTTGTCCGGGACATAACTGTGAAACTACAAGAGGTATCAAAAACCTCTGGTTTACCTGTCACCAGCCTACTTCAGTGACCATGACACTGTCTGGATAGGACTGCCACTGTCTGAGTTGATAGAAAATAAAGAATAAAATGGTAACTGTCTTACATTCTTCATTGCATATTTAAACAGTTTTAACCTTTTACAGCAACTACCCATAACATTACATCTTTATGCTGAATTTGGCAAAGACAATATGGACACACTATTCTGTGTACAAAACCTATTCGGGGAGCACTCTGTTAGACCGGCTCTTGTTGTTTTGTTTCTCAACAACCATCAAGTGGAATTTTATTGAAAATTTCATAGGAAGTGTACAAATGTACAAGTAATATTTAACTAAGGGAGATAATTCCAAGTTACAAAGAGAGTTTTTAAAATCGTTCCTGTACAGTGCATTTCTCTTATTGAATTGTATCATTTTGTAAAATTTCAACAAATTAGCACAATAGGTTTAGAGTTATATAGTCTTGTTTGGTAGAGAGCATATAATTGTGCATACTACATCTCCCCTTCCATCCGTCTGTCCATCCCGAAATTTCGTCCGAACATTCTCAGCAACCACTGGTGGAATTTATGGAAACTTCTTAGTAAGTTTTACTACCAAGAGGAGCTATACATATTAGCAGCATGTTTCGGTTCAATGATTTTTCACAGTTATGCCCCTTCCAGGCCTTTTCAGCCATGAAGTTTGTCCAGACTATTTCTCAGCAACCACTGATTGGAATTCCTTGAAACTTTAAATAGAAGCTTTACTACCAAGAGGAGCTGTACATATTAGCAACATGTTTCGGTTCAATGACTTTTCACAAAGTTATGCCTGTTTCATACATTTTTAATTATAATCTTTGTCCAGACTATTTCTCAACAATCACCGAGTGGAATTATAGGAAGTGTACTTTGTAAGTAATATTTAATGAAGGGAGATAATCCCAAAAGTTACAAAGAAAGAGTTATTGTTCCTGTACAGTTTTGTAAACTTTAAACAAATTAATGCAATAGGTTTAGAGTTATAGTCTAGTTTTGGTGGAAATTTCTTTATGGATATATTTTGACATTTTAGTGGAAAAGATAAGAGCAGAAACTGTGTTTGGTGAAATGCAACTTACTGTCAAAATGAGTAGTATTATAGAGCAGTTCTATTTGAGTCTACAACTTCATTATAACCCAAACATTCAACAAATTCTGTTTCAACATTTACCTTATTACCTTATTCGTCATCACACCCCTATTATATGAGCCCACAGAATTATGTTTTAAATGAAACTCTAAGAAAAACCCTATGCAGTTCATTGATACAGTGTCATTTTGACTATGCCAGTTCATCTTGGTACTGCAGGCTCACCATTTAAAATGCAAGTTGCAAATTACACAAAATAAGATTGCAAGATTTAAATTAGTTTACAAATGTAGACAGTCCCTCACTGTGTCTGACTTCAGTTATCTTGGATTTTTAAACAGGGAAAAAAGGTTTAAGCAACTTAGACTTACAATGATGTTCTCAAGATTTTTTATGATAAATGTCCAGCATATCTTAAAGAAAATTTTAAAAGGAGTAGACCGTAGTATCAGTATAATATACTGTTCGCAAAAAGTAGTGGATATTGTAAGTTATATTGTTATTATGAGTAATTAAGAAAACCCTTACCTTTTGATGTTTATTTAATCAACTAAACAAATTCATTCACACATTTCAATCGAAAATTTAACTTCTTCTTGACATCTTTAGGTACTTTAAACAGCGTCCAATGTCATTATGTTAACGTCATCATTTTCACACGCCCTCACTAATGTGTTGAACCACCTCTGTTATTGCAATAAGCTATGGAACAACATCTCATACTCCCAATAAGACAACTGATGGTGTGCGGGGTTCTGTCCTACTCTTCCTGCAGAGCCGCACTAAGCTCAAGTAATGTTCTGGCTGGAGGTTACCTCTTCGGACACATTTTCAAAGAGTGTCCCAACATATTCAACAGGTGACAAGTCCGGGCTCATCGCTGGCCATGGTAATGTATCGATATGTTGCTCTTCCAGGAACTCAGTGACAAGTCTTGGGCCCTAGCATTATTATCCTGGAAGATGAATTCCTGGCCATGACGTTGAGCAAAGGGGACAATATGTGGAACCAACATGTTGTCACGGTAGTACTGGCCAGTCACACTGCAATGGCACACATGCAGGTGTGTTCTGGCAATCATAGTGATGCCACCCCATACCATAACAGACCCACCCCCATATCAGTCGTGGACTCAATGCAAGCAGGCTCGACAAAAATTATCTTTATAATTTTATATGAACCTTCAAATATTTAACTTTGTCCATGACCTTGTTCTATGTTTTTGCAGCTTTAGCATTGAAATCTGAATTATACCTATAATTTTGCACATGATTTCAACTCTGACATTGGCCGACCTTGGCTAACTTTCTGTTTATGAAACTGTGTCTTTTAGCTGCGTCATTTAGATTTCAGCCTTAGATGAACTTTACTGATATTCCTTCTTGTTTAGCTACACTGAATTTTGAACTACATGACGTACATGTATTATTTTGCTTGCACATTTAAACTTTCTCTTTGTGTTACAATAACCATGATGTATTTTCTATTTTTATGTACTACACCCATGACATGTTGACAGAGGTCAGGTAGGGAACTCGACATTAAGTGGACACAACTTTGTATGTCTACTCTATATTAAAGTTGAATGCCTTTCACTGGCCTTGCTGTTAAAGGGAAACGGTACTTAGATGAGCAATATATAGGACCTTCATGTAATTGGAGTGTTTATCATTTATTAAATTATGTTGTCTGCTGATTTATACGTTTCATACTAGACCTTTTTCTTTGTAGAATTCAAGTAAAGGGATCACTAATTGGAATGTGAGAGTATGTACTATGTTTGTTTCCAGTTTAGTTAATACGAGAAAGGCAGGTCTTCAACCACTAAATTACTAAAATAAAAGGTGTTCCCCTTTGGACAAAAAAAAAAAAATCAGTGGAACTCGAACATCATTAGAGACAATTTAAGAAATTTGTTGTCATAGTTTAAGTTCAAAACAACAACTCCATCTTTGATTTGTCCTGATATTCTTATTGTTTTTATTTCAGGAAGGATTTATAGAAGAACTCTGACAGCTTGGAGTCATTCCATCTTTATTACTGATTACTGAATTCTGGTAGTGTATTATAAGCTTAACAAAAGTCCTTCAATTAAACTAACTACTTTTTACCCCAATATTTGTAGAAAAGAATGGAATGTTTTACAAAATGTTTTTTGATGCAAACCCGTTTTACTCTTTTTCTATTTGAAAACACACACATGTAAATTAATATACACATGATTTTAGTTTATTTAATGCCTTTCTGTAACATTGTAGAACTGACATGTACTCATAACAAACAGCAATATAGGAGAGAAATGAAAAACATGCCGAAGTTGAACACATGGATGGAACAAGGTAACTTCTAACATAAGACTCAGTTCAAACTGAGTCTGATAACTGAAAAACTGTTTGCAAAATCAATAGTGTTAAAAGATAATTAAAATATTGACTTATCATTGCAAGAAATAATTAAATTACATAGTGCTTGGACTTGTCAGCAACAAACAGACACATGCTACAATTTACATCACAAGTTACTGTCAGCTTGCAATCCCTTGCTGATCAAAAATGGTTCTTGGATAGGATCTCGACCTAAGAAGTTACGGAGCATAACATCTGCATCCTGAAATAAATAATATTTTAGAGTTATTATCTAATTTAAATCTAAAATAGTCCATTAGATGTCTTACTGAAGTTTCCACAAATGCAATCTTGAATAAGCTCTATTTTCCCCACACAATGCATGAAATTCACATCCATCTACATATCAATTTATCACATGTCTTGTGCTGATTGCTGTGACTCAATCATTGATTTAAAATTATACTTGATTTCTAAGCAAATGTCATCTGAAATCTAACAGTGATAAATCAAAGATCTGATGATTTATTACACAGATATTACAATAAAGAAATCACCGAGACCTTTAAAATACAAATGTAACCCTGAATGAAAAAGAGTCAATCTAAGACAAAGTGACTTTAACCTTTAAGCTCATTAGACCTCATCACAAATACTTAGGCAACACAATGAATCTTACGCAAAAGTGTTGCAGAGTAATTCAACCATTGTTTTTTTTTTTTTTTTGTTAGTCAAGGTCAAAACTAGCTGAACCTTTCACCTATCAATCACACAATGTATGAAATCATCCATTGTGTTAGGAATGTATATTCATACTGTTAAAAAACATAACTAGAGTTGACATGACAGACAGTTGATGAAACTTCCAGCTTGCCTCTGGCCCTCTGCTGGCCTGGCTGAAGCTAAGATGTAGTTCTTTCAGCTGGCCTATCTGAGAAAACGTTGTAGCTACTTGCTGCTTGTCTATCTGAGATTAAGTTGTAAATACTTCAAGCTGGCCCTTCCAAGGCAATGATGTACAATGTAAATACTTCCAGCTGGCCTATCTGAGACTTTGATGTAGATACTTCCAGCTGGCCTATCTAAGATTAGATGTTGATACTTCCAGCTGGCCTATCTGAGACTTAGATGTAGATACTTCCAGCTGGCCTATCTGAGACTTAGATGTTGATACTTCCAGCTGGCCTATCTGAGACTTAGATGTTGATACTTCCAGCTGGCCTATCTGAGACTTAGATGTAGATACTTCCAGCTGGCCTATCTGAGACTTAGATGTAGATACTTCCAGCTGGCCTATCTGAGACTTAGATGTAGATTCTTTCAGCTGGCCTATCTGAGATTAGATGTTGATACTTCCAGCCGGCCTATATGAGATTAAACTGCAGGTCATTCCAGCAGGCCTTTCTGAGACTGAGCTAATGGAAAGTTGAAAACAGTAGCAGGGAATGAAATAATAATTCTTATAACATTTAGCAAATGATGATACAGATACAAAATATGTAAAAATGAACAAAAAAATAAATAAACCCTACCAGTGAGCCACCAGGCTGTAAAATGCACCTTCTATAATCGGCACCCGTTTTCACATTCATCACTCCCTCTTTCTTAAACCTTGATGCAAACATATCCATACAGAACACCTCACTCCACTGAAAAACAACATGGCCATGAGGCATAAAAGTAAGTTTACAAACAAGAAGAATAAGGTGAATCAGGAACTAAGTATCAGGACTTAGATGCTGGAGCTTAGCTTAACAAGAATCTTAACATTTGAATAATCTTCACTTCCTTCTGATACTTCTTCTTAAAACAAAGAACATGTTAATTTTTCTGAACCTGAATTGCAAGGTTAACAATTCTTTTTTGGATAATGTGTTGCTTCTTTTTACTTCTGTCTCTGAAGGACATTCTGATGTATATGCACTGTTTTCCTTTGAATGCTAAACCACCAAAATGTTTGGTTTGGTTGAGCTGATTTAGTTTAATTCCCCCATTCAGAGTTGTACCATGCAAGCAGTTTACCTTAACATCATTCCTAGAACTGACAAGTTCTAAACCCCCTTTATCAGTAAGAGCACCAAATATTTTTTTTTATAGTTTTATAGTGCTATTATCAAAAGGAAATATGTTTGATTGTATGGTAAAAAAAACAATTATAAGTTCTTTTTGTTGTTACCATATATCCATAGTACTGAGCATCATATCCACCAGCTAAATGGCCAAATGAGGCTGCCATATTAGTGCCTGGTGTGGATGGAAACCCCATGAGTTCTTCAGTCAACTTTGATAGAACAGCTGCTGTATCTGCCTGTTGAAGTAAAAACAAAACTTCTCAAAATAAATTATCTGACAGTTACAGAGTTTGTAGCACACTTAATTAACACCTAATGACACTGGTCTCTAAAGGGAAGTAATAAGAAATGGGATTAAAATCAATTTGTTTTTGCTTTAACAAATCAATCTGTTTTTGCTGGTTCCAATACCCCTCCCCCCATGCTGCTTTTTCAGTAGGGTATTGATATATGGGAACATGTTACTTTATGCCCCAGACTATACTCAAGTATGAAAAATAAAAAAGGGCAATAATTTGTCTATGAAGTTTCAAGTTGATATCGTCAATAGTTTTTGAGTAATGCTCCGGACAAACAAAACTCTACAGCACCAAAATTTTGCAAAAGAGAGTTATGGTTCTTGGGAACTGAAATTTTCCTCAATGAGATCTATGTATCTATGAAGTTTCAAGTTGAAACCATCAATGCTTTTTGAGTAACGCTCCAGACGTAAATTAAATATGGAACATTTCAAAGGGCAATAATTCAAAAATTATGGTAAAAAGAGTAATGATTCGTGGGCAGTGCACTTCTCCTCAATAAGATCTATCCATCTATGAAGTTTCAAGTTGATACCTCCAATTCTTCTTGAGTTTTGCCCCAGACAAAAATCAAGTATGAAAAATTTCAAAGGGCAATAATTCCAAAATTACTAGTATGCAAAAGAGAGTTATGGTTCCTGGGCACCAATGCACTTCTCCTTAATGAGATCTATTTATCTATGAAGTTTCAAGCTCATACCTTCAATACTTTTTGAGTTCCGCCCCAGACAAAACTTCAGTTTGAAAAATTTCAAAGTGCAATAATTCCAAAATTGTGGTAAAAAGAGTTATGACTTCTGGGCAGTGCATTTCTCCTCAATGAGGTCTATCCATCTATGAAGTTTCAAGTTGATATCTCCAATAATTTTTCAGTTATGCCCCAGACAAAAATTAAGTATGAAAATTTTAAAGGGGAATACTTCCAAATTTATGCAAATTTGAGTTAAGATTTTTGGGAACTGCACTTCCCCACAATGAGAAGTATCTATCTATGAAGTTTCAAGTTGATATCTCCAATAGTTTTTGAGTTATGCTCCATGCGCAAGTACTTGAGGCACTGATCAATTCTGTAAAATTTCATTCAAATTGCATTAGTAGTATAAGAGAAGTAGTCCGGACAAACTTTAAAAATAAAAATCATAAAAGGGCCATAACTCTCACAAAAATCATTGGACTGGAAAATGCCAATGACATGCACAACTAGACTTGGTACTGATCATTCCTGTAAAGTTTGGATGAAATCGCACCAGTAGTTTCTAAGGAGTAGTCTGGACAAGTTTTGTGACGGATGGACAGACGAACGGCGGAAAGACGACGGAGAAGTGATCCCTATATGTCGCCGCTACTCCGTAGCAGGCGACACAAAAAGAACTGTCACTGTTAGATGATAATGCCCCTTAAGTGGTGCTTTGACTTTGAGCCGAGGGCCATTCATTCAGGGGTCAAGGTCAAATAAATATAGGTCAGTGGGCAGGTCTTGTTCAAAGGGGTGTTGTGTCCAAGTATGAAGTAAATCCACTTACTAATAAGGAAGTTATGGCCAATGTTAAAGTTTTCTGATGGACTGACGGACGGACAGTTCAAAAGCTATATGCCTCCTTTTGGGGGCATAATAACAACACTCTTATTGTATAAATGAGTGCTTTTTCAAATTTTCGGCTTGGTAAACAAACTGTTACATCCTTAAGCTTTATTGATATCTATATATTACTTGTTATCTGTATGATGTTCAACATATTATTCAATTTCTTTCATCTTCTGAAGGGAGATTAAGCAAATTTTGACAACAAAAACCAGTATTTAATATGTATATCTGACCAGTTAAGGACACCTTACCTTCGGCTGTGTATGTATGGTCTGATCAAATGTTCCAAGCAGTATCTGTCTTGAATTGAATACTCCAGCATTTGCCTTTCTACTCTGTAACAGCTTGTCCAGAACATCATCTGGTATAGCACTTCCATCTTTGTAATGTTCCGACATCCGGTTGAGAGGCTCACGTTCCCAACACCAGTTCTCCAACATCTGTGAGGGAGCCTCCACAAAATCTCTCTCCACGCTTGTGCCACTATAAAACAAGAAGACTCATATGAGTTGAACAGTACTCGGTATCAAAATAAATATCTTCTTATTTTGTTACACTGTACTTACTTTTCAATATTAACTTGATATCATTACCTAACCAATCATAGTTGTATTATTATCTTGCCATATAATCATTTCTTTAAATTCATTTCTGATAGTTCATAGGTTACACTCCCAAAAACTATTTCGAGAATTCTACTTTAGATGCAAGAGAATAATAACTATTATGCTTTGCAGTCCTCTTCCCTCTAATCTAGTGGCAAAAACAAATGCAGAGAAGTTATGAAAGCTCACATGTTGTGCAGACTAAGGGCCACTCCAGTAAAGCATATATCCCACCATGGCTAGAATCTTCTAAATGGACCAGTCCCCTTTAGAAGTCTATCTGACAAAGAAGACCTGCTATATTAAAAGACCTTCCCCTGGCAAAATTTGTTTTCCTGGGTGGGATATGTGTTTTGCTGGAATAGTCCTACTGATGCAACTAATCATCACAACTATGCCATTACCTAAAGAAGGCTAGGTCTGCCTGAGCGCATATCTGATGCATAACATGACCAAACTCATGGAAGTATGTCTCCACCTAGATAAAAAAAAAAACCACAACTACATTACCTCACAATACATGAAAAAGAATTCAAGATATAATAGTGTTTTTTTTTAAGCATAGGGTGTTAATGTATGTACAAAAACGCTTTTACATTCATACTTTTACAGTCTCTCTTGTTTCTTATAAGAAAGGTTTGCATGATTGTAAAACTGTATCATTTTATATGTTTTTATCTTTGTGTATCATACAAAGTGAGACGTAATAAATGTATCTATCTTATGAATGATTTTGTCATACATACTTTTTCATAATTTTATAATGAACCATAAAAAAATATACATGACATAACAGATTACACGACATTGTTTATATATAAGTGAAAACTGCATTGTTTCATTAGACTTTGAAACCAAAACTTTGGCCCCTTTGTCAATCCTTAAGGAATGCATTTGTCAGCTATTCATAGTGGATATAACAAATAGTGTACAATCCAAACTTTTGATTAATCAATGTTAACCAATTATCATAGAAGTAGCCAACCAATGAAGCCAAAGGAGTATGTATCAAAATTGCAGATATTTATGTAAATTTGCTTTCAATTAAACACGTAAGTCTGCACAGTATTCTTGTTTGTGAGACTTAAACATTACCATAAAATCTAGATACCATGGAGAGCTTGGTTCTCTGCCAAAAGAAGCCAATATTCTAAGTGTGCCTTCCAAGGAAAGTACAGTACCCATACAGGGGGCTGTAAAATGTAATCCTGTGACTTACCTCATCATGAGATAGGAGGGAAGGTTTATCTGCTGTTGGCTTCGTGAAGTTTGCAACCATTGCTGCCACAGCAACCATTCGGCTTCCATCTTCATACAGACAACCAGGCTGTAATAGAAAATTACTTTAAATTTGTGTTATGAAATACATGAAAATGATAAATACAAGTATCAAACTAAAGAAGGCTTTAAGAAAACTATAAAAACTAGAACTATCACTAAAGGTGATTAATACCCCCACATGGGTGCTTGATACTGGACCTGGAAAGCTTAGAATCAATGGCCTAAAGTGACATAAGAAACTTGGAAATATGTATATATTTCATATGTAATAATATTGTATATAGAGAAAACAATTACCGGTAGACCATTGAACTGTATATTTTCTAGTAGAACTAGCTGATCTCTTCTGGAATAAGACATCTAGAGCATTCACGAGCTTTACTTCAAACACGATCATCATCAAATTTTACAAGTGCATATTTAGGCTTGAATGCATCCTTATCCATCTGGGAATAAATCCCTGACAGTTGCTGTAACTCATGAGGTATCATCAAGAAACTGTTTTTCTATTCTTAGTTAAAGTGAACAGTGACCTTGATCCAACTGGCCCAATTTTCAATCGCAAGTGTCGTCTTTATAGAAACTATCTTTTCATTCATAATATCTCATTCGTAACTCAAGTTTTAGAGCAGAAACCTTTTTTTTTATTTTTAGTAACAGTGATCTTGACATTGACCTCGGCAGCCCCAAAGTCGAACTTGACCTGTAGTTTAAGATGTTACACCTGTGTACCAAAAATTTTTTAAATCTGTCTAGCCTTTTATGAGTTATTATCTGGAAACCAGTTTTTCTAATTTTAGTTTAAGTGAACAGTGATCTTGATCAAACTGGCAAAATTTTCAATCCCAAGCGTCGTCTTCATAGAAGCTACCTTTACAGCAAATTTCATCACAATATCTCATTCCTAACTCAAGTAACTGAGCAGAAATCATTTATTTTTTATTTTTAGTAACAGCGACCTTGACCCCACCAGCCCCAATATCAAACTTGACCTGTATCCTGTGATGTTACACCTGTGTACCGATAGTTGTTTAAATCTGTCAAGATTTCATGAGTTATCATCCGGAAACCATTTTTCAACCATTTTATTATTTTTAGTAACAGTGACCTTGACCTTGGCCCCACCAGCCCCAATCTCGACGTTGACCTGTATGTTATGATGTTACACCTGTGTACCAAAAACTGTTTAAATCTGTAAAGCCATTCATGAGTTATTGTCCAGAAACTGATTTTCTAATATTAGTCACAGTGACCTTGACCTTGGCCCCACCAGCCCCAATATCAATGTTACTCCTGTGTATCAAAAATGGTTTAAATCTGTCAAGCCATTCATGAGTTATTGTCCGGAAACAGTTTTTCTATTTTTAGTAACAGTGACCTTGACCTTGGCCACACCAGCCCCAATATCGAACTTGACCTGTATCTTGTGATGTTATTACTGTGTAACAAAAGATTTTTTTAAATCTGTCTAGCCTTTCATGAGTTATCGTCCGAAAACCGTTTTTCTATTTTAGTAACAGTGACTTTGACCTTGGCCCCACCAGCCCCAAGAAAGTTTCATCATAATATCTCATTCGTAACTCAAGTTCTTGAGCAGAAACCTTTTTTTTTTATTTTTAGTAACAGTGATCTTGACATTGACCTCAGCAGCCCCAAAGTCAACTTGACCTGTATCTTATGATGAACTTACACCTGTGTACCAAAAATTGTTTAAATCTGTCAAGCCTTTCATGTGTTAGTGTATGGAATCTATTTTTCTAATTTTAGTCACAGTGACTTTGACCTTGGCCCCACCAGCCCAAATATCAAACTTGACCTGTATTGTATGATGTTACAGCTGTGTACCAAAAATTGTTTAAATCTGTCTAGCCTTCAATGAGTTATCGTCTGAAAACCATGATGGACCGACAGACTGACAGCCAAGCTCACTCCTATATACCCCCTCAAACTTTGTTTGTGGGGGGTAAACTATCAAACTCAAGCTAATAGACCAAATTGTGTACGAAAATTTACTGCAGCTTCACTACAAAATCTGACTGTCAATCTTTTCAAAATGTTTTGTTTAAGTTTATTTATTTGGTATAAAGTAAATGTAATATTTGTAGACACAGATTTTTCAACCAGTAACTGCTCTGGGAACCTTCTCCCTGGACT
Organism: Cyclina sinensis; assembly: GCA_012932295.1. Classification (NCBI taxonomy): domain Eukaryota; kingdom Metazoa; phylum Mollusca; class Bivalvia; order Venerida; family Veneridae; genus Cyclina; species Cyclina sinensis. The sequence goes on along the minus strand of JAAONU010000012.1, from coordinate 13,060,841 downwards.
TACAAATGTATGACTGGTAGTTGTGCAGAAAGGAGGGATTAACAGGGTATTGACAAGATAAAAACCTGCAGCCATCATGTTAGTAATCTAACCATAAGGTTAATTGTTCAAATTCAAATGGATTCATTTTCCAGTTATACTAAAGAGGAACAATACCTGTAATCCAAAGCAAGCAGCATGCCCGTATTTTCCTTCTCTTGGAAACAAATCCAGGTAGAAATATCCCATTAACTGCTGGGTAGCCTTATCTGTTACACTGTACTAAAACAAAGAAAGCAGTTACTTCTTAGGATATTTTTTTGAAGTTTCATATTTTAGCTAAAGTGTCTGAATATATTAAGACTATTTCAAATATACTTTACTTAAATCTCACTATTGACAGAAATCTGAGATGCAATAATAACAGAATGAAATAAAAAACTAGTGACTGTGCTAAATATTAATTATATATGTTACCATGGTAACATCTTCATGCCACACTTCAGCTCCTTCTATCTGTGAAAACTTCAGGTTAAGTAACTCCTTAAAAAAAGTAAAACATATTACAGAAAATAACTCTTTCAGTTAACAGCTAGCGGTTATTTTCTCTTCTGTTTAAAGTTTTCTTACATCTAACATTATTCAATAATTTTCACTTTGCTTTGTGGAAAATCTGACTGTAAGGATAATCCGATATCAACAGTAGTCATCCAAACCTAAAAAAGCAATATTTTATGTCTACATGAAAATGATACTCTTGAGGAAAAAAAACAAACAAATCCTTACAAATTATACCACAAAGAAATATCTTTCATTTCTTAAATAGTGACCTTTTTTGGAAATAAATATGGCCAATAATCTTTCAGTCAACAGGCAAGATTCACTTACCTGATATATATCTAGTAGCCCTTCTGTAACAACTTTCATTGGAAAATATTCTTTGAGTTTATTCTGGTCCACAGCATACTTCCTTTCCTCAACAACAGTCATATAATACCGGTAATCCCACATGTTTATCTTGCTGTCAAACTCATACCCGTATTTATCACACTGTGGGCAGAAAATATTGTAAGTGAGGAATTAGTTTATACAGACTGATAATGAACATTGTAGTAACTAAGTCAAGCAAAAATGAAGCTGACATTTCTGTCCCTAGAATAATCCTAGTCAATCTGATTGCCAAAAAACACCAAAACATAACAAAAATATCTTAAATTGGAAAGGCAGAGCTCACAAGATACCTGGTATTTGCTTTTCTGCAAATATTCATGTTTTGAAGACTGCACTTAAAGCTGTATTTTCCATCAACATTAAAGACATATGAAGGGAGGTGATTCCACTCAATATTGCTGTGTAATAAACAGTTCTGTCACTTATGCCTCCATATCTTTCTCATGTCTTCATGTTCAATGAACATTTTCTGATTTCTACATAAAACTTCGTAAGAAATCTACGAACTATGACATGTGAAACAAGAGCTGTCACTGGAAATTGACATATGCCCCGAAATGTAGCTTTGAATTGAAACTGGTGTAAATATATAATTGAATAAGCCTGTGGAAAAGAGATCAGACAAAAAATAGAGCATGAAATGGTAAAGTAATGTTTTTCTGCTTCGGATTCTTATATGAAGGTTGAAGACATAATTATTCAATGAAATAGAAAGCTGTGAGTTTGGTCTTGAATATGAACAATATTGTTTTATCCCCAACCCCTACTGGTGTTTTATATATAATAAGGCTTGGTGACAAACATTCTGGTTTCAATAAAATCCCCCAAGCAGTTTTGGAGATGAAGCTTGGACGAGATTTTAATACAGAGGTTATAGCAGTCTTCACAAATAACTTTTTGAAGCACTGGACATTCGGACCAGCCAAGGCAATAATCTGACTGGACCTAATGACATTTAACTGGACCGAATAATAGCTGTGAACAATGCTATAAGGATGAACAAAACAATAAGACTATGTTTTGAAGTCACCACCATGTTAAAAATAATATTAATTATACTCTGAACTTGCTTCATAGCCTAACAATAGTATTGTTTAGTGAAAATAATAGTATTCAAGGCTTTTTTGGAGATGAAGGCAGGACTAAACCCCCACAAAGCCCAAGGTCAAGATGAGATTTCACCTAGGTTACTCAAAGAGCTACACACAGAGATAGCACCAATCCTTAAAATCATATTCCAAAGATCACTAGACACAGGTATTGTTCCTAAGGATTGGAAACATGCCATCATCACACCAGCATACAAAAAAGGGTCAAAATCAAAACCTAGCAATTACAGACCAATATCACTCACATGTATAGCATCAAAACTAATGGAACACATCATTGTTTCAAACATGATGGATTACTTTGACAAACATTACATACTTTGCCCCCAGCAGCATGGATTCAGGTCAAAACATAGCTGTGAGACACAGCTCATTGGCTTCACACAAGAAATAGCTGACAACCTTGGTCAACAAACTGATGTCATAGTCATGGACTTCAGTAAAGCTTTTGACAAAGTAGACCACCACAAACTCATACACAAGCTGAAACACATAGGAGTTCATCCACACATTAGTTCATGGATACAAAACTTTCTCAAAAACAGATCACAACAAGTATTAGTGGAAAACAAGGTCTCTGACAGGCTCCCGTGCTTTCTGGTGTCCCGCAGGGATCAGTCTTAGGTCCATGTCTCTTTCTCGCATACATCAATGACCTACCAGGAAGTGTCAGGAGCCGGGTGCGTCTATATGCCAACGACACCATAGTTTATTTAACAATTAAATCACAAGCATCTGCACAAACCTTATAAAATGATTTGCACAACCTTGAAATATGGGAAAAAGAATGGTCAATAAAATTCAACCCTGACAAGTGTGAATACACAGGAAAAAAAAAACGGTCATCTTTCCCTACACCCTACATAACACTAAACTGAAAACCACAGAAAATGCAAAATACTTAGGAGTTACAATAAGTAGCAACCTAAACTGGTCATCCCACATAAACAATATCACAAACAAAGCAAAAAACAGCTTAAGGTTCATCAGACGAAACGTAAAACACAAAACAAACAACTCAAAGAAGCAGCATACAAAACATATGTAAGACCACAGGTTGAATACTGCTCAACCATATGGCATCCATGGCAAAAATATCTCACACACAGAATAAAAATGGTCCAGAGGTCAGCTGCAAGGTACGTTCATAATGATTACCACTTTACAAGCAGTGTAACAAACATGATCAAAGAACTAAAATGGTCAACTTTAGAACAAAGGTGAAACCATGCCAGCCTGGCCATGCTACACAAAATAAAAAAAAAATCAGGTGAATGTTGATCACAATCACCTTACAAACACAAGAAACAGCAAATTCCTCATCCCACAATCAAAAACACAAAATCACATGAACTCATTCTTCCCAAGGACTATACGACTCTGGAACGAATTACCGACCGAGATTAAGGCTATCCCAACTGTACCAGCTTTTATCAGTGGACTAAACAAGTTTTATAGATTTTAAGTACTAAAAATGAATGTTTAAGTAAGATCTTTAGTTAAATCCTGTTTTCTTTGTTATTATCTTTTATAATTTTAATGTTCCTGACACACGCCTGCCTAGTATAGTCAGTATTGATTTTTGATCAGTCAATAAATAAAGGCTCTATGACAGAAAGTAGAAATATCTATTATAAGCTATGGTGACATTGACCTTGACCCAGTGACCTCAAACCCTACCCATGGGTAGACATCTATGCAAGGAACCTATATACTGAATATCAAAGATATTGGTCTATTAATGAAGGCTCTATGAGGTACAGTAGATAAATATATTTTTAGCCTCCGTGACCTTTAACCTAATCTAATAATTTCAAAAAGCTTGATAAAGCTTGCTTCGTGCCAAATTTTAAAATTCTAGGCCTTGTGGTTTCAGACAAGAAGATTTTTAAAGATTTTCTTCTATAATGCTATTTAAAATGTGTGACCCCTCGGGCGGGGCCAATAGTGACCCCAGGGACATTTTTCAAACAAACTAGGTAGAGGTCCACTAGACAATGCTGCATACCAAATATCTAAGCTGTAGGCATTGAGGTTTCCAGTAAGAAGATTTTTTAAAGATTGCCTTTTTTACATATTAAGGGCCCCCAGGGCGTGGTCAGTTTTGACCCCGGGCCAACATATATACAATACTGGTAAAGGTTCTATACACAATACTCAACACCAAATATCTAAGGTCTAGTCCTATTAGTTTGGAAGAAAAATGATTTTTCATGTTTTTCCTATATAACTATATGTAAACCAAGAGAACCCTGGGGCGTGGCCAATTTTGACCCTGGGGACATAATTTGAACAAACTTGGTAGACATCCACTAGACAATGCTACATACCAAATATCTAAGCTGTAGGCATCGAAGTTTCCAGTAAGAAGATTTTTAAAGATTGCCTTTTTTACATATTGAGGGCCCCCCGGGCAGGGCCAATTTTGAACCCGGGGGCAACATATAAACAATACTGGTAAAGGTTCTTTACACAATACTCCACACCAGATATCTAAGGTCTAGTCCTATTAGTTTGAAAGAAAAATGATTTTTCATGTTTTTCCTATATTACTATATGTAAACCAAGTGAACCCTGGGGCGTGGCCAATTTCGACCCAAGGGACATAATTTGAACAACCTTGGTAGACATCCACTAGAAATGCTACATACCAAATATCTAAGCTGTAGGCATTGTGGATTCTGAGAAGAAGATTTTTAAAGATTTCCTATATAAGCCTATGTAAAATCAATTGACCCCCGGGGTGGGGCAAAATTTGACCCCAGGGGCATAATTTGAACAAACTTGATAGAGGTCCACTAGACAATGCTACATACCAAATCTTAAGGCTCAGGGCCTTGTGGTTTCAGACAAGAAGATTTTCAAAGTTTTTCCTTTTAGTTGCCATAGCAACCAGAGTTCTTGATGGAATTGAATTCTTTGAACAACTTTGGTAGAGCTTCATGCAAGGAACATCCCAGGAAAGTTTCATTAAATTTAGCCCAGAGGTTTCAGAGGAGATGTCGCTTGAATGAAATAGTTGACGGACGCCGGACAAAGACCGGTCACAATAGCCCACCATGAGCCAAAGGCTCAGGTGAGATAAAAAGCTTGATAAAGCTTGCTTCATGCCAAATTTTAAAATTCTAGGCCTTGTGGTTTCAGACAAGAAGATTTTTATAGATTTCTTTTTTTACATATTAAGGGCCCCAGGGACGGGGCAAAATTTGACCCAGGCCAACATTAAAACAATATTGGTAAAGGTTCTATACACAGTACTCAACACCAAATATCTAAGGTCTAGACCTATTTGTTTTGGAGAAAAATTATTTTTCATGTTTTTCCTATATAACTATATGTAAACCAAGAGAACCCTGGGGCATGGCCAATTTTGACCAAGGGAACATAATTTGAACAAACTTGGTAGACATCCACTAGACAATGCTACATACCAAATATCTAAGCTGTAGGCATTGAGGTTTCCAGTAAAGATTTTTTAAAGATTGCCTTTTTACATATTAAGGGACCCTGGGGCGGGGCCAATTTTGACCCCGGGGCCAACATATAACAATACTGGTAAAGGTTCTTTACACAATACTCCACACCAAATATCTAATGTGTAGTGCTACTAGTTATGGAGAAAAATTATTTTTCATGTTTTTCCTATATAACGATATGTAAACCAAGTGAACCCTGGGGCTGGCCAATTTTGACCCAGGGGACATAATTTGAACAAACCTGGTAGACATCCATTTGATAATGCTACATACCAAATATCTAAGCTGTAGGCATTGTTGTTTCTGAGAAGAAGATTTTTAAAGATTTCCTTTATAAGTCTATGTAAAATGAAGTGACCCCTGGGGCGGGGCCAATTTTGACCCCATTGAAATAATTTGAACTTTTTTTGTAGAGTTCCATTAGAGGGTGCTAAATGCCAAATATCTAAGCTCTAGGCCTTGTGGTTTCAGACAAGAAGATTTTCAAAGTTTTTCCTTTAGGTTGGTATGGCAACCAGAGTTCTGCATGGAATTGATTTCTTTGAACAACTTTGGAAGAGCTTTGTGCAAGGAACATCCATGGTAAGTTTCATTAACTTTGGCCCAGTGGTTTAGGAGAAGATGTTGTTTAAAGCAAAAGCTGACGACGCACTGACGCACGACGGACACAGGGCGATCCTACAAGCTCACAATGAGCACAAAGTGCTCAGGTGAGCTAAAAATGACTAAGTGCCAATAAATCTGCAAAAAAAAATCCGAGCGGAATCTCCTGATGATATGCACAACAAGGCTTGGTGACAAACACTCCTGTTAAGTTTCAATGAAATCTCTCAAGTGGTTTTGGAGATGAAGCAAGGACAAGATTTTAGAGTAAAAAAATGACTAAGTGCCCATAACTCTGCCAAAAATAAATCGAGTGAAATCTCCTGAAAATATGCACAACTAGACTTGGTGACAAACACTCCTGTTAAGATTCAATGAAATCCCTCAAGCAGTTTTGGAGATGAAGCGAGGACAAGATTTTACAGGACAGACTGACGGACAGTGCGATTACTATATGCCTCCCTTCGGGGGCATAAAAAGTGTTAACACTGAAGCAGAGTTCCTTTGAGAATGCTTACTTTCAAACTGACCTAAATGTACTCTGAATTTCAATAATACATAGGTTTACATACATCTTCCTTCTTATACTGCAAAAACAGTTCCAAGTCTTGTTGTTTTAATGGCTTTAACTTGGCTGCCAGCTCTTTCAAGAAAGATTCCACTTTCTCTGGTGTCTTGGCCATCCTCATATCAAGAACAAATGCTGCATGTGTTGGGAAACCCAGCAACTGAGCTTTCTGAAAACCCAAGCATGCAAGAAATAGCATTCATTTCAAAACCAGAAAGGTAAAAAACATTTTTAGTTAACACTAGTTTTGGGTTCAAAAGCACAATCACTTTTGAGTGATATTTGTTTTGTAAGGGATCATTTAAAACAACAGAATACTAATACAAAATTGTCATCAAGAGTAACAAAGCAGGATTCAATTTCACCATCAATTCTACCCAGTCTGGTACAAGTATACTAATCAACACTGATTGAAATTTACCATTTCCAAAGACCAACCTTGTTTGAAATTATTTCCTTTGTTTTGCTTGTTGACCCTTAACCAGCTAAATTTCTAAAATGGACTTGTCCACTTTCAATTTGGGCAGTACCATTTAACATTTATAGGGTATTAGTTGTAAAGATACTGACTGAACAGTGAACAGTGCAGATCATGATCAGACTGCACTGGTCATAAAGACAAACAGAATAGTCACCTGCAGGATAATAGTTAAAGCAGTTTTACAAAATTAAAGGAATTGGTTTGTGACCATTATTTCATTTCCTATTCTGAAGTGAACTTATTGTGTATACATCCTACACATCATACTGCATTAAGAAATTGCACATGAAGTTTTTGACATTACAAATCTATAACCAATAATCTAAAGTATTCCATTTCACTTAACTAGAATGTGCATGGGCAGCATGTCGAGCCTGCCAGTGGAAAGGCGCCTAGAGGGATGGGATTGTGAAATGGAAACTGTGGGAAGATGATGATGAAAGGACAACGCAGACTTATATGATGTCTCTTTCAGGGAGCATAACAAATGTATCACAGTATTTTCAAATTCTTCCATACATGGAGAAGTAATGGCCCAAACAAGGTCTATCATCAACATTTTGGACCTTTGAGCTGTCACTGAGACCTTTTACTCTAAGCTAGGAATCTGGGTCTTGCATGCGACACACCATATCATCAAGGTAAACAAATGTGCCAAGGTATTTTCAAATTCTTCCATGCAGGGAGAAGTTATAGCCCAGACAAAATCTATCATCAAAATTTTTGGACCTTTGACCTGGCACTGTGACCTTGACCTTTGAGCTGGGAACCTGGGTCTTGCACATGACACACCGTCTCATCAAGGTGAACAAATGTGCCAAGGACTTTCAAAATCCTTCCATGCAGGGAGAAGTTATAGCCCGGACGAGGCAATCATTACCTTTTTTTAGTTATGGAGTTCTTCCCCAGACTAGACAGAATGACATAACAACAGAAGGACAAGGACAGGCCTATACGATGTCTCTTTCAGGGAGCATAACAAATGTATCAGGGTATTTTCAAATTCTTCCATGCATGGAAAAGTAATAGCCCAGACAAGGTCAACATCAACATTTTGGACCTTTGAGCTGTCACTGAGACCTTGACCTCTGAGCTAGAAATCTGGGTCTTGCACACAGACTTATATGATGTCTCTTTCAGGGAGCATAACAAATGTATCACAGTATTTTCAAATTCTTCCATACATGGAGAAGTAATGGCCCAAACAAGGTCTATCAACAACATTTTGGACCTTTGAGCTGTCACTGTGACTTTTTACTCTGAGCTAGGAACCTGGGTCTTGCATGCGACACACCATATCACCAAGGTGAACAAATGTGCCAAAATATTTTATAATCCTTCCATGCAGGGAGAAGTTATGGCCCGGACAAGGTCTATCATCAAAATTTTGGACCTTTGACCTTGACCTTTGAGGTGGGAACTTGCACGTGCACACTATCTCATCAAGGAGAACAAATGTGCCAAGGTTTTTCAAAATCCTTCCATGCATAGAGAAGTTATGGCCTGGACAAGGCCATCTGGATGGACAGATGCACGCACGTACATACATATGACGACTATGTCACGCGATCTGCAAGCAGGCTCGACAAAAATGAGGTCAATGCAAATGCCAATGAATGAATTGTTACCCAATGTCAATGTGTCAGTGGAAAATTTTAATTAAAACTAAATGCACTTACATTACTGTAGATTTTTGTAAAGAAGGTTGTTGTTGAAGCATTTTTGATGGACTGCCATTTCTTACAAATGCACACTTATATTTTTATGCCATCCGAAACATTTCTGCACATGTTCTTAAAATTATCTATTATTTCTCAGGGAATGAGCAATTTAAATGCATACACATATGCAGTATACCATCTGTACATTTTAGTGTGTGTCCTTTAAAGTAGAGACCGAAACAGATCAATTACAAGTGTTCATCACTTTTTAAATTCTTATCCCTATATGCTTAATAACTGACTTCATTCTCTGAAAGATTGAATAAAACTATACATGTGTTTTGCAAGAAAAGAACTCATGTTACCTCATGTCTCAACTGGATCAGCTCTTCAAGGATAAGTGTATTTTCTTTCACACATCTGCATAATGATAATGATGAAGATAATCAATAGGCCAATAGATGTTGGTAAAAACTGCAACGTTGCAGATGGAGATTTCACAGATGTGTTTATGAGCACGTACTGCAGTTTGATACACTTTTTTTTAATGGAAAACAACACTCTAACTAATCTCCTTATTATACAGTCGTACTTATTTACTTTTATGTAACAATACATAAGTAATTACATAATACAATTAGTTTCAAGTTATGTTTCAATGACAGAAAAAAATAACATGAATCACTCCATAATGATCTTAAAAACTGACCTCTTTGTAAGACACTAGTTTAGTTTAAATCTATTTATTTTATATCAACCATATTGGGAGTCCTGCACACTTACCACTGCTCCATCTCATCTAAGATACAAGAAAATACCTCATAACAAAGGAAGTCAACACTGACTTATTAAACAGAAGATAATTTGTTTATTGTATAATCAAAATGCTTATACAGATCTTTTTTTCCATTTAACATTAGTACGGAAGGTTCTTGGTATCACCTCGAGTTAAATGCTTTTTCTAGTTTCTTCCTGGTATTTGGATTACGAGCCTTCTTCATACATGGGAAATAGTGAGGATATTTCAGAGATACCTTACACATTCCGTTCTCAGTCTAAAAAAAAAAGTTTGAATTGAAATGTAGACAATTTACTGTTTAACAAAGTTTACTGGGAAAAAATACAAATTTCTTCATGAAGAATAAAAAAAAATAACTTAAAAACATACACTGTTTTAACATGAAAAGTAACTAAAAATGTGACCATAGGACAAAGACACCCCCACTACTCAAGTCTGTCTCAGAAGCAGCACAACAATAAATGAATAATATGTTTTCGTGAAAATTCTACAGTGTCGAGAAGTTCACATTTTACAGTGAAGTAAAGGTTCTGTGAGCCAGATGACAAACTTCACAGAAAAAAGACTTAACATAAACAAGAGCCATGTTGATGTGGCCATCCCCCACCAAATGTGTTTGCTTAGTTATCATTCTTGTGCACAGCAATGAGATCCATCAACTTATGAAGTTTAAATATGATATCACAAACACTTTTTGAGTTACTGTCTGAACAAATATTAATACAAAGAACAATAACTAAAAGATTATGAAAGATAGAGTTATCATTCTTGAGCTCTGCATTCCTTCTCAATGAGGTATATCCACCTATATTAATAAAGTTTCAAGTTGATATCTCAAACACTTTTCCAGTTATGCTCCATACAAAAAATAGGCATGAAAAATAACAAAGGACAATAACTAAAAAATTATGGTGGGTAGAGTTATCTTTCTTGTGCAGTGCACTCCTTCTCAAAGAGATATATCCACCTATGAAGTTCATGTTGATATCGCAAATACTTTTCAAGTTATGCTCCGGACAAAAATGTGTGACAGATGGACAGAGACTATTACCATATCCCTCACAATCTTTGGGCGGGGGATAAAAAGCAAGGACTCTACACAGGTGCTCAATGTGACAGTGACCTTTGATCTAGGCATCATAAAGTCAAGAGGACTCATCTGCTGGACATGATGAATATCCCAATGAAGTTTCATGAACCTAGGCTGAAGCATTTGCCAGGTACTGATCATATAAAATGATATAACCCTGTATGTACAGACAGCATCATGCTATATGCCACTCACTTTTAATTAGGATGCAACATTTTTGAGCACACTGACATTCAGAGCAAGAAAAGTATGAATTTAATTTAGCAATACAGTCAAAGTAACACTTTAAAAAAAAGAATTCTGTCAAAAACTGATAGAAAGTCATGGTAACAAACTATTTTAAGTCAGCTATTGTAGAAACTGTTCTTTACATCACCTTTTCCAGAGCTTTTATAAAATCTTCTGGCAGTCCAGCTGAAAATAAAAATTTAAAATGTATGAGAGTGTTCTTCAATACTATAATGCCCATGGGAAGCATGTCTAGCCAGCCAATGGAAAGCCGCCTATTAGTTCATATAGTGACATACTGCATTGAAAATACACATTTTCTTTAAACACAAATTATTGGTCCAAAAGCTATTATATAGGGTGTATGAGTTATGGTGCGAACAAAAATCAAATATGACAAGAGCCGGTTGAACTGAGTGATAGGTTTTGGACACAGAATAGTGTCCATAAAGTCTTTGCCAAATTCAGCATAAAGATATTATGTTATTGGTAGTTGCTGAAAAAGGTTAAAACTGCTTAAATATACAATGAAGAATGTAACACAGTTACCATTTTATTTTTCATTTTTCTATCAACTCAGACAGTGGCAGTCTTATCCAGACAGTGTCATGGTCACTGAAAAAGGCTGGTGACAGGTAAACCAGAGGTTTTTGATACCTCTTGTAGTTTCTGTCTGGGATAAGAAAATGGGGATGGACAGATGTACATACATACATACGGACGGACAATCTACCTTCAAAGTTTCTTGTTGATACTTCTTGTAGTTTGAGAGTTTTGTCCCGGACCAGAAAATGCAGACAGACGGATGTACTTACATACATCCAAATGGACATACAGATGGACAATCTACCCACAAAGTTTCTTGTTGATACCTCTTGTAGTTTCAGAGTTATGTCCCAGACAAAGTTCCAAGTGTAAAAATGAACAAAGGGCAATAACTCAAAAATTAGGCAATGCAGAGTTATGGTTCTTATGCACTGCACTTCTACTCAATAAGATCTATCTACCTACAAAGTTTCTTGTTGATACTTCTTGTAGTTTCAGAGTTATGTCCCGGACAAAAAAATGGGGACGGAGGGATGGATGTCCATACAGACATACAGATGGACAAAGCGGCCACTATATGCTCTCCCTTTGGGGAGCATAAAAATTTACAAAGGGCAATAACTCCAAAGTTATGCAAAAGAGAGATATGGTTCTTGTGCACTGCATTTCTCATCAATGAGATCCACCTAGGAAGTTTCATACTGATACATCTTTAGAGTCTTTGAGTTTTGCGCTGGACAAAAAATAAGATATGAAAATTAAAAAAGAGCAATGACTAAGAAAAAATTAAAAAAAATTCAGAAACGACAGTGAAGGTTTTTACGCACTGCACTTCTCCACAATGAGATTTATTCATCTATCAGGTCTCATGTTGATATCTCTTATAGTCTTTGGGTAATGTGCTGGACAGAAATAGGTATGAAAATTAACTCTTACGCACTGCACTTCTCTTTTATAAGATCTATCCACCTATGAAGTTTTATGTTAATACCTCTTATAATATATGAGTTATGCTTTGGACAAAAATTTAAGGATGAAAATTAACAGAGGGCAAAAACTTAACAAGAGGGCCATGATGGCCCTAAATTGCTCACCTGAGTCTCATTGCTCATGTTACAAATATCCTTATTGGTTTTTATGGGTGCAAGTTTGAATAAGTTTGCAATAAGTTTGAAGACTCTGGGTGTAATGGTACTCAAATTTTTTAGCAGAAATAGTTTTACTCTACAGGTCCCAGTGACTTTGACCTTTGACCTACAGACCCCAAAATCAATAGGGTTCTTCTAATATAATTACCTTATAACGTTTGAAGGTTCTGGGTGTAATGATACTCCAGTTACTGAGAAGAAATAGTTTATACTTTACAGGTCCCTAAGACCTTGACTTTTGACCTACTGACCCCAACAACGATTGGGTTCTTTACTGAGTTAAGAAAATCATCCTATGAAGTTTGAAGGCTCTGGGAAAAATTGTACTCCAGTTACTGAGCAGAAACAGTTTCCACTCAACAGGTCCCTGTGAACTTAACCTTTGACCTATGGACCCTAAAAACAATAGGGTTCTTCTAATACAATTATCCTATAAAGTTTGAAGGCTCTGGGTGTAATGGTACTACAGTTACTCTGCAGAAATAGTTTTCACTCTACAGGTCCCTGTGACCCTGACCTTTGACATACTAGCCCCAAAAACAATATGGTTCTTATATTTAGTAAAAGCAATCATCCTGTGAAGTTTGGAGGCTCTAGGTGAAATGGTAATCCTGTAATTGAGTGGGAATGGTTTTCACTCTAGAGGTCCCTCAGACCTTGACCTTTGACCTACTGACCCAAAACACATAAGAAATTTTTTGTACTCAATAAGGGCAATAACCCTGTGAAGTTTGAAGGCTTTGGGTCAACTGGTACTCAAGTTATTGAAAGGAAACGAAGTGTGAAAGACAGACAAACAGACATCCATGGACAAGGCAAAAACAACATGTCTCCATAAGAAAGGCGGGGAGACATAACAATGAACAATTGAAGGTATAGCCCTTGGTGTTTCAGAGATGCTATTTTTAAAGTTTTCCCTATAAATATCCTTGAGTAAAATCAAATGAACCCCCCCCCCCCCCCCCCCCCCCCGGTGGGGCCAGTTTTGACCCCAGGGTCATGACTTGAACAAATTTGGTAGAGGTCAACTAGACAATGCTGCACACCAAATATCTAAACTCTAGACCTTGTGGTTTCTGATATAAAGATTTTTAAAACCTTTCCTATATAACTCTATGTAAAACATGTGACCCTTGGGGTGGGGCCTTTTTTGACCCAGGGGCTATGATTTGAACAAACTTGGTAGAGGTCTAGTAGACAATGCTGTACACCAAATATCTTAACTCTATGCCTTGTGGTATCTGAAAAGAAGATTTTTAAAAGTTTTTCCTATATAACTCTATGCAAAACATGTGACCACTAGGGCGGGGCCATTTTTGACCCAGGGGCCATGATTTGAACAAACTTGGTAGAGGTCCTCTAGACAATGCTACATACAAAATATCTAAACTCTATGCCATTTGGTTTCTGTTGAGAAGATTTTTTTAAACTTTTTCTTATACATAACTGTATGTAAACAAGTGACCCCCAGGGCAAGGCCTATTTTGACCAGGGGCTATGATTTGAACAAACTTAGTAGAGGTCCACTGGACAATGCTACACACCAAATATCTAAACTCTAGGTCTTTAGGTCTCTTGCAAGAAGATTTTTAAAAGTTTTTCCTATATAACTCTATGTAAAACAAAGACCCCTGGGGCGGGGCCATTTTTGACCCAGGAGCCATGATTTTAACAAACTTGGTAGAGGTCGTCTTGACAATGCTACATACAAAATATCTAAGCTCTATGCCTTTTGGTTTCTGATATAAAGATTTTTTAAAGTTTTTCCTATATAACACTATGTAAAACATGTGACCCCTGGGGCGGGGCCTATTTAGACCCAGTAGCTATGATTTGAACAAACTTAGTAGAGGTCCACTGGACAATGCTACACACCAAATATCTCAACTCTGGGCCTTGCGGTTTCTGATAAGAAGATTTTTAAAAGTTTTTCCTATATATAACTCTATGTAAAACAAGTGACCCCTGGGGCGGGGCCTTTTTTGACCTAGGAGCCATGATTTGAACAAACTTGGTAAAGGTCTACTGGACAATGCTGCACAACAAATATCTAAACTCTAGGCCTTGCGGTTTCTGAAAAGAAGATTTTTTAAAGTTTTTCCTATATAACTCTATGTAAAATATGTGACCCCTGGGGAGGGGCCATTTTTGACCCAGGAGCCATGATTTGAACAAACTTGGTAAAGGTCCACTAGACAATGCTGCACACCAACTATCTTAACTCTAGACCTTGTGGTTTCTGACAAGAAGATTTTTAAAACTTTTCCTATATAACTCTATGTAAAACATGTGACCCTTGGGGTGGGGCCTTTTTTGACCCAGGGGCTATGATTTTTAACAAAATTGGTAGAGGTCTAGTAGACAATGCTGTACACCAAATATCTTAACTCTAGGCCTTGTGGTGTCTGAAAAGAAGATTTTTAAAGTTTTTCCTATATAACTCTATGTAAAACATGTGACCACTGGGGCGGGGCCATTTTTGACCCAGGGGCCATGATTTGAACAAACTTGGTAGAGGTCCTCTAGACAATGCTACTTACAAAATATCTAAACTCTATGCCTTATGGTTTCTCTTGTGAAGATTTTTTAAACTTTTTCCTATACATAACTCTATGTAAACAAGTGACCCCCAGGGCAGGGCCTATTTTGACCCAGTGACTATGATTTGAAAAAACTTAGTAGAGGTCCACTGGACAATGCTACACACCAAATATCTAAACTCTAGGTCTTTCGGTCTCTGACAAGAAGATTTTTAAAGTTTTTCCTATATAACTCTATGTAAAACATATGACCCCTAGGGAGGGGCCATTTTTGACCCAGGAGCCATGATTTGAAAAAACTTGGTAGAGGTCGTCTTGACAATGCTACATATAAAATATCTAAGCTCTATGCCTTTTTGTTTCTGATGTTAAGACTTTTTAAGTTTTTCCTATATAACTCTATGTAAAACATGGGACCCCTGGGGTGGGGCCTATTTAGACCTAGTAGCTATGATTTGAACAAACTTAGTAGAGGTCCACTGGACAATGCTACACATCAAATATCTAAACTCTAGGCCTTGCAGTTTCTGATAAGAAGTTTTTTTAAAAGTTTTTCCTATATAACTCTATGTAAAACATGTGACCCCGGGGCTTGGCCATTTTTGACCCAGGAGCCATGATTTGAACAAACTTGGTAGAGGTCCACTGGACAATGCTGCACACCAAATATCTTAACTCTAGGCCTTGTGGTTTCTGACAAGAAGATTTTTTAAAGTTTTTCCTATATTACTCTATGTAAAACATGTGACCACTGGGGCGGGGCCATTTTTGACCCAGGAGCCATGATTTGAACAAACTTGGTAAAGGTCCACTGGACAATGCTGCACACCAAATATCTTAACTCTAGGCCTTGCGGTTTCTGACAAGAAGATTTTTAAGTTTTCCCTATATAAATCTATGTTAAATCAACTGACCCCTGGAATGGGGTCAGTTTTGACCCCACGGTTATAATTTTAACAAACTTGGTAGAGGTCCACTAGATGATGCTTCAAGCCAAATATCTAAGCTCCAGGCCTTTAGGTTTTGGAGAAGAAGGTTTTAAAAGATCCAACGTTTAAAATCTTATTTTAGCTCCAGTGAACCAGAAATGCAAAGGACCAGAACCATTTGAACAATCTTGGTAGAGCTTCATGCAAGGAACATCCCATGCAAGTTTCACTTAATTTAGCCCTTTGGTTTCAGAGGAGATGTCATATGAATGAAAAGTTGATGACGGACGGACGACAAAGACTGATCAGAAAAGCTCACCCTGACCAGTTTGTGCTCAGGTGAGCTAACAAGAGGGCCATGATGGCCCTATATCGCTCACCTGAATATGACTGCTTTTAACAAAGTTGCTATGGACCTGGTTAATTGAACCCATATTCAAACTTGGCCTAGAAATTATTGAAACAATCTTTCTGACAAATTTCAAGGTTATTTGGACTGAAAGTGTAGCCTCTAGTGTTAACAAGGTTTTTCGATATTTGAGCTCTGTGACCTAGTTTTTTAATCCAGATAATCCATATCCAAACCTGAGCTAGAAATCATCAAAACAACCTTTCTGACAAATTTCCAGGACATTTGGACTGAAAATGTAGCCTCTAGAGTGTTTACAAAGTTTTTCGATATTTAGGCTCTGTGACCTAGTTTTTTAATCCAGATGACCCATATTCAAAGCTGAGCTGGAAATCATAGAAGCAACCTTTCTGACAAATTTTCAGGTTATTTGGAATTAAAATCTTAACTCTAGAGTGTTAACAAGGTTTTTCCATATTTGGTCAATGTGACCTAGTTTTTGACCAAAGATGACCCATATTAGTACTTGAGCTAGAAATCATCAAAACAACCTGTCTGACAAATTTCCAGGATATTTGCACTGAAAATGTAACCTCTGGAGTGTTAAAGTGGTTTTTACCTTTTAGGGCTCTGTGACCTAGTTTTTGATCCCAGATGACCCATATCCTAGTCCGGGCTAGAAATCATTGAAACAACCTTTCTGACAAATTTCAAGGACATCTGGACTGAAAATGTAACCTCTAGAGCATTAACAAGGATTTTCTACTTTTTGGCCATGTGTCCTAGTTTTTGACCCCACATAACCCATATTCAAAACTGAGCTAGAAATCATTAAAACAATCTTTCTGACAAATTTCAAGGTTATTTGAACTAAAAATGTTACCTCAATGCGTGTTTACAAGGTTTTTCCATATTTGGGGTCTGTGACCTAGTTTTTGACCCAAGATGACCTTTATTCGAATCTGAGCTAGAAATCATTAAAACATTTTTTCTGATAAATTTCGAGAATATTTGGACTGAAAAGTAGCTTCTAGAGTGTTAACAAGTTTTTTGCTATTTTTGGGCTCTGTGACCTAGTTTTTGATTTCAGATGACACATATTCAAATTTAACCTAGAAATCATTGAAACAACCTTTCTGACAGATTCCAGGTTATTTGGACTGAAAATGTTACCTCTAGAGTGTTAACAAGGTTTTTCCATATTTGGGCTCTGTGACCTAGTTTTTGACCCCAGATGACCCAATTTTGAGCTTGAGCTAAAAATCATCAAAACAACCTTTCTGACAAATTTCCAGGATATTTGGACTGAAAATGTAACCTGTAGAGTGTTAACAAGGTTTTTTCTATTTTTGGGCTCTGTGACCTAGTTTTTGAACCCAGATGACCAATATTCGAACTTGAGCTAGAAATCATAGAAACAACCTGTCTGACAAATTTCCAGATTATTTGGACTGAAAATGTTACTTCTCCTTCTACAAGAAGATTTTCAAAGTTTTCACTATATAAGCCTATGTAAAACCAATGACCCCGGGGTGGGGCCAAATTTGACTCCAGGGGTATAATTGGAACAAACTTGGTAGAGGTCCACTAGACAATGCTACATACTAAATCTTAAGGCTCAGGGCCTTGTGGTTTCAGACAAGAAGATTTTCGAAGTTTTTCCTATATAACTCTATGTAAAACAAGTTACCCCTGGGGCGGGGCCATTTTTGACCCAGAGGCCATGACTTGAACAAACTTGGTAGATGTCCACTAGACAATGCTGCACACCAAATATCTTAGCTCTATGCCTTACGGTTTCTGACAAGAAGATTTTTAAAGTTTTTCCTATATAACTCTATGTAAAACAAGTTACCCCTGGGGCGGGGCCATTTTTGACCCAGAGGCCATGATTTGAACAAACTTGGTAGAGGTCCACTAGACAATGCTGCACACCAAATATCTTAGCTCTATGCCTTACGGTTTCTGACAAGAAGATTTTTAAAGTTTTTCCTATATAACTCTATGTAAAACAAGTTACCCCTGGGGCGGGGCCATTTTTTGACCCCAGGATCATAATTTGAACAAACTTGGTAGAGGTCCACTAGATGATGCTTTATACCAAATATCAAAGCTCCAGGCCTTGTGGTTTCTGACAAGAAGATTTTTAAAGATCCAACTTTTCAAATCTGTTTTTAGCTCCTGTGACCCAGAAATGCAATGAACCGGAACCATTTGAACAAACTTGGTAGAGCTTCATGCAAGGAACATTCTAGGCAAGTTATATTAAATTTTGCCCAGTGGTTTCAGAGGAGATGTCGTTTGAATGAATTGTGGACGACGGACGGACGGACGGACGCCGGACAATCAAGGATCCTAAAAGCTCACATGAGCATGCTCAGGTGAGCTAATAAAAAAAAATCAAGAGCAGAGCAACAGTTCTTTTACACTGCACTTCTCCTTCATGAGGTCTATATATCTATGAAGTTTCAAGTTGATAGCTCTTATAGTGTAAGAGTTACACTCCATACAAAAATTGAGTATGAAAAATTACAAAAGGCAGTAACTCCAAAATGAGGAAGTGCAGAGTAATAATTTTTGAGAACTGCACTTCTTCTCAGTGAGATCTATCTACATATGAAGTTTCATGTTGATATTTTTATAAGTTTGTGACAGACAGTAAGAGGGATGCCAGATGGACTAAGTGGTAACTATATGTTCCCCTAAAAAAGTTTGGGGAGCATAAAAATTTAATTTCCTGAATAAGAGTTACACTAAAATATCATACTAGTATTGTGTCCGTAGATGAATAAATGATCTTATTATAAACCTATGAATAATTTTAATCAATTACTGGAAAAGAAACAACTACAGAACACATTCTGTTTTTGAATGAATCAGTTGTACTCAATATGTCCATTGTGTAACATGTGATGTCATAACTGCATATGGCATATTTATCTTATTTGTTTATCATGTAACAAGCAATATCATGATCGCATACAGTAACATCTTTGAATATATACTTGTATATCAGGGACAGTTCTAACAAGAGGGCCATGATGGCCCTGGATCGCTCAGCTGAGTACTTTGGCTGAAGGTTTGCTGCTAAGCAGTATTTCATTTTTAGCTCACCTGTCACGTAGTGACAGAGCGAGCTTTTCTGATCACCTTTTGTCCGTCGTCCGTCCATCCGTTAACAATTGGTTTGTTAACACTCTAGTGGTCACATTTTTGCCTCAATTGTCATGAAACTTGGTTAGGATGTTTGTCTCATTAATATCTCGGATGAGTTCGAACATGGGTTATCAGGGTTGGAAAACTAGGTCACAGGGCCCAAATATAGAAAAACCTTGTTAACACTCTAGAGGCTACTTTTTCAGTCCAAATATCCTGGAAATTTGTCAGAATTGTTCTAATGATGATTTCTAGCTCAAATTCAAATATGGGTCATCTGGGTTCAAAAACTAGGTCAAGGAGCCCAAAAACAATCTTGTTAACACTCTAGAGGTTACATTTTCAGCCCAAATAATCTTGAAATTTGTCAGAAAGGTTGCTTTGATGATTTCTAGGTCAAGTTCAAATATGGGTCATCTGGGGTAAAAAACTAGGTCACAGAGCCGAATATTGAATAACCTTGTTAACACTCTAGAGGTAACATTTTTAGACCAAATAATCTGGAAATCTGTCAGGAAGGTTGCTTCTATGACTTCAAGTTCAAATATGGGTCATCTTGGTTCAAAAACTAGGTCATAGAGCCAAAAAATAGAAACATCTTGTTAACACTCTAGAGATTACATTTTCAGCCCAAATAATCTGGAAATTTGTCAGAACGGTTGCTTCAAAGATTTCTAGCACAAGTTCAAATATGGGTCATCTGGGTTCAAAAACTAGGTCACAGAGCCCACAAATAGAAAAATCTTGTTAACACTCTAGAGGTTACATTTTCAGCCCAAATAATCTGGAAATTTGTCAGAAAAATTGCCTTGAGGATTTCTAGATCAAGTTTGAGTATGGGTCATCTGGGGTCACAAACTAGGTCACAGAGTCCAAATTTGGAAAAACCTTGTAAATATTCTAAAGGTAGCATTTTCAGTCCAAATAACCTGGAAATTTGTCAGAAAGATTCTATGGATGATTTCTAGCTCAGTTTTGAATATAGGTTCTCTGGGGTCAAAAACTAGGTCACAGAGCCCAAAAATAGAAACATCTTGTTAACACTCTAGAGATTACATTTTCAGCCCAAATAAACTGGAAATTTGTCAGAAAGGTTGCTTCAAAGATTTCTAGCATAAGTTCAAATATGGGTCAACTGGGTTCAAAAACTAGGTCACAGAGCCCACAAATAGAAAAATCTTGTTAACACTCTAGAGGTTACATTTTCAGCCCAAATAATCTGGAAATTTGTCAGAAAAATTGCCTTGAGGATTTCTAGATCAAGTTTGAGTATGGGTCATCTGGGGTCACAAACTAGGTCGCAGAGTCCAAATATGGAAAAACCTTGTTAATATTCTAAAGGTAGCATTTTCAGTCCAAATAACCTGGAAATTTGTCAGAAAGATTCTATGGATGATTTCTAGTTCAGTTTTGAATATAGGTTCTCTGGGGTCAAAAACTAGGTCAAAGAGCCCGAAAGTAGAAAAACCTTGTAAAAGCTCTAGAGGTTACATTTTTAGTCCAAATGTCCTTGAAATTTGTCAGAAAGGTTGTTTCAATGATTTCTAGCTCAAATTTGGATATGGGTCATCTGGGATCAAAAACTAGGTCACATGGTACAAATATGTAAAAAACTTTTTAACACTCCAGAGGTTACATTTTCAGTCCAAATATCCTAGAAATTTGTCAGATAGGTTTTTTTGATGATTTCTAGCTCAAGTTGGAGTATGGGTCATCTTGGGTCAAAAACTAGGTCACAGAGCCCAAATATGGAAAAACTTAGTAAACACTCTAGAAGCTACATTTTAAGTCCAAATGTCCTGGAAATCTGTCAGATAGGATGTTTTGATGACTTGTAGCTCAAGTTTGGATATGGGTTATTTGGGGTCAAAAACTAGGTCACAGAGCCTAAATATCGAGAAACCTTGTTAACACTCTAGATGCTACTTTTTCAATCTAAATATCCTGGAAATTTGTCAAAGAGATTGTTTCAATAATTTCTAGGTCAAGTTCTAATATGGGTCATCTGGGGTCAATTAAAAAGGTCCATAGCAACTTTGTTAAAGCAGTCATACTCAGGTGAGCGATACAGGGCCATCATGGCCCTCTTGTTTAATTGAAAATATGTAAGTGCCTACAAACCAAATATGTAAAATATCAGTCAATAAATAAAGGCTCTATGACAGAAAGTAGAAATATCTATTATAAGCTTTGGTGACCTTGACCTTGACCCAAACCCTACCCATGGGTAGACGTCCATGCAAGGAACCTATATAATGAATATCAAAGATATTGGTCTATAAATGAAGGCTCTATGAGGTACAGTAGATAAATCTATTTTTAGCCTCCATGACCTTTAACCTAATCTAATAATTTCAAAAAGCTTGATAAAGCTTGCTTCATGCCAAATTTTAAAATTCTAGGCCTTGTGGTTTCAGACAAACAGATTTTTAAAGATTTTCCTCTATACTGCTATTTAAAACTTATGACCCCTCGGGCGGGGCCAATAGTGACCCCAGTGACATTTTTCAAACAAACTAGGTAGCGGTCTACTAGACAATGCTGCATACCAAATATCTAAGCTTTAGGCATTGAGGTTTCCAGTAAGAAGATTTTTAAAGATTGCCTTTTTTACATATAAAGGGCCCCCGGGGCGGGGCCAATTTTGACCCCAGGGCCAACATATAAACAATACTGGTAAAGGTTCTCAACACAATACTTCACACCAAATATCTAAGGTCTAGTCCAATTAGTTTCAGAGAAAAATGATTTTTCATGTATTTCCTATATACGGTAACTATATGTAAACCAAGAGAACCCTGGGGCGTGGCCAATTTTGACCCAGAGGACATAATTTGAACAAACTTGATAGACATCCACTAGACAATGCTGCATACCAAATATCTAAGCTGTAGGCATTGAGGTTTCCAGTAAGAAGATTTTTAAAGATTGCCTTTTTTACATATTAAGGGCCCCCGGGGCGGGGCCAATTTTGACCCAGGGGCTAACATATAAACAATACTGGTAAAGGTTCTCAACACAATACTCCACACCAAATATCTAAGATCTAGTCCTATTAGTTTCAGAAAAATGATTTTTCATGTTTTTCCTATATAACTATATGTAAATCAATAGAGCCCTGGGGCGTGGCCAATTTTGACCCAGGGGACATAATTTGAACAAACTTGTTAGAGGTCCACTAGACAATGCTGCACACCAAATATCTAAACTCTAGGCCTTGCAGTTTCTGACAAGAAGATTTTTTAAAATTTTTCCTATATAACTCTATGTAAAACATGTGACCCCAGGAGCTGGGCCATTTTTGACCCAGGAGCCATGATTTGAACAAACTTGGTAGAGGTCCACTGGACAATGCGGCACACCAAATATCTAAACTCTAGGCCTTGTGGTTTCAAACAAGAAGATTTTTAAAGTTTTTCCTATATAATTCTATGTAAAACTAGTGACCCCTTGGGCAGGGCCATTTTTGACCCAGGAGTCATGATTTGAACAAACTTGGTAAAGGTCCACCTGATGATGCTTCATACCAAATATCTAAGCTCCAGGCCTTGTAGTTCTGGAGAAGAAGATTTTTAAAATTCCAACTATGAAAATCTTTTTTTAGCTCCTGTGGCCTAGAAATGCAATGGACCTGAACCATTTGAACAATTTTGGTAAAGCTTCATGCAAGTAACATTCCTGCCAAGTTTCAGCAAGATTGGCCCACCAGTTCAGGAGAATAAGTTGTTTGAAGAAAAAGTTGACGTCGCACGCACGGACGGATGACGGACATCAGGCAATCACAAAAGCTAACCTTGAGCACTTTGTGCTCAGGTGAGCTAATAATAAAACAAGAGGGCCATGATGGCCCTAGATCACTCACCTGAGTATTTTGGCTGTAGGTTTGCTGTTAAGCAGTATTTCATGTTTTAATTGAAAATATGTAAGTAATGTAAATATAAATATGTAAACATGTAAAATATCAGTCAATAAATAAAAGCTCTATGACAAAAAAGTAGAAATATCTATCATAAGCTATGGTGACCTTGACCTTAACCCAGTGACCTCAAACCCTACCCAAGGTATATAGGATCCATGCAAGGAAAAATTTGCTGTAGCTTTAAAACAAAAAAGAAGGTCAAAAATATAGGTCATGCTATGATGTTTTTGAAATCGGAACAAAAAACTGTACACATGGTCCAAATTTCATTGCCATAGCTCCAAACACAAAAAGTTGGTCAGTAGGTCAAAAATATAGGTCATGCGATGACATTTTTGAAATCGAAACCAAAAACTGTGCACATGGTCCAAATTTCATTGCTGTAGCTAAAAAACAAAAAAGTAGGTCAAAAATATAGGTCAAGGAATAATGTTTTTGAAAAACTGTACAAATGGTCCAAATTTTATTGCCATAGCAAAAAACAGCAGAGAGGAAGGGGGTGGGGTGGGGGGGGGGGTGAGTGAGTGACCCCCAGGGGAGGGGGGATGACCCCACTGTGGTCACAGTGCATACTACCAAATATCTAAGCTCCAGACCTTGCAGTTTGTGACAAGAAGACTTTTAAAGTTTTTTGCTATATAACTCTATGTAAAACATCTGACCCCTTGGGCAGGGCCATTTTTGACGCAGGGGCCATGATTTGAACAATCTTGGTAGAGGTCTACTAGACAATGCTCAACACCAAAGATCTAAGCTCCATGCCTTGTAGTTTCTTACAAGAAGATTTTTTAAAGTTTTCCCTATATAACTCTAGGTAAATCAAGTAAGCCCTGGGCGGGGTCACTTCAAACCCCAGGGTCATAATTTGAACAATCTTTGTAAAGGTCCACTAGATGATGCCTCATACCAAATATCTAAGCTCCAGGCCTTGCAGTTTCTGACAAGAAGATTTTTAAAGAATTTACTATATAACTCTATGTAAAACATGTTACCCCAGGGGCGGAGTCAATTTTGACCCAGAGGCCATGATTTGAACAATCTTGGTAAAGGTCTACTAGACAATGCTACACACCAAATATCTAAGTTCCATGCCTCGCGGATTCTGACAAGAAGATTTTTTAAAGTTTTTCCTATATACATGTAACTCTATGTAAAACATGTGACCCCTGGGGCGGGGCCATTTTTCACCCAGGAGCCATGATTTGAACAAACTTGGTAAAGGTCCACTGGACAATGCTGCACACCAAATATCTAAACTCTAGGCCTTGTGGTTTCAGACAAGAAGATTTTTAAAGTTTCACTATATAAGCCTATGTAAAATCCGTTGACCCCCGGGATGGGGCCAAATTTGACCTCAGGGGCATTATTTGACCAAACTTGATAGAGGTCCACTAGACAATGCTACATACCAAATCTTAAGGCTCAGGGCCCTGTGATTTCAGACAAGGAGATTTTCAAAGTTTTTCCTTTAAGTTGCCATAGCAACCAGAGTTCTTGAAGGAATTGAATTCTTTGGACAACTTTGGTAGAGCTTCATGCAAGGAACATCCCAGGCAAGTTTCATCAATTCTGGCCCAGAGGTTTCAGAGGAGATGTCGTTTGAATGAAATTGTTGACGGACGAAGGACAAAGACCGGTCGCAATAGCCAAGCCTGAGCTTTGGCTCAGGTGAGCTAAAAAGAAACTACAATAACTTGTTAACCATGGGCTCCAGATCTTCTTCACTAGTTTTGTATTCTGCTGATCACAGTTGAGGCTCAAGCTCTCATGTAATGAATGAATACTTAACCAATCCAAATGACCTTGACCCTCTGATAACAATCTGTTTATATAAAATTCTCATCAAATCTTCCTCACCTAGATCTTCCTCTGAGAACTCCAGTATTGTGTTTTCTTCACCAAGATTCTTACTGAAGTCAATAGACAGGTCACTCATTCTTTTCTTAATTTCCTTGATCCTGTCCTGCGTTTCCTTGGGTAAGTGTAGTCCTGAAAAATATATACCATTATTTGTAGGCTATTTTCAAAGAAAGAGTGTTTTTACATGAAAGAATGTTTCATTTTGTTCACAAGAGGAAGAATATATCTATGCCAAACAAATTAATGTTGGGCAGTTGAAAAATGGACAAGTCACTAAGATTCTTCTTTTTCCAATTTAGAACTGTCAAAATTTCACTTTCATTGACAGGAAGTAAATGTCCTACACATTTTTCCAGGTCAGAATATTCAAAACTGACACTCACTTACAGGAAGTAAAAGTCATACTCCCTGAATGGAACTAAGTGACTTTAGCTGCACCTTGGTCTAAATAACTTCCTACTTGTGTTATATCATATTTAATCAATCACTTGTAATCAGCTTATATACTTAAATGCTAAGTGGCTGGTCAGATTCAATCACATATGAGGTATAAAGTATATACATTCAAGTATAACATGATATCAAATTATGAATGAATTCTGCATTTGCGACCTCACCATTCCTCTTGCCAAGTTTGATCTGTTTTTCAACATAACGTTTCTGCTCTGCTGTACGATTCTCAGTTCCTTTCTTTTCAAAAGCAACAATGGCATCAAAAACATCCTGTCTCATACTAAAAAACAAAGTACAATAATATACATGTACATAAAAGAACAGACTCATACGGTCATACCGGTAATTGGCTGCTGAGCAATGTCTGCAGGAATTTGTCAGACAGAATGGTTACAAGACCACTCATCAGACTCTTGCCAAATTTTGAATCCCAGATCACTTTTAACATATGTAAAGCATCTTCCACTGAGGAGATTTTAAGAAATAGATATTGCTCTGGAGTTAGACTCCGAAAACAGGAAAAATGTCAGATTCCCCTGGGTGAACTCATTGCCCTGTCCATCTGTGCAATCTGATCATCTCCACAGATCACTAAGTTTCCAATCAGTACCTACATGTATAATTGATAAATGCACCTATCCAAGTAAACTGATCAACAGGTTTACTCATACAAGAAATATAGCAAGGCAAAGGTTAATATTCAACAGCTTAAATTCTGGTGCAAAACTTTTTATTTCTGACTGCATTAAGTACTCATATTTTTTGCCTTACTTTTTTTGACAGTCACAGTCTGGAAAAGACCAATTCTTGCATTGTTATATAAGAAATTTTTTACTAGAAAGAAGATTATCTGATAGCAAATTGTTGGCAGTGGTAGAGTATCTTTATTGTATTCTAAAAAAAGAAACCTATGGTCACTCCCAAAACAATAAACTTTCTGCTAAGCTCTTTAAGGGTAATGCAAGTTTTGTAAGTTTTAACTACACATGAAGTATCCTAAATGTCTAGCAAAATCAACTAAAGACATCAGGTGCATTTCAGTGAAAATAATACTACCTCATCTCAACATCGAATTCTGAGAGTTTTTTATCTGCGGCCACACTGCTGTCCCTAAGTGACTTGTCAGCATAAACATGTTGCACAAAGTCAAGGTTGTTTCTCTCCACTGCATACTCTCTGTCTAAATCTATCAAGGGCTGAAATTACAATACCAGAATTTAAGGGTTTGTCAAGGGATGAAAGCAAACAAAGTACTGTCAAGGGATGAAAGCAAACAAAGTACTGTCAAGGGATGAAAGCAAACAAAGTACTGTCTGCTTCTTTTTCTTATAGCACTTACACTTTTGCATTCACTCCCTGATGGGCTTGTTTTATTTTCAGCACAACTGTGGACAAGATCAATCAAAGCCTTGGTTCATACCAACAAAATTCACAAAAGTCTCAGTAATGCAAAAACTGGTCCTACAAGATTTTAAAAAGAAATAAAAATTCTGCACATTACTGCAAATAACTTTTAAATGCATTAAGTAGGCAAACTATTTCTGTTGCAAGTAGGCAAAATATTTCTGTTGCTATATCCTTGGCTGAACTTTGCTTTTAACCACTCATTTAAATGAATTCATTTCTACTGGCTCTTAATTAATCATTTAAGTCATCCCATTCTGACTCTTGACCTAAAATGACTACTAAAATCCAGGAGCACTTAATACTGATTAAACAATGTAATAAAAATAATAACAATGTATCACGCTTGACAAAGGTCGAAGGTCAATAAATTTAAAATTACAAATATGAATGTATAAAGTTGTTTGTTGGCATGCAACTTTTCTTGGAGAAGATCTGTGGTCTATTCAGATCTGTTCACCATCACCCAGACATTGGATAGCTTTAAGGAAGGACTTTCTACTAGTCGCACTGCAAGATTTTATCTGTTTTTATCCCTGCACACTGTTTGTGCCCCACACTCAATTTTGATATAGTTACCAGTGTGTTAATGCTCCAGAGAGTGCCATACACTTATACTGGAAGAAGAAGACAGAAAAGGAAGATAGGTATTGCTGCCCAACATTGTCTGTTACTGTTACATTGCTATGATTGGCATTAGTATACATCTTTTTAGCAATCTGCTAAATCGACAAAAACAGAAAATACATTTAAAGCAATCCCATTCACTCTAGCCTTTTCAGAAAATGCTTGAGTAACTCTGTAATTTGTCCGAATTCTACATATCCGAACATACCACCACTCTATTTAATTCCTTTTAATAAATAAGGCAAAATCGAATACCTTAACTACATTTTCATATGTAACATCATCTGCTTTGACTGTACCGACTGCATCATAAACTGCTTTACTTTTCGTTATAAGTTCTTCGGCAGATTTCTCTATCAGCTCAGAAGTCACTTGCCAGGTTAGTCTGTTTCCAGATGCCTTCGTCATTCTAAAATTACTGGCCGAAAAATGGAACTTCTTTGATTCAGGTGATATAAATATATATTGGAAATAATAAAACGAAGTTTTTGTTCCCTTTGTAGGAATGACAGTAGGTAAATTAGGTAAAATTCTGCAAGTAACCTGACACAACCGCTGGACCGTTGTTGCCATATGATGTGTTTGATTGCTTAATGTGCCGGTATATGAGAACAATGTTTCTATTTTTAATCGAATAAGAATCCAGATATAGATATTGGTACATTGCTACGTTACATGATTTCACGTCAGTTTAGACAAGTAACAAATGTAACCCTTAGCACACTGATGTAAGAAGAAAATATTAAGCACATTTAAAACATGTTAAAGACGCATGCCATTCTACAGGACATGTATTAATGAAAAAGCATACTACACAAATTAAGCTTGTAGAAGTTCTAATGACTAAGTTCTAGGAAATAAATATGAAAATAAACGACAGTATGACATGACAAAACTGAAAGAAAACAAAATAGAGATAAATATGAAGCAGGGACGGTTAGCAACCAAAACACTAGAACAGAACAATGTTACAGGCCCATCTCTTTAACGTGTGTACTATGTAAGGTCCTAGAACACATTGTTTCATCATCTATCGTCAAACATTTCACCAATCATGGTATTCTTTACGACTTACAGCATGGATTTAGAGAAAAAAGGTCATGTGTTACCCAATTAGTTATGCTAGTAAATGACTTGGTCACCTCAGTCTACAACAAGAAACAAGTAGATCTTATCCTGCTTGATTTCAGTAAGGCTTTCGATAAGGTCAGTCATGAGAAAGTCCTTCTGAAAATACACCAGTACGGAGTCAGAGGAAATACACTAAAGTGGATCAAAAGTTTCTTAGACAATAGGTCCCAATCAGTTGTATTAAATGGCACCTCATCTGATGCTATCCCAGTATCATCAGGTGTCCCACAAGGGTCTGTACTGGGTCCCCTGCTCTTCCTAGCCTACATAAATGACCTCCCACATAACATAAGCTCCAAAGTCCGGTTGTTTGCAGATGACACAGCGGTATACCTAACCTTGACATCTGCAAACCAATCAGTTACCCTCCAAAATGACCTCAAACTGCTCGAAAAGTGGGAGTTGGAGTGGGATATGGAATTCAACCCCTCCAAATGTCAAGTTATCCACGTCACAAAAAGGAAACATCCTATTCCCACCCAGTATTACCTACATGGAGTCCATCTTGAATCAGTCAGCTCAGCTAAATACCTTGGCGTGGATATCTCAAATAACCTTACATGGGATGAACACATCAATAGGTCAACTAAGAAAGCTAACCAAACCTTAGGATTTCTCCGGAGAAACATCAAGGTCAGATCAGAACCCATTAAGTCCATCGCTTACCAGACTCTAGTCAGACCCCAACTGGAATATGCCTCCGAGATATGGTCGCCCCACACCCAGATACAAATAGACCAAGTCGAAAGTGTCCAGCGTAGAGCCGCCCGCTGGATAAAATCTGATTATGGTCGAACATCCAGTGTAACAGATATGCTCCATTCCATTCAACTCCGGCAATTGGAATTAAGGCGTATAGATGCTAGGTTATCATTATTTTATAAGATTCATCATAATCTGGTTGCTATCCCAATCAATGACTATCTGACCCCAATGACCCGCTCTGCTCGCCACAGTCACACCCTCTGTTATAGATTAATCACTGCAACCAAGGATTATTATAAGTTCTCATACTTTCCCAGAACAGTGTTTCATTGGAACCAACTTCCCCCTAATGTTGCCCACCTCCCCACCCTAGAGCAGTTCAATGCTGCAGTAAGTAGCATTGAACATGTCTCACCCTAGTTCCCTGCAAGTAAGACTTTTTATATTTTTAACCAAAAATTTTTTATCTTTACTTCTTTCATTTCTACATTTTTATTCACTATAATCTTTCTCTTTTGATCCCGACGCGCGAAACGTCTACGTCCCCGAAAGGGGTTCGACGTTGATGGAAGATAGATAGATAGACAGAAGACAGATAAGCGTATGTAATCTTTCTCTCTTCGACTTCTGCTTAACTCCCCTTTCGGATAAAATTGGCAGACACGCGGTCAGTGCAAGAGAAAGACATTTCACAAACGCATCGACAAAGAAACGTCAAGTGAAAAAAAGTGAGGCTGAAAAACAGTTAAAAGTGTTAGTTATACAGACAGAGTTTAAAATCAGATTAAAAACACATCCTGCTGCAGCTATTTGTAGGCAATTTGATTACTGCCTGCTTGAAGGAGCATGGGCAGGAGCACAATGTCAGACGGGAGGTTATTCCATAGGATCAGTGTACTTGGGAAAAACGAAAATTTGTAATAATTAGCAGTTGTATGGATTTGTCTATAGGCTAAGGGGTGTGTGGGACGAGCCTCATTCTCCTGGATTTTTCAAAATAAGTTGGGACAGGAATAGCTACCAGAGAATAGACAATCTTATAAAACATTACTAATTCAGCATTATTTCGTCTGTTTTCCAGAGATCTTAAACCAAGTGACTTTTGCATATTTGAGACACTGTCATATGTGGAATAGTTGTTATGTATCCGTCTGATTGCTCTACGTTGCACCATTTCTGTTTTATTGATATTATGTTTAGTGTTTAGCACTGGCGTAGCCTATCTGTTAAACACGGTAGGTCCTACCCTTCGTTTCTGAAAGTGAAAAACATTACACATTCAAGACTGCAACAAAAAACTTCGGATGATGTTTGATGTTTGCTCTTGCTAAAGAAGTGTCAGCTTGCAACAGAACATGATAATATTCTATACCTACTTCCTTTATTTTTCCAAATAGAAAAAAAAGAAAGAAACATCACATCTCCAATTCTCAGTTTTCTCTTTTTCTAACTTATAACTTAATACATTTTTGATAAATACATCTAACCATTCAAGTAAGATGTCACTCTCCCCCCTTTTTTTACATTTATTCTATCATAAAACCCTTTATCACATAAATGTACACGTTAAACGACTGTGAAAATATATAAATAACCAACCTGTTAGTGTTCTAAATACACTTCTTATAATGTTTCTGTTCTTGAAATGATATTTTATTTGTTCTGTGAACAATTATGACTGTGATTTTGTGAAAAAAACGGGGTTACCTGCAAGGGGCCTAAAAAGGAGAACATTTTGTTTCCCCCAAATAAACATATACAGGTGTACCTGCTTCCTTTACTGGGCAGGAGAAGGTGCTGTTAAATAATGATAATTCCTGCTTACATGCTTATTCTGTGACCCGTGATTTACCTGAGTTAAAGGGGTTGTTTGTAACCCCTGTTTTACCTAAGTTAAAGGAGTTGTATGTGACCCCTGTTTTACCTGAGTTAAAGGAATTGTTTGTGACCCCTGTTTTACCTGAGTTAAAGGAATTGTTTGTGACCCCTGTTTTACCTGAGTTAAAAGGGTTGTTTGTGGCCCCTGTTTTACCTGAGTTAAAGGAATTGTTTGTGACCCCTGTTTTACCTGAGTTAAAGGGGTAGTTCCTGTTCACTCGATAAATCCGAGTAAGCTTTCTCTGGGATTTATCCGTTGCATTCGACTTAACGAATGTTTTCTTTTAAACTTTGAACTGTAGTGAATCCGGTCACTGTGTTTTAATCTTACGGTAAAAGTTTCGATAAAAACTTTGAATGCCATGTCCAAAAGAAAATTATCACGTTTATTGGCAAATTTTAGGCAAGCACCCTATGTTTTTGTAACAGTATTCAGAGAATTTTTAAAAAGGAACGGAGAAGATTTAGAAAAGCTGTGTCACTCATTTGATAACATATCATAAATTTGATATCAGGAAGTCAGTATTGAGAACGATCGATTATAAATACCATGTCGCGTGCAATCAACGCCCACACAGTATCAAAAAGATTTTGCTTATTTTAAAACTAGGTTAATATTACTCATTTCGTTACTAAGAACAGCATTTGGAAAGGCGGCGTTTGAAGTTTATATACTGATTTTCCGCAACTTTCGCTGAGTCAAATACATATAATTAACTTTGTTTTTTTGAAAACGCGGCATTCTGAATTTGCTGACAATAGTATTTGCTTGATTACTGGAAAAGCAAAAGAATTTTTTTTTGAAAGTAAAATTGTATCTTAAGTAGTATTACAAAACTAAACGAACAGATGCAAATTTATTTTTTATATATATTCCAAACATCTGTTTCAAAACAAAGAGGAGAATTGCTTAAAACATTTTTTTTGTGTTTCAAAATGTATTTGTATATTATATCTTCCCAGCACTTGCAAATTCTGGTTATTCGAACAAATTTTGGGAAAAAAGAAGTATTTGTTTTTAAATAAGAATGTCGTACACTTATATAACAATTCTGCAACTTGCGCCTATCAAAAAAAAAAAAATAATAATTATAAAAAAATAGTCTGTCAGTGCCAAGAAATGAAGCTTTTTACAGGCATTCTACTTAATATATAGAGGATATTCAATTTTTTTTTTATAAATACGGGATTCATTTTAATCGAGTGGTATGAAATTAAATATTTCACGAGTGGCGATAGCCACGAGTGAAATATGATTAATTTCATACCACGAGATGAAAATAAATCCCGTATTTATAGAAAAAAACTTGAATTTTCTGTTTATTATATACTTTTTTTCTTTTCTGACCTTACAATACGAAAGAATTCCCCTTTAATTTTGTGTATTGGCTGAATTTCGAAGAAAGTAGCCCGGCAAGACACCAGTGAAAACACGGAAAATATGTTTCACTGCAGTGAAAAATAATTTTTTTACAGTGAAAATACGGAAAATGAAAAAACGCATTTTATTTCATCAATATTTCTCAATATTTCATTTTTAAGTATTGATATAATAAACATGTGTACGTCCTAAATAACAGCACGATAGACAAATATGTTCTACGGTCTTTCGGACAGGGAATAAATTTGTCACGAATAAACTGAATATTCCGGATGCAATACAAATGCACAAAAAAAGCCTTGAATTTTTTTTTTTGCATGGTGTTCTAATTATTTTTGACAGTTATGCTGCATGTACGTCCAAAGTGCAGTTACAATGTTCTAAATGATTGTGCTATAAGGAAGCTGTTTGCATGACAATGATAACTGTTTATTAATAAAAAAATCTAGTACATCTTAAGAGGTACATAGTTCAAATTACACAATTAGAATTTTCAGGCACAAAGCACTTGTTCACGTCGTCAATTTCAGCTTCCGCTTCATGGGACCACGGAGAGCTAATAACTCAAAGCGGTAGTAAAAGTTTTCTATCTTCGATCTTTATTTCACTGCAAAACATAAGAAAAAATAACAATCTGCCATTTATAGGTGTGCAATTGTTTTACCACAATATAATTACACTACTGAATTATTTTGTAATTCAGAAGGTTTTAAAAGTCCTGTTCTGTTGTAAAGTTGAGACAGATTTTCGAAAATAAAAAAGCGAATCCAAAATTGGCCTAAACTTTACACTAATGAAAACTTTACCTTTCAATCCCATAATTAATATACAGTTCTACATTAGGAACATTTCAGAACTTTTCATTCACTATCTAGCTGAAAGGTACAGCACAGTAAAATTACGAAACAGAATTCACCGCAGTCTTGTGTAAGTATTTAATCCCTTTAAAATACTTCAGAGACACAACAATCAAATGTATGACGGCGTCGAAAAAGAAAAGACTTGAAATAATATTTACTTTCTGAACTAAAGAAAAACAAGAAATGTGTCACAGACACGAATACCCCTGAAATGTGTTACCTTGAAAATTTGTGTCAATTTTTTTTGCAGTCTGTGAACTGAACAAAGCACTCACACGTCCATTGGTAAGATTACTTTATATCCTTTACCTATTGGCATGGCTGGTAAAATAAATGAATTTCCAAAACTGATGTGTTTCAAAAGATATTGATCTAGTGTTTTGTACCCATAGGTCACCACACGTCTGTTACAGAAGAAGTGTTTCAAAACAGTTTCTTACTTTTTAACTTTTGAATTTGTACGCTCCAGTTCAACACCATAGGCAAAAATATAGTTCAATTATAAAATTGTAGGAGTTGCACGAAAAAGCAATATTAAGTAAAATTAAACAATGGGCAATAACTAAAAGTGGTCGACTCGCAAAAACCTGACTATATGCGCTGCAGCATTTGATTATAATAATTCTGTATTAGACAGGTGACAAATTCATGAGCAATGCAGGAGGAGTTGCGCACACAAGAAATATTAAGTAAAATTTAACAAAGAGCAATAACTACGACAAAATAATCGAATCGCAAAAGCCAGATAATATGCACAGTAGCACTTGATAATGATCATTGTTTGTTTTGTGAACAGAATATGAGAATTGTAGAAGCTGTGAAAAAAAGCAATATTAAGTAAAATTTAACAAAGCGTAATAATTATACTAAAAATAATCGAATCGCAAAAGCCTTAGTATATGCGCTGCGGCACTTGATAATGATCACCCTGTGAAAGTTTGGTGAATATCGCATAGGAAAAATGTAGGAGGAGTTGCGCACACAAGAGAAAATTAAACAAAGGGCAATTACTCCGCCAAAAATACTTGAATCGCAAAAGCCGTAGTACATGCACTGCAGCACATTAAATGACCATGGTGTAAAAGTTTGGTGAAAATCAAATTAGAATAGTAGGATAAGTTGCGCACAGAAGATGGGACGGACGGATGGACGGAATAATGAACGGACAATGCAACTATTATATGCCACTTTTGGGGGCATAAAAATCTTGAAAAATTGTCACACATAAAGATTCAGACTTTATCAAAGCGAAGCATTGCCAAATGCTAAATGTAAGAACCTTGTCCAATTTACCAGGCTAGTCAAAAGTATTCCCTGTATGACATAGGGACGGCCTTCTATTTTATTGGAGATAGAATTACCTCACATATCCGGGCTTGCACCCAATCAAGACAAATAAAAAACTGTTCGGTAGGTATGAAAGAGGAAAGTTTAAACATTTTCTTAAATTCAAAGCTCAAAATTTAAAATGGAACTGAGAAAAAAGCCCATAATAAAGAAATATAGTTTAACATAATGATCAGGATCACAAAAAAGACTTTTTTAAAATTCTTTTCCAATTGAAAAAAACAAACAAACATGTAATTCTCAATAACTGAGTGTTGTTAATGGTTAAGGTCAAAAATAAAAGTGCGCTGGTAGTTCGGGTTAATAATATTCCTGCAGAGGGCTGGTCCGCTTATTTTATTATAAACAGTATGACACAATATTTCTCCATGTTCCTATCTTTATTATTTTTTATTAGTTTTTAAGTCAAGGACAGTATGGAACACGGTTTCAGAATTAAAACCGACTGACTGTTGCGGTGTTTTTTCTATGAAAATAAAATACTATGCACATGTTTTTGAAAGTGAAAGATATCCCGAGTCATAAGATTAGAATTTGAATTTTCCCGGACACGATATGTGTATGAGCTGTCGTGTTTATATAACATAGATACGAAAGAATGAGGCAGACAATGGCTTTGTACTTAAACAAAACTGATATTTGGAAATAATAATGATGTACTTTAAGTAAGTGCAATCATAAACAAAATTGCAATGTTTCTACACTTCATAAAAAATGGTGAAGCCAATGTTTCACCTGTATTTTGAAGACAAATGTCCATAAACGTTTGTTGTATACGCAGCTATTATGAGTAAACATCCTCTCTCAAATATTTGTGTAGAAAAACATTAACAGAAGTGTGGTAAAGCAAACCTTATACAAAAGCTTTCTGAAGCCAACTTTCCTCAAATAATGTGTAAGAGACAACGTATCAAAAACGATTTATATACCGGTCATTTCACAAATGTTTGCTGAAAGAAATAAATAATTAAGGAAGCTATCCTTCAAAAATGTTTTGCATTGCCATCCGTCTACCGAAGTGTGTGTAGCCAGTTTGATGTGGCCAAACGAGTAAAAACGTTTTTTGGAAAATTAACCTTTTACAAAGTCTAAATGAAGTTAATCTTCCATGAACCTGAGATATATATAACGTTCTGCAAATATTTCCTCAGCCAACCTCAATGATGCTACTTCTTATCAGCCATTTACTCATATTCGTTGTAGCGAAACTTTAACTTTCAATTGTGCACCACCCTATGTTGTGCTGCTAACCATCCAGAAATATTTGATCTAATCACGTGATATTGAAAATCGACCTTCCACAGATATCAGCCAAACTTTGACAAGCGTTTGTATATAGTCAACCTTCAATATATATTTTGGTGTAAGCAATCTGCCACAAATAAATCGCGCAGTAGCCCTCCTACAAGTGTTTGATATAGCAATGTTTATATAATTATATATGTACCAAACTTCAAAAAGGTTTGTTGTGGGCAACTTTCCACGTACGGAAGGCGAAGGCAACCTTTCATAAACATTTATTGAAGCCAACATTCCACATGAGTATGGTATAGTCAGCCTCCGTTATTGTTGACGTAGACAACCCTCAATAAGTCGTCTAGAAAATGTTCTACACATGTCTGATAAAAGGAACATTCCATAAATGTTTGTGCAAGCAACCTTCTACGAAATTTTGTATTAGCTAACCTGCAAATGTTTGGTGAAGTCAGCTTTCTACAAATGTTTTGTAAAACGTCTATTTATTTTATGTAGTGAAACGTCTTTTTTTGTAAGGCGAACCATCTACAAACGTTTGGAATAGCCAAACTGCCACAAAGTCAAAGATAACCATCTGCATGATCAGTCTTGCTTAAATGTTTGGTGTAGCAATCAATATGTAATTGTTATTGTGGTCAAACTTCCATATATGGTGAAGTCAATCTCGAAACATATTTTGTTGAGCCAATTTTCTGTTAATGTTTTGTATAACAAACCTTCCACAAATATTTGTGTAGCAAACCTAACACAACTTTTTTTCGAAACCAACCTTCGAGAAGTATAGTTCTCAACCTTTTCTTTTTTTAAGACGGGTTTTTATGTATACTTTTAATTTGATCTTTTAATGAATTCTATGAGTAGAATGGTTCCCTATTTTTTTGGCTACCACAGTTTGAACTCGTGACCTTTCTGTGCATATAAAAATTCTTATTGTTGTGATATAGACCTACTCTTTCCACCAGCCTAAACTTCAACATGATAGTCCCTTTTAATTCTCTTAAAATTTAATTCTCTTTTGTCATGTTTTTCAGAATATCACCCAAATTGTTAGGTTGATAGATCAGGTAAAAACCGAGCAGTATTCATAATCCAACTGTAATATATGTATGTGTCAACAGAACGGCATGCAAATCATGCTACAGACTCTTAATAATTCTAATCTTTGAACGGCTATATACCACTGCAGAAATGTGTATCTTATCTGTAATGTATTTTAAAGATGTACATGGAGGAGATTTAAATAAATAAATATGATAATTTTAGATTCTAATGTCTGTCTAAAATAGATTGCAGAAAGATAACCATCTAAAGCACTTCATAAGTTTATTAGATATTTATCAAAACTCTGAGAGGCATGCGTTGTGTAACCTTTAATTGTCACAATTAATTGTTTATCTCAACACAGCATCTGTTTTATAAGTGCGATAAATGATCAGAAATTAACTACTGAAGTGGTCTTTTAAGAGAAAGACTTTGAGTGATAACGAAAGTGTAAATTTATATATGTTTCGTAGTAAGAGTGATTCAATTAGTTAGGCCATTCTTATGTGCCCACCCCCAGCTCATAGGCGGTGATTTTCCTCGGCCTTGTTTTCCGGTTTTTCCTAATTATCTTCCTTATAAAAAGGGAAAGCTATCTTCATATAAAGCTGATTTCATATGATTCTATATCTCATATCGCTGCCAGTTTGGGGTTTAAAAACGTGTTGGTATACTATATTTGCCTTCGTGCAAAAATATAAATTTATACATACTGTCAAGTGGCGCGCTTTTTGTGCAGGTAAAGAGTGAATGTTCGCACGATAAATTAGATATATGACACTAGCGCTGCTTGAAATTTCTGCTTGATAAGAGATTATTCCGCTATTAGTTTTACTATCCGTTCATATTTTTCATAGACAAGTGGTTGAACTATAAGTATATAGGGATTTGCAGTTGTATTCCAGGCATTTATAGAATGAAATTTAATTATCGTACAGTTAATGTATATACATATCAACCAATCGTATGTTGATACTTATTTATAAGTTTTATCGGATTGTGATGTCAAACTTTCACTGATCAAAGTTTGAAATTGGTGACCTAATATAACCAGATTGTAACCGTTAATTACGTATTATTTTAATTTATTTTTCACGTGACTTGGATTTTTTCGAAGTTAAAAATAAAAAAAGAAAGAAAAATAAAACAACACGCGCTTGATGATTGTATTTAATTTGTGTAAGTGAAGCGTTATATACAAACCGGGAGCTTTGGAGATTAGTTTGTTTCAGATCAAAACTCCTTACCTTTGAGTATCTTCTAAAGCAGATGTCTAATTCATGAGAAATCAACAAAAGTGTAACTGCTAATGAAGCGTGAGATAACTCGAAAATAAATATGGATGGAAATGTTATTGCAGGTTATTCGTCTTCAACACCTCACGAACTACAGACGAATTTCTTGATGACGCAGTCAAGCGCGTGCAATTTCTCGAACTGGATGCAAACCATGCCATATCCGGTTGTACTGAGAGGACACGGTGCAATTAACGTTCCGAAGAAGGAACAACGGATTCGAAGACCAATGAATGCGTTTATGGTTTGGGCGAAGACGGCGCGAAAATTACTTGCAGACGAAAATCCCGACGTGCACAACGCTGAACTCAGCAAAATGTTAGGTGAGTGAGCTTTATTTTGTATAATTTTCGCAATTGTTAAGTGCAGTGTTCTAGAAACATACCCCGTTTCTGTAAATAAATATTACCTGTAGATTGTAGTCTGACGTAAAACATGTAATTCTAAGCTATAAACATTAACATAGGGGTAAGCATTGAATATTAGTACAAATCAATGAAACAGTTGGATTATTCTGTTACCGCATTAAAAGGTGTACACAAATTCTTGGCATGCAAATGCATTAATAATTCTTTTCAGACAGATGCTTTTACGTCTTTTTATGACCAAGTATATGAATTATACACCCTTTATTTAATTCACAACTTTTTAGTGGTTTCTCATTTTTACCAATTTTATATTCTCTAGTTTGTTATTCTTTTATTTTTTTGATATTTTAAACATCCCTCCTTGTATATAAAACATGGAAAAAGAAAATTAAAGTGAAAGTAATTCCTAGTTAAGATACATTATGACATGACGTACATCCTTTTTACATTAAATAAAATTTTGAGAATTCAGGATGTCGGGGAAATTCAGTCTAATTGACAGACTGCATGTTCTCAAAGAGTCTTAAAATAATAGCTATTACAGTAAAAGAATTATTTAATAAAACCATACTGGTAATGCAATATTTTACCCTTTTTTATCGTTGAATTCAACAACAACAATAAAACATTCCATTATTGTTTCTGTTACTTTTTATCATCCCCATTTTTATCTCATTATTCTTTTATTGTAATAGCTATTATTATTGTTATGATTGATTTTATTATTGTTATTGAAAACAATTAAATTTAAATAAATAAATAAATAAATAAATAAATAAATAAATAAATAAATAAATAAATAAATAAATAAATAAAATACTGATTGCACTAGTATTTTAGGTCTTTGAAAAAACAAACAAATTAATAGACAAAATTACATTACACTTCAAGTCAGCAAGCGCTTTAATTCAACCTTATACAAGATATCTGTAAAATCTTTCACTGCAAAAAAATCTGGATAGGCCTAATTTGTTAATCTGATAACAGTTGACAATTAGGAGCTTCAGATAGGCTAATTAACGCGAAAGTTGGGTTCTAATCTGACCCCATAAAAAGTATGTGACCCGGGCACGTGCTTTTCTGCACGTGGTAAAGATAATTTACAAAGGCATGAGTAATGATAGAAGAAAAAGACGCATTTTAAGTTTAAAAAAATAAATGCCAGACAAGCAAATTGAATAAAGAAAACGCTTTTTGTCCATTCACCCCATAAAAAAAAAACAAAAAAAAAAAACCAAAAAAAAACAAAAAAACAAAAAAAAAAACATACTGGTAATGCAATAATTTGCATTATAATGTAAATATAGAATGTTGTAACGGAAATAAGTATTCACGCCAAAAAGAATTTATATTTCAAGAGATATGCCAAATGTCCATATGTCATCACTTTTTTTCTCTGACATTATTAATCATTAATCATAATGAAAAAAATAATGCTGTAAATGATGTCTCACAAAAACGACATGTTCAAGTATGTAAATTGTAATGAAGACTTGGTAATCTTTTTGGGTGTTTCTTGATTAAAACAAAAAAGGTTCAATAGACAAAAATTACTTTCAAATATTGCTGCTACTACTACTGTTTTTTTATGTTAATGTTTAAGATGGCAAATTGAAATAAATCATAGATGTTGTGACTTAAAATCATTTAACTATAGATTCGACATTTCATTTAACTACATTCCATTTTGTTGAAACTGAGAACAAATACATTCCAGGAAATAAATGGAAGAACTTGCCAACGGAGGAGAAGAAACTCTACATTGACGAAGCTGAGAGAATCAGACAAGAACATATGAAACAGTACCCGGATTACAAATACCGTCCCCGCAGACGAAAACCTTCGAAAAAATCAAATAACAACCTAAACTCTCCTATACAACAGGACCGGTTCGACAGATCATCGAGTTGCAGCCCGCAGTACCGACGGTTCCCGAGATCAAACAGTTTTAGTTTCGACAACTTTACAAAGGCTCAAAGTGAGAATGACTGCCGGCGGCTGACCTCCAGTGCGCCTTTAAACACCCGGCTTTCGGTGTCGCCAGAGTCGAATCCACCGAGTAGTCCCGAAGAAGCTATGCATGATAACAATGCTTATTATTTTGAACATTCAAATAATATGAGACCATATAATTTTCACCAGACGACAGTTTCTTTAGAAAATTGCAGGCTCTCAGAGCACTCGGTGTCTGGGTTTGTTTCTAAGATATCCGGGCAAGTAAAAAAAGAAATAGATCTAAATGCAAATTATTGTGACAGTATCGGCAGAACCACGAAATTTCAAGGGTATTCATTGCAATATCCTCCGCAGTATTCAACCATCACGATGCAGGGCAGTTCATACAACACGAAAGTGGACCAGAGCGGTTCTTACGAACCAGAAGTTGACATAGATGTAAGTGACATATCGCCAGAGGACATGGATATTTATATCAACCCCAACAGCCGCCATCACGAAGATTCAAGCCAGTTTAATCAAACCGCAAAAGAACACTCTCATTCCATGCATGCAAGTAAAGAAAGTGTTAATGGGTTCCAAATGCCGAATGAACATAAAATCCCAACGGTTGAATGCAATGTACCCGCAGTGATGCAAGAGATTGAACATTGCCGAGATATTCCGAGTGTGTGCTACGAATTTGATGCTCAGCCAATAATAAACGCCCTTACACATTAAACATGGTAAGATGAATATTTTCTAATGTAAAATAAGAGATTACTGTATGTTAAGCCTAAAACGCATAAAACAAAATTTATTGATGAATTAAACATCCAATAAATTAATTGCAGAAATGAACAAAACGTGTAAACAAACATAAAATACGTAAACAGTCTAGATCAGAAAATTGAAAATAAATGTGCAAGAAAATGTCCTATCTTATCTGTTCAAGTCAAATCTATATACTAGTATATGTAATATCATATAGGAATCGGTTTGTTTATTTCATGGACTGTCTAGCTTTCATTGTCATAAGAAACTTGTTCGAATAATTCGAAATTAAATTATGTTGAGTTGCTTCAATCATATTAATACTTGTTTAGCAGGTAATCTAAGTGCAGACCGATTCCATTTTTTTACCTAGTAGTTGTTCAGATACACGAGTTTAGCTTTCATTCTCTATTTTATGATCTGCATTCCTCGTGCACGGTTCTCCACATATTTCTGATTAACTATCTACCTTGAGTCTTTAAATCATTACAATAAAATGCACACACGCACGTTATAATGTAAGTAAAGATTCCTTTGTTTGTTAAGCAATGAATCTTGCAAACTTTCTCCAATCAGGGCGTGGATGTAAGCATAGATATCGTGTTTTGACATGATATTTATAAGAAATTCTCAAGAATAAGTGTTTGCAATAAATATACACGAATTTCCTGTTTTCAGACAATTTCTAGAAGAAAGAAATAACTAGAAAAAGTACTGTGCCAATGTTTGATACAATTTTGTTTTCAAAGGTAAATTGAAGTCTGACGAATAACAATAAAATATGGCACACACATAAAACAACGTAATTGTTCTTTAGTAAAAAAACACAAGCTTTCTAATGAACTACACACCATACATTTTACTAGAAGTTTTATATAAATATGTTAGATTTTGCCATTTCTAACGATACCTTATCTTGAGATTTTTATACTCTCAAACTGAAATGAGCTCTTCTCATCCGTTTATGATGTTTAGTTTAAATAATGAAGTGTGTCTGGATGTGTTGAGGGACACAAGGTCAAGGTTTTTATTTTGTACACGAACACCGCTGGCTTTTGTAGTATGTATATGTAAAGATGCTTCTACACAACTATAATGACCACTTTAGCCACTTGTAACCATCAACTTGAATATTTAACTTATCTTTAACTGGCCTATAAAAATTTCAAAGTATTCAGTCACTACTTGCAGTTTATGTGATATCTTGCACCTGTTAAACCAACATATTTTGTTTGATTTTATGTCTAATCTCCACTCGATACATTTTTGTTCATGTTTCATCCTCTTTACCACATACAAACAGTCAAATGTTGTTTAATGACTGTTTAAATTATCTCAAAAGTCATTATAATTGGCATATATTTTATTTATAACTATTTGCTTTCTTATAAAACGATATTTTATCGCTAAAGTTAGTGTACTTGACAATTTAGTTTATGGCTTCTTCGCCATCGCCGCACGTTCTGATGAGAAAACTTAACAAGTTATGAGGGGTTTCAAACTTGAAATAAATTTGACCGAAAAGAATTGAAAGAAACCAATTTTTTTGCGCCCTTGATAATATCTTTTTTTGGACAAAATACATAATATTCGCTTTTCTCGAAGCGCCCTTAGAAAAGTTCCCGGGCATCATTATCATCTAGCGAATTATGTTACCTCTTGTACAAAATGAACATTTCTGTAAAAACTATTGCTGTCCTTCACTTTTAGAAACGAATCTTGAAATCTTTCGACACATTTTGTAAAAAGGAAAATAAATTATTTGCAAGATTGTATTACTCATTAGTATGAGAATCGCTCGATATAATTAATAAACAGAAAGAAATCATTGACAGAATTACAATACTTACAAAACTTGAAATATTCAATGTTATAGGAAATAAAAGAAACATAATCTAATCATTCACAAAACTTGAATTACTTTTGGTATCAGTTTGTATCCGTTTCAAAATCGCTCTTTTTCCTCAAA
Source organism: Cyclina sinensis (assembly GCA_012932295.1). Classification (NCBI taxonomy): domain Eukaryota; kingdom Metazoa; phylum Mollusca; class Bivalvia; order Venerida; family Veneridae; genus Cyclina; species Cyclina sinensis. The sequence goes on along the minus strand of JAAONU010000012.1, from coordinate 13,017,024 downwards.
CTCTGAGACGTGGCTTATCGTCTGCTGCCCGCGTGACTCAGGAATTCGGCTATTCTGTCATTGAATAGGGGCATTTTCTAATATTAGATTTGCATATTGATTTTAGGAAGAAATTAGATCTAACAATTACTTCTTCATAATGTATGTACCTGTTGAAACTTAGATAATTTTATCATGTTCTTACTAGTGTATTAAAAAAAGGACATGTTATTGCGTGTAACTTACTCTTTTTATCAGTCTGGAGTTTTATAAAATAATTTTTCTGTACATTATTTTTTTTATAGTTTTTCAGTTTTCATGCCTTTGCTGTATTTTTTCATATAGATTTAGAAATCAAATACCACATTACTGCAAATGTTCTGTACTATCAGAATAATACACATGTATATGAAGACATTATTTGTATATAATTTATTGAATGACTGTATATAATTAATATGTTTAAAATATGGGGCAGCACTAAATTACTTTATTGTTGTTGTCGTCAAACCTATTTTCAATGCAAAGAAATTAACAATGACTTTTTATGTTTTACTGTTAGAAAATATACAAAATGTACAAAAGATATGTATGTATATGATTTTTATTTTTATTTTGTAATATAAATATTACCCAAATTGAGATCTGGTACTCATTGTAATTAATTAAAAAAACTTATTTTGATAATGTATATAAGTCTTTAGCTGACTGAATATTTATGAAATGTTGTACATGTGTATATATATTAATGAATTTGTTTTTCATTTGTACAACGCAATATGATATATCTGTGTGGTTGGATGTGTTATAAAAAGCGTATGAATGGTTTCTTGAATAAAGACATTTTTAATTTAGTCCGTGTACTTAAGTATTTCTTAAACTGTCAGAAATGTAAAAGTGTGACTCAGTATTTTTTCAGGGAAATTTGTCGTAGCAAAGTTTAAGCAATTGTTTCATTTTTAATCGTCGCTATCCGCTGTCCGTTTTGCTTCGAAAAACCACAGTGGAAGATAAAAAAGCGACGTCTGCTAGCAAACGTAGCAGAACACAGCGCCATCTGTTCTTTTGCTTCACAATCCAGGAAAAGAAATGGCCTCACCTTTTATACACGTAGTATTAAAACAGACATGATCTTTTGTGTTAGTTCAAATAATACCTGTTTCAATGAATCAGCAGTGTGAGGCCTCGGTTGTTCTATTTCTGATTGCCCAAACATATCTCCGCGTATTCTAATATCTGATATATTGAAGTTGTGACATATTGAAGCTACTGGGCTGGCATTTCAGTAACTGTTTACCAAAGTCTCAATAATCCTCCTAAGGAACTAGTATTCTCTGAGGCCAAATAGCATTTCTGTAAATGTGCCTGTCAGTATAATAAAGAAAAATGAGAAAAAAGGACCAAAAAAAAAAAGAATTCTAAAAAACTGTCCAGTAATCAATGCATTTCATAATCTGACAGTTACTAACAACACAATTTAAATGGACATTGCATATGGAGTGAAATTAATTTTTTGGATGTACTTATATGGCCGGATATTTTTAAGTAAATCATTATCTTGACTATCAAGATTACCAAAAAAGTAACCAATTATAATACGAATTTATTTGGTTAAAACAACAGATCAATTGTTGGCGGATGCAACGTTAAAAACGACAATTCTAACATTAAATATAGGTTGCAGCTCGGAACAACAGAATTGTCTTAGCCCAATTTGTTGCAGATATGGTATAGAAAAAGGCAGGGGACATTTAGGAATCTTAGTAATTATTTCATTAGATGGAGGCTGATAAGTTGCATTGTAAAATAGACACCTTCCACGTTTCAGTAATAACAGAATTTAAATTAAGAATGTATATGAGCTAAACAAAGTCATGATTCTCTGTTTATCTTATTGTGGATCTCATTTCCAAAGTTTGCAGTTTTTTCAAGTGTTATCTAAAATTGCTAAACAAAGCAATTTTATAAAGTTAGATTCATACTTATCATGCATTTTACATATCTTAAATAATGTCCGTAAGCTGTGAAAAAAGTAGAACATGATGGGCAAATGAAGCACTTGCTTCCGAAGTAAATAACTAGCTACCTGACTCAGACCAAAGGTCAAGGCTGCCTGTGCTTTGAAGTACCGTTTCAGTAGCAAAAACTTGAATGAAAATATCGTGACTATTGCGTCTTTGTTAGCGAGACCGCATTTGCCACTGACCATCCTAGGATACGAAACACTTGACATTGACCGACAGAGAGTGCACATGAGGTGACTGCTCAATCAAAACTGAAATCGAAACTGTTCAAGTGACATTTCCAGTTAGTAAGACCATCTCTTTGTACAAAATAAATTTCCATTTCAAAGTTCACAAAGTATTTGAAATATCGAGGGTCAAAAATTTCCTTCCGATTATTTATGCTTTAATATTTGAGATGAAAATAAAAAAGTACTTGTGTAGAAAGAGAGTGAATGAGTACTTTAAGAGTTTCTATTCAAAGCATTTGTAGCTGGAAAAAATTGCGATGTACAATATACACAAATAAGCTCGACATGTTCACTCTCCATAGAAGCAAAACAATGAAAGCTTTTGTGTATACTATTTATATGTATAAAAAATTATCTCAACATACGACGTTCCACATCTGCAAAAACTAAATGTCGTTTTATCTATACATACGACATTCGATATTTGCCACACTGCAAATTGTTCCTGCTTAACTAACAATATCCAAAGTTATCAATATGTATGCCGTGCTAGCTCTAATTTGGATGTTGAATATCGACGCATTCGACATTAAACAGACGACTTTCCAACATTTCGAATGTAGCGGCATATGAGATGTCAGATCTTATGAATATGTGGATCAAATCAACATAAAACGTATGTCATCGAGGACGCATTTGATCAATTGCATGTTTATTTACAATAATATTTATATCTGAAGTTATATGTATATATCTAAAACACTTGAGTTTCGTAGAGCGCGAGTTTAGTGATCATTTTAAACTATTCATTTAAATAACTTTAACTCTTATCTAATTATATTTATAGCATGATTTCTCGATTATAAGCGATTTGGACAGCCGCGTGATTGTCTTTGGTCCGAATGGTATAGACGGAATGCATCTTGCAAGTGAAATTTTATAAGAGGTTACATTCAGAAAGTTTAATAAATTAAAGGGGAATGTTTCGGTTTAATAACACACATTTTCCCTGAAGCTGTGAGGTGGGTATTATTAATATACTACAGAATGACCAGGTTATTAGATCTGGGGACAGTAGATGCATTGCACAAGTACTGTCACAAGTAGAATTATATCGTGTTAAGCTACATTGCCATAATCAAGGGAAAAACACTTATCATTTAATGCAAGAAAGTCAACTTCAGTAAGTGATTATCATTTAACCCTTTACTCCACAGATACGTGTTTTAACGCATATGCGACCAGTGCAGATCCAGATCAGCCTGCACATTTGTGCAGTCTGATCAGAATCTCCACTGTTCGCTTTTATATCCATAAAAGTATTTCTGACTGAAAAGCGAACAGTGGAGATCCAGATCAGACTGCACGGATGTGCAGGCTGATCTGGATCTGCACTGGTCGCATATGAGATTTAACACTTAACCATGTGGTAAAGGGTTAATGGCACTAAAAAGTATGCCCTTATTTCTTGGACTTGCCCTAAATTTAATTTTCAGTCCCTGGCCACAAGTCGAACAGAGCTAGCAACTGTCCGCTGCAACCTAAACCATCACTGGAAGGAATATAGGTGTATGGATAGATAGAAACAGAGCATGATTATCTAAGTACACGTGTAGAGGTGAATCTAAAATAGTTATTGTGTCACATTAAGTTGTATATACAAACTAATGTGGCTGACGACAACTTGAAGATAACCTTTTAACACTGTAAGGACTGATACTGATACAGTACAGTCGATCGCACGATTTGCCGTCTTTATCTCCAAACAATCTGGCGTTTTATCTGCTGTCAGAACACTCCACCCCGCTCATAAAAGGTTAGTTTTAAAAGTACTTTTTTTAGAATCTGACCTAGCACAAAAATAAACTGATATGAAGGTACCTTTTAATGGCGATTTAACTTTTTTCAACATCTTTGTTGTTTAGCGAACACTTTATATGAAAAAGAATTACCGTCTGCCACCATGCAGTACATTCCAAACTGACTAGAGCTGTTCGGAGTATGCACCAAGTTGAAAAAAAATCAACCGATGACCAAAGGTTATTACAAAACTTTCGGACACAAAATGTTTTAATGTACCGAGAGGTAAGAAATAACTCTGCAAATTATGTTCATTCTCGGGACTAAACAGTAAGACGTGCTTAAAATATCTTTGCGACGTTTATCGTTTTATGTAGCATTCTTTGAATTTGTAGAATATAATAATAATAATAATAATAATAATAAAAATAAGTTGAGCAACCAACCAGCACTATGTTCACAGGAAAGCTTGTAAGCTTGTGTATACTTGTATACCTTAATTTCCTCCGATATCGGAGAGCAATATATATAAAAATACAATTAATGAAAAGTTACAAACATCTATTCTCAACAGTTAACTCCAAGAGTGAACACGGCTGACAAATTTGAAAGACAATATGCAAACATATACATGAAAATATGTAGAAGAATAAAACATGTTACATCCGTACTGAGGGACATTCCAGATAACAAATTATCTCCCATACTCAAATAACATCAAAGGTAGATAATATTGCACATAGGTCCTTTCAGTTGGAATCCTCTAACTTTATCCTTGTTTCTCTTTGTGATAGTCTTGACTTTTAGTTGTGAAAATTGTCATTTATACATTAAATAAAACGCTAGAATGATCAAAAAACGAACACAATGGTGTTAACAAAACATGTTACTAAACTAAATGTGTAATCTGACTACCACTGAGACACATAATTAGGCTTAATTATCACCATACCAAAAAAAGAAATAGCGACGAAAGCAGAGGAATCCAAATAAAAGGACCAATGTAATATCAGAGAGTATTAGGGTAGATAATCCACTTATGTCCCCAAATTAGGTAAATGTTGACGTCGAAGCATATTAGAGGAGCGGATGAGGTCCAGTGGTAACGCGCTGGACTGGTAAACCAGGGGTCCCGAGTTTGATCCCCCGCTCCTCCACTAGCATTGCTAATAGTCTTTCGGATGAGACGTCAAACCGAGGTCCAATGTATCAGTGCTATACACTGAGCATGCAAAAGAACGGATGCTTTACGATTGCTGTAGAAAGACTATAATTTTGCTGTGCACAATGCCACTGTTGTATGCATTCGTAATGCTGGCAAAAGTTGACATAGCTTTAAAACAGACAAACTATTATTCTTTGTGATCTTGTTAAAGGGTATTATAACATGGGTATAACGTTAAAATTTCAGGTTGTTTATCTTGGACTGTGCCCTGAAGTGCTGATTTCTAATCTAATGAACACAGATAAAGCTTTCATTTACAAGATTTTTAAGATATACCAAGCGAAGGTCGTGTGACATTAACATGTCATATCAGTTACAAATAACACTTTGATTTGTCAAAATTACGTTGTAAATTCGAAATGAGTATATATAACCTATATGGCCTGTATGCTGCTGGTAAACCACAGTCTCCCACTCAAACTAGATAAATATTTATATCTTGATAATCAATACATAAATGTACAGTTTAAGACAGTTCATTATTTGTCTACCCATTCCCTCAAAAATATGTAAATGGCATATATATGTAAAATAAAAGAGTGCGCTATCATTTTAAGAGTTATTAATTATAAACACGGATCACTGTTGGAGGCGGAACAAAGTAAAAGAAAAGATGTTATATTACATCGATATTCTAAAAATCAAAAACAGAACATGTATTCAATGCAACACCATGTACAATTTATTCAATTTTATTTCTATCAACGTCTTTAAGAGTTCTGTGAATTGTTAATACACAAAGAAGTGTAGCAAGTTAAGACTTTTAACATTTTAGTTGGACCATTTCAGAAAGTGACATATATTAAAAAAACTGAAACAAACATTTTATGGCGTAGAATACATGCACACAATAACTAGAATTTTAATGGAGAAGAGCATTTGTACTGGTCAAAGAAATAACAAATCATCAGCATCAACTTGATATCGTATCATCATATGATAAATCATATGACTTTATACCAGCAGGGAAGTGGTCATTGAAATCCATCGAATTCCCATTAAAGTGACAGAAAAAACTGTATTCTAATTTTAAAAATTTAAGCTATTTTTAGACGCGAATCAGATTCATCTGTGACCCTTGAACTCTAAAAATTATTTACTGACAGTGGACACGAAAAGGGGAATTTTACTCTTCATTTTGAATGTTTACGTTTTCATGTATTTACGTTCTACTAAAATCCAATTGTTTCCGATAATATATTTATTGTTTTATAGAACTGATTGATTATTTGTTTTCATCTTTATTGATACGTGTTATCTACTGACCTCTTGTAATAATGAACCCAACTATGAAACTGGGTTTGCTCAAACAAGAATAGTATATTCATGTGCCGGACTGTTGTCACATGGACAAGAATCAACAGAGTTTTAGGTGTTTTTATTTTTACGTACGTAGAAGAACCATTTGATTAATCTGAATCAAGCAGTTTACGGTTGAAATGTCTGCCCTACATTATAAGCTACAATGACAATTTATTCATTAAACTTACGCCCCCTACCCTTAATTTAAAGGATATTGTCGCAGTTTTTTTTATTACAGTTGGAACAATCTAAAATATAGGTACTTTTACTTTTAACAATCATCCACACAATTATAACTGCTACAACTTCTCACGCGAAACACAATCCAATATTTGAAAAGGGTAACCAATAGAAACGATTATAATATGAGTTTCCATTGTTTTGAAAACCTGAAACAAAGTCCACATTAGAAAGAAATCTTGGGTTTTGCCGGAATTAGCAGAAAGGATTCCGATTGACAAAGAAGAAGATGAAGACGAAAAAAAGCAGTTCTATTTCCGCAAATATGACATCTTTTCAATCAGATGGAACTATTTCTTTGAATTTGAGCCAAATTTGAAACAAGAGCCTGCTTTTTTGTAAAACGCTGTTGCGGTGCTTCGGTCGAGCAAGGCGTTAGCGTTTGATTTGAAATTGCAAGCAGTGTATTAATCTGCGGACTCATGTTTTGTATATGCTTAAGATGTGTTTAGAAAACTTATATGGTTTTAGGTTAAGAAGATGGTAAAGTCGTTGATGTCCAAACAGCTAGTCTTCAGTAAACACATGTAAGACGTTTTCTTTTGAACAATATCACTTGCTCGCATGCTGTTTCTTCAAGCAAGAACACAAACCCAAAGGGAAATTCTAACAGAAAAAATATTGTAAAATACATTTGTGACTAACATCATAAAGGCATCATACAAATCATTTTTATTAGTTTCATATCTGTATGAAATTTCATGTTCCGTATCATCACATGAGAAACAAAAGTATTTTTGTCATCTCTCAGATGATGACTGATGTACGTATACATGTATATAATATAATATCATGAAATATAGAAGGGAGACAACTGGCCTGAAGTGAGTTTCTTGTTTTCTGACAGCAACTGTAGAGTTTGTATTCTTGCTGGTAATTAGCAACAGAACCACTTAGGAAGCTCGTAAGTTAATGAGAAACAGCTGTAATTAACTGCATCACTATAAATACTTGCAATAACAGTGCACGTTGCGCTTGCACACGCGTCTATTCTTTGAAAAAGTACTTACTTGCCCCACAGAAGAAACTTAGCAACTGTAGTCTGTCAGTTGGCATTTTAAAGAACACAGAACAGAACAGAACATAACAGAATATTTATTTTGCATTAAATACATGTTTATAGCCTTACAATTACAAACTTAATTAGTGGTGCGTTATGGTATGGTATGCTATGGTAGCAAAACAACAACAAAGCAAGCTACATATAGTAATTTACAAATTACAGTTACCTTTACAAATATATTACTTGTAAGAGTAATATGATAAATTGAACTTTGAGTTATTAGAACAACTTATGTTTAACATATATTTTTGCTTATCTTTCCTTGAACGCCAAATGTAAATAACGACCTAAACTAAGAAGTGTTTAAGGAGAATCTGACGACATTGGTGATGATATTTTTTCATGGAAGGTCATTTGCAAAAATAGGGTTTGAAACATATTTGTCTAATTTGTCAATTACTTAGGGCATACCAGAAGAAAATGACAGGGGTCCTCAACCGTGTTCATATTGTCATTCTGTGATAGTATGTCGCCCAGTCTCAACTGCTAAATTATTTGAGTATAATCTGAATGTTGGCTATGAGGAATTTATATTTATTATTCAAGTTATTTTGAAGATATTTTTCCATTTCAAAGTCATGCTTAAATAAACAGTAATGTGAAAGTCTATTTGAATGGTTAACATTGGTGACCCATGTTTGTTTACAGATATCTATTATCCTTTGTTTTATAAATACATAGTTTTTATCATTTATGTGTTGTGCGGCCCATACATTCCCAAGATTATTCGTTCAAGTAGCAGTTTGATATCGTGCGCCCAGTTTAGCTTGTTGTACTCGTATTTCATTGTTTGAGTCCAGTATTACAATATTTTACACCGTTTTCTGACTTTACAAAATAAGTTGGGGTATTATCAGCACTTCTGCATCCTTGCCTATCAGTAGTATCAGCTAGCATTTATATGGCGACGTGTTTGGCGAGTGTCTGACTTATGATCGAAAGTATCTGAGTTTAAATCCAGCCCAGGGCACGTGGATTTTTCTGGGTTACATTTGGCACAAACATGAATAACTTACACGTGTAAGTGTGATGGCACCCTTAGAAAGTCCAACAGACATTCAGTACTCGGAGAATTCGAGGATGAATTCTTAGAAGGAGGTATGTACAAGAAGTAAAAAATGGTACATCTTCGCCTATCAGCTAGCTGTTATGGCGACGTGATAGAGTGTCTGTATGTTGTACTTTCAAGTTGTTTCTGATTTTGACTAGCATCACACACGATTGTTTTCACTTTGATGATAGAATTGTATCCTTAGTGATTAGACTTCTCAAGTGTTATCGTGAGACTAAGATATACAAGGAACATAACCTGGACTCTATACATTCGTGTGAATGAAAAATATAACAATCTATTTTCAGACCTTTCGGCTATAAGAAAATGTTTATAAATACACAAGTATATTTAGTATCCTAGTTACATTCCTTGCATCTGTGGTCAGATCTCTATCTTATGTTCACCTTGACATTTGTGTTCTTATATTCTGAATAACTGACATTGTAATTGCTAGGACACTTGACATTTGAGGAAGCATTGCACGTCTTGTGCATATCATAAAAGGAAAATCTCCGGAGTAGTCCAAACCTAGGAGTGGATGTGGTCCAGTTGTAACGCGCTGGACTGGTAAAGCAGGGGTACTGAGTTCGATTCCCCGCTCCTCCACTAACATTACTAATAGTCTTTCGGATGGGACTTTAAACCGAGGTCCCATGTATCAGTGCTATACACTGAGCATGAAAAAGAACCAGGGGTGTCTCTGGAATGGGATGCTTTCTGTACCTTGCACTACCCCCACAACATAAAATAACTTATCTCTTCAGGGGGCGTCGGTCATATGGGCTACCGGTACCGACGTTAAATAAGCTTAAATAGATAGAGATAGATAGTCCAAACCACAGTAAGGAAACGTTGAGAGTGAACGCCAATGGATGTTAATCTGATTTTGTTTAGTTACTTACATACACTTCGAGAATGACCAGTGTCTACAATCTTTATGTCATATTTCTTATTATAAAGGTAAAATTCCCCTGAACTGTTCAACAGAAAATCAGTAAAAACACACGACTGCTTCAACGTGATCATGCATTTTACTTTCATACTTTCATATGATGCATGCTAATTTTGATTAAACAATATCACTGCAAACAATCTGGCTTATTTTTTTTCCTGATTCGGTTTGATGCAGTCAAAAGAAATTTGCTGTTATTCAAGGACATCAGGCTTCTAAAGAAGATTTGTTTGACATACAGAGAGAGTCTGGAGATGTTGACATTGATAATTGTTCAAGTGTCTGTGTATTTACTATTACAAACAATCGACAAAATACTTTGGTTTGATAAAAATGCAAGATAACAAAGTATGTCTACTTTTACTACTTTATTGGTATATCAAAACAATCAGAATATAAATTCTAGTTTGATGGTTTACATAATAAATAAACAATTTTCTCATAAACCTAATTATTAACTTCTCTTTCACGGATTCACAAGTACAGTAATATCTAATTCGGATGACAAAATCTTATGTTAACTACTAGTTCTTCATGTTTTCCTTTATTTATTTGCTGTTACTGTTGACTTTGCAATTTTCTTTTCAGATATGAACTATGTCTTGCTCCGATCAGATTTATGTTCTTTACAAATGAAAGAACAAAGTCTTTATATGATTGCAAATGGCAGTTCTGTTATACTTTACTTAAGATATATTTGACTTTTTTCTATTCTGTTTCTTGTGAGAATTTTTACATTCCACCAATACCGCCCATGCTTCTTATATCTTCCATACCACTTCCACTGCCCCCGCAGTCTTCCTGGTTTTCCATTTTCTCCCATTTAGCAACCGCCATCTTGTACTTATGGGCGGTTTCGCAGTTCCAGATCGAAGTTCTGTAAAATAAATGTGAAAGCACGTGAAAGTAAACTCTATGTTTAAAGTACTGACTTAGACTAAATATTGATTTACATTCAAGAAAAAGGATACATTTTTTCAAAGAAGGCGTGGTAAGATGTTGACAAAATAAATTTTCCCTCGGTCAAAGTTAATACCTTAACAACGGTACATAAAAAGAATCGAAAACGCATCATTCAGACTGCTCATTTTTTTCGTCATTAAAATGCAAACAAAGTGCTCGTACCTGAAGAACAGTTCTCCATATACAGCATCGCCCTCTGCCTTTTTCTTCAACAGCCAATCAAATTTCTCCATGTCATTCATTTCATGGAGCTCTCCTTCATACTTTGCCATGTCTTCGTCTGAGATAGTCTTAAATAAGTTGCATGTTGATGAAACAGATGTAAGTGCGATTTCAGCTTCCGGACAGACACAAAATGAAAATATTTTGAGCTTAGTTTGCTTGTGACTCTACAAATTTGTCATAGGGCTCAGACCCAGATAGGATACAATTCCTATAGGTTGGTTCTTTTAACTGAACAGTACTTCAGTTATGTTCAAAATGGTTCAAGAAGTTTTTATGTTTTAACAAAAAAGTAGGCAGTCGATACAAACATTATAATTTCCGCGCACAAGAGAAATGTCGCTTATTGAAACCTACACTACATGAATAACTACATTACATTTAATACATGCCATTTCTTCAATCAATCAATCAATCAATCAATCAATCAATCAATCAATCAATCAATCAATCAATCAATCAATCAATCAATCAAACAATCGATCGATCGATCGACAGACCAACCAACCAACCAGTAAGTGATTTGTTTTTTTTGTTAAACTATTTCATTTTCAGTTGAAGACAAGTTCAGATGTGTTTTAGGTCTGAATTTTAGATTAATGCTTACGTTATAGACGCTTTCGTTGTTTTTCTTGGCGTAGGTGTGGGTAGCGTTGACCATCATACACAGGAACTTGACGGCGTTCATATATGCCGTTTCCTTTTCCTGTAGATAAAAGAAAAATCATAGCCTTTATAGCATAAAGATCAAAAATAATATAAAGATCGGTAAAAAGCATACTTAAACACAATCACCTCTTTGTTTCGATTTTCTGGAAAACCTTTGTTTAATGGAATTTATTTGTACAAGTCTCCTGTGTGATAATGGAACCGTCCAGTTTGTGGGTTTGAAAGTTTTCACTTTGTATCAGATAAAGGCTAACCTGATTACTTAACCCACAAGACTCAATCGGCAACGACTGTGGATGAAACAAATTCTTTGGAACTAGAGTCATCTGTCAGTTGAGCAAAATGCGATAAACACAATTTTGTCCGGTAACGAAAAACTAAAACAAATCACAGCCTAAATATATTTCCTTGACGTATATTGAATGAAAGAAAAGGAAATTAAAGCAAAGCTAGCTGTCAGTCTAAATTTCGAAATTGTGTCTAATTGTTTTACGACCTATTTAAATGAAAGAATTTGTGTTTAATTGTGAACGAACTATTTAAATGAAATATATTGTGTCTTATTGTGGACGAAAGAAATTCTGTATTACTTTGGACGAAGATTAGAAAAAAAACACACGAAATTTTGCCTTACTTTGGACGACAGATTTAAAAAACAGAAATGTTGTCTAACTACGGACGAACCATTTGAAGAAGAACTACATCTCAGAGACGATTGAAATACAGAAACACATGCATATGTACATGTTTGTGTATATTTTGAGATTTATTTTTACCTTCAGTTCCATTTGGTACGTGACAAGATCAGCTATTTCTTTCATCATTTTTTCTTCATCATTTCTTCTAGATCTTCCATGTCCTTCATGTTCTTCTCTTGGTGCCACTGACTCCATTGTTGTTGTTGTTGTTGTTCTTGTTGCTGCTGTTGTTGCCAGGGTTGTTGCCACTGCTGTTGTTGGCCACTCTTCCTAAAAGATGTATTAAATATTATTTACACTTAATTCACTAAAGCTTAAACTAATATTGTACTTTGTTTATAGTATTAAGGCGTATTTGTAAATATGTTTGGTCGACCGTCCCTTTTCACTCACTTGAGTACACATCTTGATGATTTTATTTCTCATTTTAAGCCAGTTGGTTACAGAGTCTCACAAGCAAATATCTCGACTGAAAATCGCGTGTGTGTGTTTTTTTTTTTTACATTTTCAGTCAAAATGAGTGTAAGTAAATAACGAAGTTGCTCATATAACAGAAAATTTGCCTACTCACATATTGTTAGCAAGCATGCTTCCCAGTAAGAGATGTAATATGTTATTGTTCATGCCTTGTTGACCTTGCTGTTGATTTCCGGTTTGACCATACTGATGTCCTAGTCCTGAGCCTGAGTTCTGCTGAGCCCAATTATTCTGGTTCCCACTCTGGCTCCACATCTGCCCATTATTCCTGTCCCAGTTTTGTTGCCCAGGCATGTTGTTCATATTGCCACCGTACATACCATTGCCCCAAGAATTCTGCTAAATTTAAAAACATTTCATCGAATAAATGGCATGTGTAATGTTAAAGTCGAAGCTATGATTTTTTTGTCCTTTTGGCATAGTATGATTGGAAACAGGGGATATTTGATCATATTATTATCATTATTAGTATGTGTCAACTATGTATTTGAGGTTCAGAACCGTTGATCCGGTCCGAAGGCAATTCTACTAGGATTGAGACACAGTTCTGTCGAGTTACCACCCATTGCAGTAACACGAGGGCCACATCAAAGAATTCGTGCCTCAAACACATGCAAGATACCCTTTTTTACCTAAATATGAGTACTATATATTATGGTTCGTTGACGCTTTTTCCCCCTATACAAACATTTTCACTTTGCGCGCAGAGCACAGATATATCAAACACTCGTTTGCCCATTATACCATGCACTAATTTGACATCAGAATAAAGAGTGTGACTCATCATTGGGCATTGAGGATATCTTGCAATAGTAAGAACATCCGACGCAAGTCAAATAGAAAGAAAAATACAGTTTCTTGCCAGACACGGCATTAAAAATGAAATTTAAGTTTTCAGTATCGCATATTGCTTCCTGAAGCTTCGGCTTATTTTCATCAAGGAAGAGTTCAACGAATGAAGAATTCATTTTTAGCTACTCAATGAAATGCATATGCTAATTAAAACATAGGTTTTGTTTTTTAATTCTATTTATCAAAGGTTACAAACTTACGAATTTCAATGTAAGATTGTGCAACACGTCAAATTATGTATTTCTTGATCAAAGTCACAACAAACAACAAACAGAAGTGAAGTTCATTTAATAAGAGAAAAAAAGGGTTTACCATTGGGTTAGAACTCATCATGTTTGAACCCATCATGTTAGAACCCATCATGTTGCCCGTTGGCCAGGCATTGGCGGCAACAAAGCATGACAGTAATGTCGCTATGAGATGCATCATGTGGTTAGACTTCAAAAATAAATTTACTGAAAAAAAATGAAACAAGATTTACTGAAAGATAAATAATATATTTAATAACCATTGAATTTAAAGTAACAGAGTATAATTATGCTATCGGAAATGTCATTCCGGGGGGCCACGGCGTATCAGTGACTACTTCCATCACTATTTGAAATTGAACTAACGTCCATATTTCAACATTTTCTAAAGTTTATTTTTTCTATTTTGTTAATTGCTTAGATCAAATCTTATCGATAGATTGCTAATGTTATTATTACTACGATTTTGTTATAATTATTTGCTTCCTGATATTCGTGAAAAAAAAAACCCAGAATATTTTGAACCAAGGAAAATGTCATTGTCGTTTTTCTGTTGTTTTTCAGTATTCATTTCTTGTCTACATTGGTCCGTTAAATAAGATCTTGCTAATATCATGAACTTTTATTACATAATCAGACATACCAAACCATACAGTTTTCAACTACCTTCTCTAAAATAAAGGTGACTAACTTTTTTTCCGAAAGCTAACGTCTGGATACAATATATCGGAAAACAGTCGCCTTTCATTGCCTTTTGAGATATTAAAACCTGGCTTTCTGAGACAATCAAAAAGCGACTTTTTTAACAAAATCATTTTAATGAACAGTCGCTTCAAAGAACATATATGAAAAAAATCTTATTGTATATACTTGAAACAAAAATGATAAAAAGGGAAGAAAAACAATCAAAATTGCGATATATTCCGAAATTATTTGTAAAATAGCAAAAACTGTGCAGGTTTATAAATAGGAATTTTCCGTAATTCATACAGGCCTCTGACTATCGAATAATTTTCTATTCGTTCTTAAAATTTAAAAGAAAATAAATGAGTCATTTTGAAAAAAAAATAAATAAAAATAAACTTTTATTAATTTGAAAAACATTTTTTCTTTTATTGACAAGATATCTTTGAGAAAGAATATAGGAATTAGAGGAATGAAAAAGTGAGAAATATAAATGAATGTAAATGAAAGAAATTGAAACTCACCTGTCGCAGACGTTCTTCCTTAACCGACACTGATGGAGTTTCTGCGGGCCTTAATATAGGCAGCCCGGGCAAAGCTTAGACGAGAAAAAGTCATGCCGAACATTGTTATAATTGAAGTTCGTGATATTTCTTCAAAAGACTTAGTTCATCTCAATCGAAGTTCAGATCTTTTTTGTAGATATGTCATAATATAGAACATTAGACAGAAGGTGTGTACTCGAGATAGACCCTTTGCAGTGGGTTTTGCATACATGGGCGAACATGCTAAATGTGAGAAGAGGAAAGTCGTGATCTTAAATTGACAGTTTTTTCAGTTTAATAAAATATTTGTTGACTTTTTATTCTTAAAATAGATTAAAATATTGAAGTGAACAGGCATTCAACTTACAGAGTGAGTGATTTTAACGTCCACAAGGGAATGTTTACTAAACTGGTTATTTTTTCCTTAATAATAAGTATATTACGAACAGATGAGCGAGAAAATCTTTGAGGGAATAAACGAATAAATAAATAAATAAATAAATAAATAAATAAATAAATAAATAAATAAATAAATAAATACGAAGTGTATAACTGAAGTACACTTCCTGATATTTTAGTAGATATGTTTTGTAAGTTTAAAAAATCGAACTTTGTTTGAAATTATAAAAGTGAAGAATAATTAGGTTCATTCTAATAATAATGAAAGCTCAAATACTGGAGATTACCTCACTGGTCATCGAGCGCGCAGATATCTGCATTGCAAAACGAAACATTGAAGCAGAAGTGGTTGAATATTAATTATGATGGAAAATAAGCATGCTTAATAAACACACAATAGTTTCTTTTGGTCAAAATTTTGTATCAATTCATACAGTTCTTCTTACCACTTTCTACGCGCTAGCAGCCTATATTTTAAAATTTAATGATATGTCCTGGAGCGGGTCAGTGGTCCAGTGGTAACACGCTAGACTGGTAACCCAGGGGTCGCGAGATCAATGATCCGCTCCCCCACTAACATAACTGTCATTCGGATGATACGTTAAACCGAGGTCCCATGAATCAATGCTGTACACTGAGCATGCAAAATAACGAGGATTGCCTCTGGATTGTCTCTGGAACGGGATGCTTTCTGTATCTTGCACGATCACCCATCTCTGCAGGGGCGTCGGTCATATGGTGAACCGGTACTGACGATGCACGAATAGATAGATAATTACATATACTGTCTTTTGATAATACATCATTTTATGAACAATACTCATTCCTTCGGGAAAGTCATTAAAACCCCTAATTTTGGAATGAACTACAAAAAATACTCTTTTATTGTGGCACATCGTGTTCATTTAAGGCCGCTAACTACCTACTTTTTTATAAAAATTTTGCATTAGTACCTTTAAACCACGTCTTCAAGATAATCACGTGGGGTTAAAAAATGGGTCACCATCTTGTAAACGGTGTAGGCAACATTTTTTTTACCAAGTCTTAGTTAATCTGAAAATAGCTGTGGTCAACATTTAATCTTGGTCTTAAATTTTAAAACGACTAACTACTGATTAAGGAAAGACTTTTCACAGCTATATATGCTAGATGACTTTTCATTTGAAAATTATTTCAATTTTTCAGTTCGCACAGTGGAAGCACTCAAGTGTGTGTAATATAACAAACATTTTATAAGACCTTTGACAAAAATAAACTTAAAATCAGATTTATCTTTACCATGTATTGAAATCTATACAAGATATTTCAATAAATTCATTTCTCCAGTGCGTTTTGTTCAGACACGTTAAAGCACTTGAGAATATCGTTCTATTTTGCAGATATGATTTGCATAAACTAGAACTGCACTGTCTTGGCGCCAAAACCCCCACATGCTGCTTTGTTAGAAGAGTATTGATATATGGGAACATGTTACTCTATGCCCCGGACTAGAATTGAGTATGAAAAATTACAAAGGGCAATAACTCCAAAATTATGTAAAAGAGTTATGGTTCTTGGGCATTGCACTTTTCTTAAATGAGATCTATCCATCTATAAAGTTTCCAGTTGATATCTTCAATACTTTTTGAGTTATGCCATGGGGCAAAAAGTTAAGTATGAAAAATTTCAACGGAAGTAATTCCAAAATTATGGAAAAAAGAGTTATGGTTCTTGGGCATTGCTCTTTTCTCAATGGGATCTATTTATTTATGAAGCTTCAAGTTGATACTTCCAATACTTTCTGAGTTATGCCCTGGACAAAAATTAAACATGAAAAATTTCAAAGAGCAATAATTTCAAAATTAAGGAAAAAAGAATAATGGTTCTTGGGCACTGCACTTTTCCTCAATGAGATGTATTAATGAAATTTCAAGTTGATACCTCCAAAAGGTTTTTGAGTTATGCCCAGGACAAAAATTAAGTATTAAAATTTTCAAAGGACAATAATTTCAAAACTATGCAAGAGAGAGAAAGTTATGTTTCTTGGGCACTGCCTTTCTCCTGAATGAAGTTTCTGATTTATGAAGTTTCAAGTTGACACCTCCAATATTTTTTGAGTAATGCCCTGACAAAAAAAAACAAAAAACTGCTGGCCGACTGGGACAAGCTGATTCCACTATACCCCCCTCTTACAACTTGTGTGCGGGGGAGAGGGGGCGGTGTATAAAGATGGAAGTTGTTGAATTAGGTAAGAAATCTGAAAATAAGAATCTGTTTTTTATCTTTATTATCATATATTTTTTACCAATTCACAACTAATATATTGCACAGTCTCTAATGCTATGGCATTTTAATAGTACATAAACATGAAAAATAAGAAATAGTAAAATTTTAACTTGTAAATGCAACGTAATGGGTTTATTGCACTGATGAAAATATTTCAGAAAAAATAGTATATATATTTTCAGACCAAACAGTACATATATTTTCACTCAAAACAGCAATTAAGTGACAACTTCTATAAATGTACAACACTGACAGATTTTCACTGCTTTGGGATGCTCAAAAAAAAATTCTCTAAATTATTTTAGCAGGACAGTCCTTGGTCTCAGATACTTCATTCATTCATAAATACAAACAAATAAAAACAACAAAAATATAAACAAAAAATAACATGATATATATTGTAAATCTTAATTGGAAAAACAGGAATGTATTTTCAGTACTGAATTCTTTTGCATTTTCTTTGAAAGAAGTCTTTACTACTTCTAAACTGGAGAATAATATGAAAAAACATCATTATATTCTGACAAGTTAATAAACATGTAAAATATAGCTGGAGTAAAATGCATTACTATTAAAATGCTGACTGTTTAAATCATTTAGCTACACCATAATCAGTCTCTAAATTATAAATACAACCAAGACAGACCAAGCATCTTACCCATGAAGACAAATTCTGAATTTTACTGGAAAAAAAACAACAAAAAAAAACTTGAGTCATGAGTCCTTTTTCATTCCTATCATTAAATTACAAAAGTAAAAGTAAACATTTCTCATTCTGTCTTTTGCTCACATACAAGATAAACATAAAAAATAAAGAAATAAATATTCAGGTTTGAACACATTAACAGATGACAAACAGCTGTAATAAATAAAAACATCCTAAACACATACAATACAAATTCTACAACCTTGCTGAAAACATTTGACTAGCAAATATGTAAAAAAATAATAATGCAAGGCAACATTACAATAAAACTGCACTTAAAAGATTTGAACAGGAATGTTTATTGCATATTTAATCAAGTCTTCTCAACTATCTCGTATCCTAGGTAAATTAAGCAAGCATTTCATAAACGTCAGTCTATAACAATTGTTTCACATCTGCTTCCAGTAAACCCTGAAAATCAAATAATATAATTTCAATTCTGTCTATGCTAATCACATCGAAAAGTATCCAAATCCTGAAACCAAAACATTTTTGAACATCAGTGACTGCAGCTTTCATTTACTGATTTTTGTTTTTATGTAAGTCATCAAAGTGTCCCTGTATAAAATCCAGTAATTTTACTTTTTATGTTCATTCAAAAAAAAATTTACTTCTCTCAGTCAAATATTAAATTTACAACTATACTGGAAGGTAAATTTTCATTTATATACTTCTTGGAAGTGAAAGAAGTCCTTACTTCTTCTAGTTTGTATGATATCTGAACATTCAACGTAATTTCATCATTTATCCCGACTGCCATGTATCTTTGTAATTCTAAATGCTAATGAAATTTTAAATACTGATAAATATTATGAAATAAAGATACAACTATATTTCATATAAGACCTGTCCATGGACAGCCTGCTTCACTTTTCCTAGGGGTAGGGGGGGGGTGGGGAATACCTACCCATCACATGTAAGTAAATAGTTTAATTCTATGCTAAGAAGTTTTTTTCCTAATTAAATATAAGCAAAATAAAGTGACCTCTTAGGTGGGACTAATTTTGACCCCAGGGACATGGGTACTAACAATCTTTGTAGGGGTCTTGTTGGTGATCAAGTATTCCAAGTTTGAACGGAATATTTTGACAATTTTTGAGAAACGGACATTAAGAAAATTCTAAGTTGATAATGGGTTATCTGCCCTTTAGAAATGGTGTCACATTTTCATAGTGAACATGTATTCTTAATCTGAAGAGAATTATTGCTTGATCTGAATGTTCAGGATGTTCAGACAGATGAACAAACAAAGATTTTTCTGAGTCATCACAGGATTCAGTTTTTCGATCTGATGCATACACAGGAAGATAAATGGATGCAGAACAAAACCAACCCAACATGGATTACTATCTTATTTGTATCAAATTATCAATCATTTTTCCCATGAATACTTGTGTGATGCAATAAACAGACTTTGAGATAGAAACTATAGTACTCTGTAAATAGTTGGGTACTAAATAAAACCTAAGTCAACATGGGTAAACTTTAATTCAGGGTAACACAAAAATGATGTCTTAAGTCAAAGTGTACCTTGTAGACAAGAACATAGTGATGTATGTATGGCCTCAGGTTTGAAGTAACACTGGCCTCCATTTAAACATGGGGTGACCTGGGTGGCACATGCATCATATCTCTCTTCACAATGAGTACCTCGGAATGGAGGCTTGCAAGCACACACATACCCTCCTGCTGCTTGTTCGATCCTTGAGCAACTACCATTGTTCTGACATGGATGACCTGACAATACAAACAGACAATTCATGTAGATATACATGTATACATGAAAGTTTCAGTACAAAAATTGTTCCACCTTCTGAAGTCAGGTTTTATCATTTTTTTCAATGAAGTTGATATCCTCTCCTCAATTCAATCTGCCAGAGAGCAACAAGTACTACATTCAAATGAATACCATACTCCCGGCAGGGCCTCAAAGAGGTTCAAGTTTTGTAACTAACACACACACAGACAGACCAAAAACAATATGCCATCCCTCCGGGGATATAAAAGGGGTAATTATTGGGTCTAGCTAAGTAGTAGGGGACAAACATGTTGGTCCTTGTATTTTAAGAGTCATGTTACAAATCTTTTTTATTTAAATTACCAATCAAACTGCAATATCAACTCCCAAAAATCTGCAAACAAAATGTACATACTGAAGCAAGGATCCTCTATCTGACACCTGGTGCCAACAAATCCTGTAGAACACAGACAGGCACCTAGTTGACAATATCCACCATTCTCACATGGTGACACAGTACAGTCAAAGTCTTCAGACTTCTCACAAAATACACCCTACAGCATAGGAAAAACAAATATAACTTAATTACGAAAAAATCGATTTCGTCTTTAAGATTTGTCTGATTTAACATTTTAGTACAAATATACTCAAATAAGAACTCTGACAACATACAAGAAGCCAAAGGACCACTGATTTCTTGCCAGTATGATATTTTACACACAAGACTGTGAAGATTAAAAGCATTTTCTTAAAAGTTATATTACTTATGGCATAAGTTATGGGTTCATGATGTAGAAATGTTTTGATACTGTTCACAACAATTTTTTCAAACTGACTTATCTACTAAGTTGGTTCTCAGAATATTTCTTATGAACTGATTATGTAGAGGTTTGATAATACTGCAGTACTTACAGTAAATCCAGATGGACACTGGCAAGCTGACCGTCCATCCTTCATCCAGCACTCACCGCCATTCTGACAAGGTGATATCATACATTCATCTCCTGTAAAATAACCATACTGATATTATTTTCAAGCTTTATCTCTAATGCAAAGATAAGGAAAGTTACTTGACCAATTAGTAATGTCCTGCATTTTCAGTTTTGTTTTTTCAATAAGATAAATAATTGCTTCAGCGAATTGTGACATATAATCTGATTAAAATCAGCTCCTAAATACCTCTCTACTATTAGGTTTGATCATGTACTTCAGATTGTTGTGACAAGTATTTAGGCATCAATAAAGAACACTTAAGGTAGTGGTTAAATCTTACATTAATCTATTTTGCATTAAAAAAGAATCAAACAGGTCTTGAGCTAGTATCTATATACTTTTTTACCTTATTAATTTATCATTCTATGTTTAACACCAAGCAGCTACTTTTAATTTCTATTTGAAAATTTGAACATAAACTTGAAAAAGTAATTTCATGACACTTTTTAAAATTTTATAACAGTGAAAAAACCTAAAACGCTACAGATTAGGAACTATATAAGTCAACAAGGTACACATTTTTATCATACTGCAAGTCAAAATTCTTCCAGAATGTTAATTAACCCACAAAAGACTTATTTGAAAATCATTATCATAATACAAAATGATCATTTCTACATAAAAAGAATGAAGTTTTGCTATAAAATTTTGAATGAGTTGTAAAAACTAGTAGATATTCTGACAAATTTCAAACAATCCATATCACACAGAGGCATTACCTCTTTGCATAGATCTATTCTATTTCTGGTACAATTTTGATAAGTTAAGTATCACTTTTTAGAAAAATACATATTCTATTGCATTATGCTGTTTTCATCAGGCTTAAATAGTGAAAGATACATTTGAAATATAACGCCAATGAAACATTGTGATATCTTATCTTCCTGTCACAAGATATTGGCAGATAGCACAAGTATAGCCAGTCTTTGGAATATTGGGTCTTTGACAAACCCCATCATTTTCAATTATTTAGAAAGTGAACACACAGTGAACATTATATCATTCCAACAGCAGTGTTAGTGAACACATACAGTAATTTAACATTAAGTGAAGTGTGGCATATTCTCATTTATTTGAATAAGCTAGTGAGCACACAGGAAACATAACATTTATAAGTGCTATCAAAAACAAATTACTGTCAGTGAGCAAACATGTGTTATTCATTTTTGATAGTGAAAACAGACTGAGTAATTGAGTTTTGAAAGGACTGTTCGTGAACACTAAGTAATTCAATTTTGTTTGTGATTATCATTTTTAGGCTAAGATTGTGAACACATGTTATCATCTGGCCAGTGAACTTGTCAATTTTTGTTTATGAAAAAGTGCAT
The DNA here is from genome assembly GCA_012932295.1 of Cyclina sinensis. Classification (NCBI taxonomy): domain Eukaryota; kingdom Metazoa; phylum Mollusca; class Bivalvia; order Venerida; family Veneridae; genus Cyclina; species Cyclina sinensis. Next base: position 12,994,428 of record JAAONU010000012.1, on the reverse strand, counting down.
CAACTCTTAACTTTTCCCATTTCAAAAATTAATTGAGAAACAATACCAAAATTAGTAAGGTTAGTAAGCTACCTACCCCCTGTAAATACAACAAGAAAATTTAATCATTACAATTATACAAAAATGAAACACAAACATTTCCATCGGTTGTTAACAAGAAATGTGTTTGAAAAAATAAAATAATTATTTTTTTAAATTGATTTATATACATTAACCAGAGAAGTCACCTTCAAATACAGTGTGCAATTAATAGCTTATCCTTGGCCTATTGTGCAGTTTCACCTTGTGTAACAACAAGTAAAGCTGAGATCAGCATTTAGTATATGAGCAGACAATTTCTATTTTATCCATATATTCCAGCAAATTAAACTTCAAGTAAATCTAGAAAGAAATGTAGTAAAAATACAAACAGTAAGTTAAAGAAAGGATCTTTGTTCCAACATATATATGGTTTGCATTCAGCCTTCAACAATAATTCATACTTACCTTTAGCATGTTCACAAAAGATACCATAGAACTCTGGGGGACATTCACAGTAAGCAGATATAGAATCACTGTTACATGTTCCATTGTTTTTACATGGCTGGTGATCTTCACAGTTCTTTATCTTGGTTTCACACTGAGGACCTGAGAATCAATGAATCTCCATGTATATATCTCCATGTATATAAGCCAAATGAGCCAGTCAATCAGATATTGTAAAAATGTACTTGATGGGATATCTTTAAACTTTGCCCATTAATCCAAGAATACCCCCACATTACCACCTTGTCAGAGGCAAAAGGGAAAAGTATCAAGTAATAACTAAATGATGGATCCCAAAAATGTCAGTAAAACAAAATGAAATTAACATTTTTAAACCAGTAATTTCTCTCCTTTATACTGCTGTTGAGAAATATTAATGCTGTTGTTATAAAAAATTGATATGACATATTATGTCTTACTGGCTGTGGTGAGGTTAACATTTGTGCCAACTAATTTCAAAATCCCTTCATGCATGACAAACATAGCCCAGACATGAAAATGTGGACAAACTGTAAGTGTGACTTTGACCTCCGAGATAGGCACCTGGTAGTTGTACATAAATCATCGTTTCTATTTGGTTAACATTTGTGCTGAGAATTTGAGTATCCTGCAATCCATGGTGAAGTTTGATCCTGGACAAACAAAGCAGCTCTCAATTTCTAAATTTGACATGCAAGTATGCAGGCAGCAAACAGGTTCTTGCACAAGACAAAACGTCTCATCAAGGCAAATATATGTGCTAAGTTATTTCAGTATCCCTCGATCAATGGAGAAGTAAATGTCCAGACAAACAAAGCAGGACTCAGCTTAGACCTTTGACCTCTAAGTATGACCTTGACCTTTTGAATAGCAGCATGGTTATTGCATGCCTCAAACTGTCTCAACAAGGAAAACTTTGGTGCCAGGTAGTGTGAAAATCCTGCAATCCATAGTGAAGTTAGAGCCCATACAATTTTCGGGACAGACATTCCAAACCACAGACTGAAGGACAAAGTGATTTCAGTATAGCCACTCTCCTACCAGTAGGAAGTGGGGGTTATAAAAACATACATATTCCAAGCATTTGCTTTTGAAAACTTAATTCCAATCAGAATTTGTGACTTGTGTGTACATTAGTTTAAAAACATTTACTCAGTGCTTACCTGTGTAGGCTCCCTTACATATGCAGGAATATTTTGTCCCAGTCTCGGCTACACATATGCCTTGATTATGACAAGGTCTGCTACTACACAGGTTTATAGCTTTCTCACAGTTCAAGCCTAATACGGAAAACAGGAGAAGTATACCATTAACAATCAATGATCAAAGGTGTGTACCCTAAAATCATTCAAGGATATACTGCATATCAGGTATTTTACTTGTTCCTTCTCAATGCCTATTTAGAACTGTTGACAGGCACTTTGACAATGCATCATGGTTAGATCAATATCATTTACATTTATATGATTCTGCAGGAAATGGACTGCTCTAAATTTTAGGATATGCCTCATTAAAGCACTTAACAATTAGAGCAAAATGCTCTTGAAATTCATGAAATGGGAAGTAGTTTTTGTACAATGAAAAAGGAAGATGAAATTATGTAACAGTGTGTTTATCTCAAAGTCCAGATCATTCATGCTGAGGGAGAATTTACTGATCACAAAAGATGGAGCATCAAGTAAACAAAATACATAGTCAGTAGGTATGATGTGGAAACCTGAAATATCATACAATTAATGTAATCCTTTTATTCCTTATACTATCAACCTATCAAGATTTTTCGGTGTATATAAAAGAATATGTAGGGGTAATCTATCAATATCAATATGCAGTACACTAGATGTAGAGGTCTAACTGCCGTATCCAGATACCATTAATGAGATTTATGCTGTTAGATGAATGTATAGAATACAAGGAAATTCATCAAAATAGAGAATTTAAAATCTATATAACAATATTTACAAGATGATTTTTCTCCTGTAATTTTAAAAGGAGATCTTCCATTGTATAAAATGATTTACAATCACTTACCAGAGAAGCCAGGCTGACAGAGACACTGATAGCCTTCTGATGCAGAGCTCTCAATACAGTCCGCAGAGTTCTGGCATGGGCTGCTGTCACATGGGGACAATACTGTATCACACCGCAAACCTGAAAGGTTACACTTGTTAGCAAAAAAAGTACACTGATTTGATTATGTTCAATCATACAGAAACCTTCCATTTAACTTAAAATAAACAGGTCTTCTATATAAAATTCTATAAAACTGGTTATACCTGCTGCAGGTCATTTGAAGTTAATACAAAATACATGTATTTTGAAGGAAAAGGGGTGCTGGTAAAATCTTTTAATTATACATGTAGTAGCAATGTAAAACAACAAGTATAAAGCCAAACAGTAAACCCTTGTTTCATGCAAATTACCCTGTTGACACTGAAATTGGACAGATTTATAGATACAGAGTGCTCGTATACACATGAAATATCTATCCAATCCCTCTGTATAGGAGGAAAAAAACTCATATGTTTTAAATAATTTCATTTGATAATTTTTTTGCCTTCACTGCACAATTAGAAGTCTATTTATTCTATCACTTACCTTTGTACCGGCTAGGACAAATACAAGTGAATGGCGTGACACACTGTGGACCATTACAAGGCTCACATGTGGCACCGTTGTTACAAGGTTGTGAGAAACAAGCATCCAGCTCATACTGACACAGGTTGCCATGGTAACCAGGAGAACATTTACATAAGAAGGTTGAACCACTCAGTTCACATACAGCCTCATTCTGACATGGTTTGGAGTCACAGGGTGTAAGCTGAATATCACAATTTGATCCTGAGAAAGTACAGGGAAAAAGTTGTGAAGTTTCCATAATAATTATCTGTATATATAAAATCTGAACTAAATACAAAGTTGGGGATGATAGTTCCAAAAGTATTACAAAGGGATGTTCTGACATGTTAATTTTTAAAAACATTTGTTATTAACATGTTAAGAAAAGCACTTCCTCATAATTGGAAGGAATTATACACTTTTATTATCTTTTTTTTGCATTACCTTTTCTCTTGAAACATTGAAAAAACTAAACATAAAAGAATTTCATTACAACTAATTAAATGCTAGGAACTTTGACGGCTTAGAAGATCTGAAAATTGAACAAAATGATCTAGTTTTACTTATAGATATGAAATATGCTACAATAAAAGGATGAACTCAGGTTTGGTAACAACTCTTCCAATGAGCATCTAAATTTCTAATAGACATTGGACACTCATCATGCTTGTAATATATTAATATCTGCTCAGAGTTTTGTGAATACCAATGTGACCATAGCTTATTTGCATTTTCTGGATTTATCATCAAGTTAATGTAGCTGGTGTTTCCTGTGGGTTTGTAGATATGGAGCTGTATTTAGCTGCTTGAATAATTGGTATGTTTGTTACAAGTAGAGTTATAACACATACTGGTTGGAGACCATCAACCAGGCACTTTTTGAACATTTTTCCATTCAGATTTCACAATTGTAAATGTAGATACCTGGAAATTAGATAAAGTAATGCTAGGTTCTTCTTCAACTTGAAGAGCTAATCTGTTCATTCCTGAAATTGTAGATACTTGTATTTGAGGCCTGTGCAGACGGTATCCAAATTTCCTAAATTGTCATCAATAAAGTACCATGTGTCTGGACTGATATATATAACTAGTTTAAACCAGATAATGGCTTTGGTTTTTTATTTTTATTTTTTTTTAATTTTAAAACATAAAAGACAAAATTCAAGCAGCATATGCTGAAATTTTCAGTATTCTATTGTTTATTCTAAAAATGTTTATAGTTAGTGAATGTCAGGTCAGGTATTACACTCTTGACGTCAGAATTTTGAACGTCAACGTTTTTGTAATAGACACAAAACTTTAACGTTTAAGATTGATAAAATCAAATCAATTGATTAATTTTAGAAGAAACATGCAATGATTGTTGATATTAGAGCAACTGATCGATCAACAATCACTGAACAAAGAGAATAACTAAATCAAGTGTTTTTGGACTCGTCCGGGTTTGATTGTCGTTCGGTTTTGGTGGTCTCTAACCAGTAGTGTAAATCCTGATATTTCAGTACATTTCATCTTTGTACATGAAACTGTGCCTCAAAAATTATAAATTAAGCATTTTTTTTCGATACAGTAACTCTTCAATGCTTCAGTGGTGGAGTTTCACATACATATGAAGTTTTATGAACATAAAACACTCACCTTTATATCCACTGTCACAGACACACACAAAACTGCCATCTTGATCAACACAGTTGCCATGGACACAGGTGCTCTGATCACATGATGATAACTGTTTGTCACATACGTCACCTTCATACCCTTCATCACATACACATATATAACCATCTACAGTGTTGGTGCAGTCACCATGGATACAAGGTTTGGATGCACAAGCCAGTGAAATCTCACATCGAGCTGTAGTATATAATAAAGGCATGTCTAAAACATTTATTAGTTTAATAGACAAAGAATACTTTTTCAAACTAAAAGAATAAAAGACATATGTTCAGAAGATACTTTAGTATAGAACTGAACTAGATACCCAATCCAAAATAACTAGATTAATGAACTTTTAAATTTTACTTTCTAACAGAATGGTGTCAAACAAAAGAAGCAAATGTTATATACTTTGTGAAATTTGATAAATAGCAGAAATTTCTAGAAAATGACTATCTACCTCCATTATAATCAACTGGACATTGACAAGAGTATGTATCTCCTTGGTTGAAACACTGACCACCATTTTCACATGGCCCACTAGCACATGGTACAAACATATCACAGTTCTTTCCAGCATATATAGGTAGACATGTACATGAATATACTCCCTCCTCTACATGTTGACAGCTTCCATTATTCTGACAGGGTGAAAAATCACAAGGATATTTAGGAGTTTTGCATTCAATGCCAATATATTTCTCATTACAGAGGCATATATATGAACTATCCTGCTGGTTTACACAAGAGCCATCATTCAAGCATGGGTTACTTCCACATGGATTATAAATCTCACACTTGTCACCAGTATATGTATCAGTACACTCACATGTGTATGAATCATCATTGTCTAAACATGTCCCTTCATTAAGGCATGGTGCAGCTGAACAAGGCAGAAAATTCTCACAATATTGCCCAGTATAACCAAATGAACAAACACACTTAAATGTTGAAAAGTCTTCCTCGTTCTCACAAAAGGCTCCATTTTTGCATGAATTACTGCTGCAAGGCAATACAGTTTCACACAATTGACCAGTTGAGTTATTGTTACAAATACACTGGAATTCAACTTCATTCACATTTCTGCAAACTGCGCCATTCTGACACTTGTTATTCTTGCATGGTAATGTAACATTACAAAATTTCCCAGAATAGTTATCTTGGCATTCACAAAGTATGTCACTGTCTGTACTGAAACATCTCTTTTTATTAATACATATATCACAAGTAACTAGGTCTATTCCAGTTTCACAGTTGTCCCCTGTGTATTTAGCCGGGCAATTACATCTATATCCAGTGCTTATCTCCTCACAAGTTCCATCATTTTTGCAAGGGCTTTGATCGCATGCATTCAAAACAGTTTCACATGATTTTCCAGTAAATTTGTCAGTACACTTGCAACTAAAATCAGTTGATGAAACATCTGAACACAGTCCATTGTTTTTACATGGTGCTGAGGAACAAGGTAGGTTTACCTCATTCTCACAAATACTTCCTGTAAACTGCTCAGGGCAAGTGCACTCAAAAATTGCATTTCCTATTTCTGAACACTGGCCATTGTTTTGACAAGGATTTGGGAAGCATGCTGACTGTATTTCACAGAATTCTCCTGAATATCCTGGTGGACAATCACAGGTTTCAATTCCATCAATAAGCTGACACTTTCCACCATTTTCACATTTCTTTCTTTCACACAAAATCTGTTTCTGACAGTTAATTCCTGTGTAAAATTCTGAACAAATGCACTCATACTGATCCCCACCTTTTGCTATACACCTTCCATGGTTCAGACATGGCTGACTTGCACAAGGGACTGGAGTTTCACACCTAGGGCCAGCGTAATGAAGCAGGCATGTACAATGGAATGAGTCGCCCATAACTGTACACATGCCTCCATTCAGACAAGGAGATGAGTCACATGCAAAGTTATTTGAGATTTCACAGTGGTCACCTAATACACAATAAAACTATGATATGATTATACAATCATGCATTAAATTTTCAAAACAGTCTGTGAATAAAGCCACTGAAAAGAGGCTACTTTTAATTAATAAAGATATAGATGTAATACTATGCACTCCTGAGTATTTTTCACATGATCAAGATGGAGGCTCACCTACCAGTATTTATGCAAGCTGATTAAATTTATTGACATTTTCTACAAAACAATAATTACTAATTCCTTTACTTTTTAAATAACCTTTACAAGATGCTTATCAATATCAATATTCTTAGATTCTTTGGAAAGCAGATAATGCTTTATATATGTATCCAAAAGAGTTCAAATATGACACTTAACAAATAAACAAACATCTGTTTATAGCTCCTGAAAGCTAAACAATAAATTACCTGAGAAAGGAAAGACAAAAAAGCACTTGTCTTTGTCTGAGCCTATAACATCTGTACATTGTGCTTCATTTTTACAGAAACACTTGTAACCAGTCACTTTTGTCTCATCAACAATACATTTGGCATCATTCTTGCAAGGGTTTGAATGACAAGGATCAACTTCTGTTTCACAAAAAGCTCCTGTATGACTCTGATCACACTGGCAGGAATATGAGTTGATTTCCTCTATACATGTACCTTAAAACAACAACTCTTTTGCTAAAAAAAACTTCTTGGAGTGATTGGTGTTCTAAATAATACCTGTTTCCAGAATGCAGCAGAATTAATTATATAGTGTGTAAAAACATGTAAAGAGAATATTTCTGAAGCAAAACTCAAGATTAATTCTGAAAATTATATTTATTTTCACAAGTTTTAATGAGAATTCATGACCAGATCCCCACTTAAGGAATGGAACACAATGTTGTGAGGAAACTGATAAACCTAAAGAATAGTTTAGTGAATTGACTATTGGCTGTAGAGATGATGACAGCATTGACTTCTAAAAGTTGAAAGTTCATTATTACATTTTGCATCTAAAACAAACTGAAAAAAAATATGTATACTGTTAATGAATCAATAATTACCTCCATTTTTGCACTCATGGTGTGAACAGTCAACAGTCTTTATCTCACACCTGTCCCCTGTGAACCCTTGTAAACATTTACATGACTTAGGGGCACCTTTAAGGCCTGGTATACAAACACCATGGTTTTCACAAGGGTCTCCTGCAGGAGAAATATGAGGTTTATTGGAAGAGGTTTAATACTAAAAAGACTGAAAAATAGTGAATAACACCATTCTCCTTTCAACAAAAGTTGATATCATTTATATATTAATACATATGAACTGTATAATAGGCAAACTGTAATTCAGTATTTAAACCATTGCATTCCCCTGCATTTATGCTAGATCAAAATACACTACTTTACACTGTGTATCTTTCAGTTAAAGTGATAATTATGCCATTTGGCCTATGACTGTCAAACATTATTCTATAAATAAAACTCCTGCAACAGAAAAACTCCACATCATATTAAAATCTGGTTTAAATCAGCAAATTTTAAAATAATCACAGAAGCAATCAATCATTATCCTTGTTACCATCAGTGCAGGTCTGTGGCCTTGAGCAGTCTCTACCAGCAGTGTGTGAGGGGCAGTCACATAAATAACTGTTGATTCCATCATAACAACGAGCGCCATTCTCACATGGATTATTAGCACAATCATTGATGTTAGTGTCACATATCCTACCTGTTTAATCATGTAACATACACGTTAATATAAATGGAAACTTTAGAATAATTTACTCTCCCCTTTGCAAAATTACATAAATGTTAGGTAATCATCCACTTTCAGCTCAATACCTATTAACCCAGCGGGGTAAATAATCCAATTCTAGTACAAGATCTTTTTTTCCTCTATATGAAACTAACATATGTCTCTTACAAACATTAATGTTGGAAGCAGAACACAGGAATTACACAGAAACTTCTTTCCAATTCACTTAGAAAATGGACTTTCTTATGTAAGTCAACTACCAGTATTTTAAAATGTTCACCTTAGTTCTTATCACTAAAAAGATCATGCAGAGATTTTGTATTATTAAAACAAAGCCAGAAATAGGGATAAGTTTGGTTACAGACTTTATCAGACATAACAATAGAAAAGAGCAGAAAGGAAACAAAGGAAAAAGCATGTGAAGATTGATCAGAATCAGAGAGAGCATTATTGAGCATAACTGAGCATTAGGTCTATGCCTCAAACTGAGCAGGAGCAGGTACATGAGCAATTGTGGTGAGTTTTTTAAAATTACTTAATGAAAGCTTTCATACCTTCATATCCTTTATTACAAACACACTGAAATCCAGCAAGTTTGTTGATACAGAATCCATGTACACAGGGGTTTGATTCACACATTAATATCTCACTTTCACATCTTGGCCCTGTGAATGCCTCTCTACATTTACATCTGTATGACCCACCACTAGCCTATAATGTTTAAGTTACATAAAATGATTAATTTTAGCAGAAATTACAAACAAGTTTCAGGTAATATTACTTAACAAGAGCACCACTGGGCAGAGCATTATATGCCCCAAGTGTTGATAGTCACCTTGACCTTTTATGTACTTACCCCAAACAGTATAGGGGTCATGTAATCAATGATGGCAATCATCCTAAAAAGTTTGAAGTCCGTATGGGAAGTAGTTGCCAAGTTATACAGCAGAAATGCTTTTCAGTGTTTAGGTCATTATGACCTAAACATCTGACCTACTGATCCTAAGATGTATGGGGGTCATTTTCTCAATGTAATCAATCATCATACGAAGTTTAAAGTCTGTACGACAAATGGTTATATAGTTCTACAGCAGAAATAGTTTTCAGTGCTTAGGCCACTGTGACCTTGACCTTTGACCTACTGACCCCAAAATCAGTAGAGGTCATTCAATTAATGTGTAACCATTATATGAATTTTGAAGTCTCTATGACAAATGGTTGTTGAGTTACAGAGTGTAAATGATTCTAAAAATTTAGGTTACTGTGACCTTGACCTTTGACTTTATGTGTGCAGTCATGGCATAAAGTCTGAAGTCTCTATAACAAATGATTGTCAAGTTACAAGGCGAAAATGGTTTTCAATGTTAAGGTCACTCGACACTGTGACCTAGATCTTCTGACTCCAAAATCAATGAAGGTCAGCCACTCAATGTGGGCAATAATCATATGAAGTTTAAAGACTGGTGGGCAAAGAGTACTGAAGTTATCCTCCAGAATGACTTTAAAAATTTAGGTCACTGTGACCTTGATCTTTGAGCTTCTGACCCCAAAATCAATAGGGGTCATGCTCTCAATGTGGGCAATTACCATATGAAGTTAAAAGACTGTAGGCTGAACAGTTCTCAAGTTAACCTCCGGAAACCAAATTGCTAACGGACAGACGCCCAGGACCATAATATTATATGCCCCTTTGGGCATATAAAATCCATATGTTATTGCAGAACATGAGGTATGAAAACATGCGTTGTGCTGCAATTGCGGCTTCTTTTTCCTATTTGTGGAGGCAAACAATGTTATTTGCCTGTCATAGATGTGAAGGGACTTTGTGTTTAAGAGATCATGAAATTAGGGATCAAAGTTTCAGAGGTAGAAGACTGTGAATTATATAGAGATTGTGCTAAGCCCATTGCGTCAAGGGAACAATGGTACTCGAAGGAACATTGGTACTTGAGGTAACACTGGTACTCAACGGAACAGTGGTACTTAAGGGAACAGTGGTACTTGATGAATTGAAGTTTGACCTGATGAAGTTTTACTGTAATCATTAAAAGAAAGAAACCAGACCAATCCAAAAGTTTGACTAAACTTTGTAGAACACGTTCTAAATTAAAAAAAAAAAAATAAAGATAAAAAACTACATAAGATCTAGCCATTTAACAGTCTTATACCTCACAGGTTCCTCCATTAAAACATGGTTGTGACTCACAGAGTCTGTAACCTATCAATGTCAAACATCTGCTTCCTCCATAACCTAAAATAAATATACAAGAATTGTCGTGATGCAATTTTAAAAGGTATGAACTTAAAGGGTTTCTCTTTTACCATGTTTTAATTTATCACATTTGAATTTCTTATACAGTTATATACCAGCACATTGTAAGGGATATATTCTTATGTAGCTATAATAAATTTTGTGAAACATGTATATTAATCTTGTTTTAGATTTTATTTATAACAGTCTCATGTTGCTGTAGCAAGTCTATTTTGAATCTGGAAATAAAATAAGAAATAAAAGTACAATATACTGCAACATTTTCAACTAGTGAAACAAATAACATTTTTCCCAGCACAGTTGCTGTTATTTTCAAATAGCCTAACTACAGACAAAATTCAACTGAACAAACTGAAATAGAACAAAATTATAGTGTACAAACAGGTCAGTCGCTATTGTACTTTTTGCAAGGAAAATGAAAAAACTTGATTACAGGACAAATAACAAGGTTGGTTGCCTATATGAAGACTGCATTATTATATTGGACACAAGTAAATGGTATTACCTGGTATACATGTACAGTAGTAGCCTCCAGATCCAAGCTCTGTACATACCCCATTCACACAGGGCTTTGTGTCACACACTGTCCAAATCAAAACAACTGTTATTTTATTTAAGCTGAAGTCCACTTTAATAAGAAGAGTTGTCCTCAGGTAGCATCTTTAAAACTTTACAGATCTTAATTTAACATCATCTCTTAAGTGAGTCACATTTCAACCTGCATTAAATTGCATCTTTACAGTTTCAAGATGTTTATTCATTTAGAACAATAGCATTATCTTCTTTCTTTTCAGATTCTAAACCTTAGAAAATGTCTATAGTTTTCACTATGAAAATATTTTTAAAACCTTTTTTTCACTTGATTAATACAGGTACATTTAAGTTAAATACTCAAAATATAATTATCTGTTACAGCTCTGTACTTAAGAACCTCATCTGATACCTATCTACTCAAACTGAGTATCTTTTCAAAAGTAGTCCAACTGATTTAAACACTAAAACACTGACCTTGGGTTGACACTGTTTTCTGGTACAGTAAAATACTAAGAATCAGAATTGATTTTCTTCCACTCATAATTAACTACATCTGGTGTCAAATCCATTCCATTTGTACACTTCACTAATAAATCATTGTGTCAGACCTGAAGAAGATTTGACTGCTTATCCTGAATATGAAGAAAAATACAATCATTAAGGAAGCTGTAATGTAAAAACATAATCATAGCTTTGAAAGTGCAAGGAATATGTGAATATATATGAACTCTTTTTTCCAAATCATAAAAAATATAACATGGCTTTATCATGAAAATGGTTGATTCATTACCAAAGTCTTAAGCCATGTCCCTGTGAGACTGGGACTGTTTAACATTTATAAACATCAGACATGGTGAAACATTAATAGTTAAATTACTAACTTCAACTTGCCAAAAGTCTGGCCTGGTTTTGCCTTTGCTGGAATGTTGACAATATCAAAGATGTTGTTTTCTTTACAGCAAAATTTCAGTATAGTCATAGAAATGGAAGAAAGCCTACATGCTACTGTTGCAAATATTTGAAATCCAGATCAAAAGAAAATGATTACAATTAATTAAAGTTTGTAAAGTGTCTGGATAACTGATCGGCAAGTTAATTAATGCCAGTACACTCATGTACTAGGAATGAAACTACAGTAGACAAAAGTAATGACACCTTGAGTATATTCTGAGATACTTTTGTTTCTGGCAGAGATAATAGTCATAATGAATAATAAAACTGCAATTTTAATACAAAGTTTTATATCTCTACATATGGATATCTTTAACATGTAACAGGTGGTGAAAAATAGTGAGTCAACCGGGACTTGAACCTAAGGCCTTACACTTTAAGGGGTGATACTCTAACAATTAAGCTACCAAGCGGCGAAGTGTAAAACCCGGAAAACCCGGAAAAAATAAAGCGATTTTCCGGAAATCATGGAAAAGGCTGTAAGTGCCTCAAAACGTGTGCTAGAGTCATACATTTCGTATCTATATAAACTAGAGACTCTCAGCTTTTACATATTTGTAAATAATTATATTTGCTTGCAGGGAATTTAAGTTATAGAGCTCCTGAATATAGCATTACCGTTGCCGTAAAATACGGCCGTACAGGAAAACCCGGAAATCTTTGAAAGGACTATAAATTCTTAAATACGTAAGCCGGAATAATAAAAATTGTATTAATATTAACTAGAGACTCTCAGCTTTTACATATATGTAAATAATTATATTTGCTTTCGGTAAATTTAAGTTATAAAGTTTATTAGTTTATTGAAAGGAAATTTAAACTAATAATTTCTTCCCGGTTTTTCTGTAGAATCGGCTATTTCTTTATCAAATTAAACTTACTTCACGTCTTTAAATCAAGCTTATTTTCACAAATGATTGATATTGAAAGGCAGTTTAAACATATATAGTATTTTCTTTAATCTATCTTTACTAAATATTTACTTAGAGCATCTAACATTATTTCCGGAAAATCAAGTTTTTTTCCCTGGGTTTTCCGTAGAATCGGGATATTTTTTATCAAATTAAACTTACTTTACATCATTAAATCAGGCTTATTTTTACAAATGTTTGTTATTGAAGGGTAAGTAAAACATATATAGTATTTTCAGTCATTTATCTTTGTTACTTTTTTAATTAGAACGTCAGAAATGTTTTCCGGAAAATCGATCTTGTTTTCCGGGTTTTCCGGGACTTTTCCGGGTTTTACACCTGCCCCTACCAAGCCACATGGTGTTAGCTATCAGTTTATCACCATATACATCAACCTGGCTACAAACATGCTGTCAGCCCCAAAGGAAAAGAGGTTTTAGGTCTTCTAATCAGAGTTGTTGAAGAGACATCAAGAAAATTTTGATAGGCAATGTATTGTTACAGTTTGACAATAATGAAAAAATAATCTGTATAATGGGTCAAACCGTCAACGCCAAATTTATTAGGCTACCTGAAATAGAATAATGATATCAGGGCTGTAAATTAAGGCCCTGATGACATAAATAAAATAAATTCATCACAATTTTGGTTTTTGTTTGCCAATTATGAGACCGTTGGAATCACTAACCTAGCGATTAGGTAGTCTAGACCAAGCATCTAGTAACTCTGAAGAAGCCTGAGAAAAAAGTCAATGGCACTTCGTTAAAGAACACAAAATATCAAGAAATTAAATCAATCGATTCCTCTTGCAACAGATGTTAACAGTTTGTTTACTATCGCAAAGCAAAACACTTAAAAAGAAAGTCGTAAAGCTACTAGAAAATGAATAATGCCATTATTTTTGTAAGAAAATATGAAAGATACATGGTTTCAATCAGATTGTAATTTATTAGTTTTTGTTTAGAATTTACTTTAACAAAGTTGATGTCGTTTACGACATTCAAGACGACCTCTGAAAAAGAAGGTGCTGGTTTTAGTTATTTTAATTGCTGTATGATTAAATGGTTTACATGAACAAAATCAATTCGAAAAGTTCATATCATTGTCTAGGCAAAATATTTTTCATAGGTTTAAATCAGTTGGTACATATGGCATATTTGCCAACTGTAATATGATTTCGCGATATATACTGTACGCACAGGTTGACATAATTTTCACCCCATAGACGTTTCCCCCCAAGACATTTCACTCCCTAAATGGGGGTAAAAAGTCTAGACTTACTGAGATTTTTCACCCCCAAGACATATTTATAAGAATGTTTCAAAATAGTATATTCGTGAACAACCAAAAAATATCAGATCTGTAAAAGCAGAGACATATAATAAGAAAAAGGTATATAGTGTCTCTGGTAAAAGCGGTTCATGATCAAGCATAGTAAATTAGGCTAGTATCTAGGAAAATTTTATGCCTCCGAAGGGAGGCATATAGTAAGCGCACTGTCCGTTCCTCCGTCTGTCCTTTTAAATCTTGTCCTTGCATCATCTCTAAAACTGCTTGAGGGATTTCATTGAAACTTAACAGGAGTGTTTGTCACCAAGTCTAGATGTGCATATGGTCAGGAGATTCTGCTTGATTTAGTTTTGGCAGAGTTATAGGCACTTAGTCATTTTTTTACTCTAAAATCTTGTCCTAGCTTGATCTTCAAAACGGCCTGAGGGATTTCATTGAAACTTAACAGGAGTGTTTTTCACCAAGCCTAGTTGTGCATATCGAGTTGCGGAAAATTTGCGCATAAGAATATACACCGGAATCGACAAGTTTTTCATATATAACTTGTATTTTAGTAACATATTTTGTTTGTTTTGGGGTTTAACGCCGATTTCAACATATGATATATAGCGGCGGTCAGTCCACCTAACCGGTTTTCCTGGATAACTAACCAGTAATTGCCAATTTCTCCGCAAGTGACTGACTACTGTTCCCACATTATCTACTCTGAATCAGCGGTGAGAGACAAATGAACATAAGACACAATGTCTGAGAACAATTGTCACGGAGAAATTTTGCCCTGTCCAGGGATCAAACCAATGACCAATGGATTACTAATCCAGTGCTCTACCTATTGAGCTAAGCGGGCGGGCTTAGTAACATATATGGTATTTATCATTCATATACCTCAGCTTGGTGTATGTTGTTTATAACGGCACTGTAACAACAAACAGGTGTGAAATTAACAAATTAAAATGCTGTTAAGCAGCTGCTAATTGTTCCTTTTAATCAAGATGTTATGTCATCTCTATCTCACAAGACTGTCTTTGAAATACCGACAAATGTTTGTCCCAGGTTGACAGTTAACTTTAATACTCGCCGATTTTCTTTCTTTTTCAACATCTTTCTACTCGAAGAAACTCCAAATACCTTTAGATAATATTTTATTTCTGATGTAAAGTAATGAAGAATAACTTTGTATGACTTAATTTCAATTTATTTATGAAATACAGGCCGAATCTGGTGTATAGCCGTACGTGCAAATTTTACGCAACTCGCCGATATCCTTTCTCTTGCAACATTTTTCCACTCGAAGAAACTTCAAATTCCTTTGGTAGATATTTTATTTCTGATGTGAGGTAATGAAAAATAACTTTGCATGTCTTAAATTCAATTTATTTATGAAATACAGGCCGATTCCGGTGTATGTCCGTACGCGCAAATTTTCCACAACTCGCCGATTTTTTTTTCACTTTAAACATTTTTCCACTCGAAGAAACTTCAAATTCCTTTGGTAAATATTTATTTAAGATGTAAAGTAATGAAAAATAACTTTGTATGACTTAAATTCAATTTATTTATGAAATACAGGCCGATTCCGTCGTATATCCGTATGTGCAATTTTTCCGCAACTCGCCAATTTTCTTTCTCTTGTAAAATCTTTCCACTCGAAGATACTTCAAATTCCTGTTGTTTTTACGTTATCTAAATTACATATTAATAAACAATGTTTTATGTCTTGAAAAAAGTGTCTTATATATGAAATATAAGTCGATTCCGGTAATGCAAAGTCGATTTAGGTAGATTCCAGTAAAAATGGTCTTTTCCGGTAAAACGTGGGACCCCCTTCAAAATATATCATTATTAACATAAAAATCCTAGAAAATATACAGGTATGTCACCAACTGAGTTCATATTATAGTTTTGGGGTGAAATGTCTTGTATAATGAAAATGTGGGGGAGAAAAGTCTTAGGAGGAAATGTCTATGGAGAGAAATGTCGTGGAGGTGAATCGTCTGGAAATCATACTCACATCTTGGCTTAGCCTAATACATTATGCTTATAGTGATGAACTGCTTTTATAGATCTGATTTTTGTTTTAGTTGCTCTACTTTTAAGCCATAGGTGAACAAAAATAAAATATCAGCCCATGAAGTAGAGTCATCTTCGGAGGCGAAATAGTGAGAGACTAATTTCAGCCACTACTTTCTTTAAGAAAATGCATGTTTTCTTTTAAAAATGTTATTGGTAACATCCTGAAGTCCTGAAGTAAGTCAGTTGTGCTTTAAATTGAGCAGTCTGTTAGTTTACTGCAACTCTTTGGTTATTGCTTAAAACATATATATTCTAGAAAACCTGGTTTCATGGGAATCCAATATATGATTCTACATTGAAAATTGCAGTGACGCAGATTCAAGCTTGTAGACATTAATGAACTACCGATACGACACCACAATGATGCCTCAAGCCGATTTTTTACGTGTGTGCTTATCATGTTGGAGGCGAATTCCATCTCAGTTCAGTAGAAATATCTTACATCATAGGTACCCAGCTTCAACTGTACTAACCTGCAATGGTCAGTGTGGTATCAGATGGAAAAGGTATAAAAAATGTTTATACCCTAATGTAACTGGATTTTGCTTCAGTTATTCCTGCCTCTGATAAGTAATTTAATAGAATAAAAATACTTAGTTTACCATTGTAAAAAAATATTTTGGTGTTGTTTGGGTTTAGCATGAAGTTTTAACTTACTGTAGTCTTAAAAGTCATGTCAGGCAGTCGATCATTTACCTGGCCATTGTTCCTTGCTAGAGCAGAGTCATGTCAGGGTAACATTTACCTGGCCATTGTTCCTTGCTCGAGCAGAGTCATGTCAGGGAGTCATTTACCTGGCCATTGTTCCTTGCTCGAGCAGAGTCATGTCAGGGAGTCATTTACCTGGCCATTGTTCCTTGCTCGAGCAGAGTCATGTCAGGGAGTCATTTACCTGGCCATTGTTCCTTGCTCGAGCAGAGTCATGTCAGGGAGTCATTTACCTGGCCATTGTTCCTTGCTCGAGCAGAGTCATGTCAGGGAGTCATTTACCTGGCCATTGTTCCTTGCTCGAGAAGTTCATGTCAGGCAGTCGTTTACCTGGCCATTGTTCCTTGCTCGAGCAGAGTCATGTCAGGGAGTCATTTACCTGGCCATTGTTCCTTGCTTGAGACTCCCTTATTACATTAGAAACTGCAAGCTTTCCCAAAATGTTCATAGACATAACCAGCTCTCAAACATATGGCTTTCTCTCTATTAGTAGTTTTTGTGATCAAGAATCAGTAGCCTTAACAGGAGAATATGGAGGTTGGTCAGGAAATCATAACATTATTTACAGAAAAAGTTATTAAGTTAAAAAATGATGAGGTCAAAACTTGACAAGTCATTTTTATATGCTCTTTTAATCATTGCCATCCATCATTTACATGTATCTACTAGTTAGACAGATTCTGGTTGTCATTGATTCAATCTGGCAATGCTTCATGTATTGAAAGAGGATGCTGATCATCAGTGGAAAAGATCAATAGTTCAAACAAGTGATATAGTTGTTTGATGCTATCAGAAATGAGCTTGAAGTTTATAAAAGTATAGTATTGAGCTTGCCTAAGTTACTTATAGAAATTTTAAGAGAGAATAACTGTTTACATGTAAGAAACGGATCACTACGATTAATTGAAATAAAATGTCTTTCCACATTACACAGCATGCTTACTACAGACAAAAGACAATTCTCAACTTTGGACAAGCCTGATGATATCACTAGTAATCCATTCTTTGAGAAGTATAAACAGAAGTTAAAACATTTGCAGGAGTAAGTAAAACATTACACAGTTATCAGTTGTTCTTTGTCTTTGTTCTTTGAGAAAATGACTAAAAACACTTTGATTGTTCTTTGTTAGCACCCATAAGTAAGAAAAATAAGGTGCTTGTTTATTGTAGTGTCACCCCTACTCCATGGGCCAGCCTCCTGGGCTCACGGGACTCCTTTGTTGTACACATTTACCGTACTCCCTGATTCCTTAGCGATAGTGCTAGGCACAAGGGTGACAAGCAGTTGTAAACCACTCTTAAATAGCTGGTTACCCACCAACTGGAAACATCAGAACAAGCCCCTTACAGGACTCCAACCTTTGACCTCCTAGTCTTTTTAAGTGAATGCCTTAACCACTAGAGCACCAAGTGGTACATTATTTATCTTTTGTCTTAATGAAATGTCATGATACTGAAAGGTTTTCTTTAATACATTGAGAAGATTGTTACCTCTGTAAACTGGTGTTTCCGTTGGAGAAGATGACCTATAAGGCATTGATATATTGTATAACTGCTAGAGTTGTCAGAAAGAGCAATCCAGAAATTTGTTGTATACTTGTACCCTACATTTAGAGAGAATCCTGAGGAATATGAATCAAGATTACAAGAGATGGCTGAGAAACAAAAACTGAAAAAAGAAAACAATGCAGAAGTGGCCCCACAACAGAGGTTGGAGCCAGAACTTAAACCTAAGATTCCAGGTTTCAGCGGTCCAAGAACATGGCCACCTAAAGTAAAAGTGTTGTTTGCAATTTGTAGTTATTTTCATTTCTGTTCTTTTTTACTAGTTTATTCAAGCTGTAATTTGTGATCCATTTTTGATAAGCAGGAAAACAAGTTCAGAATTAGAAAATAACCAGTATTTTTTCCTGATGCAGTAACAATGCAAAAAGACAACTGATTTTGTTATAACAAATAAAGTTTAGCAATGTTAATTCAGGCTATTGTTTGGATCTTCTTGATAAAAATACAGACAGATTATTACAAAGATTTTCTGACTGAGGTTTGAATCAGAATCCTCTAATTTTTTAGGTATGGAAACTATTGTTTTTCAGAGTTTAGATGAAATCATGAAAGTAGACAAGATTAAAGATCTGGATCCTCAGGCAATCACACAGGTAAGTGTGCCGTTGATTTTCATAAAATTTAATTTCCTTCTACACTACTGTTGAAACATAAAATTAATAACCTCTATCACAGGCATACTGTTATGATTGTTTATTTGTATACTACTGTAAGCTTTTTATGATTAGTTTTGATGATGGTACAAACCTCATTGTTCACAAATGCCCTCATTTAGGGTATTTTACACCAAGATATGTACAGCTTTACACCGGTTTTGTATTGCTGTATATCTCTGTTGAACAAAGCACAGAAATTCCTGAAAATCTAACTTTTATCCCAACTTTAAAAACCAGCGGGGACACTGCAGCCTGAGTTTGAGAAAATAGGAAGTATCTTACATGAGAAATGTATTTAGATCATCTTAGAAATATGGTCAAATAAGCTGCCAGTCAGCTGAAGTACATCTCTGGAATATTTTTTGAACTGATTTAAACAAAAAGGCATATCAAGTATCAAGTTTCAAGTGTGCTGCCTGTTTCTGGTTTACAAGTCCTATAAAAAATACAGCAGATTACCAGTACATTGTATATACCTGCTTTCTGTAAGGTTTTGATACTTTTGAGAGTATAACTGGTGAAAGTGAAGTTTTTAAGTTTGCGCCATTATTTGCCAACTTTTCTTTACGTCTTACACCTATATATTCTTTTTAGCTATGGCAAGAATATCACCTCGCGAAGGATTGCATATTCTCAGTTGTTCCGGTAAGTTAATACGGTTTCTTTATTTCTAAATCTTTCTGATTGGTTACAGTGTAATCTGCAATGTTAAAAATGACTCTTAGCAACTTGTAAGGAACTGTGATGCAGCATTACGTATTTAGTCACTGAATAAAAAGAGCAACTGGTTAACTGAGTATTTGATCAAAGGCCCGAGTATTGGTTACCAAAATTCATCCTCGAGTACTCAGTATTTTTTTTTTTGTTTTTCAGTTTTTCATCTCCTAGATAATTCTTCACTTAAGAAACACTTAAATGTAATCAATATACTCCAAACATCTTCGCAAAGGTGTGAAAATTATGTGATAAATTGACAGTGTTAGCAATGCAATGAACAGTTTAACATGTTTGTAACCAACAACAATTATCTTGATGATGTCATAAAGCCACTTACAAATTACAATATTTCATTTTGGTAGTCATTGAACTTCGATACAAGTGCAGTTCATCAAAGGCCCACAGTACAAAAGAATTACATACTCTTTAAAAAATTTGATCAAAATCGTGATGAGACCAGTTATTCTGTTCACATTTTGTCATGGAAACTAGTTTCAGGGTAGCTGTACTGTTAAAGTGCTATAGACTAATTTTCAGAGTAACCTCCCTTGCAGTCCTGTTTATTATAGAAAATTCTTAGAAGTGGATAAGAAAATGAATGTAGATCATGGATGCTGGTAATTTTGTTCGGATAAAGTTAACATGTTTTTCAGTGTTGTCTAGTCAGTAACTATCGGTGCCATTAGTAACTGATGGTGACCGATAGCTATTATCAGCAATACTTGTTAAACATCTGCAGAACTTTCACTCCTGTCAGTTAACTAATAGGTTTACAGCCACTGACAGAAGAGTTGTCTGCAAATTTCAAGTCAATATTTGGTTAGATTTCTGTAAGGAATGAACTGTTGAAGCAGCATCTAGACCATATAAACTGCTTCATTTCATGATCGCTAACAAAAATTCCTACAGATGGGTGTGTGCTAAATCTTAGGAATGTGGATACATGGAAAATTCCTAAGAAATCGTCCAAGTAATTGAGTACTTGATCAGTTGAATCACTGAGTACTCAAGTATTAAACTAAGTACTCTTTGCCATCCCTAATAAAAAGACTGCACACTTTTTGAGAATCAGTATTAAGATATTTTATTTGCTGTCTGTAAAATATTTTGTTTAAACAGTATTTAAATGATACAAGCTTAACACAGATTGCATTTGGTAAGCTTGTTGTAAGTTGTCCAACATAAAACATGTACTCATGTGTTATATTAATTCCTTATTTCTGTATTGATAAGGGTGGAAAACTTTTTTTTTTTCCAGAAAGAAGATTATGAAGAACTGATAACAAAGTCAAAGTTAAATCCTAATGTAAGTGTTTGAGAAAAAAAAATGTGTTGTCCTTAATTTTATTTGCATTTACTTACCTTACATGTATATCTTTGCATAGATCCCAAATTTCATAGTGTGTCGTTTCATGGTTTTGAAATAATTTCAGATTTCCCTAAAGTTTCGAATAGATAGTCTGGAAGACTAGCTTGAACTTTAGATAACTGTTGTACTGTTAATTTATTAGTGTTGGTAGTATAACTATAAGTAGATTGTGTATATGTATAAGCCTGTAAGGTAACAAAATAAAATTGATTAATCATTTAAAACAGTTCATTGTGTGTTCATTAGTTCAAATTTTCATGGTTGATACAGCATTTAATACAGTGCTGTTCTTCAGGTTAATGTTGAATTTGTTAACTCCCTTGTGATGCTAGGATTGCTGGAATCCTAGCGTAAGGGGAGTTCACTCTGAGTTATTGGATGTCATGGATTTGCCATTTTGATCCTAACGTTACTTTGTTTAGTTTTAGTTTTTTTGTCCTTGTTATAAGACAATTTATTATCAAATAGAAAGCAATGTTATGATGTTTGAAGAGAAAGGCATTAGTTTTCTTTCAGTGCAATGTTGAACACATAAAGTTCACGTATAATTCTTTTTGTTATTTCAGTTTTTGTTTACTCTTCCAAAAAGAGATGGTTATGAGTTTTATCTGTGTCAGTTCAGTGGCAAGGATGTCTACTTCACTCCATTAGGAATGTATCAGGTAATAGAATGCTGCATGATTCTGGCCATGAAATTGCAAGCATCTTTCAAGGTTGTCATTTCATTGAATTACAAGCATCATTATGAACAGTGCTAGTTAGTGGTAATTATGCTGCAAAACTACTAACATGTAATTATCACATAAAACACGGCATTGGAGAGTTTAATAAAGCCATTTAATAAAAAGATTATACACTAGTGTAATAACTATGCAAATGAACTGATCATTTTATTTACATATTTATATGCGCTGTCAAGAAAATAAACAAACATGGCGGACTGTGAGTTTATAGCAGTGATACTTTTCAAATTGATGGCAAAGGTTGTGGCACTATAACAGAATGGCTGTCAAATAACAATGCATGGGAGTACCTTGTTCAGAATTTGTAGGCTGACATGTTCATTTTGCCTTACTTCAAATTTATGTCGCACGCACTACCGGTATACTATACACATTTGTGCCGTCATTTGTTGAAACACATGAATAATATTGTCAAGCTGATTTTCTTTTGTCATTAATGATGAACATGAAATGCGTAATATTTAAATATTGTAGATAGCATCATGATAATCAGTTCAATATTTAGACAAGTAGAATAAATATTATTGAAATACACAGTGTTGCACTATTTTATTTATACATTTATTTTTAACCGCATAACTCACTGATCTCATTTGCTATTAAAGGGGAAGTGCATCTATTATTGGCATATTTTCACAGCTTATTGGGTGTATGTGTAAAAAAGAATCTTACATTCGTGTCTTTCCATATTGAATTTATTAAAGAGGCTGTACTCCAGATTTGACATAAAAATTTTTTTCATAAATTATATATTTTGATGCCGTGAGATTATAACAACATAATATTTTACTTAAAAACTGATTATAAAAGTCAAAATAGAAAAAAAAAATTATTTTCGCTCCAGCCTGATTTGAACTCTGGAACCTCATGTTAACAAAATATTTTCAACGCTTTTACTGTCACCACCATCGCCGCATGTGATATTACAGATATTTACTTTAAATCTTATACGATATAGTTATACCGTCGCGTTACGGTATAGCACTTTGAAAGGGAAAAAATCAATTTATAATGTAATTATTTGACTTATTTTTTGTCAGTAGGTTATTTTTTAAGCATTAATCATAAATATTACAAGAAATTTATAATACAAGAAAACTTTCTTTTTTTTGTCATCTGGAGCACAGCCCCTTTAAAATCGTCGAATAAAATTGATAAAATACCTGGCACAGCCTCATATTTTATCACTTTAATTCAAATCGTTTAATAAATTTAGTATGAAAAGACACTCATGTAGGACCCTCTATTTATTTCAGCTTGTGAAAGAAAATGCACCTCCATGTCTGACAGTTGCTCACTTCCCAGAACTCAAAGACGACAAAGGTAACTTGTAGTCCAATAACTAATTTAGTTTGTTGAAATATGCTTTGTTTTAACAGAATACATTGTGGAATGATAACAAAATTAATGAAAATTTGATTTGATTTTTCTTTTGCATGAGATTTTTATAAAATAGTTTCAGTGATCACCAAAGGTTAATGGTATAGACGTCACAGTCAATGTGATCTTTTACTGTGAAGATATTTGGCTTTTTTCTAAGTGTTGGAGGGGAATGTCTCCTCTTATCATTTGTTTGATATGGCAAATAACTTTTATCCTTAAAATCGAAGTCTTTAAAATGTTGAAAGATGTTAAAATACTTAAAGATCTTTACATAGACCTGAAATAAGTGTATTTTTAGCTCTGATCTTAAGCATCTGCAAGGATAAGGTCTTGCAGATTGCTCTTTATAGGTATAGAGAGAGTCCTAGTGCAATATTTACAGATTATTAGTCTTTATTCAGCAAAGATTTTGTTATCCCCTGCCAATGAAATCGGAAGAGGTATATTAAAAAAAAAATTGTCCATCCTTCCCTCTGAATCCATAACTTGGAACTGTTTTGTTAGATCACAGCGAAACTTAGCATGAATGTGTATGTTAATAAGAAAATAATGCATGTGAAATACCATCCAAATTCACTTGTACTTTTTTGAATAATGGCCCTAAGTTGCTTATAGCTAGGCATTTTTTGTTAGGAAAATTTCTGTCTGGATCCATTTCTTAGAACTGGTTGGTTACATTTTAATATAATTTGGTATGAATGTATGTATGGACAAGGACATGATGCACATAAAATGCCATCAAAATCAACTTGTTCATTGTAGAGTTATGGTCCTTTGTTATTTTAAAATAGACATCTTGTATAGGGAGCCATTTCTTAGAACTGGACTGTCCAGTGACTTGTATCATTCGGCGGGGGATATCAGTTTACAGAATTTGCTTGTTTTTCTCACATTTTAGGAAATGAAGTACAGACTAAGGCAGAAGCTGTGTGCTCAGGTTTCCAAGAATTATGTCTCCCCCCAAAAATGGGGGAGACATATTGTTTTTCCCCCGGTTGTCTGTCTGTCTGTCCGTCCGTCCTCGTCACAAAATCGTGTCTGCTCTGTATCATCCAAAGCCCTTGAAGGATTTTTATGAAACTTGGGTCAGATGTTCACCTCATCAAGGCGATGTGCAGAACCCACTTTGCGGGTGTGGTGTCTAAAGGTCAAGGTCACACTTGGAGTTTAAATGTCAAATGCCACAAAATCATGTCCGCTCTGTATCTTCAAAAGCCCTTGAAGGATTTTTATGAAACTTGGATCAGATGTTCACCTCATCAAGATGACGTGCAGAACCCACTTTGCGGGTGTGGTGTCTCAAGGTCAAGGTCATACTTGGAGGTTAAATTTCAAATGCCACAAAATCGTGTCCGCTCTGTATCTTCAAAAGCCCTTGAAGGATTTTTATGAAACTTGGGTCAGATGTTCACCTCATCAAGGCGACTTGCAGAACCCACTTTGTGGGTGTGTTGTCTCAAGGTCAAGGTCACACTTGGAGGTTAAATGTCAAATGCCACAAAATCGTGTCCGCTCTGTATCTTCAAAAGCCCTTGAAGGATTTTTATGAAACTTGGGTCAGTTTTTACAATCGTCTGACTCAATACTGCCTGCAGCAACTGGCTGGGGGGAGACATATGTTTTTGTTCAATCAAAAACCCATTTCTAGTTGATTACATATTTGTAATCTGTGAAAGAACTTGAAAAATTCCTATTTCATTCTAAAATTTTTAATTAAAGATTTAATTATTTTGATTTACATTTGATATTTCAGGAATAGTTCTGATGGCCGGGGAATATGATGATAAAGTAATTGTAAGTATATAGGCCAAGCATTGTATATAAAGTGTAACTAACTTATGTCAAACCTTTTGGATGTTAAAGGAATATAGAAAGTCACTTATTAAATAAAACTTCACGCAACTTTTGTGAAAATTGGTTAGACTCAAAGGTAAAAGAATTCTTTCTTAATCTTATACAGGCAAAGGAACTCTGGAATAATATTTTCAGTCATTGTAAATTGCCCCAAACTTCAGGTAATTACTTTAATTTCACAGATTAAATGATTGCAGTAGGTCCTTATCTGCCTGTGTCAGATTATCAATTTTCATTTGTTTTCTGAATGCTGAGTTTAAACAGGTACAGTGCAATATCATTCATCAACCAATGTCACCTTTTTGTAAAAGTTCGTTCATCCGATTTATCAGCAAGCATTGATTGGACTTCTGTAAAGTTTTATAAGACCTCCTGACACCCAGCCTAGGGTGTCTATTGATCACATTTCTGAGATGACTCTTGGTTAGTTTTGATCTTTTATTTTTCTTGTTGGTAACCATTGGCTGGATTACTAAAAACTTCCTCAAGATTATAATTCCAAGGGTAGTTTTGTCTGTTGGTGGTACCTTATGCTAATACAAAATTTCTATCAGTTGTTATTGGCCCTTGGATTTTATTCATGACATCAAATCTTTGAACATAAAATAAGAATGTGTCAGAGTTGTGTATGGAGACATTCTCATCTTCAGTTATGGCTCTTGTGTAATTATAATTATGAAATGAAAATTATTTTTTATTTTCAGAAAAAAGGAGAAGCCTTAAATCTTGTTAAACAGATGACATTATATTATGGGAAAAATGCTGGTGAGAGGTACAAACTTTTGCGGACATTTCACAGTAAACCTGACCAGTTTGAGTACATGGACTTGGTAGAACAATATAGATTAAACAAGGACTATTTAGAGAATAACCCATATTGAAATAAATATTTACAAATATGAGCTTTTTGTTACTTTTATGGTGATTTACTAATCTCTCCAATTTATAAAGGCCAACATTTTTGTCGAGCCCACTTGCGGTGAGCTCGACTTAGTCGCCACTTTTGGCGTATAGTTCGGTGTATGTGCGTCTGTGTGTCCTTCTGGATTTGTCCAGTCTATATCTTTCTCCTTTGAAGGATTACAAAATAATTTGATACAAATGTTCACGACTATGAGGTTGTGTGTTGCAATGGAGTTGTGTGTCGTACACAAAACCCAGGTCCGCCGCTCAAAGGTCAAGGTCTCACTAGGGGGGGCAGTGCAAAACCCGTGTCCGGAGCGTAACTTCTACATGCATGGCTGGATTTTAATATAACTTGCGACAAATGTTCTCCATAGTGAGGTGGAGTGTCACGCGAAAAATTCAGGTGTCTGTGGTAAAGGTTAAGGTCTTACTTCAGGGTCAAATGTCGAATAACAAATGAAAACATTCATTTGTGAGTATATTTCTTTATACATGGATGGATTTTTATATAAGTTATAACAAATGTTCTTCACAGTGAGTTGAGTTGTCTTGCGCAAAATGAAGGTCAAGGTCACAAGAGGTCAAAGATCAAATAAGAATATCAAAATGTTCAAGTAACATGAATTGAGTTTTTTAGGCACAAATGTTCATCATGATACTTCGTGTCATGTACATGAACCAGGTCACTGGGTCAGAGGTCAAGGTCACCTAAGATGATGCAATGTCAAGATTTTGCCTTGGGTATATATAAAGAGGATGTGCTGCGCACATCTCACCTATGTATACATCTTTCTCCTTGATCTGAAGCTTATAGGTTCAGGTGTGAACTAAGACAAGCGGGCTTGACATTCTGCCCGTGGGCATGTCTTGTACTATAGAGGTGAAGCAAGTATGTTTTGAAATGTTTGGAAAAGAAGGTAATTGATAGAAGGGTCTTAATTTTCAAATTAAGCAGTATATTACTGTATACAGACACTATAAGAACAGTAACAGTCATTGGACACAAGTGTAGAAAAACACAACTGCCTTTTTTATCTAAGATATAATGGTTATTTATTGATGAATCACCTGGATTAAACTTAACTTCTGGTGTTAGATAAATACATGAGACAGACTTGGTAAACAGTGTTCAGAAAATTATAAAGATTAATAGATTACTCATTTTTATCGTTCATCTGGGGGTTTGTGTAACAAAGGAATAGATTATTTTTGCTTCCTCTGAATGTTGTATTAGAAGGGTAGATTGCCCATCAGAATTTCAACAAAAAATGTAAATCAGTTCTGACAGAAATTCTTGTTAGAAATGTTTTACCTCGCTTTAATAATTATATTGTACAATTTTACATGTTACTCTGTTGATTCTTACTGTAAGGAAGTATTGTGTAACCGTGGTGAACAATTCACAGTAATTTTAATTTCTTACTGGAACGACTGTGATACCTTTGAACTAAATCTCCTGACAGTATATACTCGATTTCCCATACATGCATTGTAATACGCAAATTCTCTGATGCAAAGATATAATTATAATTATTTTGCTTTATGTTTAGTTCCCAGTGGATTCCTATCTGATGAGCTCTTAGATCATGTAGATATAACGCATTGGATGAAACTTATTAAATAATCAACTTACTGAACACTGATTTGAATGGTCTTGTGAGTAAGCTGCACGTGTAGGAGTATACATGTACATATAGTTCCACTGAAAACACGAGAATGTGACTGCTTTGTGAAGAATAGAAAACTCAATAGAAAGTGTGTGTGTGTGTGTGTGTGTGTGTGTGTGCGTGCGTGCGTGTGTGTGTGTGTGTGTGCTTGTTTCTCGATCCTATCTCTCCGTTCCCTTTAGAGAATAACGTGATGTCTGTTGTGCATTCTTCCAGTGGTACCTTCCATAATTGTTAAATATTGTACAAATATTCCATTAGTTAGTTATGTAAGTCACACCTGTCCTCGTAAAATAACGTATATTATTCACCAGCAGTATTTGTTCTTTTTAATGCATCAAAACAGTGACGCGCAGTTTGACAGTTTTCCAACCATCCTTGTTTTTCTGGAAAATAGTCGAACTTTCTTTTAGATTTGTCTCTCACCAAATTAACAGTTTGATATTTAGAATAAATCTAAGGTAATTTTTATTCTGTCAGGAAACGACAACAACAACAAATAGTTATTTTATTTGCTCACTCATGATAAAACTTTGTTCATAAATGGAAGTGTTTTATTCCCTATAATTGACATGATACCAAAATATATTTAGAAAATATAAAGGATTAAAAATGCTGTACATTTTTACATTAAGTTTGTCTTTTGTAGAAAAGAGCAAGTTCGACGAATTGTGCATTGACAAAGACTGACTCCGAACATCTTGCTTTCAGTTAACAAAAATACAGAGCACACTTTCACGTCAGTCTTTTATTTTTAAATGATCCAAAGTTCTACTAATAATGTTAAATTTATCTCTTCCATTGATATTTTATTGGTAAGCTTGCAGAATTTTCATCTAGAAAACAACACTAAAAATCACGCAATTTAGACTTTTCTGATTGAACGGAAGCCATTTTAATTGAAAAAATGTATAACAGTAAAGCCAAGACAGCCTTTTAAGACTATGAACAATATTTTTACGCGATAATGGAATATTTGGAGTATTTGGATTTTCATAGTTTTATAAATTATGAATCAAACCTCAGTGAAACCTTCAATAACACATAAAAAATACATGTATAATAAATATAATGTATAACTCAACAAAGTTGCCTCTTTAGCAGTACACAATTAGTTAAAAAAATCAAATAACACAATCGTCTCATTGCAGACCTTTTATGTAGGACATAAGCTTATGCTTTGTGTTTTATTACCTGTTAAAATAATCAAAGAATGATAAAAAGACATGATAAAAAGATCGCTGTAAGAGAACGGAAATAAGTTTAGTCGTTTCATCTTAATATAATGTTTTTTTTAAAGAGGTAAGTACATGAAATTCCCTGATTTTGAAAAGATTCCCGAACGAGAGTGACATATATCATTCAGGAACATTAGTAGCCATAGTAACAAACCTAAATTACGATTTCAACTGTATGAACAGAAGGTGGGTATTCGAGTGATTGGAAGTTCTTTTAAGTTGATAAAAGCCGGCCATTGTTCAGGCAAATTCCTGCAATGACGGCTAATATTTGTTTCACATAAATGCACCGATCAGCCAATCAAATCATTCGAGATATAATTGCATTTATATCTTGGTGTACATCATATTAAGTTACAATTGATCTGACAAGCACTTATCATAAAATGGCATTTCTCTAATGGGTACGTAAGCTTCTTTGTTTTGTGTCTTCTCTTCATATATCTTAGACAAGTTTCATCCTCCTTAATAGATTTTGAAACAGGGAATGTACAGTTTTGATCGCTACCAAGTTGATTATTTCCTTTGATCAATAATTTGTTTTCAAAGGAAGAAAATTCTTGACATTGATTCTAAAAAGGCATACAGTTTCTAGAAATGTCTTGTCAAAGTTTAAACTTTATCATACGTTTCAGTTATTTATTGTGAGGTAACGGATAAACTAATTAGAGAAATTGTGAGGACATCTTTGGCCCTCAGAAATCGTCAGTGTACTGCTACTGGCATTGAAATTGACTTCCGGCAAGCTACAGGGTCCGTGTGTCCACTCAAACTGTCCGAAATCGTCTTCATGAAGATGGTTTGGTTGCCCGAAGACCTGCCAGAGGACCAATTCTGACCGTAGCTCAACGGAGAGTTTGCCCGGGAACACGTCACTTGGCAACTGCGCCACTGGCGTTCTGTGCTCTTCACAAACGAGAGCCGCTACATGTTTCGATCTGTGACAGGCGTATGAGGATGTGGCGTCGCCAAGGAGAGAGGTAATCGGAATGTAACATTATTCCATATGACAGGTTTGGCGGTGGGTCAGTTATGGTGTGGACAGGGATATCCATTGACGGGTGCACAGACCTTTATGTGATTCCAAGAGGTAGTCTGGTGAAACTTTTCGTTTAGTGCAAGATAATACTCGAGCACACACTGCAAGAATCGTCCGGAACTTCTTTGATGATGAAGGTATTGAGGTCATAGACTGGCCAGAGAGGTGTCCCGATCTTAACCCTATAGAGCATGTCTGGGACATGCTTTCTCGGAGACTTTCTTCGCTTCCGAACTCTGTGCAGAATGTCCGTGAGCTTTCTCATGCTCTTGTAGCAGAATGGGATGCCATACCACAGGATATGATCAGACGTGTCATCAGGAGCATGCCCAGACGATGCAGAGAGTGCCCGAGGGGGTGTGTACGGTGTAGCTTTCAGTTTGTTCTGTCAAGGTAATAGCTGTACTTTGTACATAAAACAGTCCATCCGTTTTCTAGTTTGTGTTGTATGTATACTAAGTTGTGCTACGCAGTATTTAGTTCTCTTCTGTACTGGTGATAGTTTGTAGTGTGCATTTGACGAGAAAATTATATTTTCTAAGTAGACATATTAGTTTGTTGTGTCTATCTTCTTCATTGTCGGATACCAATGGCTGTTGATTCTCCATCACCTATGACTAGAGTTTACGGAATGTAATACACAGCGGTGTTAGGCGATGGTTTACTAGTTTGTGCTGTCAATATACTTTTTTGCAATTGTTAGTTTATTCTGTACGTCTAAAAGTTCATATGTGCATTTGACGTTATATTCGGTGCAAACCCCAATTTGTTATGTAGATACAATAGCTTCTTATGTCGACGTACTAGTTTGTGCTGTACATTAACCAGTGTTTAGTTTGTTCTGTCCATGTAATAGTGCACATGGGGAACTACTGATGGGAGAAAATAAGTTGAAAATTGCACAGGACGAAACATTTAACTTAAAATGCACACGAAGAGCTATTAAAGGACCGAAGAAACTGAAAACTGCACATCATAGACCAGTTAGTGAAAGGACAAACTCGAATGAGTACAGAACAAATTGAAAATTATTATGTTAAGGCAGATGAGGCATTCCACAGTTAAGTTTTGCTAACGTTCGGTCGGGTGTGTTGTACTTAAAGTTGCTGTCCTATTTCTTCCTCGATGACAAAATTCCTTAACTTGACTTCTGAATTTCGGTCCGATCAAGAAGTAGAGGAAAAAATTAAGCATAGTATTCAGATAGGCCAGCATGTTGACGATTGCCCACCATACCTCTATAACAGCAAAATCGTGTGCTGTTTGTGCAGTTCGTTTCCAAAAATCTTCCCAAATGTTGAAGATTGATATCGGAAGCGTACAAATGATGAAAACAGTGTTTACTGTCAAAAGCATGAAAGTTAGCTGTGATAGCTTGTCCGTTCTTGAAGTTGCTGGCCCTTGTATTGGCGCTACTTGCACTCTCGTTTTAAATCTTCTTTCTAGTAAACGCATTATAATTGAAACGTTGGCGAAAGAGAGGATTGCCAAAGGAATTAGAGAAAATACACACAAGTATATCCACTCGTAAACCATAAAAAAGTTAATGTAACTTGTGTTTTTGATTAATCCACATTTATATCCCTTTATGGTACCGTTTAAAGTGATCTTTGGAATCAAAATTGCACCATAAAACCAGTGGAGGTTCGGGAGAAGAAGAGAACCAAGGATGATTGCTATAACCATTCCTGCGTTTCTCGGACTGCAAACAGCTCGCACTTTATGCGGGAACCAAACGCTAATAAACCTCTCAACGGTCACAGCTACCAAAAACCAAGACGAGCACAGTAATGAGCCGTAGATGAAAAATAAATGTAGCTTACATCCGAATGCCGAGTAAGCTCTTATATCAGTGTCAAACACATAAATTATCCACTGTCGAATGAGGCCCGTCCATAAGGCGAGGAAATCAGACACAGCAAGGGCTGTAAGGTAAATGGCGGTTGATATTTTTCTATTTCTAGGTTGCATAAGAACTGCGATTGTCAATAGATTTCCAAACGTGCCAAGGACAAGTAAAACTGGTGGAAATGACCTCCAAAGAGTAATTGCTCTTTGTTCAAGAACATTCATTTTGCATTTTTTCTTTCACAGATTCATCTGAAATGTAGTTTTCATGATTACGTCAGTAGTTTTTCATGGAAGGACATCCTGAAATTACTCAAATTAGCCTTTTTTACTTAATGCTTACTTTTTTTCCTCCGGACAAAATCTGAATTCAGTAGCAGAGTTCTTTTTGACTTCTGTCATAATTATGCAGGGCACACCCAAAAAAAGAAAAAAAAATGTAATTACTTATATTGAAATAAAATGCAAAAGGCAATGTGACGTTAATGTAAAAAGAAAACCTATAGTAGTTTCTTCTTGATATCTTTTAAATAAAAAAGCAGCAGAATCTTGCAAAATGACGAAGAACATACCTTGGATTCTAACATAATCCAGACACAAACATTGTCTGCCTTTTGCAACTTCGCCATTTCGTCTTCACATTGAAACTGAATATTGAATTTCCGTTTTCGTGGCGAGATAAATTTTACTCGAGTAATAACAAGTTTTGCAATCACTATAATACCTAGCAACAAATGATTTCTCAATTCATTTTTGATACATACATATAATAAATGAAATATATTGTCAAGGTACATCTATATTTATTGTTGGCAAGGGCAAAATAACGCTTTTTCTATTTCTTTATGAGTATTTATGAATGATCTTAAAGAACGTTTTTATTTCTTTAAATTATTTATATTAGTGTGGTGTACGATATTAATCATATTACAGTTTCAAAATCTCTTGTTTCCATATTCCGTTTACATTCTACAGTGAAACAAAAATATCTGAATTGAGACTACCAACCAACTTTCGATCAAGGTATTCAGTGTATTATGAATTCATGTATAAAGCCGTATTGTCCTGCAAGCAATTAGTAAATTGTAATTACAGAATGGAAGCTGACGCTTCAAACCATTGCTTTTCATCATATATCATCCGTTAATGAGCAAAAGAGATAACATCAAATGACAAATCGACAAGTCAAACCGGGCATAATTGTTTACGATAAACTGTAAGTGCAATTTCCAACTGAATATTGTTTTTTGTTTTGAGCTAGGGGAGGGGATAATGTCTCGTATGATTTAATCATCATAGGTAGATTACTATCTAATACATTATTCTAGGTCATCTTCAACATCTTTTTGACTTGTTCCATTATTCAAGGTAATAAAAGATTCAGTAATTATCCTTAGTTCATAAATAGCACGACCAATAACTTCAAAACTGGCATGTCTTAGACATGGTTTCATCTTAA
Organism: Cyclina sinensis; assembly: GCA_012932295.1. NCBI lineage: Eukaryota > Metazoa > Mollusca > Bivalvia > Venerida > Veneridae > Cyclina > Cyclina sinensis. Next base: position 12,960,796 of record JAAONU010000012.1, on the reverse strand, counting down.
CTCGAATATTAAAGCGAGAGAGAGAGAGAGAGAGAGAGAGAGAGAGAGTAATATATCTATAACGAACTGCGTTAAAAGATTTAGTCTAAAGATTTTTCATCTCGTGAGCTTGATATTAAGTGTTGTAGATTAGACCGTTTTTTACAAAATGTAATCAAATCAGGGTATATTTTTCCAAATTATTTGGTCACAGATATAAGGCTGTGTACTGAAATCCGGACATGTCTTTTTTCCGATTTTATTAAGAACCGAACAACAATTTTATTTGTTGAATTAATAAAACAGCTTTTCTTCTTTTTCAGAAATGTCACAGAATATAAACATGCAAGACATGAGGTCATATCTGTGATGTCAAGTTTTAATAGAAACATTTTTTTCAATTATTTTAAAACAATATATAGTTGGATGTACCTATTACTTAGTTTTTGATTTTGAAAATGTTATTAAGATAGTTTATACGACCTTCTTGCAATATAAACGTTCTTAATATTTCGGATGGTCATAGTTAGTTGATTTACTACTTAAAATATCCGTGTTTCCAGTTATTTGTAAGTTGATTCTAGACGCCGTAAATTAACCTCTCTGTTTGAAACGAAGTACCTGTAATATAGTTCCCATGTACGCAGTAAGAAAAGACAACATTTATACAATTATTTTATTTTGAAGTTTCATGTTTCACCTTTTAGAGATTTTTTATAACAATTTCAAACACTGAAACAAAACTTAGTTGAAAATAGTATTTTCATCGTGTATCTAGACCGCTATTGTATGACCGCTACACCAATGCGGTTTGGTTGGGCTGCCAACTTCATACACATTCAGGGTGATCTTTAATCTATATAAAATTATATGCATTACGAAGCACTGAAGAGTCTGACTTCAATATTTAAACTAAGTATTTTCAACTACAAAAGCACTATTTCCTAGTGTCCTTAGTTACAGAATATTTATTCATGTAACTTGAACAAACCAATATGAAATATGAATAGATTTGCCTTAAAGAATATGACAAAAATATTTCTTTGAGTATAGTGTTGGACAGTTTCAGTGATAAAATGATATGTATTGTCATTGTTAGCATTTTTGTATACATGTTTGACCACAGTAAACGGCCGTTTTTTGACTATATATATTTCGAATTTTCCATGAATGTATATCCAGACGTGCTCCAACTGCAGGGTTCTTCATTTATTGCATGAAATTCGCTTCTTGACCTCTACACCGGGTAAGCTGACAGTATAATATTAACTACATAAAACGATTTTTTTTCGTTCATTTACAAAGTAAGCTTTCACAAATACGAGGCGAATGATTTATCAAAACAATGCTGGCAGAATCAATTGATAAAAATTGTAATTGTTTTCATTTTGTTCAGACATCTTCTGTAAAAGATGGTAGACAAGCTGTATATAGTAAATAAATGTGTCAGCAGAATCCTCCAAGACCCACCTTTTATTGCTTATTGTATTAATAATAATTCATTTAAATTATTTCAAAATAAACCATTTTTAAGAAAGTGGGGGTGTACAATTTATCCTGAGATTTTTAATACCATTAGGTTTTTTGAATTACCTCCCTTGGTCTTTATGCTTGTCAAATGTTTCCGAAAATTACTTGGACAAGGATACATTATTACAGCGTATTTTAATTAAGTTATGTAACTCAAAACATCTTATATGATTTTACAATTATCTCTCATAGTCTCTTGTTCTTGTCATAAGCATAACTTGAAATATTAGTGTGAATACTTTCGAACCGTAACTTTGAAACTAGGAAGGGGTAAAAAATCCCCGAGAGTGGAAAACGGCGTTAAAACCACGACTCTCGTTGCTTTATCCGGAAGCGAGGCATGCAGTTACTGAGCATTTCGTCTATCCGTCAGTCAGTTAGTTAAACCCACATTCGAAACAAGTTTAATGGCGATTTGCCTAGATACAGCGTGTAACAGAAGCATTTACATTTCTACTCAGTGAATATATTCAAGCCAAAAGAAAACTTGATATAACTGAATTCTCCTTCAACCTATGAAAGCGTAACTAAAATTTGTTTTATTTTTAAAAATAAACATGTTAGAAACATTGACGTATAAATAGCCGAAAGCAGCCCTTCTTTACATGGCCTGGTTTAGTGTGCCTAAAATGTACTTTCTTTCGGCCCTCGTCTTCATAGCGTACCATTTCTTCAATGATTTTAGGAACATTGTAAGAAATAGAAACCATTAAAGATTTACAGAGATATATTTATGAAGCAGTATGCAAAGCGTGTACCAATGTTTTTACCTGATAACAGAATTGAAGGAATGACACTATACTTTCAGAACGATGAAACCGTAACTTTGAATATCCTGTTTGTAACCTGGATGTTTGTTTAAAAGTTCATAAAAATTGCAAAGAAAAATATTTTATCAAATATTTACATTTCAGTTGCCCACAATTATGATTATCATATTTTCATTGCATGACTGTCAATAATTTCTATTAGTTCTGATCATTTCTCCATATAGTGTCATATGGTTTAGACTGGGTCACGCTTAAAATAAATAAATCAAGTTTGTTTAGTATTTCTTTATGCTTAACAAATAATGAATGGTCAAAGGAAAATAACTGTAATATAATTATAACCTCTGATAATTATAATTCGTTTATGTCTTCACACTGCTCCACGGAGCAGGTAAACAACATAAAACAAAAGTAAATGGAGTATCATAATGGAGCTGTATATACATGTGGTTTTAAGCACACATTGAACAGTTACAGGGCATGGATCAATCAGACAAATTCGTTATAAATATCTACTTGCCTAATGTCGTTTGACTGACAATTCTACACATGAGCTGTCTCATACCTGAATGATTGCTTACCGTACTTAGTATTTCTAACAGATACAATCTCAGCAAATGACCAACAGATAAAGATATCTGAGCATAAAAGCCGAGCAGTATATGTACAAAAGAAGTACATATATGTAAAATGTACACATAAAAATACAAGACCGATATTTTTAAATCCTGCTTGTCCACATAATTATTGCCGTTCCTGGACGGCGATATATACAATTAACAAGATTTGAACAGTTTTGCCTGTACACCGCCTGCCTTTAGCCAATCAAAGCGAATAATTTCATATCACATGATAACAAAATGGACGTCAAAAAACTTCAGCAAGGGATGCGTAAATGGACTCGCCCAACCGCCATGTTTGTCGGGTTACTTATTCGTACAACTGAAAAATACCATCATCAATGTACGAACTCAGTACCAGTCTTCAGGCTCTTACAGGATAAACACAAGATAATCGCAATATTTTTTTGCTACATGTCATTTCTAACTAGAGAATGTAGTCTGAATAAGAGTATGTTTTTTTTTCTTCCAAAACCTGCACTTATAGAAAAAAAAATACTTGCTTCCGGGCGATTCTAATCAGGATATATCCGTGTTTTATATATGCTTGTTCAGGGTAAGGGCAATATCGTATTGTTTTACCTAATATTCATTCTGTTTAAATTGTACATTTAATATTCTTATAATATTGAAGAAAAGTATCTAGCTTTTGTTAAGTATACATTTTTTAGTAATAAAAGAAGTAAAAAACTACGCAAGTAGCTAATTAATTATGCGTAGACTGGTTTACAACAAAGCAATATTTACAAGGTTTTTAATGCTGCAAATTATCAGTGTTAAAATAAAGTTCAGTACAAGAAAAATCTTCATTTTAACATGATGTATAAAGACATTGGCATGCTTTTTCATAAAGAAGTCAAATCATCCGCTTTCAAAAATAGTCCAGCTACAATAAAAATTACAATGTATATTTCATCTACTTTATAATTTCTCTGTGAAAATGATCAAATATAACTTCGCTTTTCACTGCAAAGCATGTTATAAAATTATCAAATTTATGAATGACGAACATGAAATAAATACATAGACGTCATACATGGCTGAACGGCGACTTCAAGCATTTTTGGAAATGCTAATACTTGTTGAATTATCAACATCATTTATGTTTTAATTAAGGAACATTTTTATAAAAGCAGCATATACACTATTTGGGGTAAATGTGGCAATGTTTAGAAAAAATACGTTGCAAAATTAATGTAAAATTCTAGTTTAGGCCTGAAAACGGGAGAAAGTTTTTTTTCAGCATACATTCAGAAGGAACTTTCACCCCTTTTCAGGCCTAAACTGAAACCTTTACATTATAAAAATTCTTTACGTAAATACAAAGCACAACAGCCAATCTTTTGTGCACAACATGATTTTTTGTCACTCTACAGATTTCTTATTGAAAAGAACCATTTAACCTTTCAAGCGACGGGTTGTTGATCCGCGAGAGAGCATAAAACAGGTGCGCGATGACGTAGTATCCTACTATTGTATATCACAGTTACTTTTACAATCACAGACAAAAAAACCCGGATCGTATACACACTGTCATTCTGTCAACAGTAACAAAATCAAAAATGTCGGCAACAGATAAAACAAAATTAATTCAGTTAGTCATTCATCTAAATGAGAACATCTTAAAAAGTATCGTAAAATATTCAACATATTTGCCGACGTGTGTGAACCTACTAGTTATACAAAAATAATTCTGCTAAGTGTCTGAATGTTCAAACTTTTTTATATTTAAACCACTATAAAACTGCTGCCACTTGCTGATATTTTTGTAGATGGTCTGCATGTCTATTCGACATTCTGGGTTTCCATCGGTTCTTTATCAGGAATTTCCCTTGCTGGAACTGAAACATTAAAAAGGTCTGCTCTTAGTTTCAAAATACCTTTTGTGGGTGACTCTACGTTTCAAGTTGACGGCAAAAAAGGAAAAGCTATAACAATCAAAGTGTAACGAACTATGAATTTAAGATAAAAAAAAGCTATCCATTTTCAAAAATATTGTTATTTAGTGAACATTTTAATCAATCTTAAGTAAAACATGCAGACTCCGAGAAAGAGTCAATAATGACAGTGACATAATTTGCATCACCGCTAATAGATATTACATTTATCAAAGCTCGAGGCTTTTTTTGACAATAAGATTTAAAAAAACAACATTTTCTATATGTTTCAGTATTGATAACATTAACCTCATTGTTCAATGGGCATTAGTTTGTCCTCTAGATACGACTGCAAACCAAACATCTTAGCTATGTTTTCTTTTTTCAGAAAAGATCTTAAATGATATTTTTTTATCAAAGCCAATAATGACTCCAGAAGTATGTTTGGAAAAGGTTTATAAAAACACTATCAGTTCGCAGGATAAATATATGTTAATATAATTTAAGATTTTTTTTTGGACATTTTCTGTGGATCCTGGTTGAGAGTTGCATGATATGAACAATATTTTTATAGTATTTTTTGACAGTGGCCCTAAAGCATTGGCCCGTGTTATATCAGACAAGAATATGTTGGATGTTTTTCATCTACTTATCTAGTGCCATGGCAGTCACAGTTCTATATAATAGAGTTGTAAATTTAGCCTGAGAAAGAAAAAATCCCCAGTGGTGACAGTGGTTACTAAAAGGTAAGGTTAGGAACCGCTGCACGGAGTCTACGAGGTTTTATCAAATGGTATGGGGGCAATGTTTTTTGAAGCCTATTCTTAACGGACTACGGAACAAAACGCGGTCACAAAAGCTCCTTTGGAGCGTGGTGTACTCAGATGTACTCAGACGTGAAAAACTTTTAGAAAGATAAGAGAGGTGAAGTTTACATCTTATTTTTTTCTTAAAGACATGTTAGTAAATTTGTCTCTCCCCATAGTGTTTGAGAACCGAGACAAAAGGATCTCGTGTACTAATTAGAAGTTTGATTCAGACATTTACTGACACGATTCCTAACAAGGTGTGCCACTCTGTTGTCAGAAAAATGAAAAAGCTATACAAACCCGGGACAGTATTGCCAAGAGTAGGAAGTCTTATTGCAACATATCTTTCACGGTAATATCCTAAAACAAAAGAGTCTGAGATTTTAAAATTCTTGATTGTCATTTCATAAAGTGGTACCAGCATAAGCGGTTTTTTTTCGATGTATTATATGAAGTGTCATATCTTCTGTTTGGTCTGTATAAATCTACCTCTTACAACATCTGTAACATAATCACCCGCTTCTGTAGATTCATTGCAAAACTACAAATGATAATTTAGATGAAATTATATATATATAAATATATTGAAAGTGACAAATATAAAGATCTTTAAAGTGAAAGTAGAAATAAAAAGCAATATAGTTTTAACTAATTAGAGAATGAATTACCAAAACAGCAAGGATTATTACAAATTAAAAACTTTATCTAGCTAAAATACTGAAAGACACAACCTGTGAAAATATCAAACAGTTTATAGTTCTGATCTAGGTCTTCTCGTTTACTAATGAAATTGAAAGATTTAACAAATGACGGTCATAATTACCACTCTTGTAACACGAACCACATTATTAGCAACAAGGATAATTGTGGAAGTGAACAAATGAATGCGTGATTAGCTGCATGAATGAATGAATGAAGGAATGAATGAACGAATGAATGAATGAAATATTAATTTTTCGCCAAAATATGCGCAATCGGTCTTAGCGCTACAAACAGCATGTTTTGAAGGGTGAAAAAGGCATGTAAGGAAAAACCACAGTCAGAAAATACAGCCTCACTACATATTCAAAACGTAGAGAGGGAAAGAGAGCCTAAATGTATATACTGATCAACTAAAACAGACACCACAAATACGAATTTTAAAGAATCAAAACGGTTTATTCCTCCTTTAGAACGTGAAGTAAATTTAGAAGATATGCTGACATATGAAGTCAAACGGGAATTAAAGAGCCCATTTTCGTCAAATGTGCTTTTCAATAATTTGTCTGAACAGAAATTTCAAGAACTTTTAAATCAGAAAATATTACTTTTCTAGGCAAACGTATGCTTTTTTTGGGTCTTTTCTAAATCGACTGGTCTCAGTAATGTAACGTGGGAAAATATCAGAAGAGAGCAAAGCATTAAAATCACAGAAGAATCTGCTAAGCATAATTACTGTATTATACAGACCTCTGTTCCGTATGACTACTATTCGATGTCCCCTTTTAAAAAATGGCGAGTTAAAGTGTCGGGAAAAAAAATTAGGTTATTGTTAATTACATAACTTTAACCTTTTTTTTCTCAGAATTTTCAAACAATAAATGATCAAATATAAAAAGAATAATTCTAGATATAGATAACAGTGTTAAACATCCAAACACTCTAAAGACTGCTGTTTTCTCAAAATTCAGCCAAAATACTAACCCACTGAGAAAGTACATTCTAAAGTCTTGTAAAGATTAGTTTAGACAATTGTCCCATATGACATTTTGTTTTTTGTTTTTGCGACTGTAGAACCGAATATTGATAGACTACTGCATTTTTCTTAACCATGCTAGCTGCATTTAGCTTTTAAATTGAAAACGCAGTTCGTATATAGGGTAAAACAAAAAAAATATGTTAAGCATTCACAAAAGCAAAGTCCGTAGTAACATTGCAAAGTGGCAATCACAAAGACATATTCGTTAGATCCTACGATGTCTGACAAGACGATTTTCAAAGATTTAATATTTTACATCAATGTTAATGTAAGATGGAACCAACTTTGACCCCATGATCATAATCAAAACAAACCTGATGGAGGTCCTCCAATCAAAATATAAAACAAAAATTAGGTTATTGTTAATTACATCACTTTAACCGTTTTTTCTTCTCAGAATTTTCAAACAATACATGATATTATGAATAGAGAAACATATTACCTGAAATGTTGCCTGCATTGCCTAGGGGACGCCCAAGTGTTCCTTCAATGACAAAAGAGCTCTCATATAACCCTACAGAAAATGCAGCTTTTGTTTTTCAGCTTGTTTTGGAAATGGTTTATCAAACCTATCAAATACAACCTTCGATGGTGTGTTAGTAGGCAAAAATAATCGGATATAACATAGCTATTACTTGATACTTGATGTTTATCTGTGTAAATATTTAAATTTTATTCTATATATATTATATAAATAAATTTGTTATATTTAACAAAGGTTACCTCCAACATTGTCTTGGATGTTTCCACCATTTCCTAAATTGTAACAAAAATGAAAACTTCAATTATGTTTACAGTACAAATTGATCAAATATAAAAAGAATAATTTTAGATAAAGATAACAGTGTCAAACATCACAACACTCTAAAGCTAAACAAAAGTTTTCTAATAGCAAAAGCAAAGTCCGTAGTAACATTAACTTTAATATTTTACATAAATGTAAATGTAAGATGGAACCAACTTTGACCAAGGATCATAATCAAAACAGCCCTGATCGAGGACTTCCAAACAAAATATCTAAGCTCTAGGGCATACAGTTTCAGACAGGAAGATTCTCAAATTTTCTCTATACACCTTATTTAGGACAAGTGACCCCCAGGGCCGGGTCGATTTTGATCCTAAGTGGAATATTTAGAACAATTCTTAAAAAAGGTCAACTTTATAATATTACATACCAAATTTTTAAGGTCTATGGCCAATGGCTTTTGAGGATTTTTAAGACTTTGCATTTTCCACAAATAGGACCCAAATCCCGAAAAGGTTTCAAATTTGACTTCAAATGGTTTATTTGGACAACTTGGCTATCGACCTCTAGGGTACTCCAAGCAAAATATCAAAGACCTATGCCCTGTGGTTGCAGACAAGAAGAAGATTGTCCCTGTATAAGCCTCTGTTAAATCAAGTGACTCATGTGGGTAGGGACACTGATGACCCAAGAGGCACCATTTGAACAATCACTGCTGAGGTAAGCTTACTTATGCTACACATCAAGTAACAATAACTGAGATCTAGGGCATATAGTTTCTGACAAGAAGATTGACAAGAAAATTATATTTAACTCATGAAGGACTCTCGGAGCAGGATCATTTTTGACCAAAGGGCCATTACTTGAAAAACATTTCAAAGGACCTCCAGATAATGTTTCCAAAAATATATATATCACACAAATAGGATGCACGGGGCGGAGTATTTTACCCCTGTGGTATTATTTGAATTAGCCCGGTAGAGGATCTCCTAAATTAAAATCTTAGCCCTATGCCTCACTGATTCAGACAAGATCTTTATTTTTTTTCTTTAGAAAATATGTGCCCCCAAGGGCAGGGCAAATTTTTACTCAGGGGCCAATATTTGAATCAATTTTGCAGAGGTCTGCTAGACAATGCTAAATATGAAATATCTATGTTCTATTTTCAATTGTTTTCTTAAAAAAGGTCTACGTAAAACATGTGTTCCCTGGGTAGGGGCAAATTTGGACACAAGTGCAATTATTGTAACAACTGTGTTGAAACTACAATAGACAATGATCTAAACATAATATCTTAGCTCAAAAGCTAGCCTTGATAAGAAGATTTTTAAAGTTATTTTCTTTATAAAACATGTGCCCCAAAGACAGGGCCAGTTTTAATCAACAGGCCAGCATTTGAACATTATTTGTATTGGTCTTCTAGAGAATGTTACATCCAAAATATATAAACTCTATTACTTGTAGTTTGTAACGAGAAGATTTTTAAAGTTTTCATATGTAAATCTTTGTACAGCATGTGCATGTACATGTGGGCAGAACCAATTTTGACCCAGGGACCTATATTTGAATAATTTCTGTAGTTGATTACTGGACGATGGGACAATATCTAAGCGCTATGACTTGCAGTTCTTGACAGGAACAGTTTCAAAATTGTGCATACATGTTTATGTAAAACACGTGATCCCTGAGGTGTGGCCAATTTTGCCCCAGGGGCCATTATTTGAACAACTTTGGTGAAAGTTACACACCAACTATCCAGATTTTTTTTTAAAGAATTTTCAAACTAAAATGTTTTTTTAAATACTGTAACATATCACCTGGAATGTTGCCTACATTTCCTGGAGGACGTCCAAGTCTTCCTACAATAAAAAGAGCTCTCATATAATCATCAGGATAAACAAACTGAAGAATTTCTCTCGATTCGATACTTAGAAAATGCAGCTATTGTTCAGCATGTTCTTTTTTAAAGGTTCTTAAATACAACCATCGATGATATTACAAGTAGGCAAAAACAATCGGAGAAGTATAATAACAATGACAAAACAGCTCTGATATATTAACCAGGACTAAAAACTGCAGAAAATGCAGGTTTTGTTTTCAGCGTATTTTAAAATGGTTTCTTGAATACAAGAACAACAATCGATGATATTTTTAGAAAGCAAAAATAACTGAAGTATAAAATAGCTAAATCTTGATACTGAACATGTTTATTTATGAAAATATTTAAATCTGAATTCTTTGTAAACGACGTTTACCACCATCATATTGAATGTATCCATCTAAAGTGTAGCGAAAATGAAAACTTCTGTTAAATTTAAAGCACGAATGAATCAGTTACGAAAAATATTTTTTTATTTTTATTAAGTGTCAATCATCACAACACTCTTAAGTCTGCTGTTTTAATTTTCACAAATTTTGTTTATAATAGATACCAGTTGAGTAGCTTCATTCTATAAAGTTTCAATTAAATTAGTTAAAAAAATTGCCCCTTTGTCAAAACATACGACGTTATTATTTTTTCTGTGTCTGTATTACCAAATAAAGATAGATATTTTCGACAATTTAAAGATGCACGGTATATGGAAAGTGCAAACTGCTTAACTTTTCCAGCTAACGCTTTTTCATTGAAAGCGGTTCGCATGTAGGGCAAAGAATCTTTTTAGAAATTAACTGGGCAAGTATTTTAGTTTATACAGAAAGTTTTCTAATGACAAAAGCTTAGCTCTAGTGGCAATTACAAGTCACAAGGTCATGATATTCATTAAGCCCTGATACACACACTAGACTAGTATTACATAAGCCACATTGCCAAAAAAAAAAAACGAATAAAATATAAAAAAATGCAAAGTGACAATGGTTACGTTCCTTAAGCCCTGATACAAACAACATAATTGATGATCCCAGTATATGTAAACAGGTATTACATGAGCCACATTGCAAATGAACGTACACCACAGCTTTCATTTTCATTGCTTTTGAAAATAATACAAATAATTGAAACATTGTTCTTAGTCAATCCATGTACATGATCTTATGTTGTAGTCGCAGCATTTCAGGATTGAGAAATACATGAATACGGATAAATATACCGACAAGAACAAACTTTAAATACAGTTGATCAGTCACCACAAGGAACCTTCGAAAATATATTTTAGATCTCGACATTCAACAAATAATCAGAAAAAAAATAGACTAACATTGAACTTCAAAATCTATAAATATTATCAATCCTCATATTAAGTTTAATCCATCAAATTTCTATTTCTTTAAATTTATCAAAGAATCAATAATTTGCAGACAGACGGAGACTGATGGTCATACGGAAAGTAAACCAGTAGTATCCATTCTGTGAAGCATCATTGCATGACTTAACAGTGGTTACTAATTATAGGTTACAAATTCTTTGTTTAGACAATAACATTGTCAAAGATTCGGAGGTACAATCGAAAGCACAGAAAGCGACGAATCTGAAAAATTGAAGAGAAGACATAGCCGTTCAAAAAGGCTCATCTTAATTCCCCTTGTTACTTTTGCTATGCCTACCCAATCATCGGTTAGGAAATTAATTGCCAGATACCAATGTGCCAAAATATTGCAATATACTGTGAAGTGTTCTCTTCTTAACTATAAAATAAAATTTTAATACAGAAATATTACCTCGAATGTTTTGTTCATTTCCTAAACGACTTTCAACTGTTCATACAATCAAAAAAGCACTCTCACATATCAACCAGAATTCCTTCCTATTCGTTACTTAGAATATGCAGCTATTGTTTTCAGCGTGTCTTAAAAAAAGTTTACATGTATCAAGAACAATCAAAAAAACAATTTTAATTGTTATATAAATAACCAATTTTAATTGTTATATAAATAAATTTATGCTGTATTTTCCTCTGCCTTTTGACTGTGTAGGGAGACTGCGTTTTTATGCCACCATCGAAGATGAGGGGGCATATTGTTTTGCAAATGTCGGTTGGTCGGTAGGCACTTCGTTTCCGATCAATATCAAGAGAACCTTTGGGCATAACTTCCTCAAAGTTAGTATGTAGGTTGGTCATGACCAGTAGATGATCCCTATAGTTTTTCATGTCACTAGATCAAAGGCTAAGGTCAAAGTGAATTTGAAAAGCAAAATGGTTTCCGCTCAATAACAATACAATGCTTGGGTCCAGGTTCTTCAAACTTGGTACGAAGGTTGATAATGAACAGTAGATGATCCTATAGCTTTTCAGATTACCGGATCAAAGGCCAAAGTCACAATTATCTTGAATAGCAAAATGGTTTCTGATCAATTACTATAGAACGCTTGGGCTCAGCTCCCCATGACAAGTAGATGACTCCTATAACATTTTAGGACATTAGGTCAAAAGGCAAGGTCACAGTGACCTTGAAAAGCAAAACGGCTTCTGATCAATAACTATAGAATGTCTGGGCCCAGGCTTCGTTAAACTTATTAGGCATGTTGATCATGACAGAAGATCACCCCTATAGTTTTAATGTCACTAGATCAAAGGTCAAAACAGAAAAATAGTTTCCAATCAATAACTAGAGAACCCTTGGGCATTGGCTTAACAGACTTTCTATGCAGGTTGGTCTGTTCAGGAGATGACCCCTATCCCTTTAAAGTTCAGAAAAATGTCTTGTTACCAAATCACAAGACATTATATTTTTTGTTGACCGAATTTAGATAGATTGAAGTGAATAATTTAGTAATACCTTCTCCTTTCTCCTGGACTCCAAAGACTCTTCTCCTTTTCTGTTCATTCGCGACTGCTTCATTGAATGTCTGTGAATGTATTCGTTTGACGCCTGGAATTCAACATTGCAAAATATTTACACAATATTTCATAACGTACACTGCGTTTATTTTGGCGTACACTGCAAATATTTTCATATATATTTTTTTTAATTTGCAAAATGTGGTTTTGTTTGTGCACTGTTTTATTGAAGCATAAGTGAATGTTTCTTGCATTCTATGTTTTGCAACTAACCCTTCAAAGCTCAGGTTCTCATTTTCGTTAACTGTTTGTGGTGTTTTTTTAATTTATCTATAAACAAATTTATGCCATCTTTTTCTATACTTTTTGATTATAGGGAGGCTGTGTTTTCTGACTGTGTTTTTCTTAATTGGGTTTTCACCTTTTTTTAAAAGAAGCTGTCAAACAACAGAAATATTAGTTTGACATTCTAGATAAAATTAAGACGAAAGAAAATCTTATATCTTTGCAATATCATTAATATATTTTCTTTCAATTCATTCGATTATAACGGAAGTTCAAACACGGGAAGTGGGTCAGCATCAATGACAGTATAACTAAAGACTGAAAAATCTGAATTTCGACGAAAAATATTTTGATGCAGCTCACAAACATATCGGAACTCTAAAAAATTTTATCTTACAGATTTAATATAATATGTTTCCTGTCGGTGCTCCGTCAGCTTCTCTGATACTTAGCAAAAACAATTGGAAAGGATCTTTTGACTGTTATAGGGCAGCCTGTTATATATGTATGATTATTTCAATTTATTCAAAACCTATGATAATACCTATTACATAAAACAATTCATTGTTCTATCTGTCAGCAGTCTTCAACTGGGATTATATCAAATCGAATTCAGACATAGAACTGCGCTTCTAAATGAAGAACTTATAAAAGGTGTATAGATTGGTAGCTATCATGCAATGCAAATTTATAGAAAGCGGGTTAGAAGGAATAGGTTAAGAAACAATATGAAAAGTATTTGTGGAAAATCCCAAGTCCTCTACCGATTAAGGGTAGCATGTTACATAAATGTATTGTGTCAACTGCAAGAATATTATATTCCTGATACCATTCATCCACATACTAGAACTGATGGAACTAGAAAAGGTTCAGAAGTTATTGCAGTATTCACACTGCAGAAGTGTTTAACAGCTTCATTTCAATGGCAACCAGAAGAATAAAACTAATACGAAAAAGGTCAGCCTACGTTGTGTTCTCTTCTAAACGGACAGCATAAGCTCTGACAACTTTTGTAACTCTTGACTTATTTTGATACCATTTGTTTTTTTCCTTAGCATAACGTCGTTACTCTCGAAAGAATTTACGTACTGATTTAACAGAACCACCCTTTGAATGACGTTCAAACATGATTGCAGAAGAAATAACACACACGAGTGTACTAACTGTGGATTGATTTAAGTTGAACTGCCACGGCATTTCGGTGTATAAACAATTAAGTCAATGTTTTACCTGAAGTGTACTGTTTTATGCTTCATGAAATTAAGATCAAGGGAGTTTATATAGTCGCCGCTTCGTCCGACCATGTTTCAGTCCGTCTGTCAAACTGCCCACATCCCCCGCCCCGGACTATTTCTTAGTAAATCATTGGTTGAAGTATAATGAAACTTTATAGGATGAGAGAAGATGCGTATATTACCAGAGCAATCTGGAATGACTCATTTTCTTTATAGGCCTATAACGGGATTTCCCGTAGCACCATCTGGGCTATTTCTTAGTAACAACTGACTGGGATTTGGTGAAACTTTATGAGAAGCTTCCTTACTAGGAGGAAATGTACATATTTCTATAGTTGGATTATTCGTGTCCGGGATCTTTGCTCAGCAACCCCTTGCTTTGATTAAATGAAACTTTATAGGCATCTACAGTATTATAATGAAACGTTAATTTTACCAGCATGGTGAAGGTTGATTATTTTTACATAGTTATGGGCCGTTTAATGATGCTGTCCTGATAGTATTTTATAGTAATATTAGTGTCTAGGCTACCTCTCAGCAACAAGTTGCTCGAATTTTATGAACATTTACAGGAAGCCTTAGTAAAAGGAGGAGACGTGAATATTGATGTCTAGCTAAGCAAAAGGAGGAGACGTGAATATTGATGTCTAGCTAAGTAAAAGGAGGAGACGTGAATATTGATGTCTTGCTAAGTAAAAGGAAGAGACGCGAATATTGATGTCTAGCTAAGTAAAAGGAGGAGACGTGAATATTGATGTCTAGCTAAGTAAAAGGAGGATACGTGAATATTGATGTCTAGGTCACGCTACAAACGGATTTCCATTAAAACTGGAATACAGTTCGTTGAAATTTTAAAGAAGCTTTAAAAGGCATGTATAATCTTTTTGTTCTGTGAATTATAAGTTTCACATTAATGCTATATTATTCGGATTTATCATGGAAAATGAAACTGAAGACCATTTTATCCAAACACGAACGTTGTTGGGTTTACATTTGACATTTCCAATTTCAAAAGAAACTCGAGATTTGTAATATTTGTCTACATTGATTAAAATCTGAGCAACTTCTCTTCAGACACCGTTTGATACTGACTTTTCAGTGTTTGAATGTGACTACTGAAGCCTTGGATCTATGGGCATGCTGAAGTGAACACTCCATATCTACCTTTCTGACAGTTGGTTTTACTTCAGTTTGTAAAACCCTCTGCATCCCAAAGTGTTTTTTTGGATTGACATTACGAATAGATACCCCAAATAATCGTCTCTTAATGTTTTACACGTAATGTTGTAAGGGGTATTTCTCCAAGTAATCCCTATTTGGACAACCTTTAAGTTGCAACAGTGTACATACTGCAATCAACATCGGTTTTATATTAAGTCTCTCACAGCAATAGATTTACGTTTGTATGTCTAATTGACATCAAAAGCAACCACAAGCAAATAACATTTCTCTATCCAGGCAATTATGTTTCCTTCCACTGTTGAATATGATAGTGCAGCAAGTTACAGCTTTGCTGTTGTGATTTTCATTACAGGCATAGTGGTCGTAGAATTGGCATGTATTCCAGTTCAAGCTAGCTTTTTGTTTGATAATGCCAGTGCTTTCATACATATTTTGTTTATCATGATAATAGTACAGAACATCTCAGCAACCGTGTGAGGAGGAGCAGTGGTCGAGTGGTTTGAACGCCGGACTCCCAATCCAGTGGTCGGTGGTTCGTGAATTAGAGTTTTACTTTATGGTAACATTCGGAATTTCTTCTTCACATATTACGTAAATGTACTAGTATCCAGATATATTAAATGTGATTAGTAATGTCGTTTATCCATACTATTTTATTACAGGGGAAGGCTTTTGTTTAACAAACCATGCAAGTTTAAGCTATTTTGTCTATGTCACCGATGCCCTGTTTATCTTCAGTTTACTTTTCTTTTTGGGCAATGTTACTTGATACGCACGACAATAGGAAAAATAGTCTAAACAACATGGAAACACATGGGTCTATAAAAGAATCTAATGAAATTAACTTTACACTTGTTCTCAAAGTAAAAATTAACTAGGTGAATAGCTGAAGTTTAAACGATCACACATCTGTCAACACTCCGTATGAAACCCCCGTACCTGCCCCACTACCAATGCAACCACACAGGTACCCTAAATGTACTGTAAAAGTAATAAAAACTGCCATTATGTCTCACAAATATTCTATTAAAACACTGCACATTTCTTTATGTGAAATCTTATGGACAACTGCAACCGCCCTGGTCGGAAATAAACATTTCGTGTAGCAATGCCATATATCGAAATCCAAGTATCTCTTAGCAAACACTCTGTTTCCAGAGGTACCTATAATTGTTTGCATCTGTTTTACAGTGTTCGGAAAGAAGTCGTATAAACAAAATATTATCTACTGCATTGTTACAATCAAATGTCATTTACAAACCATCATACTACATTTGTAACAATTCTTTATATTATCCTATCTAGTTGTTTTTATTTTCATAATGAATTGTATGATTTCACCAATTATTATAGGCTTAATCAAAGTGTTTGTTGGTTTAAACGAAAGTAGTACTTACTATTAGTCACTTAATCAGTTGTTTAGTGTTTTTTTTTATATCCACTTACCATGCATTTGAAAATAAATAATCTATTTTGGATTGCTTGTATTGTTTTTACTTGTTTCTTACCTGGTTGGCCGCACATGTCGTCCATGGTGGAATATTTTCTGCTTCCGGTAAAGGGAGATTACTGCATTTAATGTAACTATTTTTAGATTGTCAATAATCAGACTGTATAGACACCATCTAGAGCTGTTTTTAAACATTATCTTAACCCATGTTTTAGTTAATCTCACCACCTCGTTAACATTTTCAATCCAACTCGTGAGGTAACACCAGACTCAGTATACTTTGCTGATATATATAAAGAAAATAAAACTTCACTTAAGTCCATATTTGACAGATGTTTGTAATACACACAAACAAATTAAATATGAAGCAATAATTGAAGGTCAATATTACCTGAGTATGTTTGTAAATCCAGTTAGGTGACAAAATGTTCATTTGTCCCATTTCAAACTTTTAAGATAAGCGTACATATGGCGGACTTACTGAAATGCGCTAGTGAATCTTAAAAAAATTCAAGTACGCCTCATTTCTTTAACAAAAACCAAACTATACCAAAGTATTCACTCTTTGGTCCATTTTTTTTAAAGTTCATACTGAAAATAACTTTCGATACATATTTTCGAAAATCTACTAAGCCCAAATCCAATTTTCAAAGAATTCAAACAACGAGGGGTAGTCAGTCAGTTCACTTGATAATATTTTTTTTCTGTACGCGTGGAAATAATAACAACATCACAAGTAATGTTGCATAACATGTAAAACATATTACAAACAATATTCAAACGAAAAAAAGGGGAAAAATCTTCTGAAGCCATGTGGAATTAATAAGATAACGTCATTTTTACACAAGGAGAGAACACTGTCATAACAATTTTCAGTTTTTTCCCTCAAAGTACGCCCCATCCACTTTCTGGCGACCATCCGCAGTTTATCGAGATTAGCAAACATTCAGTCACGAAGATCATCCGTCATGCTTTAAGCAATGACAAACAGTAAAATGAAATGACCATCCTGGGTGTGTAGGATTATGCAACAAATGCTGAAGTAAAAAGTCGATGGTCATCAATGAGGGACATTCCTGATAACAAATTATCTCCCTTAGTCAGATAACATCAAATGTAGACCAAATAGCACACTGGTCCTTTCAGTTGGATTTCTCTGACTTTATCCTTGTTTCTAATTGTGATGGTCTTGACTTTTAGTTGTGAAAATTGTCACTTATATATTTAATAGAAAGTTAGGATTATCAAAAAACAAAGATACTTTTGTTAACAAAACATGTTGCTCAACTTAATGTGTAATCTGACCACCACTGTTGCAAATGATTAGGCTTAATTATCACCATACCAAAAGAGAAAAAAGCGATAAAAGCAGAGGAATCCAAACGGAAGGACCAACGTAATATCAGAGAGTATTCAGGGTAGATAATCCACTTATGTTCCCCCTACACAAAACATGATAATTGCAAGCTGCTGAGGTTAATGCACACGTACTGTAATGTCTTCCATTGTTGTTCTAGCAAACTTAATATTACTATTAATTAGTAAGTGTTACACTTTATCGTAACTGATAAAGGGAAAATTGTGATAACTAAACATTCAGAGAATTTTTTAACTTCCCTCGATTTTTTTTAACTTAACATACATCAACGCATGCGCAATATTGTATTACGCAATATCGTTTTATTTTAGTGTATTCATGTGACAGAATAACCAGGTATAACCTTTTGGTCGTTGGCAAAAAGAAGTGGTTTATTTATAGCCTTATTCCATGAAAATCGATATTGAAGCTCTTATTCAAAATGTTGGAATATTGATTTTCCAATTATAGTCTTGCAATCAATTCTCATTTATGTTGAAAATATTGAATGGTTTTGTAAAGGGAAGTTAATTTCCCTAACTTGTTCGTACAAGTATATCGGACCATTCTCGATTTTTTACACTGGCTGGGGTTGTTTCTCTTGTGTGTCTTGTGATTTAATATTGTGAGTTGAGGACATCACTTCTGAGTCTTATTTAATCAATACAGATATATGTGTAGATGCTCACAAAAAATCGTATTACATTTGAAAAGCCTTTTCTTAAAAAAAAGTGAAAATACAAAGTTCTATACGTGCTTCAATAAGTACGAATCTTGCAAAACATTAGTCACTGGCAAGTTGTATGTTTGAAATTTGGCTACATATTAGTCGCCAGAACCCAGGGAACGGCAGCTCTCGATACGCTCTTTGCTCAACTCGTAAAATGTTTCTAATTGCTTCAAATCGTTGTTTTCATTATGAAAACGAACTGTGATAAAAAATAGCTTTATACTTTCACAAAGTTGGTAACTTTTAATTTTATTTTGCAGTGTTTCTTATTGGGTCAGTCCCATCTTACCTACCATTCGGTGACGCAAAGCGATCTTGATACACAGTATAACATGTTAGTTAACGAAGGGCAGCATTTATTATTTCATTTATTTAATGCACGAACATTATCTTGCATTTTCTTGTCAAATTATATATACTTCTTACTGACTAGACTGTTGGCTTGGTTACTTTCAGAGATTAGGTAATGAACCTACCTCGTTACCTGAAACGCTTTACTGCATATTTATTCAATGCGCCAAAACATTTTATTGACAGATGTTTGTGACAGAGTACACCTTATTGTATTGTCCTTTTGGTCTCATCAGCTACTTGTTATCAAAACACGTCATGTTTCGCAAGAGGTTTCTTTAGAACATTTTTCCTCAAAAGTTTTTGAATGCAATTTTCAGTATATAAACTCACCTTAGATCCTTTGCATGTACATAATGCCCATTAAATGTTTCATTGAAACAGAAGATATTTTATACCTATTTGTTGAAGAATTCGTTAAAAGAATTATTCTATCGTCATGCTGCCACCGTGGAAATTTTCTTAAACGAAGAACCTTTAAAAAGCTTTAAATTCTTACTTAAAGGCTGCAAGTTTATCCAAAATGATTGATTTGAAGTAATTCATAATGATGTTATCCTAATGTTTATAACATCATCTCGATGACTCGCCATAAGCTTGCAATAATTAACTTATCTAGTTTCTTTTTACTCATCATGAGGCAAACCATCGGAAAATACCAGAGCTTTCCATTTGAATTGTATGAGGTCCAAATGTCCATCAAGCGTATTGATCAATATCAGACCGTTTTTCAAACTCAAGCATGAAGGATAAACATTCATATTGGTTGCATTTGAACATGTTTACAAAAAGACAAGGAAGGAATATAGAGATCGAAAATTAGAACGATGTGCAATATTTATCAATGCATTGTTTATTAATGTGTTATCAAGATATTTGCAAATAATGCATTTGCACCAGTCACATATTTATAACTAAAAGGAACATAGGCATAGCAGACAGTCTATATCAAAAGACTTAAAAACATCCAAAGTTGACCCTTAGAAATGTAAATGAAAAAACGATTAACCTGAAAAAACATTTACAAATATCACGTCAGTTCTCTAAATTGGATAAAAATATTTTCGAAAAGTAAGACAAAGACTGAGCAAATATAAACGGCCTTTAATTGTAAGGTATCCAGATCTCTAAGAAATACAGGGATATTGCTGAAATTCTCTCATAATTACACAGGAATCGACCCAATATTCTACAATAGTTTTTATAATATGTTTTTCATGTTCTCAGGAAAAAAGTGTAATATCTGCCTATAAAAATCTTAATTTACAGTGTTTTAGCCTTTCACACTAGTCAACAGCAATCTTTTATGCGAATGTGTTTAAATAACTCGATTGTGACATGCACAACAAAACATCTCCATTTTCGTTTTCATATAGATGCAGCATTCTTTAAAGATAAGTTATAAAACCTTAAGAAAACCGTGTTATATCTAGGCTTACTATTTAAAACTTTTATTTGCATGGCAACTTTAGGAGAGCAAGATATATTTTCGAACTAATGTGTCACGTGAAACAAAATATTGGTAGGGATATGAGTTTTGGCATTATTGTTCGAGAGAAAAGTTAGTGCAAGAACTGAATTCAAATTGCGCATTAAAATTTGATGAGTTATTAGTGTATTGATAGGAAGTAATCATTCCAGGTTTGTTTATTTTTATATTTTTCAATATATCTAGCTTTCAAGTAACATGTAGATAAAATCGAAGGGGTAGTATAGTGGCGTTTATACAAAATGTATGATGTACTTTACTTCGCATTTAGTATCAGTTCAAGGTTGGGATATTACTACCTTTTTTTTACATAAATGAACAATAATTATACGGGGAATAATGTAATACAAGTAGAAAGAATGCTTAGTTTATCTTTAGCTAAACTAGGCACAATATACACTCAGTTGTCTCCAATTGACAAAAACAAAGGTCTTTATTGAAAAATAGATAGTTTGTGTGCAACATTTTAGTTGCTTTTACATTATATTATAAATTATATCATAAAATCTTATTATGACACTGATTTTACTTCTTTTACAAATGAATGCGATATTAAAATAAAACTTGGATGAACTGCACGCTAAGATATTTTGTACTAGATAACTGTAATGTTACATAATAGTCTCTAATAAATCTATCCTAGAATGGTTGCATACACGTGTTTTTCCATTGGATTATATATAAATTTGTCATGCATGTAATGGAGACTCAAATAAATAAATAAATAAACAAATAAATTCTGAAGGCTATAAATATGAACTTAAGTGCCTAGTCATTTGCAAGTTTATTTAGCATTTAAGTCTATTCTGATAGTGATGTAAGATTCATTGACCACAGATATGTGGCCTGAACCTTCTTCAGTCTCCTTTTCTATCATACCGGTCTGATTACTTTTATCTAAAGCTCAATATAAAGATATTTAGAGCTTTACACTAATCACGAGTTAAAGAACACATCGAGAGATATTTGCAAGGTGACGAAATAACGAGACGACAATAACATATCCCTTGATTTAATTAATATCAATGATTATTAAAAGTTACAAAATTTGTTCATGGATTATAGAAAAAGTCAGTGTACATCAGATGAAAGGGTAATCAAACTTAATGTTTTCCTTTGCTACATCGGTATCTGAAAACGTGAGCATCCGACAGGAACCGAGCCATTTATACTAGTGGACGTGCATGTAAAATCGAAAATAAATAAAGTGAATGAATAAAGGGAAGCAATTCATATAATTGACGAAACAAAGGCGGTTGAATTATGTCTCTTATTACGTAGTCTCATACACGCTGAAAATAAATGCAAAAATAGTCATATTGTATTGAATGCAAACAAGGCTTCATTTCATTTTCTTTCTTTAAAGGAATACATTGAAATACGCCCTGAAGGTGACCGTATTTACATATTTAATGCTGACACTGACCCACACTCATGAAAAAAATTGACCCCAAACGACCAGAAGGGAACGACGCTGCCGTGTTTATCGTTAATATAAACGCCACGTCCATTGAAAATCGAGTATGCAAACCGCTCCCCCACTAACATTGATTATTGTCTTTCGGATGAGTGTCATTTATCAGTGTTATACACTGACCAAGGGAGTCTCCGGAATGGGATACTTTCTGTATCTTACACTATCCCCCACAACCTAAAATAACTAATTTCTGCAGGGGGCGTCGTTCATATGGGCAACCGAATCCGACGATAAATAAACGCGTGTCTGTGTGTGTGTGTGTGTGTGTTAGAGGGAGAGAGAGGGAGAGAGGTTTTCCCATGTTTTGCTTGCACAAAAAGAGAATGGCAGTTTTATTTCTCTTGCTTTTAACCTTTAAACAACAATAACTGCATATTAACTGTCCCTAGAGAGGCAAATCTATCCAGTGTCTAGAGTGTTCAGACCAATGCTCGGCGTAAAATGAAAGGAATTTCTTTGAAGAGACTAAATAAATTACTCATTTCATGTTATGAACTAATTTCATTCAAGATTAAACTTTGCTAAATCCTTACGAAGTTTCCCCATGTGAAACAACCGTGAAGTAAACAACAGGGCAGGCTACAAATAGACCACGTAAAACATGTGCGGTTTGCACAAAATTGTACCAATGCTCGGCGTACCGTAGATGACCTGATCGGCGACCTTTCAAAAAGAAATATTTTGTAATTATGCAAAAAACCTTTCTTGAACACAAAATGAATAAAGTATTAAATAAATTGTTTCTATTCATTGCGTATCAAACAGTGGAAGTACATGATCTCGCGTAGAAAACAATGCGTTTTGTCTGTTTTATCCACTGGGACCCCCTTCCGTCTGCTATGCTTAAGTCACGTGATGATACAAGAAGTTCAGAGAACCGTGAAAAGATAGACGAAATGACACTTAACTCGAATTAAAGAAAAGTTTTAAATCACTTCTAAGAAAAAATATAAATTCCGTGAAAAAATAGATTTACGCCGATCATTGGTATACGCCGAGCGATGGTCCAAGCACTCTAAGACAATGAAGCAAAATCCAAAATAGAGTTTTATATAAGCTCTATAAGTTAAAGTTGTGTGATTAAGTAGTATTAGTATTAGTAGTAACTTAACCCCAAGGTCAAAGTCACTTAGTGGCTAAAAGTAGCCATTTGGAAATTCTCTCCCAGAGAATTGTTGTGTGTAAACATAAACTCAATCTGTTGATTCAAAAGAAGTGTTTTTTTGTGGGGGGGATGATTTGACCTCAAGGTCAAGGTCATTTTGGGACCAAGTTAAGGAAAAATGTCATCCCAAAGGCTTGTTGTGTGCAACTAAATCTGTTGAGTAATAGGGTGTTTTGGCAAATATTCAGTATTTATTACATTCGGACCTTTTGGGTCAAGGTCATTTAGGGATCAAGGTCATATAAATATATGTCAATAGAAAGTCGATTGCGCTTAAGGTGTACTGCTGTTTTCTGACCAAACCCCCCCCCCCCCCCCCCTCCTCCAGTGGATGAACAAAGTCGTGATTTTACCCGGTGGTTAATAAATAATTTTTTATGTGACATTGCCTATCTCCACATTCATCACTTAGACAGAGGATGTTTATTGTAATCCAAAGGTTTACAATTCCCTCTGCTAGCCTTTTAGTCGTCTTAAACGGTCAGGTTACGCTGACTCAGTTTTTTAAACTGGTAATATTAAAAACAATGTTGGCAGTGCGTCCATATCAACGGAAGTTTAAACTAAAAGAAATCAACTACGTCGCAAAATCTGAATGGATACATGGAAGAGAAGATTCTGAAATATCTAAATGAATATCTAAACAACCTTTGTTTACAGATTTTTAGTTACGTTTTTATTTTTATTTCCTGACTTTAACAGTTTGGTAATTTTTTACACCATTTGCTATGAAATGATGTAAATTTTTTCTCTTGATATAATTTTGCAGACAAGTAATTATTGTCTTTCTTGTATTGTAACAGGTTCCAAATGATTTTCATAGACAAAAATATACCTTGAACCTTAGTGTGGTTGTTCATATTTCAGGAACACGATCAAAAACGCTTGAAACATTTACAGCTACCGTTTTTTTCACCTGAATTAACATTTTCGGCGTGCAACTTTCATGCAGCCTCGAATTCTATCTAAAAATCATGATATTGGTAACCACATTTTACAAACATGTTACAGACGTGTTCGGGCAGAGTTTCGTAAACATATTGCGGCTGGTCCATTGATGAAGCATCGTTTTCATTAGATAAGCATGTTTGTCCGAAATCAAAATATGAATGCCGTGATATTCCGGGATTTCTCTAAATATACTACTATACCCCCAGCAATACTATTCAAAAAAGTGTCTATTTAGTATAGGATAGATCACGAGTAACCGTTGTTTATGAAATTTAGAGGCGAGCGCAGCGAGCCGATAAATTTCATAGACAACGGTAACGAGAGATCTATCTGACTTTAGACCACAGCTACCCTCCACTGGCCAATCAGTGGCCAGTATTACCATTGTCTAAATCACGTAGACAACAGTTTGCCGTTGTCGAAATAGAGCACGAGGAAAACGTGAATTTTCATTAATTGTAAAGTTGCCCATATTTGGTATTGTTTACTACAGTTCATAGTAGTAGTAGCTAAATTTCCCGCCAAAATTAATATTTGAGTCTGGACTTTCCTGGCGTTTATGAAAAAAGTTAATTGGCTAAAAATGTAGGTAACTTTCTAAGCAAACTTTTAACATCAATGTTTGTAATTATTACATTCCTTAGCTAAATTCATTTATCCTCCACTCCGGCAGTAAACGGTGAATTGCAAACCCTGATTATAATAGTTATCTTCGACGTAGCATGATAAAGTTTACTACGAATTTTATTTTTTAGCGACCTGAAAAATATCGTCAGTTAGAGATTACGAATGAGAATTTTTCCATACATCGTTTTATTTGTTTTATGACAAAATAAACACAAAACCGTTATCAGATACTTTTTATCAGAGAAAGTACAATGTACCACCAAAACATAAACTCCAACAGCTATTGAACTTTTACGACCATTTTTTGTAATAATAACTGTGTGAATGAATGGTAGATGGTAGAACAATTTCCAGGCACCCTGGATCCTGACTAGAGCCAGATGCTTGTGCATTGTCGGTGGTAATTAACGGTTTTAATTCCGGTTCCTGTGGAGGGGGTGGTGTAGCAATAGCCTTGATAGCGGCTGGAGTGCTGCAGAAACACTTAGCTTTAACTCCTCACTAGGTCGCTTATAATCGCGAACCGCAATACTTCTGTGCCCGCTACGTGCCAGTATTGCTTGTTCGTCGAACTGTTTAACATATAGACGAGTGCACAGAGTTACTTTACCCGAATGGTATCGTATGTTTCTATTCTCAAGGTCAATCCCTGCATCAAGAAACATGGTTTTCATATACTTCCCCAAATTGTTGACCCCTATTTTCTGTGAGGAAAATACAATAGGTTGGTTGAGCTTACTAGGTAGAGGTCTGAGCTAAAAATCCCCTTGTGGAATGTGGCGTAAATAGGTCTCGAATAATCTTACTACACATCTGTCGTTAGTTGGATACTCGTGTCGACGAATCACCTTAGGCTCTACTCTCCGTTGTTTCAGACCGCCCTGCACATTTTTAGAGTTTCTACCATAGAACGTAAGAACTTTCTAACCCTTTCCCTCTGTCAAACGAAACTGGTCTGTATGTAAGTCCCTGTGCTCGTCCCCGAAACCCAAAAATTTTGCAGTTGTAAAATAAGGCCCCATAACTAAAAGCCCTGGCGTTGTTCATGCCGATGACCCCACTCTCCCAAAGGCAGTCCTCGTCTTCATCAGTGATCGGGTCAGCACGCTGCCAATGGATTCCCACACCTGAAACCAGGAATAATAACGGGTATGATAATTACGACGATGATAACAACGATGTTGGTGTTGGTAGTGCTGGTTAAAGTTGTGGTGGGAAAAAGTTGTGATGATAATGGTTGTGGTGATGATAAGGTTGATATTGATAGTGGTGATGATGATGGACCATGGTGACTACGACGACACGACTACTACGATTATTGGTTAAAGATGGTAATAGTTGTTATAATGGCCAAATCTAATATAGTAAATGTTTCACCATACCTTGAGAAGTCAGCTCCTGCATGCGTGCATCGAGTTGCTTCCGGAAATCGGCAAATTGATGTCAGCTTCATCCAACATGCTAACTTCGTTTCTACCGTATATATCCTGTAGAGTCCGCTGGATGCTAGCAGATATGTTATATAGTGTGTTAGGTGGATATGCTGATCCGTCCTTTCGGCGACATTCAATTATAAATCGAGATAGCCAGAAATTCATACATAATAAAGACTGATTCCATAAATCAGTAGGAACCAAACCTTCATCTCCTAGCAACGTTTCGGCCTAGAAAACACAGAAATGCAATACACATGTAGTTAAACAACTTTGTACAGTATTAAAGTACAATTTTGATTGTGAGAACATGGTACAAAATATCAAATAGAGTACGCTGTCTATAATAACGAGAAGCAATTTGTTGTATAATGTATTTTGTCACTGTAGCCCACATTTGCAAACAAGACTGAGTACATTTACCTGACCATTCCTCCATTTCGCCCAGTCCTCGTAGGCTGTCATTGCCCAACAGTTTTGTTTGCGAGTGCTTTTGGGTATACGTTCTATTTTTCGGCGCTCCAAGTCCACAGCTGTTGTCGGAGTTACCTCGGCATAGCGACCAGCACTGCCTACTTCTTGAATGGAGAGCAACTCCTGTGTCGGAAGGCTATCTAGCTGAGTAATAGTCACTTTTTGGCTAATTTCTCTGAGTAAATCAGGACACAACACTTTGTTACTTTCATCCATTTTTGACGGAAACTACACATAATTATAACACAATGAAGGCAGTAACATTGGTACGGGCAATGATATTCATGAAATCCACGTGCAAAGATTTAACGTGTTGATTTTACGTAAAAAAATGGGCGATCAACTGGAACGAGAAGCGGCGTATCTAAACATTAACTACATGTGGTCTTCGTCTGTAAGAAGACACTTTCAAATAACTGTTATCTTCCGAGTGAATTTATTGCTGTCAGCTAAAATGTACGGTGTTCTGTTTGGGCCAGTTAAGAAACGTACATTTCTATTATATATCACTGACAACAATAAATTCACGTTGAAGGTAAACGTTATTTAAAGAGGCTGTACTCCAGATTTGACATAATTTTTTTTTTTTCATAAATTATATATTTAGATGCCGTGAGATTATAACAACATAATATTTTACTTCAAAACTGATTATAAAAGTCAAAATAGAATAAAAAAAAATATTTTCGCTCCAGCCTGATTTGAACTCTGGACCCTCATGTTAACAAAATATTTCCAACGCTTTTACTGTCATCATCATCGCCGAATGTGATATTACAGATATTTACTTTAAATCTTATACGATATAGTTATACCGTCGCGTTACGGTATAGCACTTTGAAAGGGAAAAAAATCAATTTATAATGTAATTATTTGACTTATTTTTTGTCAGTAAGTTATTTTTTAAGCATTAGTCATAAATATTACAAGAAATTTATAATACAAGAAAACTTTCTTTTTTTGTCATCTGGAGCACAGCCCCTTTAAAAGTGTCTTCTTACGGACGTAGAAGCGTCTGAAAATGTCTTGTAATCATCAAGGGACGAACTTGATTGGGAAACTGCATCTGGTATATCCCGTACAAAATTAACGCCGAATTTTGGAAGAAAAAAGAAAATGACGAATTGGGCAAATGGAGAAAAAGAAACGTACAACATGCTAAATAAACGGACTGAAATATTTTAAAGTAAAACAAATTGAAAGAAATGAATTGGTGTATACGTTTGCTAAGTCATTATATCTAAACCCTCATTAAAATATTTGCGGGAAAGTCTTTGCTTTTCAAGATTATTCGTGAGAATCACGACCTGCCTACCATACTTTGGTGTTTCGTCGATATCAAAATGTACAATAACGTATCTAATACATTATTGTATACCTGGGACTGTTTGTGTCAAACAATACTGAAAAAAAAACAACAACATATAAACTGTGATTTAGAAAATTTTAATGAAGTAACACTGGGGTAACCTCGGTGCTCGTTCACGAAATCGACGTTACCTCATAAAAGTTCCTGAATCGAAACTTTGCCTCGAACAAGTCAAGTTTTGTAATCCTAACGAACTGTCTTCTTAGTGACTTGTAATTTAGAGAAGCCAAATTAGGACTTAGTTTCTAATTAGGACAACGTAACCCATACTCAGGATTTATAGACTTCTAGTAAGGAGTTGCAAAGTCCATATAATAACTCCTAATTAGGAGTTAGTCTTTCTTATAAAAGGTTAGAATTCGGCACCAGAACGCTTCCGTGTGATACGCTTATCGTATATATGATGTAAATATTTACTGGAAGCACGTACCTCTATGATAAACCGACACATCCAGTAATTAAGTTCTGTTGCCTCAATGTCGACTGTAAGTGATGGCACTACGACAGAGAGGGTCCTGTTTTACAGACCAGCTGTTACGGCCCGGTCATTTCGCCATTTTCACGACATAGATTATTCCACGAAAATTTCGTGAGATTACTAGGTATCGATACTTTCATTGTTTTAAGGCTAAAGAATTATTTTTATAGCTTTCACTTTTCAACAAACACTTTCATACATCTATTGTATTTATTTGAAATTTATAGTATTTATTTACATATACATTATATATCACCCATTGATATATTTTTACACTAGATCGTCGTATAAGTCAGATACAGGTACTCGTATTTTCTCCAAAAGTGTCTTCTTACAGACGTTAAGAAGACGGTTCGCTGAGACAAACAACCATATGTGTGCGAGTTTGGTGTCAATATACCCATGGGTGTAGGAGGAGTCCCCACACAAGATTTACTATATATGGCATGTACGAAAAAAACCAAGAAAGGGACGTACGTACGGACGGACGTGTGCAAATCTATATGCGCCCACACTAAGTTTTTTTGTCAAAACAAAATCCCATAAAAACTGCTTTAAAATCCACCTATAAGACACCTAATGTCGATGGACCAAAAGAGTTAACAATGAGGTATTTTTGTCTAAGTATACAAAATGTACAAATAACTTTTTCAGGACAGACAAAAGTATGTATGTATCTATGTTTTGTGTGAAAACTGACACATTTACATTCAGAATGATCTTTTACAATTGTGCTTACATATCCCTTTCTTTGTCCCCCTTTCTTTGTAAGGCGTGCTCTATTTAAAGTTCAAGAACACTACATATAAATCAATATTTTATTATAAAATATTTATATTGCCGTTCAAACATATTGCTAGCAAATATTTCGTGTATCGCATGACCATCGTTGTATCTAATGTAATAGTTCTTTCTTACTCTTCACATGTATCGTATTATTGCAAGCAAAACATTGCAAATTCTCTTCTATTTTCTTTTTTCTTTGTCTTCCCCCTGTCTCTTTATTTATATAAACATATAAACATTTACATTAAATATAAACATACGAAAATATATTCAAATTATAGAAAGCCACTGAATCATTAAGTTGCCGCCCTGTTCTGTCCACAGACACAAAAATATTGTAGTAGTATTTTGAAATAACACTCTGACAAAGTTAAAATGTTATAAATGTTACTAGTACATAATTGTCAAACATACAGGTCTGTTATATGACTTTTTGTAATTTTAACTGTACGTGTAGATATTTTTCTAACTTTGTTTAATTATTATTTCGTTTTACGGTACCACCTTTCCTGTTTTGGCCAAAAATAAGAAGAATGGGCAGCTTTATATCACAGCTAGTTTTACAATCACAGACCAAAGTCCTATCACACAGTCAACAATATCAACATAAGCACATCGTAGATTGTGTTTTTTAACATTCCTGTTCCACTATTTGTATAGATCTGCAAGTTCATATTGTTTCTCAGCATATGTCAATTTACGTATTACGTACCAACAGGGTACAAGCTTGTAAATACATAGTTCAATCGTATTGAAAATATTGCAATTTAAACCACTGAAAGAGACATAAACTTCAACTGACATCTTGCACTTCAAATCTTTCAATAATATGTTGGCATCAGGTAATGATTGCTGCCTAAAATAAATAATCAGTAACAAACAAGAAAATCGATATAACCGATGGATGCTCCCCATAACAGCACTATTTCAAATTGGGTGTATTTATGAAATGTAGTAAAATTCTGCTGTAAAATATAACCCAAACTATCACTGATTATGAGTAATACTCCCACAATACTACCTTGTCAGAGGAAAAATGGGGAAATATGAAGTAAGAACAAAATAAGCAAGGTAGAGCTTGTTTACCACACTTCGTCATCAAAATTTCTATTATTTTCTATCAAAATGACTAAGCTCGACAGATCTTTATAATGTAGGCATTATAAGAAGCTTTTTCCTATATAAGTCTATGCAAAACCAAGTAACCCCTGGGGTGTGGCTTATTTTGACCCCAAGGATAAATATGAATAATATTGGTAGAGGTTCCTTAGAGAACGTCTCAAATCAAATTACAAAGCTCTGTGTCAAGCAGTTTTTGGAGAAGATGACGTCTTTAAAGTTTTTCCCTATGTAAGTATATAAAATAAAGTGACCCCCGGGGCGGGGTCAATCTTGACCCTGGGGTCATGATTTGAAACAACTTGGTAGAGGTCTACTAGACAATGCTATACACCAAATATCTAAACTCTAAGCCTTACGGTTTATAATTTAAAGTTTTCTATATAAGTATATGTAAAATCAAGTAAACCCCTGGGTGAGGAGTATTGGCCTTGAGGTCATGATTTGAACCATCTTGGTAGAGGTGCTCTAGACAATCATACACACCAAATATCTTATCTCTAAGCCTTATTGTTTATGAGTAATCAGCTACATTAAAGTTTTTGCATGACGCCGCCGCTGCTGCCGACGACGAAGACCCAGTTATCACAATAGCCCAATTTTTGTCTTCGACAACAGACGAGCTAAAAAGGAATTTTGTTTTTCTATATATGTCTATATAAATCAAGTTACCCCATCTCCGGGCAGGGTAAATTTTAACCCTAAGTGGATATTTTTAATTATCTTTGGTAAAGTCAAGTATACAATGCTACATACCTTAGATCCAAATTCTACAGCCTACGATTTCTGACAAGAAAATTAAAATAAGTTTGTATTTTAAATAAATAGGATCTTTGGGGCGAGCTGATTTTGACCCTAGGGACATAATATGTTTAAACCTGGATCGAGGTTTATTAATCCTAAATATAAAATATCTAAGCTCTACGGCATACAGTTTCAGACAAGAATACTTTCAAGGTTTTTTCCAATACAACATTATCATTGAACCCCCACGGCGATGTCGATTTTAACCCTAACAATCTTTGCAAACATTACTTAGCAACATCTTACGACTACGGCCTACGGTTTATGACAGTTTTTTCAAAGATGGACAGGACTCCTGGAATGGGGTAAATTTTCACCCAGGTGTATAATTTGAATTATCGTATTACAGGGCTTCTAGATGACACGCCTTGCAAAATTTCAAAGCCTTGCAGTTCCAATCCCTTTTAAAATTTAAAGACAACCATTTTAAAGTTTTCAAAAAAAAATACAGGGAAATAAGTAAGAATTGGGGGAAGCTTGAGATATCGTTCTTGAAGTTTGCATTTCCTACTCCCTCAAGCAATGTGCCTGATATCAACTAAAATCTTTAAAAGTTTAAGAGTTACGTCCCGGACAGGCAAAAGGTACTAAGGGGAGTAAATTAGACAGGAATGATTACAGTTATTGTGCACTGCACTTACTCTCAATGTCCTCTATCGTTGTATGGAGCTTAAAGTAAATCCATTCATTGGTTGTGGAATTATACTCCGGACAAAATCGGACACACATTAAAAATTAAATAAAGGAAGATAAATGAAAAATGGGCTAAAGCAGTGTTGCAATTATTCAACACTGCACTTCATGTATACACCTTAATTCAACATCTAAAATATCATATAAATCCCCTGTATAATTTTAGAGTTCTGGAGAAGCAATATAACATATTCACAATTTCTTTTATGGGAAATTACTTAAAAATAGGGGCAGCTAGAGATATGATTCTGAAACACTGCATTTTCTCCCACTCCTTTCTATCAATGTACCAAATATCAACTAAATGCATTTTATAGTTTGAAATATATGCCTTGGACAAGCAAAATGAACTAAATGGAGATTCTGAGAAAACTAAACAAGATGAGTAATAGTTCTTGTGCGTTACACCTACTTTCAATAACCTCTGTTATCTTTTGAAGTTTACAATAAATCTCTTCATTGATTTGGTTTGGTTTATTTAACGTCAGTTTTAACAGCTGCGGTCATATCCCGGCGGTCAGTCCACCCAACAAAGTGTTTCTGGGTGTCCAACCAGTTTACTAAGCAATTTCTCCACAGGTGACTTCCTCACTTGTTTCAGAGGTGAGGGACAAATGACCTTTAGACGCATTGTCTAGAAATCAATTATCTCGGAGAAATTTTGCCGGCCCTGATCGGGATCGAATGGAACCCAGGCCGGCTCCCTTCATTGGTGTTTGAGTTATACTCCGGATAAAAACCAGATAGACATACTAATAGACAGATGGACAAGTCGCCGACTATATGCTAGCATAAAAACTCAAATAAGTTACAAATAATTATTAGGAGACAGATCATTTTCAAAAACAGTAACAGTTTTCAAAAGCGTAAAGGTTAAACATATACACGTACCCATGTAAAATATGTGTACTATTGATCTAAAATTTAACACATTCTGCAAAAAGATATGTTTCGCTGAGATGTGCTGATGTTTCCTTTTGTTACTATTTGTTGTAATATTATTCGATATTCTGCTTTTCCATCTGTTCTTCGTTGGGAATTTCCCTTGCTGGAACTGAAATAATTAAAAGGTCAGCGTTTCTTAATCAATACAACTTTTATTTTCAATGTCAAGACGGCAGTGAAAGAAATAGCTTTAAAAATCGAGTGCTATGAAATTAGAAATTCACATAAAACAAAGAGCATTCTTTTAACAAAAATGGCCATGATTGTCCCTAAGTGCTAACTGGAGTACTACTGCTAAAAACAGATTCAATGTGAACGATTTTACATGCAGATATTTAACAATATTCAAAGATGTCCACAAGGTAACGCTTCAAACAAAATTTCAGAAGTTTCAACTTTATGCCCCCTGATCTTTTTTGTATAGGGAGCCAAACATTACCCCATGTCAGTTGAAAAGCAGTTTGAACAATATTGGTAGAGGTCTACTTGGCAATGCTTCAAGCAAAGTTTTAGAACTCTTGGCCTTTCTGTTCCAGAGAAGAAGAGTTTTAATAGGTTTTCCTTTATTTTTCTATGTAAAATATTAATGTTTCTTTATGTGGAGCAATTAGTGACTCCAGGGACATAATTTAAAAAGAAAAAACGTAACAGAGGTCTACATGATAATGCTACACACCAAAGTTCAGATGTCCAAGCCTTCTGGTTTTTGACAAGCAGAGTTTATAAGGGGTTTTACATGAGCTTAAGAATATGTAAAATATCTTATTTCTGGGAAGGAGCCAAAAATGAACATAAGGACAGAGTTTGAACGATCTTGGTATAGGTTAGCTGGAAAATACTTTGAACAAAATGTCAGAACACTTGACCTTGTGGTTTCATTCAAGAAGAATTTTAAATATTTTCTTCCATATTTCTTTGAAACACATCAGACCCCTCGGGCTTGGCCAATAGTTTCCACACGGAAATTATTTGAATAATCTTGATAGAAGTCTCTACTGATACCATACATAACAAATTTCAAAAGTCTCGGCTTTTGTGTTTCTGACAAGATGTTTAAAGAGTTTTCCTATAAAAGTCTGATCCCCGTGGTGGTGCCAAAATGATCCAAAGGACAAGGTTCGAACGATCTCAGTAGAGGTCCACTAAACAAGCCTTCATTCAATGCAAACGTTTCAGAAATGTGGGCCTTGTTGTGTTTCATAAAAGGAGATTTCTAAAGAGTTTCATCTATTTTTATATGTAACACATGTGGCCAACAGTGACTCCAGGGACATTACTGAGTACATTTGGTCCAGTGGACAATGCTTAACGAAAAATTGTAGACAAGAAGATTTTTAAAGTTTTTCCTTCTTGTTGCCTTAGCAAAGACAGTTCTGCATGGGACAATATTTTTAACAACTGTAGTAGAGCTTTATGCAATGAGCATGCCAACATAAACCCTGTGGTGTAGGAGTTGTAGTTCAAAGTAGAAATTGACTACACACAAGTATTAGCATTTCCAAAAAATGCTTGAATTCGCCGTTCAGCCATGTATGACGTCTTATCCATAGATGAATGTATTCATTGATTTGATAATTTTATAACATGCTTTCCAGTGAAAAGCGAAGTAATATCTGATAATTTTCACACAGAAATAATATTTTAGCAGATGAAGTATACATTGTAGTTTTTATTGTAGCTGGGCTATTTTTGAAAGCGGATGATTTGGCTTCTTTATGAAAAGCATGCCAATATCTTTATACATCATGTTAAAATTTGCAGCATTAAAAACCTTGTAAATATTGCTTTGTTGTAAACCAGTCTACGCATAATTAATTAGCTATTTGCGTAGCTTTTTACATTATTTATCACTAAAAAAATGTTTACTTAACAAAAGCTAGATACTATTCTTCAATATCATAAGAATATTACATGTAAAATTTAAACAGAATAAATTTTAGGTAAAAAATACGATATTGCCCTGACCCTAAAAAAGCATATATTAAACACGGATTTACCCTGATCAAACTCCTCGCACCAGGTACGTCACGCTTTGCTACTTAACTGTACTGATCAGGGGAAGTAACCGCTGCGGGGAGTTTGTATCCTCATTAGAATCGCCCGGAAGCAAGCATTTATTTTTTTTTCTTTAAGTGCAAGTTTTGGAAAAACCAAACAAAAAATACTCTTATTTGGACTACATTCTCTAGTTAGAAATGACATGTAGCAAAAAATATTGCGATTATCTTGTGTTATCCCGCAAGAGCCTGAAGACTGGTACTGAGTTTGTACATTGATGATGGTATTTTTCAGTTGTAAGAAAAAGTAACCCGACAAACATGGCGTTGGGCGAGTCCATTTACACATCCCTTGCTGAAGATTTTTGACGTCCATTTTGTTATCATGTGATATGAAATTATTCGCTTTGATTGGCATAGACACAAGGCGATCACGAAAGCTCACCTTATGCTCATGCGTGTTTTCCTGGGCTTAACAAAGCAGATTTTTAACGTTATGACGAAAAGAGTGACTATTTAGCCTTTTCACCTAAACATATGCTCTTTCTTTCTTTCTTCTTTCTTTCTATGTGTGTTTGTTTCCCTTTAATTTAAACTAACCAGTACTTCAAGAGAGATTTAGGGACAAGATAGGGAGAGGTGCCTGTTTGAGTGACCAGTCATTCTTAGTCATAGTTCTCTTTTGGAGCAATGAAAACCTAAGCAACAAAAAATGGGGCGAAGGGGCATTACTGAGATGTACATGTTAGAAGTAAAGGTCACAGAGATGCACCTTTAAAACCAAGGTCAGCCTAATTTTATAAATCAATATTGTAAATCTGATTATCTTTCTTCAGTAATTATTTAATATAGGAAGGACCTGACCACATTATTTCACAGGTTTTTAGCTATTTACAGATATGAAATTTTCACAAGGCATGTCAGTCACTTATCAGAAAAACGAAAATGTAATACGAACCCGGCACTGTATTGCCAAGTGTAGGCAGTGTAATTGCAACAGAACTTCCGTAATATCCTGAAATAAACATTTTGAGCCTTCAAAATTTCTTGACTGTCACTTAACTGCCAATTAATGATGTGATACAAGTGCAAAGGATGTTTTTCTTAATATACAAAAAAGTCGTTTCTTCTGTTTTGTCGCAACACCTATCATACTATCAGATATTTCGAAACTAGAAGTGACAATTTTAGTAAAATGATGAAATCTGACAGAAATAAATAAAAATGTTTTTGAAATGAAATTCGAAATAAAATAAAAGTTTTCCAATTAGATATTTTATCCTGAATTATTAGCTTAAACGTAATTTATCATTTAACCTGTTAAATATCTAACATTTTATAATTCTTATCTACGGCTTCTCGTTAACTAATGAAATTGAAAGTGAAGACTAATTAATGAATAGGTTGAAAACTATAAGCTTAACACGTGTCACAAGTCTGAAGTGTAATGTACTTGATTTGTAAGATTATCTGCTACTGAGACATATCGTACCTTCAATATTCATACAAGGTTTTTCTGAGGTACTTAAACGTTACTAATCAAGGGATGAAGAAGAAATAGAAATTTAAATAGCTGTCATTTGCAATTTTTACTAAAATGAGCGATAACGGTCGAAGCACTCGAAGGAATGTTAGAACATTGCAAGCATATCTGTAACGTAAATTTACAGTTACTACAGACTATTATACAACCTAATTCTTTTACGAATCAGTTAGTATACATTGAACATCAATGTCGTCGAAATATCTGTCTGAAAATTGTCTGAAAAATCAGAAGGCACCATTTGAACCAGAATAAAGCACTTTAAGAAACGAGGTTACAGTTCATATGATTTGTGTTTTATTGGTAAATAGCAGGAAAAAGTTAAAGGTAGGATGCACACACTACGATAACAAGAATGTGTAATTTATATTTGGAATCACTTCACTGCTGAAATACACGAGTTCCCTGTGCCAAAATGTCACTATTATTCACATTTCCTTTTAGAAGAGGCGAGTAAACATGTAAAGAAAGAAAAAGATTAGGATATTTGTAACTCTATCAACTTAAAAGTTTAAATCTTTTCTTTCATTTTCATTAGTAAACGACTTTGTGCCGTGAAACCGTGTTGGTTTTTCTTTGCCCCCGACCCCACCGTTAGTTTTCGACATTTGCTGGATATTTTAGCAACGGAAAATCACGGAAACTTCCGATTTCATATGAGTTGGTAGACACTGAATGACGCTTTAAAATAGAGAAACTTATTACCTAGAATGCTGCCTACATCTCCACCCGGATGCCAAACGGTTCCTACAACGACAAAATCGCGTTTGTGTATTAAACAGATTAACAAAAGGGTCCCGGATCGCTCACCTGAATAATTTGGCTTTAGGTCTGCTGTTGAGCAAAGATCAGAACTTTTTTTAAGGTTCTCCTTATATAAATCTATATGAATTCAAGTTACCCCCAGGGTATAGCCAGTTTCAAGCCAGGGGACATAATTTGAACATACTTCGTAGAGGACCTCTAGCTGATGCTCTATGCAAAATATCTAAGGTTCTAGGCCATGTGGTTTCAGACAAGACTTTTAAGTCTTACCTTTATAAGCCTTTATAAAATCAAGTGACCTCTCAGGGACAGTGCAATTTATAACCCAAGGGGGATTATTTGAACAATCTTGAGAGAGGACCGCTAGCTGATGTTCCATGCAAAAAATCTTAGTCATTGGCTTTGTGGTTTCAAACAAGAAGATTTTCCTTAATATATGTCCATGTTAAACCAACCTCATTATTTGAACAAACTAAGAAGAGGACCTCGAGATAATTCTATATCCAAATACATCTTAGGTGTGCTTTTCACAGTTTCTCACAAGAAAATTTTTAAAGATTAAATATTCTGCACAAATATGATCCCAGGGGTGGGATCCAATTTTGTCTGAGGCGCATAATTTGAATGAATTTTGTGGAGGACCTCTAGCTGAGTCTCTATGCAAAATATCTAAGTTCTATGCCTTGTGGTTTCAGACAAGATTTTTAAAGTCTTCCCTTTATAACTTTTTAAAATCAAGTGACCTCGGGGCCAGACCCTAGGGGCTTAATTTGAAAACTTCTGGTAGAGGACCTCTAGCTGATGCTCCATGCAAAAAATCTTACCCCCTGGCTTTGTGGTTTCAGAGAAAAAAAATTGAGATTTACCCTATATAAGTCCCTGTTAAATTAAGTGATCCCCGGGGTAGAGCTAATCTTAACCAAAGGGGTATATTTTGAACAAACTTTGAAGAGGATCTCTAGCTGATGCTCCGAAAAATTTCTAAGTTCTAGGCCTTGTAGTTTTAGACAAGACGATTTTTAAAGGTTGTTTTCTAATTAAGCCTAAGTAAAATCAATTCGATCCCCGAGAAAGGGCTAATTTTGACCCAAGGGGCATAATTTGAAGAATCTTGGTGGGAAACCTCTGGCTGGTGCTCCATCCAAAAAGTCTGAGCCCTTAGCTTTGTGGTTTCAGAAATATATTTTTCAGGTTTTCCTTATATACGTACTTGTTAAATCAAGTGACTCCCGGGTAGAGCTAATTTTGACCCGAGGGGTTTAACTTGAACAAACTTGGTAGAGGACCTCTAGCTCAAGCTCCACGCAAAATATCTAAGCTCTTGACCAAGAAGAATTTTTTAAGGTTTGTCACAAATCAATATATTTTTTTAATTATCTTCACATCTTTCTCTGTATAGAGTAGCAGTTAAAAGTTATTGATTTTATTGTGTATTATAAACTACCTTGGAGACAGGTATAACTTGTGTTTTTTTCAAGAGTCAGATCTAGTGAATAGCCACTTCTACCTGTGCGTTTTACAACTGACTGATTTTGAGGTCCCATGTATCAGTGCTATACACTGCGCATGCAAAAGAACAAGGGGTGTCTCTGGAATGGGACGCTTTCTGTATCTTGCACTGCTCCCACAACATAAAATAACTAATATCTTCATTGGGCGTCGGTCATATTGGCAACCGGTACCGACGATAAATAAGCTCAAATAGCTAAATAGATTACACTACTGACAGACTTGGTGAACAGACCAGTGTTAGAAGGCTAAGCCTGTGAAGGTTATACGGCTTTACTGCTGATGCTTATTCTGACTATTCTTTTCACTTCCATACTCCAAGGTAAATGTTTTATTATTATTCTATATATTTTACTAAGTTATTGCTGATACGATATATTTGGGAGTGCTGAAGAGTAAAGAAATAGTATTCATTTTCAGTAATTTTACTTCATATGTTTCACATATGTAGATACAGGTTACTAATTGCAGATTAACTATTTTATTTTATTGATCTGTAAAATAATTTTTTAAATATTTAGAATATTGAGGAGGTTTTAATTATGTAGTGATGTAGGGAATCTATATTTCTACGAGTCAGTTGTTGTCCTTAGGTTTGCGGTTAGAGGTCAGTTCCTTACGTATAGTCAATGCTGATCATTCTGAGCTTTTGCTGGTAACGTGACAGAAGAACCTTGTGTATTTTTTGCACGGGACGTGGTGTTTAAAGAAGTCGGGGAAATAGCCATAATGGTAGCATGGGCTGTTGAGTTGGAGTGTTTTGTATAAAAGATTTGTATACTTTTGAGACGTGAAACTTGTTGGAGTTTATATTCAATTTGTTGCTAAGTTGGAGTCTACTATCATAACACGTCGGAAGAGATTTCTGAACCAGATATAGTTAATACTAAAAAAAGATATAGACTTCTATACGTCGTTTTTGTTGCGGCATTACTCAAAGATGTAAAGTGTAAAGTTACTTAGCTTGACAGTGGGAGCTTGTTTCATAAAATGCTCTTCAGAAGGATATGCTACAACAATTTCAGGGAGATACCTAAGGACATTTGTTTATATTAATTAGTGTATTTCCTTAGAAAATAGTTTTTTTAATGTATTTTTTCTTTCTTTTATTAAATATTGATTCTTATCAAATAGATTTAATGATAATTTTTTCTTGTATTTGTAAAATATAAAACTCTGAACAACAAAGGGACACTACCTCTCCATCCTGACTTAAATAATTTGATCCCCGGGGAAGTGCCAATTTTAACCCAAGGGGCATTATTTGAATAAACTTGGAAGAGGACCACAAGCTGATGCTCAATTAAAAATGTCTAAGTTGAAGAATCTTGGCCGTGTGGTTTCAGACAAAAGAATTTTAAGGGTTACCTTATATAAGCCCTGTAAACTCAATTGATCCCCGGACCAGGGCTAATTTTGACTAAGGGGCTTATTTTGGAAAAAATGGAATACGACATTTAGCTTATGCTCCACGAAAATTTTTTTTTAGCTTTAGGCCTTGTGGTCTCAGTCAAAATGATTTTAAGGTTGCTCTATATAACCTTATGTGGTATAAATTGATCCCAAGGGAAGGGCCAGTTTTGACAAAAGGGGCATTATTTGAATAAACTTGGAAGAAGACCTCAAGCTGATGCTCCATTAAAATATCCAAGATCTTTGCCTTGTAGTTTCAGACAAGAAGATTTTTTTAAGGTTTTCCTTCTATAAGCCTATGTAAAATCAACTGATCCTCGGGCCGGAGCCAATTTTCACCCAGGGCCATATTTTGAATTAACCTGGCAGAGAGCTTGTGCTCAATGCAAAATAATTTAGCTCTAGGCCTTGTGGTGTCAAACAAGAAGATTAAAAAAATCCCTATGTAAGACTATGTAAAATCAAGTGATCCCCGAGGCAAGGCTATGAATGACCCAATGGACATTATTTGAAAATTTTAGGTCTAAAATTTACGGTTTCTCACAAGAGGATTTTCAAATATTAAATATATTGTACAAATAAGACAATCAGGGTGTGGCTTATTTTGACCCCAGTGACATAATTTGAACCAACTTGGTGCAGGACCTTTAGCTGATGCTCTTTGCAAAATATCTAAGTTCTAGGTCTTGTGGTTTCAGACAAAGTTTTTAAAGTCTTCCCTTTATAAGCCTATGTTAAATCAAGTGACCCCGTGGATGGACAATAAAAACCCCATGGGCATAACTTGAACAATCTTGGCAGAGGACCTCTAGCTGATGCTCCATATAAACAAATCTTAGTCCTTTGTTTTGTTGTTTCAGACAAGATATTTTAAGGTTTTCCCAATATGTCTTTTAAAATCAAGTGACCCCTGAGGAAGGGTTAATTTTGAACCGAGGGGCATTGTTTGATCTTAGTACAGGACCTCTAGCTGATGCTCCATGAAAATATCTCAGTTCCAGGCTCTCTGGTTTTAGACAAGAAGATTTTTAATGTTTTCTCTATATAAGCTTATGTAAAATCAACTGATTCCCCTGGGCAGGGCCAATTTTGACCCCAGGGGTATAATTTGAACAAATTAGGTAGAGGACTACAAGACAATGCTATATACCAAATCTTAAAGCTCAGGGCCTTGTGATTTTTCCATTCTTTTGCTATAGCAACGAGAGTAACTCAACTTTGTTAGAGCTTCATGGAAGGAATACCCCAGACATGTTTCGTCATTGTTGTCTTAACAGTATAGGAGGAGAAGTGGTCAAATTGTTGACGACGCAAACCGCACGACGGACCCCGACGGACGCCGGAAAATCAATGATCACAAAAGCTCACCCTTGATCATTTCGTTCTCAGGCAAGCTTAAAACAATTGCATTTTTCCATTTGATTCGTTACTTTGAAATACAGCTATACTGACAGCTATATTTTGAAAGTAAAGTTTTATAAATACAGCCATCGATAAATTCGTAAGGAGACAAAAGCTATTTGCAGAAATATAATCTGCTTTCATCTTGTATTCGATTTTTTAATCAAAGCTTAAGGCTTCTCAGGAACCAGAATTTAATCAAATATGAGGTATTTACACGTCCATTTCATTTCAATTAAATTTAAACCAGACTTTATGAACTTCACACTCGTTGCCTCCCAGTTATTGAATGATAGACAAATAGATGAAGATGAATTTTTCTTATAATGACCATATAGCTTTTATTAACTAATGAGGTGCTATGAGACTATCTTCAGTTCTTTTTGTGCTACTGCAACATTTAGACATCTTGTAGGATAGATAAATGGATAAAAAGGCATACATATGGTATTGGTACTACATCTAAAATATTAGAAACCGTTGACCCTTCAATGTTCAGGAAGTTTGTGATGCAGTTAAAATATTTTCCAAACAATTCAATTATTCTTATTTGTCAGCAAAAGCAAAATGTCCGAAATGCTCAACTATTTGGTTTACTAACTGCCTTTCACAGGTAAAATATTCAGACTTTTTTGTATAACAGTGTAAACAATAATAACAGTGTAAACAATAATAACAGTGTAAACAATAATAACAGTGTAAACAATAATAACAGTGTAAACAATAATAACAGTGTAAACAATAATGTTAAAATACCTTCTCTTCCTGTCTCTTGGACCCCAAAGTTTCTTTTTCTTTTATGTTCGGGTGTAACTGGCCCATCGTACGTCTGCGACCGTTTACGTTTGATTCCAACTCCTGAAATGCAAAAATAAAACAAAAATCATACAGCCACTTTCATAACTTTAGCATAAAATGTACCTTGGGATGTTGACGACAAACCATACATGATGACATTCAAAATATCAATATAAGATAGTAACTTAGTGGACACTATCGATATTTTGAATTTTCCAAAACAACATGCAGCATTCATATAGAATTAAATGTTGTAGTAAAACTGATTCTTGACATATTTTGCAGAAGAAAAGGAAATGCTGACTTGAAATTGAATGTACAATTAAGGTGAAGCAAATCTACAATACTTGCAAAATTATACATAGTATTACATAAGGAGAATGAAAAATATGAGTCAGAATCGATAACCTTTTGTAAAAGTATCGATAAGTTAACGTGGGAGTCTGTACAACAACAAAATTTGTTACACACGAAGTGCCCAGAAGAGAATCACATATAAAATTTATACAGTCTTAGTAGAATACAAGAAGTTTATTTTTCTTTCCAATTTTATAACAGAGCTTTGCAATTGCAATGAGTATAATTAATGATTTTCTTTCTGACAGGCGCCATTACATTATTATTCTATCTCTGATGTGGTTAATTTAGACCCAAAATTCTGTATAGGTCAGAAATAGTATCCTGTATTTATTTGTTTATCTTAACTTCTTCAGAAGTTAAAAAAGGCAATTTAAAATAAATTAAAAACCTGGATTGTTGCCTACAATCTCTTTTGGACGCATTTCTGCTCTTAAAATGTAAAAGTATAAAATAAAAAGCTTAAGTAGTTGTATATTACTATAGTCAAAACAATTTGCAGATTCACATTTTCACTTACTAGATTAGGAAAAGTATCACATAAACTTTTGTATTCTTACTTTTTCTGCCGTCGAACAAAAGCAAATAAAGAATAAGACATGATCAAATATTTGTCGCCATTTGTGGACTTACATGTAACGTATAATGCTGCATTTCCATATCAGCATTTTTTATCAATTATAATTTTTCGGAGAAATTTGATAAAATTAAATGTTTCGTATTTCGCAGAGCAACTTGAGAGGTAGATGGATGTTTTGCAATATTTGTTACTGACATCTT
The DNA here is from genome assembly GCA_012932295.1 of Cyclina sinensis. Lineage (NCBI taxonomy): Eukaryota > Metazoa > Mollusca > Bivalvia > Venerida > Veneridae > Cyclina > Cyclina sinensis. Next base: position 12,917,047 of record JAAONU010000012.1, on the reverse strand, counting down.
GTTGTTAGCTTGATCGTCTGAATTGTGTCGATTTCCATCAGAAATACATCAAAAAGTAAAAAACATCCACGTTTCATTGTCTAGGCTACCTTTCAAATCAAATTATATGGAAATCCAGACATTTTTAGAAGTTTTATTTTAACAATTTCTTGTAAAACAACTATTCAAAGCATTTGTGTTTTTGTAGGAGATTTATTGAAACGAAGTTTTTTACACCTGATATTATATTTCACTATTTCTGAGCTCTTACCTAGTGTTTTTTTGCAAATACCAACAGCCATTCAGTAGAGAATCATTTTTATAAAACAATAGTATAGCTTATAAATGAAACTGACATAACTGTGAATTTTGATAAACTTCCACCCAGTATGTAAGGAGGAGAATTCTTTTCAAATAAATTGTAAATTAACCTGAATTATTTCGTTTTAGATATATTTTAATAGCTATCAAACCTTGGTTTATAAATAAAAATTTGGTATCAGTTACTAATTTCTCCAAACCTACTTTGTTAACCTCTTTAATATTTTGCCCAATTGTTCAAAACATAGTCAATGTGTGCAAAGAAAATTCATTGTGCTTGAGTGTGTAAAATCAGACTTTTCTTAGGTAAAAGCTAAACAGAATGTTAGTTTTTCATTTCTTCAAAATGTCTTAAAGCGACTGACTCAAAGATGGGCCGATGATGAATAAAGAAAGAAAATGTTTAAACATCTAGAAATTCTAGCTGTAATTGGGAAGAACAAGTCTAAACTAGGTTACTAACTCAGTTTGTTACAGAAAAAAACACACATCAAAATATAAAGTTTGAAACACTTTTATCGATAAAAAAATTAACCCATTAGTCACGGGATAGTTACTTTATTTATAAGATTAATTTAACGAATTTAAATGACCAGTCTCTGTGGCTCAGTGAAGCAGATCGTCTTTCTATATTTTACGGACCGAAAGGTCACGGGTTCGAATCCTGGTAACAACGAAACATTTTTTTGTCATTTTTCATGGTGTATAGAAGCATAATCTGCTTTTTCCATAGTATGTCAACTTCTCTTGAATTTTAAAGAAAAAAAGTCAGCTAAATTCTGTGAGTCAGTCTCTTTAATGTCTTTTAGATATAACAAAAAGTAAGAAGCTGATGACTTTTTTAATTGTGTCCAGTCAAATGCCCCGCTTGTTTTGATTTAATTACAAACCTGTTTTAGTTGAATGTAAATGTATTTGAGTTTTATTTTCAGAAAATGAAAATATATCAGACAAAAATTAATACAAAACTAAACTATGAAGACAGTTCCCATAAAAAAGTACTAGCTACTCAAAACAAACAAAGTAACTGTTACGCAAAAAGGTTTCATTATTATTAAATGGCTATTTTTGATACTGTCTTTTAATCTTGTGTAATTTAAAGTAAATCGGTCATCAACTGTTATACTGCTGACATTTTGTCATAATATATTTCTAAAAAAGCTATATTTTCTTTTCCTGCGGGTTTAAAAAGTGTTATTATGGATGTAATATCTTAAACCCTTATCATAAAAATCAAAATGAAAATTCATCAAATAGTTTTACAATTATCTAGCTTCTTTAAAATTTTCATCCTTTAACAGCATTTACTGATTCGTCAAAATTAACAGTTTTTCTTCGAATTACAGTTTACAGAACAGAACAGAATAAGACAGAACAAGACTTTATTAGGACTTGCACATACTACATTGTCTATAACACAAATAAATGAATACTATATAAGCACGTAATTTAGGCAAAAATACGTGAACAAAAGATAAAAATATTAATACACATGGAGACAAGAAGAAAGTGTGAGGAAAAAAGCCTATAATTGCTTCAGAAAATACTTAGAATATATTTTGAATAATCCTAACACTACTGATAAACAAATTTTACATTCTTTCTTATTTTGAAGGATTCATTTATAAACAGCGCTCCATTGTACAGTTCATTTTTGACCATTATACAATTAAAAAACAGACATAGTAAATATATTTCAAATAAGAAACTGTTGTTTTTTTTTCTGTAAAGTGGGCAAATTCAAACAAAATAATAGGTATCTCAATGTTGTTTAAAATACAATATAAACAGAGCCTTTCGTCTCTAGTAATTCTGTCTTTACCAAATCCTCCGGTATGTATATGTAAATTTAGTTCTGAAGTACGAAGTTTTGTAATGAAAAGTCTTAAATCATTTGGTTTTAAATCAAGGTAATAGTGTTACGCTATGGGAAACAGGCGTCAAGTAAATTAACTACTGAGCTTGTTGAGGGCAATGATGATTTTCAGCTTTATGAGTTCTGACTCTCAAAATTACCAGTAAACTGTTAAAACTTTGTAAAATTTATGATAGAAAATTAGCACCAAACTGACTTAGTACCTATTAAGATAGATCAGTGATTCAATTTCTTAGAAAAACGAATGGTGCTTGAACTACAAGAGTTTTGCATGTGAAGACCCAACAAAGGAGCTGGAAGCAGTTTTTATACTAACCAGGTTTCACACAAAAAGTGTGCAAGTTCATAATTCACAAATTGAGGAGTTTGCTACTTCACATAAAAACCTGTGAACCTGGATTCACACACAATAATGTGGAACTGTTGAAGTTATAGTGACTGGAAACAATTGGGAATAAATCTATTAAATAACAATAAATATTAGTTTCATTTAAAAGAATGATAATAAATCTAAATGATGATAACCTCAAACTTCCTTTTAAGAGGGTTGCTGGCTTTACAAGATTTATTAAAATGATTGACATTTCTGTTGTTGCTGATAGTGAACAAATCAGAAGACTGTAGTTGCTAAGCAACTACCCACAATGCAATGCAACATGTTGTTTAAACATGGCCGCCAGAACCAGGAAGTAATTATGATATTCCTATATTTTCAAGAATTACATTCATATAGCATGTTTTTTTTAAAGTTAAAAACCCTTGGTACATAAAATGTTTTAAATTTAATCTTGACATTCACCATTCGATATACGCCTTAAACAATGAATAAAAGTACAGTGATGCTCAAACTTTTGGTTCAAGTGTCTCTGTACAATCTACCATAGACCAGGGTATTACATTATTCGTATACAAAATGTGTTTTAAAACTGTTTACATTCATCTAAAATACTGCTTCTTTCCACTAAACCGAACCATTGTGTTTGAAAAAAATCAATCACTCTACTATGGAAAATAGTAGGAAAAGATTTAACATGTAATTGAGAAGCATAAATATCATAGAACATTTTAGAGAATCCATGTCTGTCTAGCAACTTTTTAACCCTATTAACCCAACAGCTTAACTGTACAATCTGTTTAAAATGGTAATAACACTTTACCAGCACTTTTTAATTATGCAGTAACGGACAGCGTTCTAGTTCACCATAAACAGAGGCATTGTACGAATTCCATGGTATGCCAAGTATATGTTTCAAACAATTCAAATGATATTTCTCTACAATTTTAGATTTATATATAAAAAAAAACCACTTAGTTCAGAACCACAGTTTAACATGGAGGCTACAAAAAGTCAAACAATTGACATAACAACTTCAACTTAAAATGTAGATTTATACAGTTCACTGCTTTCAATGCTTTTCCTAACAGATACTCATGACGCATATAAAACTTAAGAAAAGACTGTACCTAAGTAGTTAAAACAATCAACAACCTCTTCATAAGTGCCATTATATGTCCATGTTTTGTTTCTTTTTAAACATCCTCGTTTTTCTAAAAACCCTAATTTCCGTTTAAGACGCATTTACCTCAGTATCCCACTTACAACACTACACATGCAAAGTGTCAAGATTCCGATGCACCTTTTCAGGTGTTTTACAATATTTTGCTGATAATATCTAATAAAAGATTCAACATAGTGTAATAAATGATGCTATGTCATCAAGTAACTAAACAAACCACTGTCTTTATCTTTTAAAAGCTCTATAGGCCAAAAGGATGAACATATTAATACGCTGATTAAAGAATATTTCTATCTTCAGTAAAACTTGTCTCTATTTTGCAGCTGAATTAGCAAGCACAGTCGTCAAAAAATCAGAGTAGAAAAAGAGTTGACATTTTTAGAATAAGTTTTGGAAAATAGATGCGTTTTCTCAGCCCTTTGCAGAAGCAAATACGCATGTCAAATTGTCAATACATAAGTAAGATGGAGAATTTTGCAATAATTACACGAATCAGGTATCCAAATTATCAGTACTGTCCCACGGAAAAAAACAGGCAAGTAGTTAAGAGTCAGTGTCTCCAACAGTTATCTGCCAAGTTTATTCAACATTTATCACATGTGATTATCACTCACAAACACATATAAAATAAAGATTGAACAGACCCGAAAGGCTTCATTTTAACATTGAGCTATACTTTGTTTAATGTAGTTTGACGAGTGTCTGTTAACATACTAATGCAAAAATTTGGTCTTCTAACAAGAAGACTGTAAAATGTCAATGGTCAAAATTACTTAAACACAAAAAAACGGTCAAGATAAATGAATAAATGAAACAAATCAGTGGAAATCTATTTTTTATTAAAAGATGCGGGGAATAGGGTGACTAATTTTGGAAAAAATGGCCGCCAGACTCGCATAAAAAATCAGGTAAGTCCGTTTTGTTATCTCACTGGTCAGGTTTTTACCTATCCTAACATAAGGTTCCTTCAAAGCGCTTTCTCTGGCTATACAGATCTCTTCAGAGAACGACCAAGTTTTGGAGAACACTTCGACACAAAATTAGATCGAAATAGCACCAAAACATCTCAGCGATCTTATTTTATGTCGAAATGTTCTCCAAAAATTAGCCGTTCTATGAAGAGATCAGTATAGCCGGAGAAAGAACTTGGAAGGGACCATATGTTGGGATAGGTAAAAATCTGACCAGAGCGATAACAAAACAGACATACTGTAAAAGTACCGATTTTTAAGGCGGATCGGCGGTGTCTGGCGGCCATTTTTTCAAATTTAGTCGCGTGATTCCCCGAATTGTTAAAGGTTATTTTTACCAACAGTTCCTACAAAAATATAATTTGCTGGCAGCAAACAGAACCAGCATCACTGAAGGTCAAATTAAAATGGACAGCTTTCTCTTCTTTCGTAGATAGTCTTTACGTTTTCCCCAAAATAAAAGAAGTGCCATTGCTATTACATAAAATTTTATTCGAGTCTCTATATGCTTATTACACAATGAAGACCGGAGCAAACCTTATCCAAACAATAACAATGTGTTTTAATTTGTTTTTGCTACTGAAGCATATTTGATGTTTGAAGCATTAATATTAATTAAACTTGATAAAAATAACAAAGGTAATTTCGATTTATTATGGATCTCTGCATAATAAATCGAAAATGAGCTTTGACTTTTTAAAATCAGAGTTTAATTGTTTGTAATGCTTTAAATCTAAAACTAAAACTGGTAACAAAGACCAATGAAAACCCGTGGTCAGGGCCATAACTGACCTCAGTTAAATAATTTGAACAGTCGTGAGAGAAAATCTCTAGTTGAACCTCCATAAAAAAATAACTTCGCCTAAATACCTGTTGTTTCAGACAAGGTGACTTAGAAGTCTTCCCTATATATGTTTATGTGATATTAAGTTGATCCCGCCCATTTGGCAGGGCGAATAATGACCCCAGGAACATAACCTGAACATTCATAGTAGATGACCTCTAGTTGAACTTCCATGCCAAATATCAAAGCCCAAGGCCAAGTAGTAAAGACGAGAAGTTTTTTGGAGTCATCCCAATATCAACTTATGTGAATTCAAATGAATCCCAGGGCGGGACAGTTACTGAATAATGGGCATAATTTGAAAAGTCTTGGTTCAACCTCTTGCTGAATCTCCATGCAAAATATCTAAGCCCTAGTCTTTGTGGTTTCAGACAAGAAGATTTTTCGTCTTCCCTATATAAGCCTAGATGACCACTAGTTGAACTTCAGTGCCAAAAAACTAAGCCAAAAGCGTAATTGATAAATACAAGAAGCTTTTTGAGGTGTTTCTAATTACATGTTTATAAGAAATCAAATAAAAATAAGGGCAGGAAGGTAACTGGCCACTGGGAAATTATTTGAACAATCTTTGTGGAGGATCTCTGGTCGAACTTCCTTTCAAAATATCTCATACTTAAGGTTATGGTTAAATACAGGTCAATTTTGAATTTTTCCCTTTATAAGTTTATGTAAAATGAAGTGACCTCCGGGTCAGGGTAATTTATGACCACAGGGGGGGCATAGACTGAACAATTGTGGTAGATGACCTTTAGCTGAGCCTCCAAGCCAAGTATCTAAGCCCTGTTACACCACATAGTTGAGATTCCGTTTAAGCGGCGAAAAGGAATGAAGACGTTTAAACGGCGAAGCTAAACGCATAGAGTGAATGAAGCCGTTTATGCGGCGCAACTGTGCCTTTTTGCCGCAAACATGGATTGCTCTAAAATTCCCCAAGGGACGTGACAGCTACAAAACGATTTATATTACTGGGTAGTTGTAAGGCATATGTATATGAACTTTGATTCTGGTTACTTAGCTCGAAATGGGACAACGGCCTTAAAATAACCATCGGTTTCGCCTCGGCGATAATCACATTAGGCAGCTCTATAACCTTTATTCCATTGACCACACCATCGGGTAATAATATTAAATATTTCTTAGAATTACTATGTAAATTAGTAAGTTTATTATTTATGAATAGTATTATTTACTATTCAATCCACTACAGAAAAAATAAACTTTACTAAAAGTAGTAATATAACTTATATTAATTATACTATTAAACCTAATAAAATTGTATATTTTGTATATTAAATGAACAACCAACTTAAAGGTATGGTATGATATTATAGCATAGGTTAAATTTCGGCTAGTGGCCTATATCAAATAGCTTTATCTTTTTTACAAATAAGTCAAAGTATTTCTAATTTATTTTTTATTGAAAACATCAAATTAAGAAAGTACTTAATAAATTTGCAGTCAAACCAACTTAACTATTTTGTGGAGTTATGTTTACTATTCGAGGCAAAATCAATTTACTTCCCAAGGCAGTAAACTTTACTACTTTATTCTCTGTGGATATCCAACCTCTTTGTTTAGCACGTAGTTTGATCAAATAACGTCATGGTGACACACGTATGAGGGCGTATACCCTCCATTTCAACCTTAGAAACACTGACCTCCAATCGCCACTAATGCAATGTGTCTTTTGAGTAAAATGTCTCGTCTTCTGGATTTTGATGAAGAAATTATATTTTTCAGTAAAATAGGGATTTTTTTCTTCTTCTTTCGACCTTTACCATTTTCTATATGACATTTACGAAAAAAAGCCCATTCAATATAATTCTAGAGTTTAAGAACATTAAAAAAAAAAAACTATTTTGGTATTTTGTGCTCAAGGTTCAATTTAAGCCGCCTTAACGTCCACGAGCTGAAAATTAAAATGTCCTACAGTTTTCGGGGGAGTGGGTACCCTTTCATAAGTGTCGGTTTCAGACAATTCTGTGATAAGAAAAAATAATTATGAGGTTCAGAAAACAGAAACTTTTTGTCGCTACCCAACGTCAACTATGCAAAATTTGTGGAGAAATATTTGTTTTCGACTTTGTACATATTGCGTTTGGAATCAACCACGGCCTTGCGGTTTTAAAAACACCAACATAAACAGTATAAAGCTTAGGCATCAAAGGATTGGAAAAAGCGAACGGCATCCTGCACTGACACAGACAAATCGTGCGATGTACGTTCCTAGGCCGATTTCAAATTGGAATAATCTGGCGGTGGCACTTGACTTTAAAAGTGTACCTTACACTTCAATGACATAATCCGAACGGTGCCGGGCCAGGAGGATCAGTTCGGTAATTCGTGCACAGGTCACCAAACTGCAACGGTATACGTCGGGAAAAATGCAGAAGCAATTAGGCATAAATTTGAATCAATACATGTTCCTACTGTAGCAGCCTATACGGTCATATGTGTTATCATTCATTCTTTTTATGCAGGAACAGGTGCCTTTTTGCCGCATAAAGAGAATCCTTTTCTGCGTTTAAATTGCCGAATAAACGGAATCTCAACCCGTCTATGCGTTGTGCCTGCTACGCGGTGTAACAAATCCCAATGTCTTATTGTTAAAGACAAGAAAATTTCTGAAGCCTTCTATTTATAAATTCATTTGAAATCATGTTTCCTTGGAGCAGGCCAATTTTGACTCTTTGGTAGAGGACCTCTAGGTAAACCTTCAAGCAATATATCTTAGCCCTAGTCCTTGTAAATTTAGAGATGAAGTTTTCATAAAATAAATTCATTTGAAAACCCTCAGGCGGCGCCATCGATCACCCGAGGGGCATAATTAGATTTTTTTGTAGAGGATCTATACATGATGCTCAATGCAAAATATCTAAGGCCTAGTTTCCACAGTTTGACCAAAAGACTTTTTAAATTTTTGGAGATTGTCTCTTCTTGAACTTCCATGCTAAATACCTTACACCAAGGCAAAGTGGTTAAAGACATGAAGATGTTTTAATTATTCTCTTTGTAAGTCTACATAAAGTAATGTTACCTATGGCGCGGGGTCAATGCTGAGCATGGTACCATGATATAAAAAGTTGGAAGAGGTTTATTAGGCAATGTTACGCACCAAATATTCTTACTCTTAAACTTGTGGTTTCTGATAAGTAGAATTAAAGAATTACCTATAGAATTAAATATACCTACAGAAGTCTATAAATAATGAAAAACAAAAGTGGAAAAAAAAGCATATCAGGAAAAACAACAGCAAAAAAAAAAAAAGAAAAAAAAAACACAGCCGTAGAGGAAAAAACACTGCATATTTTTTTTGAAAGGGGACACCAAAACAATTAACGAAAATGAGAATCTAAGGGGTCGTCGGGAAAATATTTGCCACTGGGGATGGGGTGGGGCTAACCAAGGTTCTAGGGTGCACCAACCTCGCACTTGCCCGAACAGGTAATCATTAGAACAAGCAAGAACAAGTTGTCTTGGTGAATTAACTCCAACCCAAAATCAAGTGACCCTAAGCAGGGCTTATTTTTCCCTTAAGGTTCATTTGATTTGAACAATCTAGGTAGAGCACCTCAAGGGGAAACTTCATGCAAAAGAAATCTTAGCCCTTGTCCTTGTGATTTCAGACAAGAAGATTTTTTGAGTCTCCCTGCTATGTGTGTGAAATTAACTATTAAATATTTCATGTCTGTTCAAGAATTAAAATATATTTCAGATTTAATTTGCTTATATATAATACAATATTATGCATTAGAAAGGTGTGTCAACACAGCCATTTATTTATTTCAAAAGAGTGTCAGCCCTATTGAAAGGGTTAACCTTTAAGGCTTATGAAACCTATCCTCTCGGTTTCATATATTTTGGTAACCATCATCTGACTAGATGGTAGTTCACCATCCGTTCTCGTCAGAACAAGCCTTGGCAGGTTCTGAATCTTCAACCTTCCGCTTTTTAGTCGGGAGCCTGAGCCCCTAGGCTACAGAGAAGGTTGTGTTTCTAGCAATACAAAGATCCGAAATTATTGTCTCCTGTTGCCCATTAAAGACGATGTGTCCTGTGATAAGTTTCAAGCAGATTCACAGTTTTACAGAAGCTTTTGATTTTTACCATTTTACCATCTTTTGCTTTAATAATCATTTTATCAGAATGCAACTGAGCCGATCATCCTTATTAAAGATTTTTCTTGGTTTTCTTTCTTATGAGAAGTATGGATCTTATTTTTCTACTAGCTTTCAGATACTTCATCATCATCTGTTAAATTATTGTTGCTAGGCACTTTTTAGCATTCAAAAATAGGATTTTATATGAAGGGCAAAGGTTAGAGACCATGGAATAGGAGATATATTGTTTGCTTTTTTTTGGTATCGGCCTTGATGACATACTGCTGACTTACAGGTGTCGTTGGCTGTTTTTCTAAACGGAAGTAAGTATATCTAACCAAAACTTGTAATACAAGGGAATGTGTTTGAAATTCTGGAGCTTATTATGAAAACAGGAAAAATACATGAAATATTTAATTTAAAATTATATAGTAATACTTTTACAATGTTACATTTAAGGAGCAATGCTGTCATGACAGCAAGCAGTGTACCTTCGGTCAGAGCTGAATATTTTTTGTAAATCCTTTTTCCTACATTGGCCATGAAAAGCAGGTGAATCATAACACTAATGCAGGAAAAGGAACATTTTAACATTTGCAATTTCTGAAACAGTTTTGTCGGCTAAGTGCATCCAAATTCCTAAAACGGCATAATATAGTTTTTCCTTCTCAGCATTTGCATTTAAATATAAAAATATATTTGTCTAAAAGTAAAATCCCTTTAGTGAAGTGAAGAAGCTCTATAGAACTACTCACATCAAGTATTTGGTACTTAAAACAAACACCTTTAATATTTAAATAACCTTTGATACTAAAACCAATTGTTACAGATATAACTGTTCCTGTTTCTGTATTGTTATTAAGACTGCTTAAGATTCTTTTCGCTATGATCTTTTGTCTGGTCTCAATTAATATACATGTACAGGTATAAATCAATCATTATGTCTCATTTATCTTGTTTCTTTTTTTTCTCAAATCTATCTGCCTTAAACATTACATGTAAGTCCGATGTTTACGTTTTGTTACGGTCCTACATCACGGTGCATAACCATATTGGCAGTCTCTCCGCAAAATCTGATTTACAGGCGGTCTATCTGCGACGGCACTGGTTATTCTCTGCTGAATTCTCTGCTTTAAAAGCTGCTGTGCAGAGAGATCTCATGTGCACCATCAAAACTGGAAGTAGAGGGTTTAAAAGATTTCTAAATAAATAGCGACCCGTTTATAAATATTTTCTTGAAGAATATTGAACAGTGAATATCTTTGACGGGATTGTTATGTTCCTTATCAAAGTAATAAATCGTTTCAGCCAGTAGAAACTGCCGAAGTTCTGTCATGTCAGTACATCTTTGAACAATTTGTCCGAGTTTTGGAGCGCAGTGACTGATAACTGAAAAATAGACACGTGTATACATAGCAAAATATTCTAATGTTCCGTTCACTTATTAACTTTAAGCAGCTCAGCTGATTGAACTAATGTGTGTCCGATTTATCTGACTGTCTTCCATCACAAACTGTGTTTACAGCAGAGAATAACCAGTACCGACGCAGAGAGACCGCCGATAAGACAGATTTCGCAGAGAGAATGCCGAGATGGTTATACACCGTGTACATCTTGACCCTGAATTAGTGATACCAAATGAACATAACGGTCGCTGCAAGTCAGCCATTTTGTCCGTCAGGTTTCTGTTTTACGTAATCCACGCTGCGGTTACCTCCCTAAGAACAAGGGAGATCACTGCGAGGAGATAAATGAATTCGAGATGTTCCGTGTCAACAAAGACAGGTCACTGTGAAGCAGTAATTATTTTTAGAATGATCAATTACAACATTCTTCAAAATTGTAAATAAAAACCTGTTTGCGTTCGTGACACACTAAATGCCCCAACCCATAAACTTCGATTCTAAGTTTTAATGTGGTTGGCCATTGTATAGTAATTTGAAAAATAAGGTATATATGCACCCCGTTTATTAAATTCATGTTTTTTTGCACATTTTAGTCACTTATTTAACGATTAACATATCAAGACATGGTAAATGATATCGAATTATCATATGCTCTTTAAGGTGATAATTCAGATCAAAAATAATAGCCACTATACAAGCTTCCGTTAGAAATATTCATTAATTTATTTGTTTTGTTTTTAAAATATGAGAGTCTCTAATAATCAGAAATCAATCCTTTTCAACTGTCACACATAACTAGTTTAATGATCAAATCTTCTTCGACTGCTAACATTACCTGATTATGCTTTTCACTCCTCAACATAGAGATCCAACAAACAGAAAACGTTGTTTCTTATGTCCCATTGAATGTAATCTAAAGTTTTACTAGTAAATGACATAAAGTATATAAGACTAGCAAATATCTGAAAATAAAATTTGTCATCCAATAATTTTCCATAACTATTTAGTCGTTGACCCCTTCATAATGTAGTCCAATGATTACGTTCCACGTATTCATTTTCCGAAAACGAGTCCACCCTGGCTAACCTGATACGCTTTTCGAACGGCACTACGCGGCATAAACCGTGTAAAGTTGAAGACTTAAAGGGTACTTTATGATTATGATTAATTATGAATACGAAACTTTATCACTACCCGTAACAGCAGGTCGACAGTTGACGTCATGATATAATTTCCCTCAACAGTGGAACTGTTGCGATTTGAAAACGAAAATACGCGCTCAGACGATGCGGAAATTAAATGATTTAGTACATTCTTTAGAAATATCGTTTGCACGAAGGACAGTTATTCTTCATGTGCCGGTATCCATTTCATAGGTTTTTAGGGAAAAGTGTCTAGACAACATAAGAAGTTCCAAAACAATATTGATAGATTTTGATTCTACTATGTACAAAATATGTTTCATATGAAACACAAACGAATCTGCTGACAAATGAAATAATTAGATTATGGCAAAAGTCTACGAACTTCTCAAACATACCTCGCTGTACCGAATCTGTTCTGAACAATTCCTAAATATCAAAATACAGTGAAGTGGATAAAAAGTGTACTTAATAGAGGTTTCGTACAGAAACAAGTGATCTGATTAGTGAAGAGTTATTATTTTTAGGGGCCTTACAGCGAAATATTACTGTACATGAGTTTAGAAACATCTTTGGGACCTAAAATTTTTCGAAATATATATAAGATCGTTTGAAGTTTCTGCATGTTGTTTGTTCGATGTATGTCAGAAAAGTTTGGGTACGTTCAAGAGTAGTTTCCTTGCTAATTTTAAGATTTGACCGAAAACCATATTTTTCTGAATACTTAAATGAAATAAAATATTATGCATGTTGCATTTACACCTTGCAGTTAAACAAAAAAAAACTTATATAAACATTACCAAAAGATATTTGTTTTTCAACGAAATGATTTTGAAGCACCGATATTTGTACAGTGATATTTTAAGACGAAATAACGCGCTGAACAGCCGAATAATACACCTGAATAAGCAGAGATTAATACACCACAGTCAAAGAATGCTAGATTCCCTTATGAAAACAGTCCAGAATATTCAGACCACCATTGTTTTTGTGTTAAGTTCGCAGTAAAAAATATTTTAAATACCAGCATCGCATAAAATGCTGCTACACGGGGCGTCAGAGAATGAAAGTGCCAATGTACAGTGCGTGGCCTCACGTTTTTAAAAAGCATGCAAACCACAGATAAAAACTTTCTATGCAATAATAGTTGTTCATTATATTTTAACTTAGCTCAAGAAAAATATCGGCCTATACCGGTCCAAGTTCATGAATGATTGAACATACTAAAGTCCTGGAAACTGGGGAGACTAGAAACATAAAGTTTCAGGACTTGACAGCCGTATGGTCTATTTCTTAGGTTATTATTTTAAATCTAGTTTTCTTATTTGATCATCTATTTGTTCTCTTTACATTATTTATGTCGATTACAGGCATTGCACATATCGTGATTCCGTGGAGACTTTCGCGAACCGTATCTGGTAAGCCAAGGTGGATTTAACCCAGTTTACATATCAATAAACGCTTTTCTAAAAATAAGCGCAGATAAGATTACAAGTGTACTTTGCATTACATATTTACAACTAATAACGTTTCATGTAGCATAGTCAACGAAGATATTGAACGGTTATGTAAAGAGAAGCTCCAAGTCAAACCGAAAACGTACTATCATGTTAGAATGCAAAACAAGTTTACCCAGCCATTTTCTGTCCCTCAACTCGCTTTGGAACAACGCCTGAACATCGTGTGTCAACTGGGTCGCATTTTCTAATATTTTGGAGAATATTGCCTCAGGCTATAAAATATGTCAATATTAATTCATTATTTTTATATATTTTTGTCAGTTTTTGTTTAGCGTTGATGTAGGCTCGCTGAAAGAATAATAGTTTGAAAAACAAAGAATCGCATCTGATTAAGCTTTTCAATGTTTGCAAAAACTAAAACACGGAAAAAATGTTTGAAAAAGATTTTATATGTTATCTCGGAGTTATAAATCACATATTAGAAGTTTTTAACAAATTTTACGAATTAAGCGCAAGGTGTTAGTGAACGTAGCACTTACTCGTCAAAACTTCTAATATATAAACTATACGTAGGTATAAACGCGAAAGTGGGGGGGGGGGGGGTTGAAATCTCCACCTAGGTGGAGATTGCCCTTTACCACGTGACATGGAGATTACCCTTTACCACGTATCATGGAGATTGACCTTTACGAAGTTACATGGAGATTGCCCTTTATCTCGTGACATGGAGATTGCTCTTTGCACGTGACATGGGCAAAAAACAACCATGGGTAAAGAACCACCATGGCCAAAGAACCACCATTGGCAAAGAACCAGGGGCAAAGAATCAGGGACAAACAACCAGTGGCAAACAACCAGGGGCAAATAACCGCATGTCCTGCTGTGTTAAAAGGAATGGTTCTGTCTATTGAACTTCATTGTACGCAAAAGATTTATTTGCATATATGGATCACCATTACGGGTGAATTAAATAAAGAATGAGAAATTCGGAGGACTTTATTAATTTCGGAAATTAATATCTGTGAACCCAAAACACAGAATTACCCAAAAGGGTACTTAACTTGATTCCTCATTCAATTGTACATGATACATTGAGTCACTTGGGAAGGACAGGTAGAATTTAGTTTTTGCGGGGTTGCTCAGCGCACACTGTACTACTTTTCGGAAACTCCTCCACGGCTTAAGAGTGTATTAAGAAACAGTTTGGTGTTCTAATAACCATTTCATGAATATTTACTATGAAATGATATGAACAATGTCTAAACGATCAAGGTATACATTGACTTTTAGAGATATTGTACCTGTAAAAACAATGAGCGAAATGTTTGACTTAGACATCACTCACTAGATATTTCACTGTATACTGTTTTCGAGCATCTTTAAGAACATTAAATTTTTTTTGAGGCGTTATATGAAAGTAGTGAAGGAAAGATTGTCTCATTCCTATCACATATCAAATGCGTAATCTGAGATGATATTTCGAACCGATTCAAGTGAACAAACAACTAGACTTTTACCTGTATAGTATTAAACCAGGTGATACCGTAACTCTTTTATATTGCACCGTCACGGGCTAGCTCAAAAGAAAGTAAAGTTTTACTTTCTTTAACAAATAACAAAGACAAAGAACAAGGTTTTATTAAAAAAGAACAAATATAATACAAACTTGAAAGGCATCGCATTTGTTGGTATGTCAACGTTAGATATGTTCTTTATGATAGTAAAACAAAGTTCACCAAAGATTCACTGTACAAATATTTATCACACTT
Source organism: Cyclina sinensis (assembly GCA_012932295.1). Classification (NCBI taxonomy): domain Eukaryota; kingdom Metazoa; phylum Mollusca; class Bivalvia; order Venerida; family Veneridae; genus Cyclina; species Cyclina sinensis. The sequence goes on along the minus strand of JAAONU010000012.1, from coordinate 12,901,662 downwards.
GGACATTCAGGTTTTTTTACGTGAATTAACACACAGGAAACCCATTCTTTTGTGACGTCCTTTACTTACTGGAAAACAGTCTCATGATGTAGATGATTACTTTAGTCTTCGGGGAAAAGAGATCCACCATTTATCTGTAATATAAGACCATTTGCTTTAAGAAGTGGTTTTAAATCAGTGATTTTTAAGTTAAAAAATATCACTGAAAAAAATATTGCGTATAAGGGTTCTTTCATTCTTTTGTTTTTGTTTATATTATTAATACTGGATTAGAAGAAATAAAAAAGATAGGAATTTGTAACCTACATGCAAACGAATCTAGTATTTCAGTAATTTTAAATGAAATTATAAACTACTTAACATCTACCTGGCTGACTTTTATTTTCGTGTATATCCAATATCGATTGAAGACAATAAACTAGTAAACATTATTATCTTATATATTTTAAACAAAATCTAGGTCGAGCATAATGTCTAACGTCCACATGAGGAAATGTGTTATTCCATATTTAGTGAACGTTAAACTATGTTAACCAAGAGAGACGCTGTCAATTTAAAAACTATTCAAAGCATCCGCAATCAGCGTAAAAAGTTGTGTATTTGATAACAGATATTTAAACCTTATTTAAACTGAGTCAGATAATACTGCAAAATTTTGTTACCATGGAGATCGCTTGCTTAAAACTTCATATCAATAATTCTGTTTAGGTGTTTTTAAATTTTTACAGAGTTGAACTATTCGGTGTACCTTACAAGTTTAAATACGGGTAAAACGTAAGGTGCCTGTGCAAAAAAAAAAATGTTTTAGCATATTATAAAAGTGTACATCGACAGGAATTTGCTGCTCAAGTTCTGGTCGATCCCATTATTGTAAAGGGGTATTGGTTAATGAAAGCCAGAGATGAATTGAGCAAAATTATTTAAAGGTTATCAAAACTTCGTTACGTTTTATATTGCCACATCCAGCCAATCATTTTCTTTTAAAAAGGAAACTTTATTATCAAATGAGTGAGAAAGAGTGACAGAGGAGGCATAATGTGTAAGACAGGAGGCATGGAGAGTAAAAGAGGAGGCATGAGGAGTAAAAGAGGAGGAATGAGGAGTGAAAGAGGAAGGAGAGATGAGCGTTAACATAATGAAAGTTGGATAGGTTAATAGGTTACGTTCATGTTTGTACAAAACAGTGATAAAATAGGGATACAGTGTGCGCTGAGCAACCCCGCAAAAACGAAATTCTACCTGTCCTTCCCCAGTGACTCAATGTAGGCGATAAGACAGGCGGTTATTTGCCCCTGGTTGTTTGCCCCTGGTTGTTTGTCCCTTATTCTTTGCCCCTGGTTCTTTGCCCTTGGTGGTTCTTTGCCCATGGTGGTTTTCTATCCATGGTGGTTCTTTGCCCCTATCTCCATGTCACGTGCAAAGGGCAATCTCCATGTCACGTGGTAAAGGGCAATCTCCATGTAACTCGGTAAAGGACAATCTCCTTGTCACTTGGTAAAGGGCAATCTGCATGTCACGTGGTAAAGGGCAATCTCCATGTCACGTGGTAAAGGGCAATCTCCACCTAGGTGGAGATTTCCCCCCTCCACCCGTTTATACCTATTACTATAACCTACACATATAAATTATCCCAGCCAATAGGATTGCAGCTTATGACACGTCTTTAAGAATATAAAAGAACATTTTTATTCAAAATTCTGACGATAGAAAGCTACTTCTTTTCATAAATTCATAGTAATTGCCTACGTGACAAAACAGTGTAAAGTATTCCAGATTCGGAGAGAAAATCGCACAGTGAGTGTTACGAAAATCAGTCCTCATGGGCTAAAGATATTTGTTCACCAGCTGCTGAGGTCATAGGAAATAGGAGTCTGTATTGGGCAGGGAATATGAGCACAGTACCAATTGTTTGGACACTAATTGGAGATAGATCAACAAGGTGTTAATAATATAGAAGGAAGAAACACAAACTAAAATCATCGTATTTATTAAAAAAAAAGAAGATATTTGAACAACGAACATATACAGAAATATTTTATAAACAACAAATGTTTAAACAACTTCTGAGCATTTGAAATACTTGGAGTTTTATGAAAAAGAAAAGATCAAACAAACATCGCTTATGTGTGAAATATGAGATGTCAGAAGTACCTATAGTCTAATTTCAAATATTTTGAATGTTGGATTTTTTGTACATAGGATTTGCAATATAAAAATGATGTGAATAAGTTTATTATCAAGCTGCAGTCAAAAGCAATCTAATGTGAAAACAGTTTGAGATCACCTTAATTTAAACGTGTGTCATCTATTTGTATAATTGAGGTCCTTGGTGAATCAAAATAAAAAACAAAAATTACAAGTCTTAGAGTACTTTGTAGGTGATACAATAAGTTGATGTACAGCTGTATCTAATGTGCATTTTGATAAGCTATATAGATTAAAAAAATGTCATATAGTTGCAATCAAATATAATAGATACAACAAGTTAATTTCTGTTTTAACAACTAAAGGTCTAGTCTGTTAAGAACGTAATAGATAATATTCCAAACATTTTGAGATCAATGTGATGTAGCACAGTTTTCTGCAAAGAACATGTTTAACAAATAATTTACCAATATGACTACCAATTGTAGGAAAAAATCTCAAATAACATTTGCGTATTATTCAGTTTGTAATGTATGAGTTGACTTGTGAGTCATAGCTGTTAGTAGTGAATTCTATGGTACTGAAGAAATAGCGAACATATGATTAACTGCACATATCAGATAGCATATGTTAGAATTTGGTGCAAAAATTAGCACATTTATATTATTATTATCCTTCTTCAAAAAATTAACTTTAGACGTACGTTTTGTATAATTGTTATACAAAACGTACGTGTTAAGTTTATTTTTTGAAAAAAAGATACACTTATGCTGCCATACTAGCTGTTGTGTCAACATATATAAATGATTAATCCAGCTCAGATTTTTATGACCGTTTTTTAAAATAGCTATGCAAACTGTCCATATATAAAAGCTGTAAAAAACAGAAGACCCAAAACATATATATAACATACTAAAGTAAACAACTTAAGAAAATCCTGGCTTTTGATGTCTCTGCTACATTGCATGTGTAATAAAGTCATGTTCCTTGGCTGTTTTTAAAACTTTTTGGTACAGTTTTATCACAAATTTTCACTTATTTTAAAACACAGTACTTCAATGAAATACACAGAAATGTGAAACAAATTGACTAGTCACTAAAATTTAATGTGAAATAATCCAATATATACATAGACAGCTAAACTATACCTTGGTGTTACAAAACATAGAAATGACTATTTCACAAATGTTTATTAGGATACAAAAGGAAGAAAAATTACACTTTACAAAGAAATTAATATCACCTCTCCAAATATTTTCCCTATTTAAGGAAACAATTTACTAGGTAACAGGATCATTGCTAACCTGTGGTAGGTTTGTACTATTAAAGGACTTCAGAAGGACAGGGGAATTGAACAACAGTACCATGTTGAATTAACCAATAAGTAATTAACCGAAAGATTTACAAAGCAATTATTTAAACATGAGAACCATGATAGCCCTAGATCGCTCACCTTAATACTTTGCCCTTGGTTTAGTTTTTGAGTAAACATCAGAACCCTATATAAATCTATATGAATTCAAGTAACCACACGGGTAGAGCAAATTTTCATTCAAGGGGAATAATTTGAATAAATTTAGTAGAGTACCTCTAACTGATGCTCTACGCAAAATGTTTAATTTCTAGGGCATGTAGTTTTAGACAATTAGATTTTTTAAGTCTTCCCTATATAAGCCTATGTAAAATCAAGTGACCCTGGGCCGGACTATTAATGAGCACAGGGGCATAATTTGAACAACCTTGGCAGGGGACATAGAGCTGATGCTCCATGTAAAAATCATAACCCTTAGCTTTATGGTTTCAGACAAGAAGTTTTTTTTAGGTTTTTCCCTGTATAAGTCTATTAAAATTAAATGACTCCTGGGGAAGGGCCAATTTTGACCTAAGGGACATAATTTGAACAAACTTGGTAGAAGACCTTTAGCTGATGCTCCATTAAAAATATCTAAGTTCTAGGCTTTGTGGTTTCAGACAAGAAATTTTCTGTACGGAAAATTGCCAGTATTATATTCCTGTATGAACAAGTGCTATCCAATATTATGTAATTCTATGATTTGATTGGCTGTTAGAAGATCCGATTATTGTCGAGGCATTACGTATTTTTACGATGTACTACCTGTTGAATCAATTTGCGAATATGCTTGATTCGGATGTTGTGATAATCCGGACATTCTCAGGCAGAATCACTTGACTGTCTAGAAATATTGTTTATATCTGCATATATTCTTTTCTTCATTGAATGATGAATGAGTAGCTCACAAGTCACAAGTTTTGAAAATTAAGTCCGTTTTTGGACTTAAAAAATTGTGTTTAACTTTTGCATGACGGTTATTTTTGTGCTTTATTTCAGTAAAGATTTTGTACTTACTTGAAAAGTGACAGAAATGTTCAAGGGCTTCAAAGGAGCAGGTTAGATAACTCCTGACTGATTTTTTTTTGCAAATTACGGATTTTATCGGACAAGTCATCAAACAACCAAGCTAGATCACAAGTTTTTGAACAGTTGAGCATGCTGTCTTACAGACAGCTCTTGTTAATATTTTTTGTCATTGCTTGTTATTTTTAGCTCACCTGAGCACGAACTGCTCAATGGTGAGCTTTTGGGATCATTGATTGTCCGGCGTCCGTCGGCGTCCGTCGTCAACAGTTTGTCTTGAACGACTTTTCCTCCTATAACCGCTTAGCCAACTTTGACGAAACCTGCCTGGCATATTCCTTGCATGAAGCTCTACCAAAATTGTTCAAAGAATTGAATTCCATCAAGAACTCAGGTTGTTATGGCAACAGAAATGATAAACTTTAAAAATCTTCTTGTCTGAAACCACAAAGCCCTGAGCCTTATGATTTGGCATGGACTGTCTAGTGTACCTCTACCAAGTTTGTTTTATACGTATGATGGTTTTGGTTTGAAATTACAGACTGACAGTTTTGAATATGAATTGTTATTCAAACCAATGTTTACATTTTCTCAAAATTTCAACACCTCTATGGGTTGTTTACTCGATCCTCCTCTAGAGGAACGAGATCCGAGTCGTTACAAGGTCTGACAGATGCACAGAAATTCGAGAGACAGATAATTACATAAAAGGGTACCAGACCTAGCTCTTTCCGAAAAGACCCCTTGATTCTTTCACATGCCTGCAGTATAGCACAGATACACGCAAAGATTCCCTGGATTCTAACCAGTACACCTCTAGTTGGGTGGGAAATTCTTAAAGTGTTTCTTTAAAATTCCGAGGCATCTGCCGGGGATCGAACAACTAACAATCTTATTTTCTATTTTACAGATGTGAACACAGCACAGATGGTGGGCTAGGGATATGATGGTGCTGGCAACATTTTAGGGAAGAGAAGAGGCGTGCAAGCCAGGATACAACAACATATCCCTAATGCTGTGTACACACACTGTAGCGCTCACTGTCTGAACCTGGCCATCGTGCATGCTTGCGGCGAAACCTTCGTAAAGAATATGATGGGAACAGTTGCTGCAAGCGAACGAGAGATACCTCGCCCAGAAGCTTATACCATCTCAAGTAATTGAACTTTACTAATTTCGCCAAATCTAAATATAAACTTAAGCTACCTAAGTGTGAAATATGTAAATTAAGTATTGCAACTATTGCTTTGGAAACTGAATTAAAGCAGCTATCAGCTGCAATTACCTCCCTTTGTAGTATGCTAATTTCGAAGTCAGACATAGTGTAAATTCATTGTTGGAGGTCAGTATATAGGCTTGGTTGAACCATCCTTTTTTCGGGATACGGATAGTAAGTTCTGTGTCTGTGGCTACGCGCTGCCGCCGTTTCTGTATAGCTCTGGAAATGTCTACATGCGTGTCAGTATTCAGTTATTATGTATTATAAATGTTATACTTGATGCCTGATTTTACGAATTAAACGTAGCTTTATATATCAGTACAAAATATGAGTTGTTACCATCACGATTATTTGTTCACAGATTCAGAAGGAACCCATAGGCACAGACGATGCTGTTCGTATGTATGGAGCACATAGTACTACCCCAATGTCCGTCGTTGCTTGGTAGGTCTGCTCACTATGCCAGTGTCTACTGCTACAGCGGAACGGTCATTCGGCACAATGCAGAGAGTGAAAATGTACCTCAGTTCTACAATGACCACTGAAAGGCTAGGCTTTATGAACGTTTATAGAGACATAGAAATTAACTCTGAATACATAGTGGAAAAATATGCAGCAAGAAAACAACGCCGCCTGGCATTTCTCTTCAGAGAATAATCTTGATAAACTACATAGTACATGTCAGTTTCATGTTGGACTGCTTTGCATAGCGCAAGATTTTCTGTAGTCACTAAAAGACAAAATATAGGCCTGTGTACTGACTCGAGTTAGACATCTTTACATTGAATTAACAGGTTAAAATAAGAGGGTCTGAAGGGGAATTAAATGTGCTCTTAAATGACACCAGAATGCGTAATTTTGCATCTAAAAATCAAAATTTTCCTGAACCCCCTGTAATATAAAAGGGAGGGGGGCACCTACTTAAAATCTTATTATTATAAAATATAATATGTCTACTGGTGTCGATAAAGATCTGCATAAAACTTGCACTCACTCAACTGAACTGTAAAGTTATAATGTTAGATTAATTGCGATTAAACCATTCTTTTTTCTCTGTGTGTGCTTAATTCTTTGCTTTGTCATGATTTTAACCGTTTTATCACCCAGGAATTACTTATAGGCCCTCTCGGTCTTTTTTCCCGCAGTCTCAAATTGGGTGGGCGCACAATTGCATCCTTGAAGTTCAGCTCAGAAAAACACAGAGTTCAGACTGACTGGGTGTTTGTATCAGGAATCGAATGAAAGGCTGGTCAAATTATGCCTGTCCTAACTATAAAGGCTAATTACCGACGCCTAGGTTGGGTTTTTTTTTGGTATGTCTGTTTTAACTCATGACTTAAACCACGAAGAAAGAGACATACTGATCAGCAGTTAGCTTGACGTATTTCTAAGTAGGTTACTAACTTGTCAAAATAAATAAAATCACAAAAAGACAATCAGAATGTCTTAGCCTTTGAGTTTTACGCTACTGGCATGTTTACCCATATAATATTTATACAATTTGCGACTTTCCTGTTTAGTGCCACCTAGCGGATTTAAAACGAAAGTAGCCTCAAGATGGTGGCGTGTGGGGTCATGTACTAAAGATAGACTTCAATTTATGACCAGAATTGACAATCTGTATTCCGTAAAGTTATTTTTTATACATACTTGAATACTCAAAATGATATAACGTTCGCATCAGCCCGACTCTTTATCGATATTATTTATAAACAGGTTAAAAATGAAAAAAGGGTTTTGCAAATAGTATGGTCGGCGTAATCGTTTGTACTGAGTAGGTGTTTTTAATGACTAATATTTAGTTATGTTTCAGTTTCATTTGAAAAGTACTTGTTAAAAGTATTGGTTAGAAAATAAAATAAAAAATATATCCTGCTACATTTAATCTGAGTTAACATGAATTGATATAGTTTGTTACAAGAACTCAACTTTCTATTTCAGATGCAACATCATTGTTGTGTTCCTATTTGTAGAAGCGATACTCAAATTGATAAATGTGTGTTTTTTCACAGTTTTCCAAAAGATGAAAGCCTTCGCCAGCGTTGGATTGAAAATACAAGAGGGCATTGGAAAGCAGTTTAACATAAATACTTATACACGAGTGTGTTTTATACACTTTGATGATTCCTCCTATGAACAGTCAGTGGCAGACCACATCAGAAAGAGGCTGGAGAAAGATGCGGTCCAAAAGGTCTCATCTACTTGTTGACACCAAAACCATCAAGAAGAGATTTAACACCAAAGGGTCCCACAGAACAAGTGTTGAAAAGTCGCACGTGTATTGCAGCTAGTTCCTTCTTAATAAAACATTCGTATCATAGCCAATGTTCTGAATTGACAAGCACATATGACAGAGATGAAAATTTTACTGAATATACATGTTCCTCAGCAAATGAACCTGAATGTTACAACACTAGTGATTCTTCGGATGACAGTTTAAAAGAAGTTGAAGCAGGTCCATCTCTACATAAGGAAGTTTGTATGAAAGAAACAAAGCCCTTCTACTGACAGGTTTGAAAGGAAAATTCTCTGTGTTGCGATTTTTAACATCTGATAATGACATTCGTCTATTTACAGAATTTCCAACATATATGTCAACGTGTGCCTTTTCCCACTTCCTTCAACCTAAATGCAATTTCTTATACTATGTAGGGTCTGATAACAATTGGCATGGTGTAACATATAAAATTTTGACAAAAAGAGGGCCTTCAAGATCACTTTCACCTTTAGAGGAGCTGTTTCTAACACTTGTTCGACTTCGGAGAGATTTATAAGAGAAGGTGATAGGTGATCTGTACAACTTGTCCGAAGGACATATATCAAAGATTGTCAACACATGGATTTTGTTCCTGTTTGAAAGACTCTGATGCCTTCCAATATGGCCATCTCAAGCACATGTAACACCCCTACTAAACGGTGGCTCTTTCACATTTTGGTGATCTGTTTAAATGAGAGCCCTCGACACTTTCGTTGTAGAGCCCTCGACCAAAACAAGGCTGAAAAAGGTAAGCACATTTTATAAAAATATACGTTATTAAAAAGCATTCTTGTTTTTCAAAAATCGAAGAATGTCATGCCACGTAGAACAGTTTTCTCATCATTTTAGATGCAGTTTCGACAAAAAATACCCCATAATGACGTTGCTAGAACTTGTACCAAAATCAACTCGTGTGTTTTCTTTTACGAGGAGACACATCTTGAGTGATTTCTTTACCGCGAATTATATGTTAGCCCACATAATCGTCATGTAACATTGTTCCAACCTCCTCTTTGGCTCAACACTTAAAAAAAATTCACAGAGTTCGGTTAAAAACAAAATACTCACATTTTTCTAAATGTGATCGATCCATCGACAATGTGATGGCGCAATCGGCAATGTGAAAGAGCCCTATACCGTAAATACGTATATTTTGTTTTTAACCGAGCTCTAGTGAAATATTTTTAGTGCTGAGCCAACGAGGAGGTTGGAACAATGTTACATGACGAGTATGTGGGCCAGCATCTACTTCACGATAAAGAAATCACTGAAGATGTGTCTCCTCGTAAAAGGAAACACATGAGTTGATATTTGGTACAAGTTCTAGCAACGTCATTATGGGGTATTTTTTTATCGAAACTGCATCTAAAATGATGAGAAAAATAATCTACGTGGCATGACATTCTTCGATTTTTGAAAAACAAGCATGCTCTTTAAAAACGTATATTTTTATAAAATGTCCTTACCCTTTTCAGCCTTGTTTTAGGTCGAGGACTCTACAACGGAAGTGTCGAGGGCTCTCATTCAAACAGATCACCAAAATGTGAAAGAGCCACCGTTAAGTAGGTGTGTGTAAAGAAGTCTATGCCTGTATCATTTAGAATAAACTACCCAGACACCAGAGTGGTAATCGTTCACAGAAATGTTTATTGACCAGCTTTCAGCAGCAGTCTGCCAAAGAGAAAACATTTCCTCATATAAACATAACACTACAGCATAAGGTCTAACTGGAACTGAACCAAGTGGTAAGATATGTTTTATTTCCAGTGTGTCTGCTAGTAGATGTTCAAACACAAAAGAATTTTCGTCCTTGTGGTCTCTCTGTATGATATACTAGAAGAGGAAAATTCTGAAATGGTAGACACTGGGTTCAGTATTGAAGATGGCCTGAACAGCGTGTTGTTTTTCTATTCCACCATAAAGTAAGGCCAGTTCACACATAAAGTAACCGCTACGAAAAATATTGCCGCAGTGGTTGTGCATTTAGTAAGAGCCACAAGAAAGGTGAAAAAATTTCCTTTAATCAAATATTTGAAGAAGTGTCGGTTGTCTGTGCTTATCTGGCCAATTTCACTGGAAGCCTATTTAAAAAGGACAATGGTAAACGTTTTATGGTTAATTGTACAACAGTCAATTCCATGGCACATAGCTACAGTCATAATTATGCTTTGCATTAGCTTTCTGTCTAATTTAACAAAAGTCCAGGAAAGAAATCACCTATTTACCTACCCATACTAATTTGAGCAGTTGTGCTCTCCAAGCAAATAATGACCCTATAATAACATGTACGTGTATTTCATGCATGCCTTTTACCAGATATATCTATGACAATGTGCTGCTGGATATCAATGTTTATATATATTTGTGTTTAGTCCTGGAAGTTGGTAAAGGTAAACGAGTATGATAAAGCATGAATAAGTATGAGGTGAAAAAAAGAAAAGCGAAAAGAATAGAGGAGAATAGAAGCAAATTTAAGTTGAAATACCGTGGAAATCGGGTGTAAAAATGATAAGAAAATGTGTGATAGGAAAATGTGTGAGCGAAGTATGTTTTTCAGTCGTTTTGAGAGATTTCTGCTTAATTGAAACCGGTGCCTTATGATGTAGTGACAAGTGAATGGTTGTATGGAAGAAATAGGTGACTTTTCAAAAAATCAGCTGATCAGTATCCAGTAGTTATTTTTTCTTTTCTTGAAAACTGTAGCTTAAATGGTTTAGCACATCAGTGCTTCCCTGACCATGACGGATAATTTGAGCAGTTGAAAATTTTGACAACATCTCTCAAGTAATTCTACAGCTTTGAGTCAAATGTTAAATGTGTTACTTTAGAAATTGAAAAAAAAATGGTGATACTGGTGTGTATGATATGATACGTGTTAGACACGGGATTTGAGTTATGTACTATGTTGAAAATCGAATGGTTGTACAGAAGTATGCTGGCAAGTTTGTAAGGTGAGTGCTGAAAAAAACCCAGACTGTTTGATTACACTGTTTGATATACAGTGTAAAGAAACTACACGTACTTGTCTCATAAAAATGTCATTGACTATAGTGTAGCTCTTTTTGGTTCACAGCTGTTTGAGAATTTTGGTTTCAACAGGTTTTAATTTACAGAATTGCACAATGTTATCACAATTGTATTTCTTGTTTTCAGTTGCATGCATGTTTGTTGTGCATTTTTTTCAGCAAGAAGTTGGACTGTAGGCTGACAAGTACGGTTGAAAAGTCCATATTGTATACACTATAGTAAACGATTACAATACTGAAAAAAGGGTACAAGGTCTGTCAGAGATGTTTATCTGTTTGTTTTGTGTCACAGTTGCATTCAAAGTCGAACAATACAGGAACAGTCAGCACAGCTCATACAAGTCGTTCATATATCATCTGGAGTGTCAAAGGCTGACAGTTTACCCTGCTGTGATTTGAACCAGAATTGACGTTCTTTTGCAATATTCGGCTACTCTTGTCTTGACAAAAAGTTGAGCTATAATCACAAGCCAAAAGAATACTATTTCATGCTTTTGATTTCAGTCAAAGATGCAAGAGAGATGTTTAACTTTGTGCCAAAGCACTATCTGACAAAATCCGTCATTCAAAAACCAATCACAAAATCTAAAGCTAGTTTACAAATCTTTCTGTCTCAGTGATATTTTAACTTGCAAAACAGGAGAACTGAGTTTGTCACTCTCCATGATAATACTGTATCGACCGGCACCCAGAAATGTTACACTCGGGTTAACAACCAACCCAACAGCACTGTCAACCACATCCTTCACATGGCAGTATTTAGCAAACGCAACATTTTCATGTTGTAGCCCATACTGTAAAATATACTTTCTTCTGCTCAAATGTCTTTTTTGTATCTGTTGTCTCTTTCATTCGACAAAACGTGACAAATGTCGATGACTTTATCCTAAACTCTTGCTCTTGAAATCATCTACAATTTTCACTTTGCATCCTATTCTGTTTTTTCTATTAGCTGAACTTGTTTTATGTCTACTGAAATAGCATTTCTTACAAACATTGCTTCACTACTAGCAAGACTTTTTAAGTTACTCTGATATTTGGTCACATTCACATCTGTAAACTATTCTTTCGTTAAATTCACAGTGCACTGCTCCTTCCTTAAGTACTGGAACACAACTTTTACTTCTAATTGTGCCTATCACAGGTGTACATATTTGTGTCTGTACACGTCTTCAAATTGGGGATTTTTCAACACGACGAAACGTGTCAATTATAAAATAAACAACAGCAACAACATGCCTGCAATCTCCGTCATTCCCCGCTAGGCAACCACATGTGCACAATCTTAATGTCCTCCTACAATTGTGGAAGCACAAATGTTGAGGATATTCACCATATTTACTGTCCTTCATGGTATACAGTCCCCTGAAACATCAAGTAAATAATTTAGTTAACTTTCAAAGGTGAAAAAAATATTCTTTTTTTTTCATCTTCTCCTTCGTTCTTTATGACCTTTCATTTGGGACGTTCTATATAACCTTTCATTTGGGATTTGAAAACTATTCCATTACCAAGAATTTTGCTGAAAACACCATTTTCTTTAACATATTGATATTACAGTTTTAAAGTAGTAAAAGGTCAAGTATATTTAAAATGACCGCCGAGTTTCAGCAGTGGCAACCCTGATTTATTTATGTTCAGGTTAATTTATAAAATACTTTCTTTCAAACAAACAAACGCCTGAAAGCAACAGAATCTTTAAGTAACAAGAAATGTTTGTAAAACATACATGCCCCCAGCAGCACCTTATTGCTTGTGGTTGGGCCAAAGCTTTCTCTAGTTATTGATCAAAAACCGTTTTCAGGATCAAGGTCCCTGTGGCCTTGACCTTTCACCTAATGACCTCAAAATCAATAAGGGTCATCTACTGATGATGACCAACCAGCACACCAATTTTGGTGAACCTAGGTCAAAGCATTCTCTAGTTATTGATCGGAAACAGTTTTTAGGATGAAAGTCTCTGTGAGCTTGACCTTTCACCTAATGACCTCAAAATCAATAAGGGGTCATCTACTGGCGATGACCAACCAGCATACCAAGTTTGGTGAACCTAGGTCAAAGCGTTCTTTAGTTATTGAGCGAAAACCGTTTCCAGGATCAAAGTCCCTGTGAGCTTGAACTAATGACCTCAAAATCAATAAGGGTCATCTACTGGTGATGAACAACCAGCATACCAAGTTTGGTGAATCTAGGTCAAAGTGTTCTCTAGTTATTGATCGGAAACCGTTTTTAGGATGAAAGTCTCTGTAAACTTGACCTTTGACCTAATGACCTCAAGGTCAATAGGGGTCATCTACTGGTGATGACCAACCAGCATACCAAGTTTGGTGAACCAAGGTCAAAGCGTTCTCTAGTTATTGATTGGAAACCGTTTTAAGGTCGAAGGTCCCTGTGAGCTTGACCTTTCACCTAATGACCTCAAAATCAATAGGGGTCATCTACTGGTAATGACCAACCAGCAAACCAAGTTTGGTGAACCTATGTCAAAGCATTCTCTAGTTACTGATCGGAAACGAAGTGTCTACCGACGGACCGACCGACAGACCGACCGACCGACCTTCCGACCGATCGACATACCGACATTTGCAAAACTATATGCCCCCTCATTTTCGATGGGGGGCATAAAAAGGCATTACTAATCAAGCGCTTTTCTAATAAACAACATTAACTTGCTAAGTTTGTCTAAGCCTTAGGGCACCCAATTGTTAAACAGAATTAACTTGCCCAGTTTTTTTCCTGTGTTAAGCCGATTTATATGAAGTTCGCTGTTTTGTGGAAGTTGATCCTAACAAAGCAACTAGGAAATAATTTGTGATCATTTCTTACCTCGGCAGTATATGTATATTCCTGATTCTGATTTGGTGCATGCAAGTGAAATTACTTTGCCTGTACGGAAGAGATTGTAACTTTCTATTCGATGCCATTTTGTTCTTACCATGTTATCCAGAACCTTTTCATCTGTATCAGTGGTAAAGAGTGTGTCCCCCAGCCAGACGTTGGGGCAACTCTCCCCTGAAAAGTCAGTAGTCCTGAAAAAGAACATATACCATTATTTTATCATTGAAGTACAAGCAATTTTGTCGTCAAATTTGTATAGCAAAAACTACAGCTTATAAATTTCTCCAAACAATGTAATTATTAACTACAATGACCTTAGGACACTTATGTATATGGCAAATAATGGACAAGCCTGTCTTTACCATTAACAGACCATACCATTCACTTAATGTCATTTGAGAATTTGTACACCTTGAAATCTTTGACAATGGAAAAGTACGAGGTCTTATGTTTGGCAATAGTATACTGCAAGTATCTAAGAATTAAGCAACCTAAGAAGTAAGCTAATGCATCATTATGCTATTTTTGATGATGTAAATTATCTGCATTTAACTTTTAAGAAGAGTAATAGTAAAACTAAACATGTAAAATTTACATTTAAAAATAAATTATATACAGTGATTGAAAAAACACAATAGCAATTATTAAAAGATGCCTGCTAAAGATTTGCACACATTTATTTTCAAATAAACTATTTTGGGCTCTGTTACCTTACTTTGACAGTGATGGATTGTCTGTCATTACATCGACACAACCCGGACAATGCCATGTTGATATATGTTCCACTTTCTCATCATCAAGATTCACACAACCTGGGAGAAACCATCCGTCACAGAAGTCGCATTTGCAATATCATCTTGGCTTTGTTGTTTGTTTGCCGACACAGTAGAGACTGCGGTCTCCATCTGACACACCCTCATGGGAAACCTTTACGCTTCTTGGACAACATCTGGAACGCTGAAAGATATCTTTTATGTGATATACAAGCATTCCAAACATACAATCGTTATCATTATGTAAACAATGTTGCTAAATCATATTTAACCATTTTAGTTACAATACTGTGAAATCGTTAATATTCGTGGGGGATTATTTTTCGTGGATTTCGTGGTTCAGGTAACCCACGAAATCAAGTCCCGACGAACAAATTGTGCCCAAGATAATGTTTAGTATGCCCAATCAGTCAAAAGCCCCAAAGTTGGTTCATCGTCGTGTGATTAACCGCGGCTTTTTTGTACTTCATTCAACGAATCAACGATAAACACAGGTATGAATCGGATACTAAACCGATAGATGATTTTTTTTCAGGTGTGTACCCGTTTTGGGTTTGTTTACTAAGTGCAACCAAACTGAAAGTAGAAATGTAGTGACGTAGCGTCACGTGTCTGTCAAACCGCACTATACTGCGGATGCTATTTGCAGATATACGGTCCCTGAATAAAATGTTTATTTTTATTGATATTGAGTAAACTATTATTACTTTGGAACTTATTACTTAGTATAGTAAATTGACAACTGTATTTTGTTGTACTAATTACAATGCTGCAAACAAAAAGGTTAATTGGCGCTAATTTAGGTTGCATTATCAAAGACGGAAGGCCGACGTTTTTCACAGCTTAAAAAAATCATAAAGACCGTTTTTACACACCTTAAATTCTAACAATGAAAAAGATGCGTAACATATCACAAAGTATAATTGGCACTTGACACTTGTTAATTGAGAAGACCGATCGATAGGTTAATTACCATAGTAACGAATCTTCGGTTGTTTGGTCAGGTGGAAAAATGTTAACTTTCACGTGTCAACAATTTCAAAGCACAAATGCCGGATATTGCCGAATGTTGAAATCAACGAATTTTCGGCCCCGTATTTTTTTTTACCTTGCAATAGAATTCCACGAATTTACGACCCCACGAAATTGCCTTCTGTCGGCAAACCACGAAATTTTATGCCCTCGAATTTAAATGATTTCACAGTATATGATACACTACCAAGGCATTTAAATGACTATTGTAATGTCAAGCAGCATTTTAAGTACATCTTATCTTGAGTTCTGATAAATTCATAAGAAGTAAAACATTGCCAAATATTACATGGAGCATAGTTCTAACTAAAACACCAAAATCCGGCCCTGAATACCGATTTGAATATCTTATTACAAGGTTAAAGACATACCCCACGCATACCAGTTATGATAATCAACTGTAAAATGGGGATTTGATAGAGACAATTATACATACCTCGATTAAATTAAGTTGATGTAGCTGTGAAAAATATATCCAATGTAAAAATTTGCACAAATTCTTATCTCACGTCGTATAATTCATGGTTTGGTTTTACTGTATATTAGGTGTCTCCCACACACCACCATATTGGATCTATATTTCCTATGACCTAAACAGATCTGTAACTACTGAATAAACAACAAAACAAAAATACTATGTATATAGTATATATTGTACCGAGCACTTGGGCATAGCTTACAATGCATCAAAGTCTATAACTCGTACAACTGTACCACAAATTGCAAGAAAACTGTAACATCTGGCCACAGTATTCCGTCAATATACCACTGGGCGAATGGAATAACACAGTAACATCACTAACGTGTGCTGTGTCGCACGAGTGCCATGATTTTTCCGGTTTGTGTTAAATGAATTCGACCACATGTGTAATTAGACAAAAATATTACACTTTTAAAGAAGTCTTTAGAAACTTAAATTTTAATAAAAAGATAATACAGGGTAAGCATCTTATACATAATATGTCAAATTTTTTATTTCTGTAAAATTTCATGGTTAAGTCGATTATAACTAAAACGATAAAGTTCTTAATCAAAATAAGGGAGGTAAAAAAAAGAATCATATTGCAGGAGTAATTATATAGCTGAAATGAGAATACAAAATGTTTTTATATCTTAGAAATGTCAAAATTATGATAGGTACAAAGGAAATTAATTATTATGATGTGCTGCATAAAATAAAAGTATAAACCGCTACTTTATTAGTTATATAGATTATTGGCAGGGTATACGGCCTCTTTTAGCCTGGTCGAAATAACCTGAGCGAGGATTTTATCAGTTCGAACATGTTATACGAGGCCTTATACCCAGACAAGACTCAATATAAAGAATTTACAAGACCGCAGATTATTTAAAAAACAAAGCCTGGTCTATTTTCAACATAGAATACGAGCATTCTTTTTATTTGTTTACTCTCCTAATGTGCCTACCCGACTTTTTTCTTTCGTCTTCATTCGTGACATTTTCGGAATAAAAGGAATTTTTTTTTGTTCAGAACAATTTGTTTTTGATTTTTACATAGATATTTCAGAATCTTATCGTCAATGTTTCTATTCGGATTTATTTGCTTCTACAAACAACCAGTTTATACATTGCTATCTTTTGTTAAAATTTTAGTGATATATACTTTCGTCATTACAGTGACACCTTTATGATTCCAAAAACGTTTACATGAGCAATGCTTGTTGTTGTGGTTTAAAAGAATCTGACAGCTGGCCCCATTTGTTGGACGAATGGCGGTATGAATTGAAGTGAAATTCTGAAATGATTTTGCTAAAGTACTCTTCAGTGTGCAATTGACACTGCCACTTCCAATCTCCCAAGCAGTGATCTCCCCTTACAGGA
The DNA here is from genome assembly GCA_012932295.1 of Cyclina sinensis. Classification (NCBI taxonomy): domain Eukaryota; kingdom Metazoa; phylum Mollusca; class Bivalvia; order Venerida; family Veneridae; genus Cyclina; species Cyclina sinensis. The sequence goes on along the minus strand of JAAONU010000012.1, from coordinate 12,884,153 downwards.
TTAGATTGATCGTAGCGTAACCGGTGCGCGGAGTTTGTGCCACTTCAGGAATGAATTCCCTTCTTTGATGGAGCAAGTTTGTAGACAGAGTGCCATAAAAGAAAGGGACGGTTCAGTTGATAAAATCAGGCAGCATACGTAAGTAAGTTTATTCAAAGGTTTGATCACATTAATAAAGTATGAAAGATGAGATAAAAGACTTTCATTGTTTGTGAATGTATCACAAAAAATAAGGTTTGCTCGTTTTCTTGAACCGCAAGCAGGAATAGGATGACTTTAGGTTAGGTATATTCTAGTTAAACATTTAGTCTAATAGTCTATACGGTAGGCCTTAATCACGTAAAAATTAAATTATATTTTGTATTTCTCTTCATTGTCCTGGATACTGGACTGACTTCATGTCTTAGATACTATTAATGTGAGAGAAAAGATGGCTGCAATTTTGTTTTTGTGTAAACAAAACAATGAGAATGAGTATTACATCAAAGTCGACAAAGTGTCGAGGCTCTTTAGGGAAAACCATAGCTCACAGTATATACAGGTTTTGCTCACGGTATAAATGGCATCGTATAACCAATCAGATGTCGTCAAATTTATCTGCAGTATCATAAAATGTTTACATCACACCATAGACGGCGCTGTCGGTAAATACCAAAATGGATCTATCTATCCATTCAGCTTATTTATCGTCGGTACCGTTTGCCCATATGACAGACGCCCACCTGAAAAAAATTAGTTATTTCATGTTGTGGTGGTAGTGCAAGATTCGCAAAGCATCCCATTCCAGAGACACCCTGGTTCTTTTGCATGCTCAGTGTATAACAGTGATACATGGGACCTCGGTTTAACGTCTCATCCGAAAGACTATTATTAATGTTAGTGGAGGAGCGGGCGATCCAGCCAGTCCAGCTCGTTACCACTGGACCACATCTGCTCCTACAACCTACCAAAATGGAGCGGTAAAATGACATTTACATACGATGGTGAAGTGGGCGGAGATTAGGCGGAGCTGATCCATTTAAGGCTTTCAGAAACGTTATCAAGTCGAATTATACTAGTCTGAAGCGCGTATTGTAAGAAAGCGTCTGAAAGCGCTTTTACACAGCCTAAAACATTACAGTGTTATTAAATGAATATACTTTAAGCAGCCTGCTCCATTATTGTCAGTTTAATATTTCTCTAAATTCAATTATATTTAGGAGTCTGTAGTGATACAGTTTTATATATAAGGCCCAAGCATGATGAAAGGGACATTTTAGCAGGAAATGCAGTTTATCTGCTGGTTGTAGTATTGTGCATAAGTTACAGATTTTTTCGTTTCATTTAATATCAGTTTTTGTCCACCTACCAGTTTGACTTGCAATGAAATGATTCCAAGTCATAAATTCAAGGAGATTGACCTAGATTTTTTTCAGTTTAGCGTATAATTGTGAAGCTTTATGAATCTTTATATTGAATAGTTCAAATTTTTAGTCGATGTTTTTAGTGAAATTTGCCAGTTTTGATGGTTTTGATCTAGTAATGTCTCTCTAACATTAGGTAACTGTAGCATGTCATTATATATCATGTATGTTTACATGTTTTGTTTTCCTGTCATAAGCCTTTTCAGTTAATCAGTCTGTTTTTAATTGTAATACTTAATGGGTAACGACCAAATTTTGCATACAGCCAATAAAATTGTGTTGACATTCTTAAGAGGGAAATCTGCCTTAATATTCAGGGCGGATTATTTCAAGTATTTTACTATCTTCATATCCTAAAATTTCAGTAAACTGTATGTCAGTCGTTGGTAGAGCGCACAGCAACACAACCGTGTCGCATTGCACATACTACCCCTTGACAACAGACGTATGAGGATTTCGACGTCACACGTGACGGTCCAGAATATCCAATACATGTTTAATAGGAGACATATCTAGTCAAGGTAGTACATCAATGTTTGCGATACGAAGGTAATCACTTAGCGTGGGAGCCTAGTCACACAATCGTAACAACTCGGCCTTTTCCGACAACTTCGTATAAAGACCTCGTATATAAGTGTATGGTAATTCGCCCCGGATTTAATAAAAATATAAACAAACATGGCAGAACTCAAGCAGTGTTTGTCTTCTGCATTAGAAAAAAAGAGAAAATAAATGTTAATTTAAAGTATAAACAGATAGAGGCTTTAAGAAATGTTTTCAATTTAGCAGACACCACCTGTATTATAAAACAGTCCGATATGGCGCCTACCACATTATTTCCGAGGTGACTTATTGAAGTCGCCCGAGATGTTCCGAATGCCTTGTCACATTGACCGTTGTCTTGTTTAAGGTAACGTTAGTATATGCTGGAACAAAATGAAACAACAACCATTCTTGAGACTTCTTAAAAACTTTTTGACCGGAGAATAACTTTAAAACTATTAAGTGAACTGTTGTGAAACTTCAAATATTGAAAGATGGTGACAAGGAAAAGTTACAGAACTTAAAAAGCTGAACTTTACCTTTTCCGTTTTTGGTTATCTCCCCTTCTTTTATTTCTACTATGAATTGTTGTTCGGAGCATACCTTGAACCATTTGAAAGGGAATGTCTTGAAAATTAGAATAAAGATAAATGGTAAGTAGTGCATTGCACAAGAACCATAACTCTACCTGGTCCCATTTTGAACTATCCCCCTCTTATTTGTTTTGTTTTAAAGTATTTCTTTAAAACTGTTAAGTGAATTGAAATGAAACTTAAAATATAGATAGATGGCGACAAGGAGAAGAACAGTGCCCCAGATGCACAACTTTACCATATCCTGTTTTTAAGTTATCTCCCCTTTTCTACTTTCTGGATCATAACTTGAAGACTTTTAAAGGGATTGACTTGAAACTTTAAACAAAGACAGATGTTAAGAAGTAGAAAGTAGAAGTGTAATACAATAAATAAATAATAAAAAAAAAATCTACATGGTTTCATTGTTTAAATTATCTCCCCTCTTAAAGCTTTTTGTCTGGACCATAACTTCATAACAGTAAGGTGAATTTATGTGAAACATAAAATACAGATAGATGGCGACAAGTCAAAGTGCAGTGTCTGAGAAGCGTAATACTTTCTTATCTCCTTTCCTATAATTTCATCGTGTTTTTTGTCCGGAGCATAACTTGAAAACTATGAAAGAAATTGTCTTGAAACTTAAAATAAAGATACATGGTTAGAAGTAAAAGTGCAGTGTGGAAGAAACATATCTCTATCTGCTAACATTTTTTAAATTATCTCCTCCCTTAAAACGTGTTTGGTTTATTAATATTTTATGATATATTGATATTGATAAGAGTCTTCCAGCGTGGTTGCAACAGAGTTGTAGGAATTTCCTTGCTGAATCTATGATTTGTAAATATTTCTGCAACGCCATGTAAAACTTCTGACATCATCAGTTCGCAGCCTAGGCTGACGGGCGTACATTGCTCTTGTTTGCGATGACAAATGTTCGTTACGATAGAAGTGCTATACAACGATTATTAACCTATCGAAAGTGATCATTCAATGGTGAACTAATACAGCTTCAATTTGTCTCCGATATCCAGTGAACGAGTGATACTCCATAGCTAGGCTAGAATTCATCACTCATTTCGTTTTGAAACAGTTTATTACAGTTTTAAAGGCGTAATGCCTAAAGAAGAAAAGGACAGACTTAAAAATCGATGTTTAGAAAAACAGAGAGCTAAATATGAAAATTGGAAATTAATGTATCATTACTCATGGGAAATCAAACATGTATTTCAATGGCCATTACCTGAAAATATTCCATAGGTCAGAATTTTAGCATGTGTGATTTTACAATGTTTTTTTTTCAGTGGGTTTCTTCGAGTTTTTGTGCTACAGAATATTCCTGTCTCGGGTCTGTCAGAGGCAAATATCAAATCAAATCACACGGAGCAAAAATGATTATATTAAAAAGGTATCCGTGTGCAACATTAAATTATTCACAGTATTAGCTATTTTGTCTTCGTTCCTCGTTTTTCATCTGCTATGAATTTCTTCAAACAACATATTTACCTTTATCACTGAAAGGTACTTGTGAATATCTGGATGACCCTCCATCATGAAAAGATGGATTTTTAAAGACAATGAATGAAAATGGTTTGACAAATTTTCGAATTGTCTGAGACATTGAATACGACACGGCAAGGTGTAAATCTTTACACCTAGGTGTTTCCGTTGAAATCGCCTTTCATCTCCTACACGAAACGGTCAGGGGTAAAAATGCTTTCACCACAATTTTAGTAACATAAACATCAGATCGAAGACGTGATATTACCAGTATATAGTTCCTTAGGAAACTTGTAAAACAGGATATTAACGGAGAATAGCTCCACTTGTAATAATCAGAAAAAAAATACTTGTATATAATAAGCACATGTAACGTTTGAGTCATTTTATCCTATCCTACAGGTCACATGCTGTTTCCAATTTCTTATGAGAAAATTATCTTTTGCTCAATATTCAAACAAAATGCTGACAGCCATCCGGATCTACTTTGCTGCTACAAAAGCTCTATGTCTATCTCTAACAATAATAATTTGCACTTGAGATTTTATTCGTCGTTGAATCATTATGTTCAAAACACAGGTGCAGTCGAGTTAATTGTCTGCATAGTCTGAATTACCTTGATTTATCTACTATAAACACGTTATTATACAAAAACTCGCTCTTTAAGATTCATTTGTGTAAAACCTCTCATGAAATAAGCATTAACTGACACAATAAAACTCTTTTAAACAATTTACATCTAAAACTTTTGGCAAAAATACTGCTTTGAAAAATACTGTAAGTTGGAGGAATTCCATCTGCGCATTTTAGTCTCTTTCTATTGGCTTAGATGAACAAAATAATTGTAATGATAGGGCGCTTTTATAAAGATCTTTGAATTTCATGATCAAATTTTCTCTGGTGGTAAGTTGCAAAAACAGTCTTCAAATTCTGTAGAAATAAATTTCAATTGGATAAGAAAAGACGTTTTATTGCCCGAATTATTGCCTGGATTGTTTGTCGCTAACAGTAAAACTTCACTCGCTCTAATTCTAATTGCCATCGAACACACTTAAAGGTCCCGAGTAAGAGTCTATAATTGCTATTTTCCTACCTTCGAAACCTCAAACCCGGATCTTTCGAAACTAACAAGCGGTCACTACACATCTATTATAGTGCTGATTTCATTGTTTAGCTCGAACTATAGGAGGTGGTAGGTGTTAGCCGAAATTATAGCGCAATTGTAGCTCTGTTGAACCGAAATTTTCACACAAACGAATTCGTCACACGTGTGAAAAATTCGTACAAATTCCTCACATACGTGTGAAAATTTCGTACGAAAATTTCACATATTTGTGAAATTTCGTATGGAACCTTAAACCCCCCTAAAACAGATACGAAATTTTCACATGACAAAAAAGTAGAAAAATGATTTGACAAAATATTGTCCAACGGAAAATTCACATATGTTTTTTGAACAAAGGTACGTATATCAGAGGATCTATCAAACACACGCACGCACCCGCCCAATGAAAATCACTAGGACCTTTTTGCGTATCAGGAGAATTTCTTCAGGATGTTTTGATTCAGTAATGAATCTGAGTTATTCCTCTTATAGCCCAAACAATGAAGATACAATAGCGTCATGACGAGTGCCTTGTTATCGGAGGAACGCGAGGTCGAGTACCACCGGCGTCAGTGCACGCTGCCTAGAGTAGAATGTAAGAGCACCACCGGCGGCAGTGCACGCTGCCTAGAGTAAAAGGTAAGAGCACTACCGGCGGCAGTGCACGCTGCCAAAAGTAGAATGTACGAACATCACCTGCGGCAGTGCACGCTGCCAAGAGTAGAAGGAACGAGCACCAACGGCGACAGTGCACGCCGCCTAGAGTTGAATGTACGAGCATCACCGGCGGCAGTGCACGCTGCCTAGAGTAGAATGTACAAGCACCACCGTCGGCAGTGCACGCTGCCTGATAATTTCGAAGTTATTTGACTATTTCATTAACGTTAGTCAACGCTGACGTGAACGAACTGGTGATCGTAATAAATTACATGTATTTATGTTTTGTGATATAGAAGTCATGTGTGAACTTTCAAATGAAAATCTTTAGCAGTTTCAGAGATATGACTTCATTCCAAAAACTTTAAAACCTAGGTTTAAGATTTTACTGAGTACATTAAGGGGAATAATTCTGTTAAAATCCAACCAAAAGTTTTGGGACTTAATTAGTAATCTTACATAATGACCAAGGAGCTATGTGTGAACTTTCAATTGAATTTCTTCAATAGGTTCAGAGATATGACTTCATTCCAAAAACTTTAACCTAGGTTAAGGTTTTTTCTAAGTACATAACGGTGCATAATTCTGTTAAAATCCAACCTAAAGATATGGGACCCGAAGCCATGTGCGACTTTCATTAATTGAATATCTTAAGTAGTTTCAGAGTTATAACATCATCCCAAAACCTTAACCGGACGCGTGTGCCGACGCACGGGTGACTGTAACAGCTCTTCATATTCTTAGAATAGTAGAGCTAAAAAGGGGCAAAATTCAATAACCATGATGGAGTTATGTATGTAACTTTCCACACAATTGCATGTTGTCATCATTAAGGCGTGTTCCAAGTTTTGAGGCAATGCATCGAGTAATAGCAGAGATAATATAGAGGTTAAGATTTTTACGTGTAACATGTACGTGTACTTGTAGCATTTTCCCACGATGCATTGACTCTCGCTATAACCACACGTTATTGGTTTTCAACAAGTAGCAAAATCGCTATTTTACGTGTGAAATTGCAAATTTTAAACCCTTCGTAACTTGTGACGTGCAGATATCGGGATTGTTCAACGATGCGTTGCTAAGCGCTTATTGAATTAGTGTTGAAATCTTTACACGTACACGTTACACGTAAAAATCTTAACCTCTAAATTGTACCTTTTAAAGAATGTTCTAAGATAAAAGGGGCATAATTCAGAGAATAACCATGATAGAGTTAGGTAATTTGTCTAACAAATTCAGGAAGTGTTCCAAGTTTGAAAATGACACATGGGATAACACCAGAGATATTGGAAAATGTCAAAGTTTTTGTACGACAAAGACGACGAAAACGACGACAACGAGGACATTTTGTCTGTGGTTATTTACATCGATATGTGGTGGTTTGATCCCACTGCAGGGCCGCCTCCGGGTATACACGGCGTCATAAATTTAATGGCCCGAAACGCTGCCGGAGGTATTTATTTGAAAATGTCGATCATCCTTACAAATTGATGTGTCCGGTCTGTCACATGGTGTCAGACTGATCGACTGCGGTTTAGTTCCATAATATTGAAATACAACCACTTAATAAATTCTAAAACGACATCTCTCCGTAAATACCATGCGACTAGGGACAGCGGAAGTGCGATAAGACATCGCAACATGGCGAAACAGCGCATAACAATCCGGTACAAAATTCGGAAAATGTCGCAATATCGTATCGCATTGCCGTGCGTCGCCCAGCGCATGACATGTAATAACGCGATACGATATTGCTTAATTGCAATACAACATCGTCACTTTACAATACAACATGCAACATTGCGATTCGTCGCGTGACGATTGCTTGACGAAAATTAAGATTACGTCAAGATTACATTCTTACAAGTTCTCATTTTACAAAATCATATTGCATCTACCTATGATTGAACTAGGAAAATATCTATACTGACTTCCTATATAATGCAATACGACTTATAGGTCCTTTATTGTTGCATCTTGTTTAAATTATGCTTTCCCGAGCAAAGGAGCGATTCCATGCATCAAAAATGCACGATACCGAGGAGCTAGAGATATTTTCAAATGCTGAGAAATCATGTAAATCCATAAGAGCTAACAGTAATAATTATAGTTTTCAGGATTTAACTTCATAACATATTCATGTGTGCAAGGCGTAGGAATGTGTCACATAATTATGTGAAAAATTCGTTGATACCTAGTGGTGGTTAGAAAATAGGCCTCGAAATTTTCACAGCACATTTTTGGCCATTTTCGTACGAAATTTTCACACGTGTGACGAATTCGTTTGTGTGAAAATTTCGGTTCAACATAGCTCACACTCGTGTGGAAAATACAACAAAATATTGTTAAATAATACTTAAAATCCGTTAAATGACTTTTTGGTATTATGAAAATTAAGCAAATATTTAAAAAAAAAAAAAAAAAAAAACTTTGAAATTGAAGGCACTAGAAATGAAAAATCGTATGTCTCGCTGTCATTACCTTTTTAAATGAAACATTACTTTACGTAAAAAACCTGCTGTGAAGCAAAGTGATATACGACTTCTTAGAAATTAATTATATGATTTTTGTAAAGAACGTGTAATTGTCAACATTATCTTGAAATATGTTATAATCCGCAAATTACGGTTTATAATCGTATCGCTTCAGGTTGTTGAACGTAATTTAGTTTTGTTCAATAAATATATGGACGTAACAGACAAAGAATAACGATTTTAATTTTAATTATAATTTTGATTTATTGCGACTTCGTTAGAATTTCTCTGTAAGATAAAACACTGATGACGTCATAGTTCATATGTATGACCCTCCTTGATCAGTTTATCGCAATCCCTCGAAAAATCGATGTCTTGAACAAAATTCCAAGATCCCTTCGAGTTTGAGCGAACGGAGTTTATCTGTATGTAAGAATTTAACTCTTCTAGTTATTTCATGTTCAAACTTAGTTATTTTTGTTTATGGATTTTAGAAATAAATTATGGAAAAATAGAATTATGAGCTATACCTTACTCCACCTGCCATGCTAAGAAGCTCATTTTGTGATGGTAAAACGTTCAGTAAGTTTGATCGATTGAAAATGATAAAACGCTTTTTCATCGCTTTAATGTGATGGTATATTATTTGCTCCCTTAAAAAGTTATCCTCTTTTATATAAATGATCAATGATGTTAAGTCGAATTTATGTCTTTATGGTTGTTACAGCTTGCTTGTACCAGTTCCTTAACATTAACAATAACGCCCATTTTTCTTGTTTTTCTTTTTTTCGATTTCTTTCAGTTATCTTTATATTGACACCTTTTATATTATTTTCTTACAACCTGAATAAACAGAATGCCAATGTGTGCTGAAATACCCAAAGTTAAGGTCGTTTACTTTTTTTCTGAAAATACTCATTTAAGTGGTACGTAAAATCCATATTTCCTCCCATAATTCACGAAAGATGTACATGTAAGCTATTAGCAGATTTTGAAGGAAATTCCGTAATCCTCAGAAACTTATTTTATCCGTAGAGATCTTTACAGGATCATTCAGATCCTAACTGTTGACGTCCAGTTACAACTCCTCTTCTCGCAAGACGGCGTCATGGTGCTCGTTGAAGTGTTCTCCTCGGAAAAACTCCTTCACATATTGTCTAAATTTTGGTCCACTTAGAAAATATAATACAAAGTTCAACGAGGTGTTAAGATAGGCTAAGATGTTAACAAGTGTCCACCATAAACGAATAGCAGCATATTCCTGGCTCGTTTCCACCGAGTGTTCCCAAACCGACTGTCCGATAAGATAAACCGACATCGGAGTGGAACAAAGAATAAATACAACACTCACAGTTATAAGTGTAATTGTTAACTGAGACACTTTCTTACTTCTTAATATTGGTGAATCATTGACTTCCACAATGTGGTGGTTCGCTTTATATTTCCTGTAAAGTACATGACAAATAATGGAACCATTGAACACGCAGAGTAATGTTAACGGAAGCAATGACACAAAGAATAAATCCAACCACTTCCATATTTCAAAAAAGTTCAGGTACGTCTGTTTATTAATCTCACCACATATAAGCTTGTAGGTTTGGTTGAATTTGAACACATATGACGACTGAATAGTTACACTGTAAAACCAGTGGTGGTTTAGAGCTACAAAAAACAAAACAATCACAAAGATTACTTTTCCAGCATTTCTTGGTTTACAAACACTTCTTACTTTATACGGAAAACACACACTCAAAAAACGCTCGCATGTTACGGCGACTAAAAACCATGACGAGCATTGGAATCCTACATAAACGAGATGTACGTGTAATTTGCATCCTGTCGTCGAAAGAACCCTGATATCAACGTGAAACATATATATTATCCATTGTCTTAGTAGACCTGTCCACAGCACCAATAAATCTGACACTGCAAGGGCCGTCAGATACATGGCAATGGACGAATTTCGACATCTTCGTTGCATAAGCACAACAATTGTCAGCAAGTTTCCTAAGGTACCAAAGACGAGATATATCGGAGGAATGATTTTCCACAAAAGTTTGGCAATTTTATATTCTCTTAACTGGGTGTAATCACTAACATCCTCCATTTCGGTCCCTTTTCAGATTAATCACACTGCAATACAAATCAACTACGCTTTTACATAATTATTATTTATATTTATCTACTCTGTTAAGTAAAAGATCTTACCTATAAATAGATAAAATATAGTCTATCATTTCTTATTTATAATAAACAGAATACGCGAGAATATGATTCAGTGTGTTAAAACTAAAAGTAATGATTCCAAGAGAATTCCATCACAACGAGATATATACAGTTGATAATATATTATCATTACAACAGTTACGGGCAAGAATCCATGGAACAGCAGCTGTTGTGAGTTCAAACGTTCGATGTGGTTAAAATCTCTGTAACGTTTCACTGTATTTGTTTTTTTTTTTCATTTTCTTAAAAATTGAAAAAAAAGTATATCAAATATATTAACACTGCGCAGTGTGCTCATTGTATACCGCGACACAGAGCTGAATCTACTTAAACATTGATGTTCACCTTAAAGCATGTGAAAAACGATTTCAGTGGTGTAGTTATCAACCACCACTTTGTTTAAACAAACCGACAACCACTGATGTCGCCAGAGTGATCTAATGTTTGTTTCACATCCAAGTACAGATCAAATCATGAACAAATATTCATGTAATTAAACTAACGTATCTGAACACTTTTTTTGTTCCGATATATATTGTCAAAAAGAAAATAAGTCGGTACTTTACCTGAAATATTTATAATTCCACTGACTAAACAAGGACTCTGTCCAATCTTCTACTGAATCAAGTTCATACCGGTACTCAACAGGATCTTGTTATTCGAAATGTTTACTGCCAAACTGCAAAGAGCTTTTTCGTGGAGAAAATTTTCAAGAAAATGAGATAATTAGAATACGCAGACTATTATCTGCGGCATAATCTTCCTGGCTTTTTATTGCATATGCGTATGTTTAAAGTTCTCTTTCTCAGAAGTTTAACTTCTGATACATCAAGGTGATGGTTAGATAGCGGTTTAATTTTAAATAGATATGAGTCATAAAGACGAATAAGAGCTTGTGAAAATATTTCAATGAATTGAACTGTGTACAAATCATATTTTTTAAGAATAAGATAGAAATGGATTGCTACTTTGATTGAAATTATTTTGGGACAATTATTTACGATACAGTGTAGTAAAGAGTGGTTCGAGAATTTTATTTTACCGAGATTTTCAGCCAAAATATCAAACTAAATGAAGAACACAAGGCTTGATCATTAATTAATAAATACGAATTTGTTAGTGACGAGAGTACAAAATTAGACAAAGAATACTTAAACTTTCGCCCGAGCCAAATGCACCATGAAAATTCAGCCAGAACTGTAAAAACAGAACGATATTAATTTGTATACGTTTATTTTTTTATTATTATACACAGCAATGCCCATTAACGTTTACACTATGCATTTCAACTAATGTTATTGAATTAAAACAATAAAAATGGACACATTCGATAAGACATTTAGTGTTAAAATAGTTTTACAGAAATGATAGCCTCGTCCTTTAAAATGTTGATCTTAACAAAGCTCAACAAGATTGCACTGTCTAAATTATTTGGTATTAAAGTTTTACAAATTCTTTAATATGTGAAACATTTATTTCGACGCACGTGAAAGAAAAACTATTTTTTAAAAAGCTACAAGGTGCTGCCGGGATTGGCAACGTATTAATCAATTCTAACTTCCGTTCCAAAACAACACTCCTATTTAAATCTTTATCGTACTGCATTTTTCAACATAATGACGCGACACAGTATTCGTTGGTTATCCATATCCTATATTTTCAGTTACGCAACATTTTTCATTTTCACATCACCTGCAACTTGTCGTTTCCGTAACATCGGCCGTTTTAATAAAAATTAGCATCTTAATATTGCCTCGATACATTTTAAAAGTCATGTGACACGACTATAGCAACTTTTTCTATTCAGAATAATCATAATGTACCGATTAAAATTGTTTAACTGAGAAAATATGAAAATATTGCTTTTGATAAGGAAAAACGTGTTTTTGATGATCGGCTGTTTCCGTTTCGACATCGGTAGTTTCCGCCTCATTTTTTTACTGTGACGTAGATTTATCCCTACTGTACCAGGCAGTAGTGCAGAATTACACTGCTGATAACACATCCGTTTTTTTAAGGAAAAAATAACACTAAACCACAAGTCCAAGAAACACGATAAAGGCACACTTATAAGAATAACATGCTATAAATTGTAAATTAAATGAAATAATGTGATTACTTCTCGATTTTTATAAGTAAATTCAAACTTTGTGCCGGGAGAACACGTGGTAATTTTACCTTAATAAATATTAATAAATATTCCAATTTCTTCCATGTTGTGGTTCTATATAAACTATCTCCTCCACGTTTTTACATGCTGCGTAACATTTCCTCACTTGATGTTTATGTCATAAACAAATTCTTTTTTATTTAAGTGTAGTAAAATTGAAGTGAATTTAGGTGATTTAATGTGTTAACCTTTGTTTCACTGGAATGGAAATTCACACTCCAGTGTATTTTCACGTTGGGATATTGTTTGAAAAATAACAATATGGCATGTCCATCAAGTAGAAACTTTTGTCTGCGTATAAATTAATATCCAATGAAATATCAAAGATCCATAAATCACGCCTTATACTGTGGGATTTATGTAAATTAACCTGCCCTAATGGGACCCTTGTATATTCTGCATAACTGTCAAAACAAAGTAATTAACTTTTTTATGACCCAATCAATGATAAAGTTGAGACAAATAGCAAAATTTTATGCCAAGTGAACTTACAAATTGATTGTATTACTTTTGATCAGTCACACTTGTGAAAACATTATGTAATAGCTTGTTCCAATTAACATGTCTGAATGATTTTTAGTTAAGAAGCTTCCATGCAGATTCATTTTTTAATTAGATAATTAAATGTTATGGATCTATTTATGATGAAAATAAAAATCATTCGACTTCTAAATGTGAACAAATTATTAAAAAAAAAGAAAAAAACAACAACAAAAAACAGTGTGTTTGTGATATAATTTTGACATAGTGTTTAGGGGTTTTTCATATTATTTGTTCTTTGATCATTATTGTTTTGTTTTAAAAAAATGTAGAATGAAAAAGCCAAAAAAAAAAAAATGCATTATAATGAAAAAATCATAGATCTAGTCAAAGATTACTAACGCATACCACAGGCAAAATATACCACAGACAAATAAGCAACACATCACTGTAAGGAGAATGTTTTTATGGAAACAAATCTCTCGTTTGGAGTTAGTTAATCAAGTCTTCCAACGAACTGCATCGGATAAAAATAAGTATGTTCAAAATCTTTTTGGATCAGTTACTTGAAAAATATCTCTTAGTCTAGATATTTTCACTGACATATCTTTTAATTCCATAACCCTGATTAAACTAGCCTCTATATAATATTGCTCATTGTCCTCGTTATTCCATCAAATTTCAAATTATTTATTTAAAAAATCTTCAATTTATATTCATGATGTTAGCTTAACTTGTTCAATATTTTTTTTACTACATTCAGTCTACATTTTCACTTTCCGTCATAATTTTTAAAGTTTTTGTTAACAATCCAGGCAGCTGTGTAAAGTGGCAAGGGATAAATGTGCGTCACTTCCGGTTTCGCTCGTGACAGGTGCGCGCGACCAAGTGCGTAAAATATGGATTTTAATTTGCTATAAAAACATCTTTAAGATGAAATTACATGCGGATTTTTGTAAAACAGTCATAGTTAGATATATATTTTTCGCTCATATGAAAATTTCGAGGTCAGAAATTCGTGTCACATGACCTTTAAATATTATCGGGATTACTATTGAACTATAAAGTAGGTCACAAATTTGGTACGTCTGTTACACCGAAAGTTTGCTAAAGATCTGTGATCCACTTATACAGGTACATCGATCAATATTTTCAATATGTATTTATGTTGGTGATGAGTTGGGTCAGTCATTGCACTGAAACACTATGACAGGAACAAAAGAAAGATTTTACTTGTTGTCTGAATTTGTATCCGCTGGCAAAATAAAGAATGAAATTAATAGCGCTGTTCATATACGCTAAAAGATAAATTACGCTTTGCCACAAGACAAGAACAGCATACTCATGCATATTTGTTACAGCTTGATGCAAGCTTTCAGCTTTAATCAGATACACAGACATTGGTGTTGAACAGACTATAAATACGACGTTAACAGTTATTAACATTATAGTTACTTGCGATACCTTTTCTTGACGTGCAGGCACTCTCCGATTGCAAGGCACAACTTGAATTTTTGACTTGCGCTTTCTGAGAAACAGGCGAATAATAATTGCAATATTTGCTAAAGATAAAATAGTTAAAGGCACCAAAGAAACAACAAATAAATCAATCCAGTTCCAAATTTTACGGAAGTTGGCGTAGTGACGATTTTTAATATCGGTACACTTATTGTTGTATGTGTCATTACTAACAGTAGTTAATTGAATAGTCTTCCCGAAATACCAATGGGTATTAAAGAGCACTAGTAGAATAGTTATTATCAGAATTACTATCCCTGCATTCTTTTGTGTACATATCAGTTTAATTTTATGAGGAAGAAATACAGCAAATAAGCGCTCCAGTGTCACGGTCACTAGGAACCAGGAGGAGCATTGGAAGGACATATAGGTCAAGAATAAATGAAATCTACATCCAAAAACATTCAGTACACGGATGTCTTTATTGTACACCAGCAGTATCCATCCCCGTAAAAGACTTGTCCAGAGGACGAGTAAATCTGCAACCGCTAATGACGTCAGATAAAGTGCTGTAGATGAAGAGCGGTTCTTGCGTTGCATAAGTACAGCAATGGTCAGCGTGTTTCCAGCTGTGCCTACAGCAAGTATGACCGGAGACAAGTATTTCCATAAATACATAGCTATCTTATACTCTGTTTGGTCGGACTTCATATCCATTGTCACTAAGTTTCAACTGCGCTTATCATCAACACTCCTTTGAAAAAATAGGAAGATAAATTTCAAATAGTACCAAATGGTGAACTGCATGTAATAAAGTGTTGATTACTGTGACCTTTTCAAATTAATTAAGCTCAAATGCTTTTCTGTTTAATAAAGACTGTCTTGCATACATTCTTTCAAAAAAAAAAAACTGAAAGAAAAAGAGCAAAATCATTACATCATTAATCATTACAGTAGTTATCTTAATTGCAAATAAGAATTTAGACGGTTAATGCTTCTTTAATACTACAGCTATTTATTCAGGCTGGATCCACACCGTGCATATTAACAAAATCGAATTTTAAATTTTAATTTTAGTAGCGTTTCATACATTTTTATTAAGTTTAAAAACACAAAAATAGGATAAACCATATATAACATTTTTCTTCCCCAGTGATAACTTTGACGTAAAAAACAAATGCTTTCTTACTTTGCTTTTGGAAACGATAAGACACCTCAACACAAGTTTTACCAAAATAGATAAACTGATAACACAAAATTTATAAAAGATTTGATGAAAAAATGCGTACCTATTTTAAATCTAGATATTTCCTAGGTTTATTTCTAATGGAAAAAAACAACAACAAAAACAGGCCAGTAACATTCCGGCAACGAACACTCATGTCTTTCAGGGTGACCATTACACACAAATATGTCCGAGTTTATGAGCAGAATCAAACTGCGATAGAATTAATGGATTCAACATGGCTCAAGGGTAGAGTTCTCTCAGATTGAATAGTGTCATAGAATTTAATACATTGAATTCTAGAGAACCTGTAGTCCCAGGGGCAAAGCTTGCTTGAACATTACTTTAAAATTAATTGAAGTAAAATTCCTTTGTGCATTTCATTCCCGGAAGGAAAACTTTCTGTATAAAGATAACCTTTTTTTAACCTATTTTCGATATTTCCATGAGGGTGTTATTGAAGACTGTTAATCAGCAGGAAAGTTATAAAATTAGATATACAGTTATAAACAGTTTTTTTAGTTTAACCAGGCAGCTATTTTGGTAACCATATTTATCAAACCTCTTTGTAAGAAATGTAATGGCCTAGAACATAGTCCTTTGCTATTAGCTGTGTATGTGGTGTTACCTTGCAAATAAGACCTAATTAAAAATGTAGCAAATGAATTTATTCAACAGGATCAATATTTGTTATTTCAAAGTATCTGGTATTGAAAAGAAATTAAGTCGTATGAAATGAATTTATCTTATGCATGAAATTTTCATCGTCGGAGACCCTCGGTACATATTCCGAGAAAATACATTATGTACATTATGTAGTTTCGCGGAATATGTACCGGGGGTCTCCGACGATGGAAATTTTAGGTTAATAAAAATTCATTATATGTAACAGAATGTACTACTGTTAGAAAAAATATCAAAAGAAATAACGGCAGCCGTAAGGATCCATCTTACCACTTCAAGTTCGACTCCTATCTCTTGTTATTACGATCACCACGTGAGATTATACACAATTTCGTCTTTGAAAAGACGGAATTATTATTTTAAATATGAGAATAAACGCTGTAAGAGCAATACTCATGACGGATAATATCACATTTACCTTGAAGAATGCTCTTTAAACGTGCGGTTATATAGAATATGTTTGTAAGATTATTTTTTATTCTGTAAAAAAACCCATTAAATTTAAGTCGGTGAGCAGTTCTTGTGTTGCATTGCAGGCGTTGTGCCTACAGCAGGTATGGCCGTAAACCACTAATGTCTTTCAGAGATGACTTTTACAAGTATGTTCATTTTTGAACGGAATCATTTTGTGACAGTTGTAATGGATTCGATATTAGTTCAAAGCTAAAGATTACTAAGATTAAGTACTAAAATACACAGAATTTATTTTATTAACGGTCAAGTCTATGTTAAAGAACATGTAGCCTGCGATGAAACCTGCTTGAAAATTACTGTTCCATTTATAGAATGAGAAATTTCTAATGGGAGTAAAGTGTTTTCTGTCTTTCATATCACTTATCAAGGAAACTTTTCTGTACAATAGTTTTACTAATTTTGATGTATCAATATGGATATTATTAAAACTACGTTAATTAAGTGGATAGAGAATAAAAATATAACTTTGAACAATTTCGCATGCTTTATGGTACTAAACTGGCTTTCTGGTATTCTTTTCTAGTTTAAGAGTTCGTACTTCTTGTAGACAGCAGTATCTGCTATGACTGCAACTTTGTGATCACTGCACATTCATTGACAGTACTCATGTATGATATTACATCACTTATTCATAGGATTAGTGTGCAGATATTCTGTTCTGTTAACTGTTGATGTTAATTTCATACAATAGGAGATTTTAACAAATAGAATAAAGTTTACGATTCTAGCGGAATGAAAAACAATGAAGCAAGATGCTTCTAAAGTCAGAGAATAAGGGTAGATATATAAAAAGTGAAAAAGCTTGAAAAAGTGTAAAAGCAACGTCAGAATCCAAAAAATAAACATGTCAGATTATTAATATCTGAATCAAAGGTAGATAAAATTTATCGCGCCCACAAAACCTGGTCATTCCACTCGTATAAACAGTAAATGCTTAATAACGAATGACAAGTCGGCGTTATTTCATACTTTCTCAGAACAATTGAATTCTCTTTTAAAGTATGTTTTTTTCTTAATATTGTAATATAAAATCATGCATATCAGGCTTTTCACCGTGGGATATCGTATACCACAACATCTCTTTCGTTATTGGAAAACAATTGAGATAGTTAAAGACTAACGGAATAAGGTGCAAAACCTGTAAACCATTAGATTTTAATCAAATACAGTGATCGCCCTTTAATAGTTTGTCGATCTACATGTGGCAGTAGTTGTGTTTTGAAAACTATTGTTATGCACGTACTTCTGTTTTTAAATTGCCATATCATCACGACAGCTATTTGCATATTTTCTGCATGCCTATAAATGATGTAACATATTATGCCAATAAATAAATGTTATGCTTTGGTATATAAAGTTCCGTAATTTCAACGAGAGCCCTGTACATCTCTTACAATTATATCTATTTAATTATGGACCGAGTTTTGATGAGTCATCCAGGAAGAGTGTCTACGATATTGGTTAGGCCAATATAAGCATTGCAAATATCAAGCAATAAAATAAATATGTAACTAAAGGACTAATTGAAAGTAATAAACAAAGCTAAAAACTGCGAAAGCAAATACAAAGTACAATACATTACAATTCAACACAACACAAAACAACACATAACATAACATCACAACACCACACCACACCACACACAGCACGCCACGTCACGCCACGCAACGCAATTGCGTAACGCAACGCAACGCAACGCAACGCAACGCAACGCACGCAATGCAACGAAACGCAACACAACACACAACACAACACAACACAACACAACACAACACAATACAATACAATACAATACAATATATGTCGTTGTACATTATACGATGCAAATAGCAACAATACGATGCAATACATGACTGACAATACAAATAGATTTAAAAAGAGCACAAAAATATCAGGGAATGCTTCACCGACTGGTTAATGAAATATTTCAAGTCGTTAACATTTAGTTCGTTCCAAACTTGCACAATACAACTATTTTGATAGACCCCAAATAACTGATCTAGAATCAGACATTAATAAATTGGCAAATTTCTGTAGAGAAGGCCATGTGCAGTAGTAATGTCTTAGATGTTGCTTTCTTAATTCAGAGTATCTTGAACATGTGAGTAAAAAACGGTACTCTTTTTCTAGTTGTCTAATGAGACAATTATTGTAAATTCTCTCATTTCTGGGTAAGTTTTCATATCAACCCTTTTTCAATGTACATAGTATAATATTCGAAATTTGTTAGTGCTATTCTAAAAAGAAATACTTAAATCGAAAAAGTAGAACAGCTAAATTCATACTTTGAATGGACTGGAAGAAATGAACAGTTACAATATTGATATAACCATCATAATGGTTAGGGAAAAGTCAGGGGCTACCTGCGAATTTACCAGCTATGAAAGCTTCACTGGGCTGTGTAAACGTGAGAATATAGCATTGATATTTGTGGTGTGAAATAGCAAATGTATTCAATGACTGCCAATTTGGTTTCCGTGGTAATCGGAGTACAAATGACACTTTTTTTCTGTTACATATTATTATATGTTATTAACAACGCTATTTAGTTTTAATGTTATATAGAAATGTTAATTTCATTTCAGATGGACCAATGGATTTTGGTAATAATGTAATTACCCTCTTTTAAATTCATATTGATTTATATATTCATATCAAATCCTTGATTATTGTGATTATTATACGTGAATGGAAGGGAAACGCTGTTTAATTCCTAATAAAATATATTCTTATTGTCATTGTCATTATTTAAAAACTTTTATCACAGAAACGTAAAGACAGTATGGTAATATATGCTTTATTGAATTATTTATAGAGTCGAGTATCAGTAGAAAAATGTTTAAAAATATGATCAAGTCAATATATTAGACAGTTAAAGGATGTGTTATCTACAAATCTGGATATATCTGTTTGTTTTTTGTTTTATTCGGCGTAGTTATATTAAAATCGATTTTCACCTACATTTGTAACGAATGAAATTGTAAGATAAAAAATCTTCAGCTGTAAAAGAAGTTTGTCATTTGTTAAAAGTGTTGCTGTAATGAAATTTTAGGCCAGAATTCGTAATTGTTAGTTTAAAGGCCTCTGAAAATAATGGAATAATGATAACATTAATATAACCGAAAATTAAATATCAAAAGGTTTTATCCATGCAGAAATTATACTAAATGGAATAAATAAATATAAAATATGACTAACTTTTTAATTTATTGTACTAAAAATGATACGGACACTTTTTTCGTTAAACTCAACATTTTTTTTGCTTATAGCCTAAACTATTACGGAAATAGGAGCACGTTCAACATTTGCCAATGTCCACGTTAGTGGGCATTTATTTTGTACTATATTTTTACGCCAATCATCTTTTTTAAAAGCTATTCCTTGTTTGATGTTACGCTTGGCTTGAAACAAAGAGAGCCACAATCTCATTTGCTTTTCATACTTTCATACTGTTCATTAATGACATTGTATCAAATATAAATTTTAGATTTTAAATGATTTAGAATTGTTTGTAGATATATAATATTTTTTTGCAAAAGATTAATGTTTTTACACGACTGATTATAATACTTTACAATCTCAGACTGAATATAGTTTTCATTATTCGTTTAAATGGGGGTTACAAATAAATGTTTGAAAGATCAAATTGTGTGTTTAAAAAAAAGAAAAAGTAGATAAATGTATGGTTTATATCAACGGACAAAAGATAGATATAATGGATACTTTTACTCAACTAGGTGTAATTTCACGTATACCGGAATATGTTATATGCTATAAAATCTCTATAGAACCAAGCCCTAAGAGCATAAACAACTGTAACTGTCTTTTATTTTATTATTTCATAATTTCAGCGAGTTCAATTAGATATATGAACCTTATTGATGCTTTTTGATAGAATGTTAGTTCCAATCCTACTATACCGCTCGAACATTTTGGGAGCAAAGTTGACAAATTAAATTTGAAATTTTGTACATATATATCCTAGGTGTGAAGTCTCTAACTCCGAATTGTGCAGTATATGGAGAACTTTGTCGGTCCCCGCTTTCACTCATTTGTGTACATTGATAATGTTAACAATGGTTATGATAATATATGGGTTTCAAAAATCAAAAGTTTCATAAACAATTGAGGATTCAATAATATTTTGATGACTGTAATGGTGAATTTACTGACTCGTTTCAGACTAGCTTCACATGACTTGGTAGATATTCTGGTGTTAACAGGGTCGGCAGACATTTTAAGCTGTGAAACGTCTGAATACCATATGCTTAATTGCTGTCCTGGAAACCAAGGTTTAATATCTGGGTATTTAGAAAGAATATCATTTCCAACTATTAATACATTTTGTGATTTAATGTCCTCCTACTGTAAATTAACATTTACAAAAAATGCTGTTCTTTAAACAAAAGCAATGGAAAAGAGAAATAAATGCAGATACTTACGTTACTGCTCCTTGAATTTCCAATATTTATTGTAATTTGGAATGTGTACTTTTCTATGAATACTTGAAAATTTCATTCTGAAATATTGATCTATTTTGATAGTCTTTGCCATCATTCTATTATTTATTGTAAATGCCTAAAGACATAAGATGACTTTGCCAATGAATTTGAAATTTGAAATCTAATATTTGACGTCCTTCTGACAATGCAGAGGGGGAAGCCTCGCAGCAAAAATATATACATTTCGTACTGATGCAGAAAATAAAAATTAATATGCTGCTAAACCAATCACTCACTGTAAGAACTTTGAAATCAAACCTTTGCTCTTACTTTAAATAAAGTAAGAATTTCACCATCAGCAAAGTGTACAAAATGAAATTTACAGTTTGCAATTGCCATTGAGTCGAGTAGCTATATTTGCACTGCATTTTCGGCTATGAGCACCTCAAAAGCTACTTCAGCACTTCACTTACGAAAAATAACAGTCAGGATTGTCACACAATAGATCCAGTGTTACTAAGGGCACCAAGCTTATCACAAATCACCTGTCAACGGTCATAATTTTCTGCCTATTGCCAAAACCTATAATTCTATCAATTCAAACATTTAAAATTGCATTTACCTACTTAGAAGTTCGGTAATCATTTTGTAAAATAAAATTACATAATTTAAAATCTTTCTAACTACCGTGGTTTGAGAGAAAATTGTGTTTTCTTTTTCTCTTTACAATTTCCTGTCTAATATTCTATGTAGAGCAGAATATACGTTATTCATCGTCTGCTAGCCTACTCATGTGTGTTCCAGTGATGACCTAACTTAGTTGCGCAACGATTCAGTTTTCTAAGAAAGCCATCAGCGTTATAGTTTGATATTTTGGATGTAGCGACTGTTTTGCCTTAATTAGATCTGTTGATTTATCTGGTTATACATTCACGGTGTTTTTTCATATACCTGTTTAAACGTTTAATCTGTAGAGCTGTCCGAGCTTGCAAAAACGAGATTACACAGTATGAAGATCTCGTGCGGCAGGAGAAACTCAGAAAAATGTTGATTCAAAGACAATCGATCCATCAATTTTTGCAAACTTTGATTTTTATTTAGCATTACGAGTACATCATACCGTATTTTCTTTACGACAGGTTTTTCTTGAAAGTGATATTTCTACTCTTATTTTTGCGAACGTTTTGAACCAATTAATAATACACAATGTATCAACAATGTATCAACCTTTTTAAGCGCATTAAGCAGAAACATGCTTCATTAGTCCTTTATATATTCTTATGTGAGCGATGCTCATTTGATCTATATCCATGCTTTATTAATTCTTCCTTTCATAATACTGGAAATAATCCTTTTATATTTCTGCCTTTTCATTTGAACATCCGTCTCTTTCTGTTTCAGGTTTCTATTGATGTATTATCTTTCGTTATAAGCCCCTCATTACCGGTGACACAGCATTACTAACTGACAAAAGATTAGTTATGAATTGTTACCTTAATTTCAGATCTCGATCTTCTTTATATCATTTCCTGTATTTTTTCCGGTATTAAACAAATCTTTTTACCACAAGGTGTAAGATAATTTCACAAATTAGTGTCGTACTACTTTTTTCTTGTAAAAGTACATTTCTATATTGAAGAAACAGCATCAGCACTCGTAACTCGTTGTTCTGTGATTTGTGTCTTCCCTGTAGCAGGGGAAGAGTGGGCGTACGTCACGCAGACGGTCAGTCATGCCGTATTTTGGTTTGCTGCGCGTATCCCAAAAACTCCCTTCCGTGCATGGAACCCTTACTGTTAGCCCCTCCGGACACATTCACACATTCCTATTATTTTCATTTTTTCCATTTTTATCCCATGCCGAAGGCGGAATGATATAGATTAGGCGTTGTCCGTCCGTCTGTTCGTCCTTCAGTCCGTCCATCCGTACATACTATTTGATACTCAGAAGCCTATGGGAACAATAGGTAGTTGTAAATTTCCTTTAATGCTTTTCATTCCGTAAGCTCTTCGGTGGATATAAATGCTCTTAGCTTAGGTGGCTAAAAAGCAATGGAGGGGTGAGGGTTGTGGGGAGATAAACTAGCCACTTAACTACCAATATGTCAGAACGTTCGTCCGTCGGTCCAATTTGTTTGGAACACAACTCAAAAACTATTTAAGTTATGAACATTTAACGTCATATGTGATTAGAACTAATTGAGCTGATACTGTAAATATTCCATTTTGGAGGTTATTCCCCTTTTATGTTTTCATATTTGCATAGATGTCATTAAGGAGTTATGCATTTCATAGGAACAGTAACTCTTCACTTGGTAAGTTTTGAGTTATTGTCCTGTGTAATTTGAAAGAAAAAAAGTTCCGTCTGAATTCTCAATCTGCAACATTATGGCGATTGAATGCTGTACATCTTCCGCTAATGTCCACAAACTTCAAGACAGCTCATTCGCAGACTAACATATACTTCATTGAAGGGGATAACAAACGATATCAACTTATCACAGTTACCGAACATCTGTGTTATATTGGCTCTAAATAATGTCCTTGAATGTCGTTCTGATGACTTCCTTATTAAACAAAAAGCAATATTTTGGTGGCAGAAGAATGGCTATGTTTCACATAGCTCTTGTTCTATTTTCTTAAAAGTTGATAAAATATGTCGGTTTGCAAGAGATAAACCTCAGAATGCTACGTTTCGGGTGAGATTGGGGCAATACTTTTCTCAATTTAGTAGGGTCTCTGTGGCCTTTAAACAAAATTGCTGCTGTTGTACTTCTTCCAGAGAGCACATTGTCAGTTGTCTAAGTTGAACAAAACTTGAATTTATTGCAGAATTAAATCATGCATGTGTAGATTTACATCTTATACGTTGATAACAATAGAACCCCAGCACTGTCTGAGGTGATAAACCATTATTTTTACGTTACCATATAGTTTTAACGTGTTTAAAATAGTATTTACATGCCAATTCGCCATGCTTTTAAGTCTATTATTTTGTCAAGAAGATATGCTATCAAATCTACAAGTGCACTAACTTTTGGAAAATCATATCAATATATCAATTTGCTATACTTTCTTTTTCTATTCACCATGTTATCAAAGGTACATTTTGTCACGTTAGAGCAAGGCATTTACTTGTTGAAAGCCAAGCTATTTTAATAATTTTTTCTCTATACTTTTTTTCTACTAATTATATTCACATGCTAACGATCATGTTATTTTATTCAAAATAAAGCTCTAACTTGTTGAAAATCGTAATCTGTATGCAGACATAATAACATATGTGTTGGATATGATAATATGTTGAGGAGATAGGACAAGACAGCGAATTGCCTTAATAGCATGACGTTAAACAACACTAATACCGTATGCACATAACAATACCATATCATAACAGACAGTTCCTAACATCATATATAACAATTTTACTTTGCTGAAATTCTTGTATAACTCTATATAGTAACTATCTAGCCAAAAATTCACAAAATAACCTTAAATGAGTGATGGAAGACCGCAGTATTTTCAATAGGCATTAGATCTGAATTAGCTTGTCGGTGACCTGTGACCTACATTGCAATAACATTGATAGATGATAAATCAAATGGAAACAAATCTTGAAGTGTATTATCTTTATAAAAATGACACTGAGTTTGCTCTGGATTCTATTATAAATTCATGGTAAAATGTCAAGCGTTGTTGAAGTTTGTAGGATTTTCTGATGACAAACGAATGCGAATTGACGATGGAATTTTACAGAAAAGGTAGCTTGTTCAGCGATTTTCAGAGTCCTTTTATATTTAAACGATCTACCACTATCCAAATCTGGGTCTTTAACAACCAGTTTGGTTGACGTACCTTACACACGGTCATTTCACCTATTGTCATTCGATCATAATATGAGTAACACAAACAAAAGTGGATGTTTCACCCAAGTGTAAAATTACCGTTTATATAAGCGAGTAAATTCTAAGTTATGAGTGACAAAATATAAACTGCAATGTTTGCAAGCAATGTAAATCCTACTGCATCAGTGCTATGATTTAAAAGACCGTTATAAGATCATAATGTATACATAACGTAATTATGATAGTCAACCTTAGCAACGCTTTACGAAAACATGGCTGTAAGAAGAAGTCAAATACACATGTTTTAAGAATTAAACAGCAATAACCAGTGATTCAGGATATCAGTGTAACAATAACACAATACGAAATAGGAGTTATCAGACTGCAAAACATGTAAAAAGATTTACAAGGGATGAAAAAGTGTTACATGATAGGTACTAACACATCAGGAAAAACAGAGTCATATCAGTTGTATATCATCCATACACTGACTTTTTTGTTCGTTATTTTATCAGAACACTTTCCATTTTGTTTTTAATGGTTGAATGAACCTGGTCGAGAAATCAGTCATTCAAAAATGTAAATAAAACTAACATGGTAAGATGTAGTATTTAAATTAAGAAAGTTATAATACAAAGTGTTTATCAATACTAGGTGACAGGTGATAACAATAATATAAATGTAAAGGTATATGTCTAAAATAATATTCAATAATGATAACAGTCTTTGCCTCATAAAACTCGGAGGTAACATGTCTTATGTCACATTTCTGACACATCTTTCCTGCCATTTGCCAAGTGTTCAACGGGCATTTTCAAGATATTAGCAACAAATTACAGTCAAGCCATACTTTCATTTGGCATTATAGTGTTTGTACTTGGTAACACAGAGACACTAGGTGAGGGTATGCAGTCAGTCTGTTCCGTTTTCTGGGTGTGTAGTGTTCTCATAGGAGTGGAAATAGGACACACGCGAGTTGCTGTGGTTCTTCCAAATAGTGCATGAGCCCGCCCGCCACAAAAAAGGGACTTTACCTCTTGTCTGAATCGAGATCCACTCAGGAAATACAATATAAAGTTTATTGTGCTGTTCAGATACATAAAAGAATTGACAACTGCCCACCACAGTCTTAGTAAAGCAAGATCGTGATAAGTTTCCAGTTTCTTTATCCATTTTGGTTCCCCGATCAAATAAATTGAAATAGGCGTGGTACAAATGAAGAAAACAAGGTTTAACATCAGGAGAAGTACTGTAAGTTGAGAGGTTTTGTCACTTGTCCTTACAGTTGTTCGTCCATTGCAAGGTGCTATTTGTGTCCTTGTCTTGTGTTTACTTATCAGCAAACGAATTATTATAGACACGTTACCAAAAAACAAAATAGAGAATGGAACCAAACTAAATACGCAAAGGTCAATCCAGGGCCATTGAAACCCTAAGAAGTTATAGTAGTTGTCATTGAGTGGATTACAGTTAAACATGTACGTAACATTGTTAAATACGGCTGTCTTTACGCCCATCCCGTAGAACCAGTGAACGTTCAGAAGCAAAAGGAAAACAACGATAACAGAAATTGTAACTGCTGCAGTTCGTGGTGTACAGCCCTGCTTGACTTTGTGTGGCAGCCATACGCCGATAAATCTTTCTGACGTGACGGCGACCAATAACCAAGACGAGCATTGCGTTGAAAAGTAAACAACAAATACATGGATTTTGCATCCTGGTTCGGATAGATGTCTCACATCTTTATCGAACATGTAGTTGATCCATTGTCGCAAAAGCCCTGTCCATAGCACAAGTAAATCGGATAAAGCCAATGCCGAAAGGTACATCGCAGTAGAGGATAGCCGGCTTTTGCTCCTCATCAAGACAATGATAGTCAACAAATTCCCCAATGTCCCTAGCACGAGCAAAATCGGAGGAATGCTTTTCCATATTTTTAATGAGTGTCTATACTCGGAATACTGATTTAAAGTGTCCATGCTTGTCAGTTGTGCTTAAAAACTGTGATGTTACCCAGAGGGATGATAATAAAAATTTCGTATTCCAGTTATCTGAAGATAAAAGAAGAAAATCTAAATTCATTCCATATATTTCAGCATTTTGTGTATATAATCAAACAGTTGTTTTTGATTCATTTTCATTCCTAAAAGAAACAAATTTAGACAGTTCTTACCTCTGTAGTTCAAATATAGAATAGATGTACGTATCTATATTTAAAACAGCAGATGAAAGCCCAAATTATAACGATAACTCGTTCCCAGTTTTGCAGAAGATGATTTAAATGTAGCGCCATGCCAACAAAACATTCACTTTTCATGATTGTTTTCTTCATGATCTAGAAATTTATTTGATATCTAGCAAGTAAGAAGTTAAGGAAATTAATTTAATGGAATATTGAATCGATTTTTCAGGTTGTCAAAACACAAAAAAGAATCCAAGTAAGTATTATATTTGCCAGTAAATCTTCTCCCGGAATAGAGCAATGAGTAATTTCATGCATCGAAAAGAGAATAAACTTCTTCCAAACAATTGTTGCAAAAGCTTTCAAAATATGCCATTAAATCGGTATTTCAGTTATATCAGATGTGTCATAGCTGCTTTAGAGCGAAGGCAAACGTCAACCTTAAGCTGTCGGGGAATAATAAGATTTTAGCAATGTAAGTAGATATGGTCATTATTCAAAATTAAATTCATGCGCGTGTTTGGGAACCTCACTAGAAAATAACTACTACCTATAAAATCTTAGTAAAACATGATACTTTACTCAGTATCTTGAAATACAAAAATGACAAAAAACAAACAAGTAAAACGTATTTGTGCTGTAAGGTATTTGAACTCACATTAAGCAAACTGTCGACGAATCATAAGGGATTCTGCCATACTTATTTTGCATTATATGAAGACAGGAAAATGTGTATAAAAGCTGTTTATCTCAATTCCATAAGTTAATTAAATAAACACCAAGGACTTTATGAGTAAACTGACGTCAAGTTTATTCCGTAATTGAGTAAGTTCAAGTACTGAACAAATTGTAGGTACAAACACATTCTCAGTCTTTTTTAGCCAAAAAAAAAACATGTGCTCATAATGTAGCTATTTTAAAATAACAACAAAATACAATATAGAAATATTGCCATTGTTCTATATTCAAAGTTAGCAATGAAAAATAAATAGCAACAATGCAAAATGTTACTTTCAAAGCATTCGTTTGCTTGAAAATTAAGAAAATTCCTGAAAACTTGTTGATTATGGATCAAGTATATCGAAATTTCATTTCACAGAAAACAGGAAAAAATATGCTAAAACCACCCTGTTCGTTACATAAAGTCTCATCTCGTATATGTGATTATAGAAAGGATAACCAATCATGTTTAATTGTCAAAATTTAGATAAAGTTAAAAACTTACCCTCACATTAAAAGAAACTGTAATAAATCGACACATCAATTCCAAGTTAATAGGTTAATATCTTTAAATTTGATATACGTTATTTCTGAACTAAAACTCAAATTAAGATTTTTAATCAAACATTTTTGTACGAAATATATGCTGAAATCTTTATTCCACACAGTATTTTGAAATTTATTTTTTTATTTGGTAAAATATAAGAGTTTACAGCAATTAGTTTATAATAATCGCCCGTAGATTTTACATACAGATTAACGACACAACCTACCGGCTTGTCATAAATAGCGGCTTGCCTGCCTTAACGTCAGGAGAATATCCAATGAAAACATCCTTATCAGTAAGAAAACGATACTGAAGAATGCCTGTTTTCCTATACATTTTCATAGCAGAAAAAAAATGATTCCATTTTCTTGACAAAACGACTGATAACAAAATGAGTTTGCTGTTATGTCAAGCTGGGAATTAACATTGTCACCATTTACGTACTAAATGACTATTGGAAGAATGGCTGTGAATAACATTTGTATTAGTTAATGTCTGCTCTTATCAATGGAGCTGATAATATCCTGATTGCTTACATTGTATGTTGACACTGCCGTTACTGCCTTCCAACATATATTGTAAAAGTTGTTGTTTTTCCAGATATCTACACATCAATTCAACTAGGAATCTGAATGTGTCGTCGTATCATTGGGGAATTTTTCATATTTGATAACAGTTTTTTTGTTAATTACACAATAACAAATACATTAGATACTTCTGTATACTTTCTATTTAAGAAATAAGACTCAAACGATGAATGGCATTTATGAAAAAAAATTACATTTCATTTTATGGTCAGTGTATAACTTGATTGAATAATGACACTTAAAATCACGTCAGTTGTAAAGGTAAAAGAAGTATAGAATAAAAACAATAATTTTCTATATTTGTATTCTCATGGCCTTCAAGAACAACACTCCAATACCTTGTCGTATTGTTTTCTCGTATATTTTCTTTCTTTTTTCACTTTGACATTTTAATCGTTGGTGTTTATCACCTTGAAATTCGACAATAGATCTAGTAAAATGGATATATATAAAAAGACTGGAGAGCAAAAAAACCATGTTTTCTGCCTATGAGAAACTTCGAAATAACGTAGTAAGTAATGACACTTCTGAGATTATTTTACAAACTGACGATACAGAGCATACTGTTATTGGCCCCGAATCGTATAAAGAGTAGTACGAGATCCCGCACATTCACAATTTAATAATCTAGTGGTAATGAAACATTACTGGTTTATTAGCAAAACTTTCAACAGAGGCTCAGTACATAAGCACAGTGTCTTTATGTAGTAGTTATTTTTTTTCAACTCAACTCAACTCAACTCAACTCAACATTCATTTCATTCCTTGCCAGGTTACATACAAGTAACAACATGACATGAGCAAGAAAAAAAACGAATGATAAATTGTAGGCCGAAAATCATAATTATGAACTTTTGTAGAGGACAGTCGTCTGCAAAAAAAATACAAAATCGCCATAATCAGTATAAAAAACTTAGTGAAATGATTGTAGTCATCTGCATTAGCTAGAGCTATATTTTATTACAATAATATGTCCAATTGTAAAATTAACCTTTGACACAAATTTCTAAAGATAAAAAGATGGAGAATAAAATTAATTAGAGGTAAATGCAATCTTACCTTATTGTAGTTTTACTAAAAACAGTTATATTTCTGATGGTTATTTGTTCCGAAAGGAAACGAAGAGACCAAAACATTAACTTAAATTTTATCGAAATCGGGAATCAGATACAAGTAAAGAAGCAATACACTAGTTAACGTTAACACACACACAGACGCACACACGCACGGACACATACACACACGCACGCAATTTTCAACAGATATTTATAGAATACCATGTAGACGCGTAAATATGTCTTTGCTTGAGGGAAAGATTTATATTTGTAAATTATTTATTGTAAACTCATAAACATATGGTTTATTAGTTCGTAAAATCATAACTTTAGCTTTACTCATGTTGATTTTTACTTTCCATGATTCACTGTATGCATGCAACTCATCTAATAAATTTCGAAAGGAATTGTAGTTATCACGTAGAATAATTGTATCATCTGCATAGAGTAAGAAAAATATCTTTAAATAAGTTTCAATATCTACACTTGCTTTTTCTATCTTTATTCCATTATTGCTGTCTTGGAGATGGCTTTCTATGTCATTTAGATAAATGGAAAATGTATCAGCGATAATGTTTCACCTAGACGAACCCCACAGTTACTTAAAAAATGTGAGAAACACAAGATTTAATATTTACATACATATCTTAATAACATTATAGATTTCCTTTTTGTATTAGCTTTGTCCAAAGCCCTACCAGATTTTATCAAATGCGGAAGAAAAATCGACATAGCAACAGAATATTTTTTTTTCTTTTTTTTAACCTCAGTTTATCAGTTAAAACGTAAGGGTAAATACATGATCAACCATTGAATAATTTGCTTTAAAATCAGCTTGTTTTCATTCAGTATTTAATTTCATAACATGTGACCACTCGGACTTACCAATAGTGTGCATGAAACCACAAGTCCGAGAGTGTTTAAAGTTTGAACGTACAACTGTTACAGGAACACTTACTGTGTAGAAATTATGTGACGATATCATTCTGCCTGTGGTGGTACCATTTTCACAACAACGGAACGTCGGGATAGTCAATTAATTTAATTCTAGTCATCCCTCCGGCATTAAATGGACAATTTACGCCAAAACAACGTGAACAGGATTTTGTGGCCTGCAAAATTGCCAACGGAACATCTATGGAACGTCGTTGGCCGTACAATTAGAGGAAATGAAGAGTAGACGAGGGTACCTCTACGCACCATCAGACAGCTGATTTGTAGATTGAGGAGGTGATGTGAGTTTCAGATTTGGCTGCAGATGAAGGACACACCTGATATTGACATTATCTATGATTTTCCACCTCTGTCTTTCAACGTTGGAATTCTCTTCTGATATCAACATTTTCATGGAATTGTTGCTTATGATTTTGTTAAATTTCATTTAGATTAACGGACAGTCAAGTTTCAAACTTCATAATCTTACTTTTATATAAAGTTCAAATTATGTTCTTTTTTATATCATTTTTTTTTTCATTTTGATATTAAATGAATTGGCACTTGCTTTTCCAAGCAGTTAAACTCAGGTGAGGGCTCTATGGCCATCATGGTTGTATAAAGTGATTATGTATCTTTCATGCCATGATCTTGGTATATTGTGCTGAACAACTTGTAAATTTGTAAAACCATTCTATTGTGGCTTTTCTGAGGGACTTTGTGCCTTACTGTTATTTATTTATACAATTTCAAATGCCTGCAATGGTGATAGGCATGTTTCAATACAGATTTGAATTTTCTAAAGTCATGTAATACATAATCTTAAGCTAAAACCTAATAGATATTAATTTACCTGAGTAACTTGTCACGCTTATTATATCATTTATGTGGTTATTCATGTATGTGTGATGTTCATATTCGTTTACTAATCTGATGTTTTAATTGGTGGACTGCATTTTCAAACCCCGTTATAAGATACGATTTGCAGGACATCCCTAGTTAAGGTTTAGTAAACACGAAGTACGACTTGCTTAATGTCACAGGGTTGGATTTTTTCAATGTTTTTATTTTATTTCTATCCCTTGATTCTACAAAATCCTAACGTTTTTACCTGATTAAGGGGAGGTAACTTTTAAAAGAAAATTTAATCAAAAATGTTTCAAAATACGTACAAACTCTTAACCTTAATCCCTATATAGCTTAATTTGCCTCACATATCGTCATAATTCCGTTATTCGCTTACTAACATTCCACTAACCTGTCACCAGTAACTATACAACAATGACTTTATTAATTTTTGCAATGGTTCGTTGCTCTTGTCATCGCTACTTACTGCAAAGCAGTCAGATATTGTTGTATTAAAATAAAATAATGACTATATTATATAGATATATCTACAATATATGCTTTTTTACACAGTTGTGCACAGGAAATTGCCTGCCAAAAAATCATAAAAAATCTTCAGCTTCTGTTTATGGTACAAACTATTACTAAGAGGAAACATAAAAATATGTTCAACTTAATAGTATTAAAAACTGATACTCTAAAAATAAAATTACGAAAGTCAGAGTTGATAGGCATCATGTCTGGTGTTAAATTATATGACTTCTTGGAAAATTGCAATTCTAAAACAAAACTTAAAAATTGCTAAGGGACCATTGAATTAATTTTCTTTTCTTTTCCTGTTAAATTTTGTTTTACAAAAAGTACCTGCTGATTTAAGCTTAATTCATGAAAATAACAAGTCTAGTTTTAAAATGTACTTAACAAAATGGCCATTTCATTAAAACATGTATCACCCCGGGAAGGCAAAATAAAGAAAATGTTTTTTCTGTGTGTGTGGGTGGGTGGCTGTGTGTGTGTGTGTGTGTGGGGGGGGGTGCGAGTTTTAAGGCTTTTTTTCTTGTCAAAAAGAAACTGCAAAAGGAGGTTGGTCATTTTTGTTGAAAAATTGAAAATGGTTTCTTAGGTTGGAATAAATGTCTGAATCCAGGAAGAAGTCATCGAGTGGGATTAATACATGTTGTAAGAACTTGCTTCCCAGTCGATGTAAAATGAATAAGTTTAAACTAAAATGTGATTAACTTAGATTGTAATTACATTCCAAAAAGAACATCTTGTTTTATAAAGAAAGTGTATTATTCAAACTTGTATTCTTATGCAAAAACAGAATTGTCGTCAATAAGCTTCAGAACTATGTTTTATGCAGAAAAAACATCATTATTACATAATGCTCATTCCCGTAAAACATATATACCCTAGGAAGGCAAAATAAATAAAATTTTCATCACTAAGCTTCTGAACTTTTCTATCTTTGTCTGTTTAAAGACAAACAGAATCCCAAAATTCTTTTCCTTTGCTACCTTGCTACCTTCTTTCTATATGAGTGTACCATCTTTCATCAATTTCTGGCTCGATCCTAAAAATGATAACATTATGATAAAATGGCAACCTCTAAATATGTTTATGTTACGGTTTTATTGAAATTAAATATTTAATTAACAAACAGAAAGTTTAATACCCACTTTTAATTATGGAACGTTTAATAGCAATTATGTGAACTGATTCGTATCTAAATGTGTTTATTTTCTCAAAAAGAGTTTTTTTTTTCAGTCTGTAGAATTTGTAATCTACAAAGCAAGCTTCTACCCTTACCTTACAGAAGTGTTTTCTTTTCTGGCTGTACTTATCGTTTCTGATTCTGCCATAGAACTTTCTATGTCCTATACATTTCAGTAACTAGTAAAATATATCACATTGTGCCTGTCAAACTTTAGTTATCAAGATTTTAAATTGCGGAGGCAATACACACATAAATTTATGATTTTATCTTCTTCATTCTTAATGTTACAATTTTAAAGAATACTGAACATTATACAATTATATTTTCTTGTATATGTTATGATTAATACAGTTTAGAAAAAATGTATTGTTTGTTAGAAATTAAACAGTATCCACATTAAAAATATCTGAGATAGATCAATTACATAACTAAAATAAAAATGGGAAAGTAAAGGGCTTGTAATAATCTTGTTTATGTTAACTTAACAAACATTATGTAATACTTGTGTTTTTTCCAACATCTCAACATATTGTTGGTTAGTAAAATGATATGTTATGTAAAGTGTTTGATTCTTTTATTGTTTAATGGAACAGTTACTGTAATAATGCTTCGCTTTGCTCATTTCCAGTTTCCACAATTATTGATGACATGAGCTTGTCTTCTACTCTAGAATCTCTGTCTAGGCCTGCCACAGTCTGCGTTTTATTCTTATTTGCTTACCTGGAATCTGTCAAAAGTAAAATAAACTTTGGTAAAATCTTGTTGTTTTCTTAATGTTCTTGTCTAAATTTCAGTTTTATTATAGTTTGGAATGCAACAGAAAAAGACCTTTTAATTTAAAAATGATGGATAAAACTGTGAAAAAAGTGTTTTCCTTCCTTTTCTATGATTCGATAACCTTAACACTTGTATAGAAAAGTGTATGCCTTGATCTTGAAGCAGGTTCTTTATTTGCATATTTCCAAACAGCAGGTGACCAAAATCGGTGGACAGTAGCTGTTGATTTGTAGAAGCAGTAATTACTCGGGTGCATTTAACAAAAATGTTGGGAATGTGTCACTTTCGGGTTAAGCAATTTAAACTTTGATTTTAAGCCGCAGAATTTATTTCAAAAATATTTATTGGGTATTGTAAATTAATTTTTATCTATCGACAAAGCTTCAAAAGAAACTGCATACTCAGCAGTCATGGACTTGCTCTTGATATAAGATTGACTTTTGTAATATAACGAGTGATTATAAACGAGATCAACCTACCCAAAATTAAAAAAATAATAATAATAATAAAAACAAACAACAACTTGCTGACAATTTTTGCGCCCTTTGCTGCGAGTTTTCAAGATTTTGAATGTCACCTTTAGATAGCCATATTAAAGAAGAAAACTCTTTATAAAAGCATATAGTTATAACATAAATACTTATAACATAAATCTTATATTACTGAAATATAGTGCGGAATTTCGGGATTACACACGTAGAAATGTAAAATAATTTGTTTGAAATAATGTTTAATGATAATAAATTCATTTAAATCGGGATACATTCAGTGCCAAGTGTTCTGTCATTTTCACTGGAACAAGGGTATTATTGACGTAAGATAGGTGTTAAAGTGGTGCAGATAATAGTCAAGCCAAACTTTATTTGGTACTATATTCTTTGTACATGGTTGCGCAGTCGACCTGATCCGTTTCCTGTGTGAGGAGTGTTCTCATCGGAATAGAAACAGAACCAGCACTTGCTGATGTATCTCTTCCGAATAAAGCACCGGCCCGTCCGCAACAAACAAGGGATTTTACCTCTTGCCTAAACCGAGGTACACTCAGGAAATACAATATGAAGTTTACTGTACTATTCAGATACATAAAAGAATTGACAACTGCCCACCACAGCTCTAATACAGCATAATCACGCAAAGTGTCCACCTCCTTTATCCACTTTGTTTTGCCGATCTGATAAATTGAAATAGGCATGGTACAAATGATGAAAATAAGGTTCAACATAAGGAGCAGTAAAGTAAGCTTGGTGGTTTTGTCTATTTTAGATCCAGTTGTTTCTCCTCTGCGAGATACATTTTGTGTTCTTGTCCTGTATTTGCTTATCAATAAACGGATTATAACAGACACGTTACCCAAAAGCAAAACTGAAAAGGGAACCAAGCTAAATATGCAAAGGTCAATCCAAGGCCACTGAAACACTAAGAAGTTATAGTAGTTGTCATTGAGTGGATAACAGTTTAACTGCAACGTAACATTTTTGAATACAATTGTCTTTACACCCATTCCATAGAACCAGTGAACATTCAGAAGCACAAGGCAAAGAACGATAACAGATATTGTAACTCCTGCGATTCGTCGTGTACAGCCCTGCTTGAATTTGTGTGGCAGCCACGCAGCGATGAATCGTTGTGTCGTCACGGCGACCAATATCCAGGATGAGCATTGCGTCGACACGTAAACAAGAAAATTATGAATTTTGCAGCCTGGCTCCGATATATCTCTCACATCTTTGTCGAACATGTAGAAGATCCATTGTCGCAAAAGCCCAGTCCACAGCACAAGTAAATCGGATATAGCCAGCGCCGTAAGGTACATCACAGTTGAAGATAGACGGCTTTTGCTCCTCATCAAAACAACAATAGTCAACACATTGCCTAATGTTCCTAGCACTAGCAAAATCAGAGGAATGCTTTTCCATATTTTTAATGAGTGTCTGTACTCTGAATATTGATTTAAAATGTCCATGGTTGTTACATATGTATATAGTTAATTATCGTACTCAGTAGGTTGATTAGTGTTGGTATTCAAATTATCTGAAGAAGAAGAAAAGAAAACTAAATTTACATATAAATACTTCGTATACAAATGGCAGTCAGATAGGTAGTTAAGCCATACTTCTTGCATTGTTTTATTCTTAAAAGTAATGCATTTTCAAACTCCAGAGCATTTCAGAAATAATATTTACAATTCCAAACGGATTTTTTAAATATCTTTATTAAAGAGATATAGCGTACAATTAATGGATGATATGTACATATCAATCTTAATGGCTAATTTACTATAAATTAATAAACAAGTTTTTGATAAATTTAAAGAAGATTATATGACCAAAAGTTTCTCCTCTAGACATTCAAGGACCCAAACACGTTCACTTTGAATAAATGGCTTTACATTTAAAGTATCAAAAAATAACTCTCTATGTAAAATCTATAAATAATGCATTCATTTTATTTATTGTACATATAATTTTACATGGGGTACTCATTCGTTCAATATCATTCATATTTGCATCGTATGAAAGAAACTTGAATACTCTTAGGTTAAAATGTTAGATACATAATATCCTACCCCCACTCTGAAAAGTTTTTAATTCCATTAATTTGTGTAGGATTGAAACATTTTCACTGGAGGGCATCGGTTCAAACCCCACTCAAGCCAAATTTTTTTTCTAGTTTTTGGCAGTTTTACATTTCTTTGCTTTTACAACATTAAATATTATAGAATTTAAATTCAGTTGCTTTCGTTTTAAATACATTTCAGTCGTAACAAAGCTTTTCAACATGGAAATTCGATGAAATTTGGGTATCTGTGATTTCAGTTATAAATTTGTCCAAAACTAGGCGATAAAATATATGATATTGTGCCAACTTGTTAAGAATAGTACATGAATAAAATAATTGTAGCTAATTTAAAGCCCCGAAGATTTATATTGAAGTTTACTTTGATAGTTTTCCCTCATAATGAAGTGGGTAGGGTAAATTCGTGCTATGTTTATAATCATATTTCGTTTTTTTTTCACTTTCGGCTTTTCATTTTTTTTTGTCATCAGTCAGTAGGTCTTCATAATGTGAATGATTATATACCAAGTAACAGTTTTTATGGTCAGATTTTAGACAAAAAAAAAACATTGTCACAGTGTTTCTCTATATCTTATAAACCAACCAAGTCGGATAGAAGTGGATATAAGTCATTTCTTGAAGCCTCCACGCTAAAAGTGTCTTATATGGTCTATATTTTGTCTTAGGATAGAAATAACGAATTGATATTTTGTAGAAAAGCCACTGTTCATGAAATTTCAGATTCTAAATACATACAAGAGAATATCTTACGTATATAAAATGACAAATAAATTCGGGAAACAATACGATACATTCTGATCAACTTTGTTATGCGAGTACGTTACTCCATAAAACTTATTTTTTTCGATAAAATTCAGTTACAAATATATGAAGGAATTAAGAAAATATAACGTTTTATTTAAGTTATAAAAAACGGGATCATGCAACATCTGTTTCACTGATGACTGTGTGGTTGACTGTTTGAAAACTGAGAGTAAAATGTGCAGTCTAATCTTGAATCGAGTAAAAGTACATTTATTATAAAAAAAACTGCAAATTGTTTCAAAAATGGGCGTTTATTATCGTGTGATAACTGTTTCAGTTATATGGCAGTCGTGACCTTAAAGATGGCAGGCATTTACAAAGTATTAATGGTGGAATTCGATATTGTCAAGATCTCTTCAACATAATTAATGCTAGTAAAAAGAAATAATGTATATAATCGGGAACTACAATAAACAAATAAGACTATTTCTAATATCTCAACCCTAAATGAGACATTACACATGATCTATAATCTTTAAATCACAATCATAAAGAAAAGAGGTAACGTTGTATTTTAATTTATCTGAAATCACATGAAGACGCTTTCGTTGCTTATCAAGACAATATAATTATGTACATTAGCTGTTTATATTCATTTCTTTTGGTACATGACTCCCTTAAAAAAGAAATATCAATGAAATTATTTTGTGATTAAACTGAAGTCAAGTGAATTTCGTAATGGAATAGGTGAAAAAATACCAATTGTTAGTGCCCACACATTTACAGCTTAATCAACAAGCCTGTGCTCATAATACAACAACTGGAAAAATAACATAGTAAAAACAAAAATAATGCCAATGTTTGATGGTCTTAATAACAAATGATACACTACAAGACAGAATATTATTGCGCGTTTGTTTACGTGAAAATAAACATAATTTCTAAAACACGCAGTGCAAAAATGATCAACTGATTATAAACATTCAGTAACCGACAACAAAGTTTTTATATCTCGTATATATCGTAGGATCAAGGTTTAACTTACCTTCAAAATAAAGAAATTGCTTAAAAGCTACACAATAGATTCCAAACAAATAGGTTCGATTTTTTCTTTGGATATGATTACGTTACTTTTAAACTAAAATTCAACAGCAGATCTTTGTATCCAGATAATTTTTATACTTAAACGTATACTGAATTTCTTACATTTTTATAAACCATAGGAACTTAGATGATATCGCCTGTACAGTTTGTATACAGATTGACGACACATCTTGCCAGTTTGGTATAAATAGCGGCTGACAAGCATTTACATCATGAGAGGTTTAAAGCAAACTTCCTTAAATACGTCAGAAACAATATTTTCCCAGGAAATATGATATAACCACTAGCTTTCGTGAAAACTTTGTTGTTTAAAAATTCTACTGAAATCACATTGCCACTGAAAATCATCATAACATATCTTAATAAGAGTATAAAACCTATTTAGAAAAGAAAACAGTTTTGGTTGTTTTGTTGGTTCCGCAAATAACAGTTTTCTATAGGTATCTGTATTTTGCGAAACGGAACGGGACATTTTTGACAAGACAATATTTTGCGATAAATGACAGACAACAATGAGGTTCATTGCCATGTATGGGTAACAAAATGGCGGTTTGATTTTTTTTCTCGCGAGGGACAAAGGATATTCTTCTAACAAAATTTGTTTGAATATATAAATGAATATGAACGGAAATGGACAGCATATGTTTCGGAGTGAAAATGGTACTGTAAATGAACAAAATGTTGGAAAGTATGGACCTTTATCGGAAGATTTCAGGCATGTTCGCTCTCCCAGGAAAGCCCATTCAACTGCTAGTTTCATCTTCGAATCGTCAGCAACGAATATTACAAAGCATGTTCAATATAGAATCATCAAATTTTAACATTGAAGAAGCTAAGCAATTGCCCTCAAGTGAGAAATTAAACATGATTCTCGAATCAATGTCTAAACTTGGACTTATAAAACTTAGAATTGATAACATTGAGGCTTAAATGTGTGTCACTGTGCTACGCAGGAGGTAATGTAGGAGCGTGTTCGCTTGCTCGAATACAAAACATTGGAGTTGTAGGCCCGTCATAGAGAGTGTAGCCTTATTTGTTTTTGTGCGACGTTGACATTATAAAGAGTAATGCTTTCCAACTTAAAGGCTCTGGAATAGGTTTATCAAGGGACTACCCTTGTGATATTAGCGAAGCACGTAAAACATTATGGTCTGAATATAAGGAAAGGAGAAGCCAGTTTGGTGCAAAATTTGAGCATTAAGTTCCCGGCTGCCCTCGTTGTAAACAAACGGGTTTGCACGAACTATTCCGAGGACAAAGAGACTCAGACCCATCGAAACACATATCCGACAAGGTTAAGGCCAGCTACAACCTTATGAAGGACATCGCAAGCCATCAGCAACAGCCTTTGAATAATCCTGACATTTTTAAAGATATTGACTTTGAAAACGATATTCTAAAGAGGCCTCTCGCTCAAGTCGTCATAATTATACAGACGAAAACATCCCTGATTCTGATGAAGAACCGACGAGAACCAAACATCTCGTCAACCCCAAGGTCACGCTGAACAGAAGACTAAAAAAGAAACTCAGCCAACCAACATTTCAATCCAAAACAAACAAGTCTGTCAAAAAAGGATACAGAAGCCTCATTACCCAAATATCTGGTCGACATAGAAAGCTTCTTTGCTACAGCTATTCGTACTGTGGATATGATAGGCAGTGATATGCCCCACTTCTTGGACACTGGTGAGGATGACTAGTACCAAATGGGGACAGTTTGTCCCTTTAATAAATCTACAAACGCCAAACCTAATGATTTTTTTACCAAATACATAGACATCTAGATGTATTACAAATTTTATAAATAATTCTTCGAATGTTTCAAAGGTGTGTGAAAAGTGCGTTTATCTACCCAATACATCGACAAAATTATCATGGGGGCATACAGAAAAAGATAAAATATCAGTGCAAGCTCTCTTCTGCGACAGTTGCCTAGAACTGCCAAGGACATCTACCGAGCTACACTGTGGTCATTTTGGAATAAAGAAGCACTAAGGTAGAAACCTACGAATCAAATATCCCGAGTTTGTTGAAGTTATTGATTTATATGATATAATTATTTCATATTCAAGAATCAAAATTCGATAATTACGAAAAGTAGACATACCAGGATTTAAGGTTTTCTTAAAGCCTAAGAAAGATACTTATGTCAGAAAATCAGACGGAATAGATTTTTTTGGAAAAGAATCTATATTAGATTTCATAGAAGTTTTAGATTCTCCGAATGAGTATGTTTTCTTATTTGAATTGAAGATATCGTCACTAGACACGTAATGTAATTGTTGGCATTGTTTATATTTCACCTGAAAAATTGCGCTATTTTAGAGAAGGTTAATCGTTTGACTTTTTGTTTCAAGTTTCTTAGAAATGCTGTGAGTTGAAACATGTCTTGCTAATTTGAGATCTAAATGCCCGTACAGCTGATAAGCTAGTTTATATTGATATAGAAGATTTCATTGCGAAACAGTTTAATTTAGATGACAAAATTTTAGATGAAATTAATATTTCAGATTTTTATCTACATTAAATATTCCTTTGAACCGAAATTCTGACGATCCGAAAGTAAATACATTAGACAAGAAAATTATTGGTATATGTAAAATTAATTGTACGTTCATTTTAAATTGCATATAGGTTCAGATGAAGGAAGTTTGTCTTTCAAAAATTCTTCTGCGATTGTTTATGTAATATCCTCAGTTAAATTGTTAGAGTATTTTTCTAATTTTCATATCAAATAGCTTGACCCACTTTTTTCCGACGGTCACCATTTACTCTCAGTGGCCATTGAAAATGGCATTCAAATAAACCATTATCAACATTTAATTCCAAATAAAGTAAAAAAAGATATTAAGAATGATGACATTAAAATAACCGAACATCCTAGATGGCAAAACACAGTGTACTCACATTTCTTGATGATTTAAACCCTAGTAGTGTCTCTTGAATTTACCATTTACTAGAATCCAAATATATATTGAAGGTGCCAAAGTCAGAAATCAATGATGTAGTTCGAATAGAATCACGTCTTTATTTAATGAAACCACATTTGAAGAATCTAACACTATGTAAAGACAAATTCAGTAAACCTTGGTTCGGTCCTCACTGTGAGACAGCGAGACGTAAATACCATTTAGCCCGCGAAAATACTTGATCTATAAAAATGACCTATACAAACTTGAACTATTAAAAGTCAGTAGACACTACAAGCAAATAATGAACACTTACATATTAAGGAAAAAAAGTTTTAACAATGAACGAAAACTTGGTGATCTAAGTACAAACAATCTGAAAGATTATAAATTTTAGATAGCGTTTATAATCGGTAGTCTCGACCAATGCCGAAAAATAACCTTACAAATATTTTAAAAACGCAAAGTTGCCTTCATTCAAATGATGATGATTCTTTCGGAAACGTGAATAACTACTTTGATTTTAATATGCAGGATGAAAATAAATTTCTACATAATTCTATTACGGACACTGAAATTAGCAAAGCAATTAGTAAGCTGAAAAAGCCCAAATGTCGCATCTACCAAAAATTAAATTTATAATGAACACATCATAAGTTCAAAAGATCAAATGATTCACAAATATCACCTATATTCAATTTGATTTTTGATAGTGGCATTTTACCTGATATATGACTCATAGGCACCATTATACCCATTTTCAAGAAAAAGGGCTCTCCACTTGACCCTAAGAACTACAGACCTGTGATATGACTCAGCTGTCTCGGGAAGGGTTTTATCTCACTTTTAAATGAAAGACTTACAAATTTTTCAAATGAAAATAATATTCTTAATGAAAACCAAGCCGGATTTCAAGTTAAATATTC
This sequence comes from Cyclina sinensis, assembly GCA_012932295.1. Taxonomy (NCBI): domain Eukaryota; kingdom Metazoa; phylum Mollusca; class Bivalvia; order Venerida; family Veneridae; genus Cyclina; species Cyclina sinensis. Next base: position 12,841,270 of record JAAONU010000012.1, on the reverse strand, counting down.
CACAACAGGCAATGTATTTACTTTGATTTTTTAATTGATCAACTAAGACTACAGAAGAAGAAGCTTTTTGTCTCATTTATAGAATGTTTCCTCAGTTTTTGACAAAATCTGACAAAATACTACATTCTCACCTTTTTCAGAAGCGTTTGTGGGGTCAGACATGGAGAAAACCTGTCCCCGATCCTATTTTCTATGTAAATGATCTCGAAAGCTTTCTAGAACATAATGATTTCGGGATAAAGGTTAATTACCATGGTGGCAACTTTGAAATTTAACTCAAATTTTTTATACTTCTATATGCAGATGACACTGTTATTTTGGGCAAAGACCCAGTATCATTCCAATCCTCACATACTGACTTTTTTCAAACTACTGTAAAACATGGAGACTTGAAATAAACATGAGTAAATACGAAGTAAGGATGTTTGGCACAAATAAACCAGAGAAGCTTTATTTCATATAAGATGGCAATAGTTTACAAATTGTAAAAGAATATAGATATTTAGGAGTAATATTTTGTCCTTCTGGAGATTTTTTAAATGCTAGGAAATCGCTTACCTCACCAACGAATAAAGCCATGCACATTCTTTATAACGGAATTTACAATCTGAACCTACCGCTTGACCTCCAGTCGAAACTATTCGGTCAAACTATCCTTCCGATTTTAACGTATAACTGTGAAGTGTTGGGGTTAGAAAATATTGATATAATTGAAAAAGATCATACTGATTTACTTCGTAAAATTACACAATCTGGAAATAGTACACTGTTATATATGTTTTATGGGGAACTCGGTCGATATCCTTTAGAAATAGTAATTAAAACAAGAATGGTTAAATTTTGGGGAAAAATCCTTGCTTCACATTAACATAACATTTTACGGATTTGCTATACATTCATGATAAGTCTGGCTATAATTTCAAATGTACTAGTTACCTAAAAGAGATTTTTGACGTAACAAGCAATTCATATGTCTAGCAGAACGAAAACATTGTTAACCCGCAACATGACAAAGTAATTAAAAGAACACTTTTAGACCAGTTTCACCAAAGATGGAATAGCCAACTAGATCATTCTTCTTAAGGGCAAAATTACAAGGCTTTTAAAGAAAATTTTCGTTTAGAACAATATCTTACTATTTTACTATTTAGCAATCGCATTTCTTTCTTGCATTTTCTTATGGGTAACCACAGACTACCCATCGAAACTGGCAGATGGCGTCAGTCATTTTCAGTTTACAATTTAAGAAAATGCACACTGCAATCGCAACAATGTAACTGATGAATACAATTACATGCTTGTTTGTCCTTTCTTCTGCCTTGGTAGAAAAAAATGATCCCAGAGAAATATTACGTGAATCCGAATATTTTCAAATTCAAACAACTGATTAACTTTAGATCGCCAGAGTTACTTAGAAATGCCGCACTGTTTGCAAAACGTATTATTCTTTCACAAATATTAATAAACCCTTTCCAACCTGATATTACAAGTATAACATCCCAGATGATAACATATGTACCATGTTTCACCAGGGCCTTAATTTATAAACGTAAATGCCATTTTTAGCTGCGTTAAAAACGTTTTGATAAAATGTTGTTTACCAAATTCACACCCGTTGAAATCAATAGTTGGAATAGAATTGAGCTGAACTTACGTAAATGTATTTTATGCAATACTGAGGCAAGTATTAAACATAGACACCCAAATATTATCTCGTTGTCTTAAGTCATGAATTTCGAAACTGAATATTCAGCAAAATACAGAAAATTGTTCTTTTGTTAAAGGGGCTGTGCTCCAGATGACAAAAAAGGAAAGTTTTCTTGTATTATAAATTTCTTGTAATATTTATGACTAATGCTTAAAAAATAACTTACTGACAAAAAATAAGTCAAAGAATTACATTATAAATTGATTTTTTCCCTTTCAAAGTGCTATACCGTAACGCGACGGTATAACTATATTGTATAAGATTTAAAGTAAATATCTGTAAATTCACGTGCGGCGATGGTGGTGACAGTAAAAGCGTTGGAAATATTTTGTTAACATGAGGGTCCAGAGTTCAAATCAGGCTGGAGCGAAAATATTTTTTTTTATTCCATTTTGACTTTTATATTCAGTTTTGAAGTACAATATTATGTTGTTATAATCTCACGGCATCTAAATATATAATTTATGAAAAAAAAAATTATGTCAAATCTGGAGTACAGCCTCTTTAAATACAAAGTTTCTTCATTTGAAGAATCAGAATATGATTTTTATTGAAACAGTTATATTTTGATGTTTATTTTATCTCCACTTCACAAATTGTCTCTCGTTCTCCGCGCGCTTGCACTTTGTAAATGCCTTTTTGTCTTTCGCTGTATTGCTACTTTTGTTTGCCTTGTTTTGCAAGGAATTTATAGTTATATGTATACTCATATTGTCATGTATACAAATGATCTGAGTTATGAAATATACTGATACTATTGTTAAAAAAAGTATATTATTTAGTACTGTAAATAACTCCTATTTGTGACACCTTTATTTTGCCACTCCTTCAATCGCAAGAAATTCGCCGTAAATGTTAGACTAGTTAAAAATTGTTTGAATAAAAATTCAAAAAATCTTTATTGGAGAAGAACAGAACGTTTCTTTAGACTTGTACATTGTACATCGTCTTCGATACATATGAACAAAAACAACATAATCATCGTGAACATGCATAGAGTAATTACACATAATTTTATATCTAGACTAAAGAAAGCTGTCAAGGTTACATGAACATAAACAATTCACCGTTAATATAGAGACTATCGTAAGTGAGCCACGATTTTTCCCTTTCATCTCTTGCTTTCTTGTTTTTCCCCACAACTTTACGTCGTTTTTTGACACTTCTTTCGGGAATTACACAGGCATAGAATATTCTGTACCTTTCAATTGCTGCCACTGTTAACGTACAAACTCGCTGTTCTTGAAATAGATAAATTTGGCAACAATCGGACGGACTTTGTTTTTTCTCTGGCTGACCATGTGTTCTGTGTACTCCCTAAAATTCTACAGACTCAGCTGTCGTCTTTGCAATTTAAAGCGCATCCTGTAAATGCTTCATCAGTCGTTCTTTTCTGTCTTTTCGGCGCTCTCACTGCAATGCTCATTGTTAGTGTTTTCTAGTGCATTTGTAAAAACAAGGTGGTGATTTCATGTACACAAGATCGTCTTGTAGCGTCTGTCACTGTTTCTCTAACTCATCGATCGTGTTGGTTAACCTTGCGGACCCCGTATCTGCACCATCTTCTTTGTCCTCAAGCATATCGACTCTCATCCACGCACTTTACACGCTCATCCAGTACCGCGCTGGAGACTCTCTTTTGTAACTGAACTAACCCTTCCATTTTTTTCTCAACCGCCACGAATCGTGAACTGATGCCTTTACTTATGTTCTGCAAACAAGTCATCAAGTCATTATAAGATGGTACGTTGTTGGCTATTTTATTTGTTACACTTTTACATGCAAAATCACTATTCACACTATTAAACATCAGAACAGACACTGCTATCGTAAATAGTGCCCTCCGCACCATACAGAATCACATTAACATTATTCAAAACTCCGATAACAGAGACTGTATCCAATATCTTCTGACGGACCTCTCTTCTTAAAACATTTACTATTGTTCTCTATTTCAACTTTTCCGTTTTGTCATTATCTATCCAAAACCACATATGCTAGCTATACAAATTTATCAAAGAATGGAATAGGTATCAAAACACTATTAAGCTAGTATATTTTTACATTATTCTCTCCGTTTTAAATGTGTATGTCCATTACGGCCATTATACAATGAATCTGGTAATTATTTATATTATCAAGATTCAAATCGTTAGGGAATTTCAGGCATCTCGGCCTTTAAACACACCATCGCTATTAAGAATATTGGAAATTGTGCATATTACTTATAAATATATTTGAATAATCAGAATTCATTTATCATTATTGCTCATTTTTGTGGGTTAGGGTAGAGGGAGGGGGGCGGTGTGTAAGTGGGGAGGGGGGGGGAGGTTATTTAAGGGGAAGTAAGTGGATTTCTGTAGCTTCTTTAATATTGTGAAAAACACTTGTCTGTCATAGAGTGTCAAATATTTCAAAGAACTTTTACTAATGACGTTGAAAAGAATAGATAAGAACATTAAATTAAGTAAATGTTGCGCAATTTGTTTTGTTTCTTCATAAAAAACAAACATGAATTTCACAATATTTATTGATTTTATACAGTTACAATACTGGCTTTGAATAATGCAACGTTTCACGTGTCTTATATCTGTCTATTTTAGATTTTGTTTTGCATTAAACATTTAGAAACGACAAATTTGTATTGCTTCTATGAAACAGTGCAGAATCGAAAACTATCTGACGCAACGGCCGATTGCCTATAACGACAATAAATCATTGAGCAATGTAAAAGGAAAACTCTATTCTGTTACTGTTAACAAGGTATTTGTCTCCACCTTTTCTGTGCCCCTGAGGAAGTACGAGCTTACTTATAGAACTCTACAGTACATTAAGCAGATCATCTTAGTAAATCAATCATTATGACATTAAAAGTCTGCTCCAACTATGGGTTTTATGCTTCACAGCTTCCATCGATAGATAATTAGCAGTTATGGAGAAAGAACATAGTTTTGAAAATTATTTCCGTCATATTTGATATAACTATCGAAGATCAAAGCTTTTTTTCACGGACAACAACATCTACTGATAACGAAAACAGTGCTTCGCAATTAGCGCTTATGCTTCTAATTGTGGTCACGCAATAACAAACGCTGTTGCATACACAGATTAAAAACGTGATATCATCACGGAATTAAAACATAGTTTGATTGAATTATTATTTAGGTCACGTTTATAAGATGTTTGCATGTATGTGCTCTTCTTAACAACAAAAACAATAACAACGCTTATTTAGCAATTCAGCAATACAATGCTTCTAGCCTACAGAATGAATTATGCATGAAGTAAGACATAAATGTTTGTGTCCCTATAAATATTCATAAAAAAGGATTCATCTTTAGTTTATATTTAATGTACATTGAACCATATATACATATTTACTTCGACAAAATGCTAATTTTCTATATCTTGTATTATCAATTAATCAACTAATTTAAATATACTTCTATGAGATATATTTTATGTAGTATCATTCTGCTAAATTTATTTGAAAAATATAGATATTAACACAAATTCAAGTGTATTTCCTGATAGTACCAGGTATTCGAATTCAGCAAGAGTTGGCCATATACGATAACTCTGCTTTAAAGGCACTTTTTACTTTCATTACACAGTGTAGAAAATAACAGAAAGTGATACGCGCTTTCCACTGTACCAAAATTAATTTATTTTACATATTTGATCATTTAGATTTATATTTTCATATCTACCTCTTTCAATCTCAAGACTGTGTAATGATAAACTGAATCTACTCAATTACTCAATGCAATTCTGTGTCTGTATTCCAACCGAAATCAAATGTTTTAACATTTGGTATATTGACGATCACTAGAGAAACCAATAACGAACGATCTTTATTTGTCTATGTATCAGTACCAGTGTCCTACCCAAATTCTCCCTACAGTCCAGTTAAACTGGTTTATCTATTAGCACATTATAATTTTCAAAATTTTGTGGAAGTTTGATTTCTTGACCATGGTTCATTCCCCCACACCTATCAATAGTAATTTGAAACAGATGAAACTAAGGAATCAAACAATCTACATTTTTCATTCACTGTAAACATACAACTACTACAGGTACTAAATAATTTATGCGAAGTATTAGATACCTGTTCCGCAATACATTTTTGTGTTCTATACCAGCCTCCGTTTATGTAGAAGTTTACACCTAGATATCTGATAGACGTGTTAAACAAAAAGAAGTTACAATGTGTGTGACTTGAACTTTAGTCTTACTTGTAATAAGACTCCAAGTATTACAATGAGCTTCAATATCATTTAATATATACTGTAAAGATAAAGGGGTGGGGAATTTTTGTTTCGCGATTTTTGTTTCAAGAAGTTTGCCTTCTGAAATGTTATAACGAAATTTTTCATTCTTTCAAGCTCTATTAATCTTTGTATGCATACTTGTAAAAATTATTACAAAATACCATCGGAGCATTTTCATGCAGAAAAAAAAGACATTTTAACCCGTCAGTCTGTTGCAATTTCATCATCATAACAGCTGTAAAGAACATTTTTATTTAGTGATAAGAGATTTATACATGGTTCCATGTTTTTCTCTTCCCATACAATCTTTCCTTTCTCAATGTTGTTTCCGGGTATTTCAAATTCAAAGTTACTGTCAGAATCAGACAATTTCTTTTAAAACTTACTATAAAGCAGTTTGATCTGAGAAATTATTCCACTTTAGTTCTTCAAAATTAAAAATATATCAGTAGTTTTAAAAAATGAAATAACAACTAATTAGTTTCACTTAAACCAAAGTAAAATGAAATATTTGCCATTTAGAATTATTAAAAAAACGTCATTTTACATAAAGAAATCAATTTATGACCGTTAGGAACTACATTATCTTGGCCATAACGAACAGGTAAAGTAAAAAAAGGTACGACATCATCATGGTCTAATATTATCAGATAACCGCGCGGTTATGGTATTCAGATCGCCAGTTACATGCGTTTTTCCTACTTTGTCACAATTTACAATACCCTTTTTTTATTTCTTAAAAAATCTATATATTGGTTATTAAGAGGCATTAAACCGTTATGAGGTATGTAAACATTATATACATTATCATTAAAGTCAAACACGTCATTGTTATCCCTATCAATAAAATACCAGAATGACTTTTATCAACAATTGAAATTTTACTTTTAGATTCTTTCAAAAATATACAGAAATCTCTCATCTATATCGACCTGTTTTGTTTCTTTGTGTTTTATTACCAAAAATATGAAAACTGACGTAACTTTTTACATGTAGATTTGAAACGTTTCTTTTACTAATTCAAGTTTCATTGGAAAACACACTTTATATATACTCAAATTAGCAATGAAGGTTTTCATCAGTTAATGTTCGTATTAATCCCTTAATCTTGCAGGATATACATTTAAGGCTAAAAAAAAATAATGTTTAGTTTCTCAGGCCATTTTTATCAAAATTATATGAGGGAGGGCGGAATTTTTTTTATACCCTCATTTTTTTTATTCATGATTTTGCACTTAATATGAGGTTTCATATCCCAAAAAATTCATATAAAAACAGTTTTAATGATCAGTGGCACTGGATATGAAATTACCATCTGTATTAAGATGGTGTTTAATGTGTTGCAGAGTATTAACCTAAAACATCTACTGAGAGCATTCAATAAAATCAAATCTTATTTTACTTTAACTGCTCATCAGTCTCTGTTGTATAAAAAATACTTTATAATATGCAACACCACTTTTTATCCTTAACAAGACTTGCTAGAACTTTTTTCTAAACAGAAATTACATGTCATGTCATAAAAAAACACAATAACCTTTTTAGTAAGAATGTAATTCTACAAGCACTTATTTGATACATGAATAATAAAAAAAATAATTAAACTGAGTAGTTTCATTGTAAAATTAGCCCTGATGATACACATGTCCACACTGTACGTTACTGTTTACTTTTTCTTTTCAAAATGAGTCTGATGTAACAAAGGAACCCATAATAGTCAGGGTACATGTACTTTCGATTTTTGTTGTACTGGGACACTTAGAATTGTCAACATTTGTGTTGACACCCAAACATTTACCTGAAATCAAAGATAAAAGTTTCTATTTTTTACGGAAACACATGAAAATTAGTCTTAATCTTTTGAAATTAAGTCAATCAAGAAAGGCATTGACAAAAGCATGGACTATTGTTCTGAAAATAAAATAAGTTTTACAAGCATATTTTTACCTATTTGTCGAAAATTTGTAGAAAACCGAAAACGTGGCCGTATTTGAATCAATGTGTCGTAAACGCTCGCTCAATCGAAGTTTTTGAGACGCATATAGGTGACGCTCGACTATTAAATAGGTTGCGCACCACTATTAACATATACAAACCGTTTACCGCGATACTTCTTGCCACGCCGGGAATAGTAAAAAGATATAATAAATAATTTTTTTTTGCCAGCAATCGAAAATCGAAGCGGGCATTCTGAAACATATGCGGCGGGGCCTGAGAAACAAAACATTAATTTTTTTTAGCCTAAGTAGTAGTAAATAATATACGTAGAAATGGTCCTCATTACTGCCGAATATTGAAAATACAAAAGCATATAATTTTCAGGACTATGGCCAAGTAAAAAGGGTCCACGTATTGCCGAATATTCGAATATAGAGAACATTTTTCAGCAGCATCCATCCTTGCTTGGTCACCAGCATCGTCTGTTACTAGGTTTATAAAACTTTATATTGTGCTCGCAGAATAAATACATATATCAAATAATGTTTTGTTTGTTTTTTCACAGCAACAATGGAATCTTTTGAAGAACACTATTACTTACAGAAAAAAAAATAAATATCCATAAATGTAAACTTGAGTACTCTGGAAGTTTTATTTAAGCATTTCCTCATTGAAACTGCCAACCATAACTGCAGTAATTGCATTATGATTATTTAACCTTAGGAAACGGCTGAATAACATACACAAAAACAATGCAATGTACTTAGTTCAAGTCTTCAAGCACGGAAACTTAGCCGCATGACTACATATATGTTGATCTAAAGAACTACATTGATGAAATTGTTACAGGTTCATATTTATAGTAAAACGTGTCCAAGGATTTCAATGTAAAATTATTTTGCAAATACAGGTGTGAATTGATTTGATTGTTTCAGTAAAAAAAACCAAAAAAACAAAGCAGGTTTGTTAAAACATAGTTTGTTCTCATTATGTACACACCCAAATAAACAGACAATTAAAATACATTTCCACACGCAAAAGGGTAAGACTGGTCTAACAGGAGCTTAAAATTTGAAAAGCCAAAACAACGTGATGCACCAGCATGAATAAACTGACATTGTGCACGAGCATTCCGATCATCTAAAACAACGTGATACACCAGCATGAATAAACTGACGTTGTGCACGAGCATTCCGACCATCTAAAACAACGTGATACACCAGCATGAATAAACTGACGTTGTGCACGAGCATTCCGACCATCTAAAACAACGTGATACACCAGCATGAATAAAATGACGTTGTGCACGAGCATTCCGACCATCTAAAACAACGTGATACACCAGCATGAATAAACTGACGTTGTGCACAAGCATTCCGATCATCTAAAACAACGTGATACACCAGCATGAATAAACTGACGTTGTGCACGAGCATTCCGATCATCTAAAGTATAAAGATAAATATTGTAAAGTAGATACACCTCTTACATATTCATAATAAACGTTGCTGTTGCGAAGCTTTTTTTTTTTTTGCTTTATTCACTGATTTTTCATGTAAATACCTATAGAAAATGTGCCGACCGACTGAAGCTACCCCTGAACCATAAGAAGTTGATTACACATCAAAGTTAGGAGATTATATCCAGTCATTAATGATTACATTGATAAAGAAATTAATGCTCTATGTCTGCTCTATCCAAAGAGACTGTGTATAAGATAGTTCAATATCAGCTTTTCTGCACAATTAGCTAAGACTTGTGGAATTTCGCACAGTTATTTGTGTAAACTGCTCGTTTTGTGAAAGTGTAAAATAAAGTCATTGAATTTCATGTTGTTGTTTTTTTTACCTCAAATCCGCCTAGCAGGGTATCTGAAATTTTAAAGAAGCCATGAACAAATAAACAGTCAATCTCAAAAATAGACAGCATTGAAAAAAAATAAAAATAAAATGTTCTCAAAAGTGAATGACTTAGAAATAAAAGTAAACGGTATGGACACACATTTAAATCAAAATGAAAATGCTTCTTCATGTATAAAGCAAGAAACAGAGGAGAGTCGGAAGTAAATGGAAGCTACCAGGATAGAAATTAAAAAGCTGTCTGAGGAATATAAATCCTTAGAAGATCTTGTTAGGTTGTTTGGAGTCCAAAAATCGGAAACTTGAGTCAAAGGTCAATGACGTCGATTTCTCTAGTTTAAGGAAAAATCTTCTGTTCTGTGCTGACAAGATAGGAATTAAAAGGCTGTCTGAGGAATGTAAATCCTTTGAAGATCTCCTTAAAGATTTGTAGTCCAAAAAAGTAGGAAACTTGAGTCAGAGGTCAATTACAGTCGACTCCGCTTATAACGAACTCAATGGGACATTCAAATATCGTTCGTTATATCCGAAGTTCGCTAAAAGCGAAGTAGCAACAACTTTCGCGGACTTGTTTAGGTGGACAAATTTGCCGTGAAAAAACATACCTGTCACCGGTCACTTGTGCAATCGGTATTTTACGGCAGCGGTAATTTTATGTGGGGCAATTTATTGTACACTATATTATGCACATGCATTTGATTTATTGTATTTATTGATTTATTGTTGTATTGTTTATCGTTGCCATTTTTACACTGTAATTTTACAAAATCATTTAATACTAGCGAAGCAATTATTGCAATACATGTAGTTTGTGAGAACATTTTACCAAAATCTTTATTCCCTGAAGGCATAACTTACCTGTGCAATCACTCGATTGAATAATAATCGGACAGCGGTATTTATGTACTGATCATGAATCGAGCGCATCCAGATTTTCAATTATGACAGTTCGTTTCAACCTAGGAAATTTACGTTTTTGTTTCTCCATTTGGGATTGGAAAAAATGGTTCGCTATAGCCGAGGAAATTAACGTGTTTTTCTCCGTTTGGGACTTGAAAAATGGTTCGCTATAGCCGAAAATTCGTTATAAGCGAGTACGTAATAAGCGATGTGATTTAACATAAAATAAAGAAGGAATCGGCCTGGGATTTCAGAATTAGTTCGCTATAGCCGATAATTCGTTATAACCGAGTTCGTTATAAGTGGAGTCGACTGTATGTTGATTTCTCTAGTTTAAGGGAAAATCTGTTAATCTGTGTTATAGAGGAAAATCTTAATGAAAACTGTGAAGAAAGAGAGATTTCATTTCTGGGAAATTAACTATTGTAGAGAAAAGGGAATTGGTCACATACAACGTATTGGTGCAAAGAGAACTAAAGGCCACAGGCCTGTCTTAGTAAACTTTCACAAAGAGATTTCCAACAGGTGAAAACAAAAACATCTTGTGAGAAAAAAAGAATACCTTTAATCATAAAAAGTCGGGGTTTGGGCACAACTGACAAGATTAACGATATAGAAGAGAAAATCGCTGTACCTAGTGATGTCCATTATAGAAAGCAAGCAGCGGGGAAGAGGACTAAATGGTTTGGTGATAGACTTTTCGCCAAGGATGCCGAAAGAGAAGAATTTAAGCAGGTCACACATTAGAGTTGGCAAGAGGAGCTTTAAAACGTTAAAACATCTGTCAAATCAAAGCAGCCAAATATTTAAACGGCATGTGTGATAGTTCTGTCTTTTCTCCATTGGCGATATATTCGCCTTCTTTGTTTCTTGTATATATATACTTCAAACCTATTCTACTATATTCTTAACTGTTATATATGTATATTCCACTTAATTTTCATAGAAAATAAAAACGGCTTACTGCATTGTACAGACGGAACTTAATGGGATAAGTTTTTGGCCAACCCGGGGGAGATCTTTTATCGTATAAAAGTTTTTATTTTCTGTTACAAAAATTTTAAGTATTAAATAAATGTTTATCGTACATAAGACATTAAATGTGTTGAAAGCAAATTCTTTTGACATGTAAAGGGATTGGGCGATTCAATGATACGTTATCAATAAATTAGCCGAGCTTGAAAAAGTTGTCCATTTAAATGTTTTACACCCGTTGTTCCGACGGATTAACTGTCTATTCAGGATTTAATCCCGAACACAGTTCTTTTAACAAACACTTTTGTCAGCTTACCATTGTGAGCTATATCAATTTAATTTCCGGAACGTATGGGATAGAATTGTTAATAAAAAAGAACCTAAAAGGAAACGGGAAACTTGTATAAATTAATTAGTTGATAAATTCTAGAAAGAAACAAAATCGGAACGAACAATCGTTCAAATGTTAACGTACGAAGGTCCATTTTGTCAGTCGCATTCATTGCTATCTTGAAAATTTTGTTAAGACAACACATATAATATTCACAGTATATCCAAAAACGTGTCAGCACGATATTCGATGAAGAAGGAATCCACACGAAAGCAGAGGAAGCCACATTTTTTTTTGTTTGAATCAGTCTTTTTACACCCAAAAGGGTGATGCATTCAGTCGTTGGTTGCTTGAACTCAACCAAACTTAGCGTGAAACTTCGCTAGCAAGACGAGGTGTGTATAGTTGAGAAAATACGAACGGATAATTTTTCACATAGTTAAGACCCTTTGATTGTAAAATAGCTATTTCCAGGAACTAGTCAAACCTTATGTAAAACCTCACAAGCAATATATTTCAATATTGTCAGAATGTTTCGGTCGGGCAGAGCAATATTTGATACCTGACAAAAATAACTAAAATACATTGTATACACAAGATGGATTCGATGTGAATTTATCTATGCCACCGTTACTCTTGTAGTTCTTTATAGGACTGGTTTCGGTAACTTGAAAAATGGCCTCTTTGAAAGTATATGCCTTTTCAATATATTCTAATATTTCATTTATACATTAAGCATCAGCACTTAAGACTGTGGTGGTAGGTTCATTATATACCACTCAACATTCGCTAAGAACCAAATATTTTAGTATGAATATTTTCGTCAATAATTTGATTACCATCGTACAATTGATTTTTAATGTCAATTTCATGTTTAATCAATTTGATTAGTTATGTGCCAGAGAAGAGGAAGACCCCCTATATCCAAGATTTTTGGACACAGAACTTGTTTTCCAAATTTTCACAACTCCATTTATGTTTACAAGTTTAGACTCAGTTGCTTGTGTGTGACCCATTGCTGACGACAACTGCTTGGCAACGCCTTCTCATGCTCCCTATGAGTTTTCTGACAGTCCTAGCGGGCATGGCGGCGCATTCTTGCACCAACATGGCCTCAAGCTCCTGGATGCTTCTAGGTTGCACCTGGCGAGCTGATATCCGTACTTGCAGCTCATTCCACAAGTGCTCAGTTGGATTTAGGTCGGGTGGTCGAGCTGGCCAGTCAAGGCGCTCAATTCCCTCACACTGCAGGTAGTGCTGGACTATCCGGGCCCTGTGGGGACGCGCATTATCGTCCATTAAAATGAACTGATCGCCCATTGCCCCGGCATACAGCCTAACCTGGGTGTCTAACATCTCCTCGATGTACCGCTGACCAGTCAGTGTACCTCTGTTTAGCACAACGAGATCAGTCCGTCCGTCTCAGCTGATGCCTCCCCATACCATAACTGACCCATCCCCCTAGCGATCGTGCTCAGCAATATTTCGGACTTGAAACTTCCCTCAGGTCTTCTCCAGACTCTCACACGTCTGTCAGTAAAGTCTAGGCAAAACCTAGACTCATCAGTGAAGAGGATATATCTGAAGGTTTGTCTGGTCCACCTAACATACTCCCCCGCCCATTCCAAACGGACCTGACGGTGACGACGAGTCAATAGAATTCTAATACAAGGTCTTCTTGATCGCATGTTACCCTCATGCAACCTTCTACGCACATTCTGAGTACAAACATTGACCCCAGAAGCATTAAGAAGGTCATTACGAAGGAGCGTGGCTGTTGCAAGCCGTCCTCGACGGGCTTGGATAATCAAGAATCGATCTTTAGCTGCTGTCGTCCTCTTTGTCTGCCAGCGCAGTGCACCATACTGCTGGTACCTTGCCCAGGCACTGGTGATAATCGGTGTGGTGTACACCAAGCTCAACACCAACCTGTGTGGCCTACTTTACCATCTCTACAGCCCTCTACATCTCTGCTTCACTCAAATGCCATCTTATCTAAGCGTTTTCCATGTCAAAGTCAACAATGTAAAAAAGTCTGACCTTTGAATGACCATAAATTCGTAATTTCGGTGTATAAGGACAATAATGTGTCTCTGCTCCCACTAAAAAACAGAAAAACGAGGGGTTCATGCTTTCCGTGACCACGTGGCGAGACCAATACGATAAAACAGCTTGCATTTAGATTAGGGCCATCTCAAAACATTGCTGAATCAAACTAAGCAAAATAAATAATTGAATCCTTTTTATACTTTTTATAATATATTGAGAAACTTTTGGTGCTTAGCAAAAGTTGAGTAGTATATTATTATACATCAAGCATCAGCACTTAAAAGGCTGTGGTAATAAGTTATTTTGTTTCCCTATAGCTATTCTCTCCTTGACACGTATCTGTTTCACTTATGCTTCTCATCAACATTGCAAAAAAATAATATTCTAAGTGACAGATGTGCCCTGATTAAACATATAAGTGTTCTCCTGAAAACGTTTTTCTTTAAAACAAGTTTTTTTCGGTCAAGTGATTTTATATCAGAAAAAAGAAAGTAATTTGACACTTGTTCTTCTGTATTTCTTGCTCGCCTTGTCAAAGAACATCTTTCATTTCATGTTTCATTACAACGCTGAAACACACACACACACACACAAAAAAGTCACCAATTTCGTTTTTTACTTCATTTCAGATTTTTTCCCTAAAATTTCCTATATCAGACGACTGTGTGCGAACGTTGCCAATGCATGGACTACTTACATCTAGCAAGATATGAAATCTGAGGTTAATCGGTTTCAAAGCAATATAGTTAGTCTTTTGAATAGAGCAATAAATGTAGTAATATTAGGGACTTAAAATTAAGATCGATTTAGGTCATACATGGTGCTGTATACTTCGGTGATAAACATGGTGCTGAGAAAATATTTCTAGTATCTCCGTTCCCCTTCCGTTTTGATATTGCTTGTGCCATCATCCGACCATACAGGCAAATGTTTCATTCTAGTCAACGGATTGTGTAACGTTCGTTCATAGGATGCAAAATGGTTGGCTTCTTTCGTATATTTAAGCTCAAACCGAACTTTTCTGACTGCTGAGTTTTTCTTTCTCTCGTATATTAAAGCTTAAACCTATTTTTTTTACTTCAGGGCTTTATTTCTATTACCTAAAATAATATGGTAAAAGCTTCTTCCCATGCGACACACTATTGCTGTATCTCTACTTAGCCAAACATTTCCAACACTTCTTTAAAAGGCAGGCAAGTAGGCTTAAAGTTAAAGTTTTTGTGCTGTTCAAGCATTGAGACAATGACCTTTTCATGGAAACTATTTCCATCTTGTTGTGAAGATCATAAAAAAAACCTGCTAGGTATTTAGGTTTCAAGTCGATACTGTGAAATATATTGGAAATAGTAAATCTTACAATGTTTGTATTTCTGCAACACTGCTTATACACCTTTGAAATTGACACATAAATAATTTAGATAATACGGTTCACAAGAAAGCATTTATTTAAAAAACATGTATATTGCCTAGAACTTTGTGTAGTTTGCTAGATAGATTTTATATTTTCATGCAAGCTTAAAGTTAAAAAACAATTACGTAGATTTTCTTTGAATCAGATCATTAATACCAATGTAATGTGTTTTTCTTTATATGTTCATTCCGTTGCTGTGCTACATCAGTGCCGTATGTTGCTATGTATCTTTGTACACATCTTAATGAAATATCTGTTCTGCTTTGTTCTGCTTTGTTAATGAAAAACGCAATGAATCATGTTTTGTCCTTTTCACCTTGGTTGTCTGAAGTAACTTGATATTTTCCTCTAAGAGAATTACTAAACGGTAAATGCCATAGATAGAGCCATAAATTAATGTAAATGTCTTTCTTGAAATAATCCTTGCTAAATAACAGAGATATAAAAATGTTATCCTGTGTATGTTTCATCGTGGTTGGATTTTAAAACTTCAATAACACTAGACAAAATACAAAAGAGCATCTTAGGCCGGAGCTAATGAGAAAAGAATTGACCTCAAAGAATAACAACACTTGGCCTCTTAATTTCTCATGTTTCTATTTAAGCTTACAAAAATGAAAACATCTTTTTTAAATTCTTCCTCTGGTATTCATTTTTTTAAATTTTACTGCAAATAACTAAATGTATTGACAGGTATAAAGTGCATAGCAAGTAATTTCCATTAAAATATTCTGTAGCTCTTAAAGGGGAAATGGAGAATTGAAAATTATTTCTGTATGAACTGTAATTCAAAAGGGTAGTTAAACCAGGAATATATACAATATAATGTTGTTTTTTGCTCATTCTGTGTAACATGAAAAATAATTGGTAGTGTTAAGAATAACGTATTTAAAACATCTTTATATCATATATACACAAAGATAAATTGCTTCTGTGCTGATCTGTTCTACCCACCACAAACTGTATAACAAGTCTGTATAAAGACTTATTTCAATGGTTGAACTTACTATTGGACACCTTGACCTCTGGTAATGATTTTGTCCACTATCACTTACATTAATATGATTCCAAAGGAAATGAAATGCTCTCAATTAGGAAATGCTTCATAAATATGTATACAAAATGTAGAGCAAAATCTCAATTGAAAACTGAACCTAAGATTTGTGCGAGATATTTTCATGTTTAATTTATATTTGAACAACATTTACAAATGCAAAGACATGTATACACAATGATCAGCAAAGCCTCTCTTCTATGAAAACTAAAGAGTTTTATCCATAACTTAAATCCAGAGAAAATTACAAAACACTTGAAAACAAAATCTGAGAAAACTATTCCACAGAGATTTTGTAGTAAAGTATTTGACAAAACAAGAACTGTCACTGTAAGATGACAATGCCCCCCAAAGTGGTGCTCTGACCTTTGAGCTGAGGACCAGTCATTCAGGGCTCAAGGTCAAATAAATATAGGTCAATTGGAAGGTCTTGTCCAAAGGCGTGTTGTGTCCAAGTATGAAGTATATCTACTTACAAATAAGGAAGTTATGGCCAAATGTTAGTTTTTGGACAATTGGATATTCAAAGGTCAAAGTGAAATAAATGTAGGTCAGTGGGAAAGGGGTGCAAAGGAGTGTTGTGTCCAAATATGAAGTAAATCCACTTACTAATAAGGAAGTTATGGCCAATGTTAAAGTTTTTGGACAATTGGATCTTCAAGGTGAAGGTCATTCAGGGGTTAGGGTCAAATAAACATAGTTTAGTGGGAAGGTCTTGTCCAAAAAGGTGTTGTGTCCAAATATGAAATATATCCACTTATGTGTGGCCGAAACTGGATTGGGGGCCTGTTCTTTTGTTATTTTCTTTTGTTTAATAGAGGGCCATTGGCCCCTCATTCTATTGTTACGGAATGAACTCTATTGTTCTCTTTTGTTATGTTTGCTGTTAGATGGCCCCCTATTTACTTTCGGTAGTGCGGACTGATGGATGGTCTGAAATACTGATGGACATGACAGTTCAAAAACTATATGTCTCCCTTTGGGGGGCATAAAAAAGCACTTTATACTAATCTTTTTTTTACAGAAATGAAATACAGTAAGGTAAAACTTCTTCCAAATTGTTAAGGTGTACAAGTTCTGATTAAGCATTTCCAGACAAATCATTCTCTTAGAAAAATATTCTAAATTTCTTTGATCAAAAAGTTGAACAAAATAACAGTCATCTGACGATTGCAGTTTTGAATGTTTTTTGTACAGGTTCTTTGTATTTTGACAGATGTGTCAAAGGCTGAGATTGTTTGGTTATGAAAGATATCTGATTAAGTTTTATACAATAATGTACAGGTTTTAGTAATAAAAGTAATCATTATGTGTGCACACTAATAACTTATATTCATGCAAATCATAATAAAAACTACATGAAAACAAATTACATGTACTGACACTGATATGTATAGCTTTAATACTCAAAATGCCATATATGGGATGAATGCATAAAACATGCTATCTGCTTCTCAAATCTATAGCACGTAATGCTTTTATGCATTCGTCCCTCTATCTGACAATGACATGATGTAACATCAAACACAGTAAGTTACTTTACTAGATAAATGTTATTTACAGATTCAAAGTATATTTAGGTTTACTGAAGACAGTGTAAATATCACAACACCTTTTACATGATATGTCATCCAATACAAACATCAAATGGAATATTTAAGGCAACAATGAACTGGTTCTGATTTCAGTCTGTTATTTCACTGCTTGCATACAGAAAATCACAGCCATGAGAAAATTCTGGAATGTTATATTAAAAGCATCAAAATTTATTCTAAAGTCTGTCATAAGTAAATATTACTATGACATTATAATATATAAAATATTATATAATCAAACAATATAAACCTGTCTTCTATACAAAAACATAATGCAATCTATACTTCCAAACACTGTATGTTGAGATCCTACAACTTTGCAGTTGCCAATCAACAAAAAAGGAACATAGACAACAAGGTAATACACTAACTGAACATCAAAGCAAAACTTCAAAATTCGCTTTAGACTTTCACTTGATCACTTCAGCAAAATGTGTACAAGAAATATTGGTGTACAAAATGCCAAGGCTCTAGTCTTATAAGGCAATTGTTTATGGGTACTCGTTCATATTGCCTAAATGTTGCATAGTGTATTGTCTAAAGTGTGTATAAAGCAATATCCTAAGTCAACAACAATACCTGGACACTAAAGACTCTAATTTCGTAAGCAGGGCAATATCAACATGTTACAGCTCAAAAAGATTTTATGAACACAAAAATGACTGACTACCATGCATCTTCTTGCTTGCAAAAGCACTGATTAAGTAGGATTCAAAGGCTTTACTTCAGGGTATTTTCATTCAATCAATCAAATTCATTGTCACTTTAAGGAGGTTGAATGTATTTTTATAGTATAATGTTTGTTACTGTAAGACACTTACTGTATTAACAATGAACACAGAACACATATGCATAGAAAAAAATACACTAAAAACTTCAAGTACCCTGTTTAACTGTAATTCCCTACAATACACAGAATGCTACTGTCAGTGTTATCTAAAGATTGGTATCTCCTACAGACAGTCAAATAACTGTGGTAACCAAATTTAAGGTTTATAACAAAAACAGCAAATGTTTAAATGTGTACATGTGTCCATTTATTTCTTAAGTGCTCAATACGTTTGTCCCAATACCAGAACAAAATCCTTAGTACAAGCAGTATTTTGACTAAATTCTTTGAAAAACATACATGCTGGGAACAGTCCTAATAATTTTTTTTAATCTACTCAATAACATTCCTTAAAATAATATGTAAATTTACTCAGAATACTTCACTTCTTTTCTTACATGTAGCTTTAGGTTTCCATACCACAATTTCCCAAAGAAGCAGTACATGTCAACTGTTTTTACACTCAAAATTGTACTAATAAAAGACAGAACCCTTCATTTTGAGGAAGTATCTTTTTTGTAGATCAATCTTCTTGTAAACACACAGAAAATAGATCCATACTTACTAATCATAACATATTTAATAAATCAGTAAAAATATATGTCATTAAATAAGTGAATTCATATAAGCCCATTTATTTGTACTAGGTCAGTTCTACTGGCCCTGAGGCTTGTAAATGGTCTGGTCTTTGGGCCTATACAACTGATCCAAGGACAAATAATTTTGCCTTAAACAAGTCAATTAAATGATAATTACATTTCAAAACCATTCACTATCAAAAAGTATGTTTGACTTATATTCAAACATTGCTTAAACATTTTTCTTCTTGTCTGCTTGTGATCATGTTAGTTTTTGTTTCATACATTCCCACAAAAACTATCCAAAGCTTTGCACACAATTGAGTTCAGTCTCTTCAATCGCTCAGACAACAAAATGGCAGTTATTTTCAATTCAGTATGACATTTCCAGCCCTGCTGTATGAGTCACTCTTCATATCAGAGCCAGTAGCAATGTCACTTTAGGGCCCAAGGGCACAGAGAGTTATTGATATTGGACCTTTAATCAAGAATGTCCAGATTTTATTGCATCATTCAGTATTTCACAAGGCTACATCATCGGTTACCCCCCCCCCCCCCCCCAGTACATATTCCACACAACTACATTATGTACTGTGGGACAACTGACTGCAGATTATTTGTTTTCATGAAATTAATCAGCAAAGGGAAGTAACTCTTTGTCCAATGAGATTCCGCATTACAAATAGATACTCTCCAATGTGGAGAGTAGGCATAACAACATGTTACTTAAAATAGACATATTTCCCAGGATTTAAACATAGCCAAGAAAGGCAAATTGTAATAAGTAATTTCATTGGCTGAGATTGCACAATGGAAATCTTTCAGAAACCTAATAAAGGTAGGTAATGAATTATTCATGAGTACAAAATTTTACCAACCAATTGTCTCACGGTCGATGAATAGAGTGAAATGGAATGGATCAAACATGGGTTTCCGATGATGCAAGGCTAATAATTAATGATAACTAAATAAATGATTTATATTTCACAAATTGAAACACAGAAAATTCATGATGATAATATTGTGAGTAAATTCAAATAACACATCATAATTATTTACAACAATCAGAGACATCAACCAAATGTAAAGAAAAGTAAAAATAAAAATGAAAAGTAAAATATTATGGCAAATGTGTATGGAAGAATCTAACAAATATATACATGCTGGCAAATTCAATGAAAAAATATCATATTACAAGAGCACTTGAGAGACATCACACTTTCAGGAAATTATTACATCCCTGTTGAAACAAGCTAAGGCCACTAAAATTAAAATAAATTATGTGTTTCTATGACACATAAGTTTCAAATATTCATACCAATGCCTCCTGGTTTCTTAAATTTTTAATATTTACAATGTTTACATTTTAGGATGAATGTGTCTGAAATTGATATGTACATGAAACATTATTACTTGTGCCCTAAACCAATCACTGGCTATCAAGACTTGAGCCCTAAACCAATCACTGGCCATCAAGACTTGAGCCCTAAACCAATCACTGGCCATCAAGACTAGATAAGCTACTTGATCTTCTTCTTTGCTGAGACAATAAGGATCTCTCTATCTCCTCAAACTGTTCATAGGATAAGCGTCTGGATGACTGAGATTTTCTGTTACTATTCTCCAAAGATGAGCGTTTGGAAGACATTGATGAGTTTGGAATGAGATCACATGGTGCAGAATGAGCAGACGGACAAGAGCTGGTGAGAGAGTCAGTACTGCTACACTTGGTCATGAGCTGCTTGTCTGGGAACTTGCTATAACAGGAAAAACATCAATTATTAGAACTTATAAAGCTTCCAGTAAATTACAGTACAATGAAAAATTTATCTCGCTCTAATATTTTGGATATTGGCAATACTTTCTGCTTTAAGATATACAAAATCCATGTCATTTCATGTTGTATTTTATAACATCACAGAACTTATGTAAGAAAATTCTAATGAAATGTCAAAGACCAATCAGAGTAAATAAAAATTTGGTACTGTGTCTGGGAGTTAACAACTTTCAACAAAAAAGATACTGAGTGAATTAAACATCTGTTATACTTAAGTGTCTCCCACTTATATAGTAATAACTCTTAATACATGTATATGCATGGCTATTATGTCAGTAGGGTTTTAAGATAAAACAACTACAGAAACATTCATACATCCTCCAGTACTTTTTGCTTGGAACAAAAGTGGCAATTTAATGGGGAAAAAAAACAGAAAAGAAAAAAAAACATGAATCAGGTCAGTTGCCTATTGGAAGAATTGTATATTGTCTAAATCTGTTAAAATTTAACAACTGTAAGCCTTGTAAATAATTCACTGTTGATGATGTTATACATAGAAAATTGCTTTCTCATCCTGTAATTCTATACCCAAGGTTTGCATGATTTAAAGCTATTATACTATACATTTTATGGTCTTGATATCTTTCAGAAACGCTGACTTATCAATTAACCTTTTTGCTTTTCTTTTGATGTGAAGATATCTCATAAAAGATTATTGATCAGGGAATTGTGGAAAATTTTAAATACCAACATACACATTTACTTTAGCATCATTTGATCTCATCTATAAAAGCTGATACTGTATTTGTCAGCCAATGAAGGTAGAATGTGAGATGTTTAATAGGGATCAAATAAACGTCACAGACAGACAGTTGAATGGACAGGAATCAGCTAGATAAATAAGAGGGCAATGATGGTGCTGGTCTGCTCATCTAAGTACTCTGACTGTGGGTCTGCTGTTGATCAAACATCAGAAGAAAATTACAGTTTCCATTCTTCCTTTGTTTTGAGCTGGTGACTAGCTTTTTGACACACATGACCCACTTTTGAACTCATCAGTGAGATCATCAGAGCAAACATTTGGAGCATTTTTGATTAAGGCAAGAACCTCAGTTGAGATATCAAGCTTAAGTGTTGACAGATCATAACAGACAATGGCCATTCACAAAGAACTAACCTTGAGCACTATGTGCTCAGGTCAGTTATTATAAAAAAACAAGAGGGTCATGATGGCCCTAGATTGCTCACCTGATTATGACTGCTTTTAACAAAATTCTTATTGACCTGATAAATTGACCCCAGATGAACCAGTGTAAACAAGGTTTTCCCATATTTGGGCTCTGTGACTTAGTTTTTGACCCCAGATGACCCATATTCAAACTTGAGCTAGAAATCATCGAAACAACCTTTCTGACAAATTTCCTGTATATTTGGACAGAAAATGTAACATCTAGAGTGTTAACATGGTTTTTTTTTCTATTTTTGGAATCTGTGACCTAGTTTTTGAATCCAGATGACCCATATTCGAAGCTGAGCTAGAAATCATCAAAACAACTCTTCTGGCAAATTTCCAGATTATTTGGACTGAAAATGTAGCCTCTTGAGTGTTTACAAACTTTTTCCATATTTGGGCTCTGTGACCTGGATATTGACCCCATATGACCTATCTTTGAACCAGAGCTAGAAATTATCAAAAATACCTCTCCTGACAAATTTTCAGAATATTTGGACTTAAAATGTAACCTCTAGAGTGTTCACAAGGTATTCCAATATTTGGGCTCTGTGACCTAGTTCTTGAACCCAGATGACCCATATTTGAACCAGAGCTAAAAATCATCAAAACAATCTTTCTGACAAAAGTCCAGGATATTTGGACTGAAAATATTACCTCTAGAGTGTTCACAAGGTCTTCCGATATTTGGGATTTGAAACCTACTTTTTAACCCAGATGACCCATATTCGAAGGTGAGCTTGAAATCATCAAAATAACCCCTCTGACAAATTTTCAGGTTATTTGGACTGAAAATGTAGCCTCTAGAGTGTTTACAAAGTTTTTTCATATTTGGGCTCTGTGACCTAGTTTTTGATCCAAGACGACCCATATTTAAACTCGAGCTAGAAGTCATTGAAACAACCTCTCTGACAAATTTTCAGGATATTTGGACTGAAAATGTAACCTCTGAAGTGTTAACAAGGTTTTTCCATATTTGGGCTCTGTGACCTAGTTTTTGATCCAAGACGACCCATATACAAACCTGAGATAGATATCACCGAAACAATCTTTCTGACAAATTTCAAGGATATTTGGACTTAAAATGTTACCTGTAGAGTGTTAACAAGGTTTTTATCCATATTTGGGCTCTGTGACCTAGTTTTAGACCCCAGATGACCCATATTCCAAACTGGGCTAGATATCATCGAAACAACCTTTCTGACAAATTTCCAGGATAATTTTAACTGAAAAATGGCCTCTAGAGCGTTAACAACATTTTTCTATTTTTGGGCTCTGTGACCAAGTTTTTGACCCAAGATGACCCATATATAAACTTGAGCTTGAAACCATTGAAACAACCTTTCTGACAAATTTCCAAGAAATTTGAACTGAAAAAGTAGCCTCTAGAATGTTAACAAGGTTTTTCTATTTTTGGGCTCTGTGACCTAGTTTTTGATCCCCAGATGATCCATGTTTGTACTTGGGCTAGAAATCATCGAAATAACCTCTCTGACAAATTTCTAGGGTATTTGGACCGAAAATGTTTCCTCTACAGTGTTAACAAGGTTTTTCCATATTTGGGCTCTGTGACCTAGTTTTTGACCCCAGATGACCCATAATCGAAGTTGAGCTAGAAATTATTTGAACAACATTATGACAAATTTCCAGGATATTTGGACTGAAATTGTAGCCTCTAGAATGTTAACAAGGTTTTTCTATTTTTGGGCCATGTGACCTAGTTTTTCATCCAAGATAACCCATGTTCATACTCCTCCAAGTAATCACTGGGATAAACATCCTGACTAGGTTTCATGACAATTGAAGGAAAAAATGTGACCACTAGAGTGTTAACAAACTAAGCGTGGACATTGATCAATCCTAATAGCTCACCATGAGCCTATGGCTCAGGTGAGCTAAAAACACAAAGTTAACAAAAATGCACTTAATGACTTACAGACAGATGCACAGTATTTTTTGTCTTTATATACAAAATGGATGAAGAGTCACCACAGCAAACAAGGAGTATGTTTAGTGTTCAAAATTTCTTGTAAAAGTTGTGACCCCTTAATTTACAGAAGTGTGATTAATCTTACGCAAGATAACCATGTATGTTTGCAGAAATGTGACTGAAGCCTTAAACTTTAGAGTTGTGGTAAAATAATTCTACCATATGACAAAGCACACAGGGGTATATGAATAGACTTTAAGACATGCATGAAATTCTCAGGATCAAAAGTCTGAGTGGCTAGAAAAAGTACTGTGTCTTCAATTAGAAGCAAAAAAAAGAATCAGAAGAAACATTGTGCAGAAAAATAAGAGTCAAATTTGAAGAAAAGAGTAAGCAGTCACCATTTCATCACTGTAGTTTTCTGAAAAAGTGAATTAAGAAAGTGACACCACCAACAGCTAGTTATCAATTTGAAAAATGCACTAGCAGTGGACTGAGTTTAAGTTAAACTTATGTGATTAGAAGTGAATTTTCCTGCAACTTACAGCTACAACTCTCATATGTACTTATCAAAACTAGCAATGACAGTATTAAAGGACACACTAACAACTTGCTCACAGAGTTTGAACCTGCAATATCTAGGTCAAAAGTCTGTTCTTCTACGAAACTATTGTATCTCCTCATGTCTGATCGTTCCTTATGCCCAAGAGATCATCCAGTAAGTCAGCAGATAAAAGTACCACCATAGTTCAGTCAGTCATAAGTGAAAACAAGAAGTGATACATTGTTTTTGGTTAAAAACTGATTGGTTGGATCAGGCTGTTATATGATTTGCTGCCAAAGCACTGCATTTATTTTATAAATTAGTTAAACAAATGAGCTACTTACTGAGAATTTTTCTTCTTGGAGAGACTGAGCATTTTGAGCAGTTTTCGGATGATGAGGTTAAGGCACTAGACACTTTCCCAGGTGCTGGAGAGAAAACTGGGGTGGACGGAAGTAATCGTGTCTTCTCTAACAGATCAAAAGCATTCGAAAATCAGATTTGAGTTAAAAAAAACAACTTCTACAATACTGAGGGCTTAATGCAAATCACTGAAAACTAAAGGCTATTATAATTCCCCTCCTGGTTTGTTTTTTATCAAATATCTTTGCTAGCTTGACATCAGACATGGCAAACAATACAATGAGGTTGAAATCAAGAACAGACCAAAAATCTACCTAAACCATTAAAAGATGGCACAAACCACCCTACTGATATTTTACCATTATTTCTGTGAAGTTTCAAGTTTCATTTGAATATTAAGCTATTGATTAAAGATGAAGTGTGAACACATGGTTGTGCCTCAAAATAACATGTTCAAGTTCAAATAATATATCTTTTGAAAAACAACTTCTGTGAATGGGAATGGATGCACAAGTATGTATACATTATTTCTGCATCTAACCCTCAATATATATTTAAGTACTATTCCATCACCCAAACTGTTTAATACTATACTATGGTCATACAAAATGGTGTTAAAGATGTTAAAGTCTTCCAGATAATCAACAAAACTGACAATAGACTAAAATGAAAAGATCAGACCAAAAAAAACCAAAACATTTATTAGTCTATATCTATCTATAAGAATCAGTACAAAAAACTTACTAGCAGAAGAAGAACTTTCAATTTTTGTAATGAATCTTACCTTTAGATTTTGGAGGTGTTGGAGGTTTAGAACTGTTGTATGAGGACATGTTCATAATCTGAGACCTTAACAGGCTTGCCTTCTCTTCTTCAAACTGTTTCCTCTGCAAAACAGGACTTACATTTGCAATTTCTTCAAAAGTTTTAATCTTTTATGTGTCCTGAACATAAGAAAATAATGTTGTTTTAGTCAAAGTATCTTTATACTACACACTCTGACAAAAGATGGTGTATTTTTTTTTCTACCAGTCATTGGAAGATGATAAACATAAATTCTGTACATAAAGGGAGTTAATCCCAGACAGCACTCCACTAGAAGTCTTTCCTAATTCATTTTCTTTAGTGAAGGAAGAATTTTAGCCAACCAAAATGAAATTATCAGAAAATGTTCCATTAATTAATGAAATTATAACTGTTTTACCTACAACTTCAAAGGTCAAAAAGAAGTCAGACTCTAACTGAATTTAACATTTTTGTGAGTGATGATTAATAATTAAAGCAACTGTCTCACAAAATTTAGCTGATTTTTTTTTCTTTAAATTTAAGAGAAGTTTATATACTATGGAAAAAACATAATATTATGCTTTTATACATCATGAAAACTGAAAAAAAAAAGTGTTGATTTCACCAGGATTCAAACCCCATGCCCTTTCGGTCAGTAAAATATAAAGTGATGATCTACACCACTGAGTCACAGAGACTAGTTATCATGATTCATATAAATTAATAATACAACTAAAGTATCTACCCTATGACTAACAGGGTAAATTTTTTACTGCTAAAAGTTTATATTGCGAAGTGTTTCTGTTACAAAAAAATGTATCTATAACTTAGTTCAGATATGTTCTTCACAATTAGAGCTAGATTTTCTAGATGTATAAATGTTGTTGTTTTTTTCGTCATCGGCGCATCTGTGTCTCAGTTGCTTTAAAGCTAAATGTTTGTTTGATGTGGAATTTGAAGGTAATAAAAAATCAACTTTAAAAGTTCAATGTACTAGTTATTGCAAAATGTTTAGTGAATATATGTACACTGCTAATTATTAAAAGTTATTTTCCTAGCAATATGCAGTGTGATTACCATTGTTCAAGACAACTGTTCAATGTTTATCAAAACGTTTTCATCTAATAAAAAAGACCTTCATATTTTTTTCTGTAGAAAGACTAAAAGGGTGCAGTCAAAGTGCTTCCTCTTTTCAACCAAGTTATATGTGTTTTCTTTCTAAGTGTTTCTGACATTGCTAGAATTTTTGTCAATGATGATTTCTAAACTAAACTAACCTCAAGTTGTATCTGCCTTGCAGTCTCAGCATATTTCCTTCTCTCCTCTTCAAAGTTGGCTTTCTCCTGGTAGTATTTTCTCCTTTGTTCTGATAGACTCTCTTTCTCTTGTAGGATTTGAGATTCTTGTAGGAATGTGTTTTCCACTGACCTTGACTGAGTACTGAGAGATTGCTAAATACCAAAATACAGAAATATTGAAGCTGAAATTGGAAATCTGACATCATACTCTATCAAATATGCTTTTGACTGCATTGAAAAAAGGCCAAATCATTAAGCAGCAATAAAGTATACAAAACATAAATCAATTAATTACTAAGCCTTATCCAGCTAAGTTTACCTTGCATTTGTAAGCTATTTCATGATGTTAACTCCATTCAATTTGTCATTTTTTGGACTGATTTACACAGCTTGATTTTCCACACATTTTCAAAAGAAAATATTGATTTTGAAACCAGAAATCAGTACCTGTATAAGTTCTTCCTGTTGTTTAACAATATCTTTATATTTCTCAATCTGTTTTCTCAGTTTGTCCATTTCCTCCTGTCTTCTTTCACTCTCTCTGTTATCATCATGATGGGATGGTGATTTACCCTGACTAGACTGCCCCACATGAGGCTTTGAGGCTAAAACAATATCTAAGTTATTGAAGCACTGACATAGGAACTTGTTTAAAAAAAAAAAAAACTAGGAATGTGTCCATAGGACATTGATGCCCCCATTTTGGTGTGTTTTCACCAGCATCTAGAATAGGGAAAAGTGAAATAACTGATGTAAACAAACATTTACACAAGCCTTCTCTTTCACCTTGACCTTTGACCTACTCACTTTAATATCAACAGAAATCATCTTCTAGGCTTGTCCAATATCATTACCAAGTTCCGTATACCTCGTTTACCTAGGCCAGAGTGTTCAGCAGTTATTAATCAGACAAGGATTTATACAGACTGTCACTCTGACCTTGACTTTTGACCTAGTAACCTGAAAATGGTTGTTATCTACTGTTCATGCCCAAAAACCCTATGAAGTATACTGAACCATGGCCAAGGAGTTTGCCAGTTTTGGATCAGACAAAATGATATGACAGTCAGACTTACAGACAGAAGGATGGACAGTCTGACGAACAGATGTACCTACAAACAACAGCAATGCTATATGCCTCCCACTTTTCAGAAGGGGTATAAAAATATCAATAATTTTAAACATCCTTTCTCTAAGCCCAACAGCTAATTCAAAGTAATACTACAGATAGAAATTAGAATACATTCTGAACCTTGAATAATGCTCCTGCATGAAACCACCTGGTGTATCAAGAAATTTCCTAGGAAGCATATCCAGTTCCTAGACTAAATCCTGAACAGGTAGATGCTCAACAAAATTTCTGCATTATTTAATTCGAAACCTTCTTTTGAAAATCTAAAAAAAAAACCTGTTCTGATCCTTGTTCCAATAAATTCCAGTCATGACAAACAACAGTTACACAAGAGCCATTTCACGAATAAAATTTTGACCACCCAGTACATTGCCTTCACAAAGTTCAAAATGAAAATCATATCTGAGCAGAAGAAACAATAGATGCCATCAAAAAAATTACCCTTATGCAAAAGTAACCCACCAGTAGAATGTTTCTCCTCTTCTCAAACCAATGTCTTCATAAAACAAAGAAATCTCAAGTCAAAAAGCAAAGAGTGTTGTCACATAAAATTTTATTGCTATTAATGTTCACTTATTAAAAACCCATGGGCCATGATGGCCCTAAGTCGCTCACCTGTCTATAAAAGCTATAAAGTAGGGAAGGGTCATGATGATATCAATGGAATGCAATTGGCCATGATGGCCTTTAATCACTGAACTGAGTAAATGGTTTAAATTAACAAGATTGCACTATTAAGACATTGGTGGCAACATCATTTTTCACTAATTTTAGTGTGCAGGGGTGGTTGTATTAAAGGAAAAAAATTGTTGAATTTATACTTTTCCTATTATTATGTAATGGACTCTACACAAAGTGTATTTACTCTGAGTGGTGATTAGAATTCTTTGCAGAATGAAATTTTTCAAACATTTGTGAAAGACAAAAACCCTGTAATGTCTTAAATGTTATTGTTGTATACATTTTTGACTTGGGGGTGGAGGGAGTGGGGCATGATTTGAACAATCTTGGTAGAGATCTACAGGACAAAGCTGCACACCAAATAACTAAGCTGTAAGCCATTTGGTTTCTTCCAAGAAGATTTTTTTTCCCCTGTATAACTCTATGTAAAACATATGACCCCCAGGACTTGGCCATTTTTGGCCCAGGGGCCATAACTTGAACAATACTGGCAGAGGTCTACTAGGCAATACTGCATACTAAATATCTAAGCCCTATGCCTTGTGGTTTCTGACAAGAAGATTTTTAAGGACTTTCCTATATAACTCTATGTAAAATCAAGTGACCCCGGGGGTGGGGCTAGTTTTGACCCCAGGGTCATAAATTTGAACAATCTTAGTAGAGGTCCACTTGATGATGCTTCATCAAATATCTAAGCTCTAAGCCTTTTGGTTTCTTCTAAGAAGATTTTTTAATATTTTTCCTTTATAACTCTATGCAAAACATTTGACCCTAAGGGCGGGGCTATTTTTGACCCAGGGGCCATAAATTGAACAATGTTGGTAGAGGTCTACTAGGCAATGCAACAGACCACATATCTAAGCTCTAAGCCTTGTGGTTTCTTCCAAGAAGATTTTTTAAGTTTTCCCTATATAACTCTATGTGAAATCAAGTGACCCCTGGGGCGGGGCCATTTTTGACCCCAGGGTCATAATTTGAACAATCTTAGTAAAGGACCACTAGATGATGCTTCATGACAAATATATAAGCTCCAGGCCTTGTGGTTTCAGAGAAGAAGATTTTTAAAGTTTTCCCTTTTGGTTGCCAGAGTTCTGCATGGAATTGAATTCTTTGAACAATTTTGGTAGAGCTTCATGCAAGGAATATTCTAGGCAAGTTTCAGAAAATTTGGCCTAGCGGTTTCAGAGGAGATGTCATTAGCAGGAAATGTTGACGGACGCGCGGACGGACAGACGACGACATCACGGGATCAGAAAAGCTCACCATGTCATTATGTGACAGGTGAGTTAATAATTCAGGGGAGCATTGTCCTGGCATGTGAGTGATTAAGAATTTTGCAAGTTGAATGGAAGGACAAAAATTCAAATCCCTCTCTATGCATTCCTAATAAGGGAAGTTGGTATATATCAACCTTTACCACACGTCAACTCATACCACTCAAGTTTGGTCACAAAAGACCCCAGAACATTACATTGTGAGATTTCTAAGCCAGAGAATAATGCAAGTCACAAGTCTACAATGCTGGCTAAGGAGCTCTTTTCCAGCACTAAACCATACAATGTACCTCATGATTTTAGTTAAGTGTATGAAGGTTATTGACTCATGTCAGGCAACTCTGAAGCAAGAAAAAAATATCATCTTACCATGTTGTCAAGTTAAGATACCAATGAAATGAATGCAAAAAAGTCTTACCACAGTTAACGTTTAACTGAAGTGTACTTACCAGATGGAGTATTATTTGAACACTTTTTGACGCATTGTCGTAGACGTTTACATGTATCTTGAAAACTTTTCTGAAGATTTTCTCTCAACAGCTCATAAGGCATCTGGAAGTAATCTGCAAAACACATGTATATTGTTGTTGAGTTGTTGTTTTTATCCTACTTACGTTATTTCTGACAACAGCAAAAAAATGAAAAAATGTACAAGGGACTGGTCAATTTAAAATGCTGAAATACTATGCTGATTGCTGAAATGCTCATGATAGCATCTTTATTAAATCAAAATGTGAATTTTTCTTTCAATACATATACAGAAGACTATGATCAAATACTTCCATGTCCCTCTAGTCTTTAAAGAGGCATACCCTGAAATTTTGAGTATTATATTTTCTTCAAAATCATGTAAATAATACTGTAAATTATTACATAATACATAAGACAAAGTGTCAGTATATAATTCAAATATAACAGGTAAACTTATTGCACTCATATAAGTCTGTTGTATACAGTCATGCATCAAGTAGGAGCGGATCAGTGGTCCAGCGGTAACACACCGGACTGGTAACCCAGGGGTCATGAGATAGATCCTCTGCTACTCCATTAACATTACTAATTGTATTTCAGATGAGACATTAAACCGAGATCCCATGTATCAGTGCTGTACTTTTAGCATGCGAAAGAACTAGGGGTGTCTCTGAATTAGGATGTTTTCTGTATCTTGCATTATCCCCCACAACATAAAACAACTAATCTCTGAAGGGGGCGTAGGTCATATGGGCAACTGGTACCAACGTTAAATAAACTCAAATATATAGACAGATAGATGCATCAAGTCATAAAAGAACTATAAATACAAAGGACTGAAACTATGAAAGCATAAAATATTTACTAGGGATGGCAATGAGTAACTTGTTAACCAAGTACTCAATCGAACATACAGGTATCCATTACCAAACTTTATACTGAGTTTTAAAATGTACCCTTCTATTTGTTCATCTCCAAGATATGTCTCCACTAAAGAAACTCTTAAACCTAATAAATGTGATCAGAACAGCTTTGCAAAGGTGCAAAAATTATGTAGTAAACTGACAATATTATCAAGGCAATCACCAGTAGTTTGACATTTGTTTGTAATACAAACAATTGTGTTGCATACATTGTTAAGCCACTTACAATATTCAATTTGCTTATCATTAAACTTGGATATTAGTGTGGTTCATCAAACAATGGGTACATGTTCATTTAAAAATCTGCCCCAAATTGTGAAGACACCAATTATTCTGCCAAACTTGTTTCAGGGTAGTCATATTAATTTAAAAGACTTAATTTTCAAGTTACCTTCTTTACAGTTCTACATATAATGATATTAATAAGAAAAGGAAAAGAATTCATAGATATTGTTGTGATAAATGTTGCATGTGTTTGGAGTTGTCTCGTCAGTTGTTATTCTGGTCATATAAGTGACTGATAGTGACCTATGGCTATCGGAAATACTTGTCGAATGTTAGTAGAATACTTGCTGCCATTAATTTTCCAAGAGGTCTCTGGCAAGAATTTCAAACCAAGTTTTGTCTGCAAATTTCTGGTAAATGTCTGGTTTCGTTTCTATATGAGAGTAACTGTCAAAGCAGTACCAGTTTACCACTGCTTTATTACCCTTGTTTACAGTAAGCCATGTATATGCCTATGTGCCAAATCTATGGAATACCAATGCTCAGTTTCCTTAGAAATCTTCTGAGTAATTGAGTACTTGATCAGAAGAATGAATGACTACTCAAGTATTAAAATTGCTACTCATTGCCATCCTTTATATTTACCATCACTGAGATCATGTGAGATTGACGAGGAGGTTGACAGGTCTTCCTCACTACTGCTTGCTGATATATCACCATTCTAGATTGTAAAAAAGAACAAAAATAAAGTATATCATAAAGTTACTTGTATATGTTAAAGACATCTATTTTTGTGTGTGTTCTACCCCTGTAAGACATTGAAGAACATCCTGCTTAAGAATCATCCAAAATGATCTATTTTACAGATGTATATTATAACTAGGGTCAACAAGTTTAAGTGTTTTCAGTATTCATGAAATCCGCATATCTGAAAAAATGTTATAGAGCCGTGCAAGGAGAACTGAACATCATAAGCTAACAAAAGAGAGTTGTCACAATGTTACAATCATAGTAGTGAGCGTCTTTCAACAGTCTTACACAGTCTGCTAAGAGGAATTCAAATGTAAGAATGGCTGATGTTACACTAAGCTTTTTACATAAGACAAGCATCCCTTAGTTTGGTAAACTTTAAAACAGATGATCTATAGTTCTTTTGCCTCATTTTATTTTAAAAAATAAACATATTGCTAGAAACCAGCAGAAACTTGCTTTGATTAGAACAAATATAACCTCCTACAAAAGTGTCCAGGAACTGTTGCTTTAGCTTGAATGTCT
Organism: Cyclina sinensis; assembly: GCA_012932295.1. Taxonomy (NCBI): domain Eukaryota; kingdom Metazoa; phylum Mollusca; class Bivalvia; order Venerida; family Veneridae; genus Cyclina; species Cyclina sinensis. The sequence goes on along the minus strand of JAAONU010000012.1, from coordinate 12,807,859 downwards.
AAGGCACTTTACTATCTGAGGAGGCATGGGCTTGCATCACATAGAGAGAAATATTTTCCTGCTGCATTTAACATTTCTGTTACTAAACGGAGTTCTTACGACTAAGGTTCAGCTTCAATACCAGCTCTTGAACTATTTAATAACTATTTAATAAAACACATGTTTCAAACTTAAAATTCATTTTGTCATAATACATGATGACATTCTGAAGATAGCGTGTGCTTCAGTCACTTCATGCTTTGTTCACTGTATCAGTGAATCAAATATTTTGATACAGTAGACTAGTAGTGTTGGTTTTTACATGCTGGACTGCCTGGACAGGCACAAGTTTGCATTTCATAGTGACCCAATTTTTTTTTTCTGAGGCCATCATCTTTCTGTTGCAGACAGAATTTTATAAGTATATCTGCAAAATAGTGTATGTAAACTTTTCCTCTTCGTTTTTTTTCTAGAAAGAAACAATTCTGATACACACTTGTGTTGGTAGACTGTTCATGTTCGATGTACTGAGAACAGTGGAGAGTTCTTTTTGCATGTCTATAAGGCAGTCCCTGAGGTCGCTGTTCTCAACACGTAACTCTTGATGTTTCTCTTCATAGTTAGATATCAGTAGCTGATACATCTCTTCTTGTCTGTAAACAAAGCTTGAACTTTCAATTATGTATGTTTTCAGGGTATGTAAGAACTGTTTGATACTCAAACCAAGTTTAAATATTATTAGAAATGTGTCCATAGGGCACAGATGCCCCCACTTTGGTGTGTTTCCAAGAGCATGGTGCATAGAAAACACAGGAAAATAATTGTAGTGAAATACAAAGCTGCTACTATGACCTTGCCCTCAGACCTAAAATTCAATAGAAAACATCTGCAGGTCATGCCTAATGTCCCAAACAAGTTTAGTGTACCTAGGCAGTGGTCCCCAGTGTAAAATCAGACTAGGATTTCAGGACAGGCAGTCGCTCTGACCTTGACCTTATAATCAGAATTCATCTTATTTTCATGAACAATTACCCTATAAAGTTTAATGAATGTACGCCCAGGTATCTGCCAGTTATTGATTGGACAAGAATTTAGCAACGGTGACCATTGTGATCATGACCTTTGACCTTGTGACCTAAAAATCAATAGGGGTCATCTGCTAGTGATAACCAATAACCCTATAAAGTTATATTAACCTTGACAAAAGCATTCATCAGTTACTGATCTGAAAAAATTATAGGACCCCATACATATAGAGACAGACATACAGAGGGCAGCAATGCTATTTCCTCCAGGACCTCACTTTTAAGTGGGGCAATCAAATATATTCATCTTACTTATTTTAAACCTTTCACCCAGTTGCAGTATAATTTTTATCTTTCATTTCTTACAAAATTTATAGTGTTTACATACCTTAAGTGTTCCTTCATATCTAGAAATGATTGGGAACATCTGCTTCGAAAAAGAACCCTCAAATTTCTTACAATTAATCTGACAATAATCACTTCTGATAAACTAGTTTTATATACATATGAATAATTTATAAAAAAACAAACAAACTAGGTTTTAATTAATGTGAACACCAATTTCAATTTCCCCAGCAGCTTATTATGATAACTCATTGACTGATAATTTACTACTGAATATCAACATTAACTCTGATACAAGATGAATATAATAAAACTAACTTATTACTATTAGCTGTATTTTTCCATGTGCTTCTTTTACTGTCCCCTCTACGTAAGTAACCTTCCATATCCATACCTGTAGAATATCCAGAACAACAATAAAAGGCTTACTTGGTAACTGAAGTATTACTCTTTTCATGCCTTGTGGTTGTAATGACAGACAAGAGCTCCGCAGAGTGTGTTTTACATGTCGACAATGGGGGCCACAGTTATTGTTCTTGTGCACTACTCCTGAAGCAGGTTTTTATAGCTCTGACGTTTCATGTCAAGATGTTGATATTGTTCATACTGATACCTATGATCATTCAACTTAATAAGCAATTTTGACAAAAATTTTAAGTTAAAAAGGGACATAACTCCAAAAATATAGCTTTCAGAATAATGCCCCTGGTGATACAACTGCCACTTGTCATGATAAGCAAGCAGTCCAAGTTTCATATTGAAAACTTTGATAGTTTTGAAATCATTCAACTTCATCAGCAATTTTGACAAAAATTTTAAGTTAAAAAGGGCATAACTCCAAAAATATAGCTTTCAGAATAATGCCCCTTGTGTTACAAATGCCTCTTCTCATGATAAGCAAGCATTCAAAGTTTCATATTGATACCAACCATTTAAATTGTTTGAGTAATGGGCTACATTTAAGTTTTGGCATAACAACAAGGATGATGCAGTGATCATAAAAGCTCAACTTTTTCTTCGAAACACACGAGTTAAAAATGGGATAAAAAGAGTCATAAACAAAATTCTAAATTCAAACTTCTGACACATTAACAGGGTGGTAGTAGAACTGCATCCAGAATCTTAGAAGTTTCAATGGTTCAGTGGTTAGCAAACCACTCTACCACAAAGGCAGCAGTTTTTTTGTAACTGGAGCAGTTTTATTAATGGCCATTCCAGTAAAACATACATCCCACCTAAGGAAGGCACTTTCAAAATGACCAAATCAATTTAAAAGTTGACAAGAATCCCACCCCACTACTTAAAAATCACATTGACAGAATTTTTGTAACTTGCCTTCTTGAGGTGAGACACATGTTTAACTCAAATGGCTCTAAACACTTCATTACCATTTAAAACATTTTTAAACAGTGCTTATATTTAATTTACTGAAATGCTTATGAGAATGGGATATGACAAACATTCCTACCAATTCTCCTATCTGGATTTTTATCCATCAGCAGCTGATGAAGCTTCTCCATGAGTCTATTTACCTCCCTTTGTTTCTTCTTCAGCTCATGTTTATACTGAGCATCCCTGTCTTTGATTATTGACTGGACACGCTTCAACTACGGAAGTAAAAGATTATTCTGGGGTGTCAGAACAGTAGATTTATATTCAAACAATAAATATCTAAATATATGTTATCTTCAAGCAAGTTAATCACTGATACAATGAATACAACATTTGATCCAAAAACAGACTACAAATGGTTTGAAGAGTAGCTTATTTGCAATTTTATAGTACATTAAAGCCGAAACTATAATTCTATAATTAGATACTGAAGTTTCAAGAACTATGTATCTTTAGGTCATGTTATATGAATGTTGATTTTTCATATCATGTCTCCTACATTTAAAGCGCAAGCACTATAAATCACATTTGCTATAATAATATTGATTGACCGAGTGAATTTACAAAAACGATCCACTATCAGAATCTGTTCTATTCGCTTGTCAATGTTATATTGAATGGAAAACAAGTTTGATAATTGATAGCTTTTGTCGGTGCCTTCGAATAAATAAATGAAATTCTTTAGCCTAATGTTTGCAGCTAGCACTACGTCAGCCCATGTGTACGTGGATGTCGGCTCCTTTGAAGTCAGTTGAAAGATGAACGACCTTTACACAGTTACTTTTGAGCTGAATTAGCAGTGCGTTTTTTATGCTCCATACTGTTTGACGTTTGGAAATTGAGTAACGAAGCGAGTTATTTTCGAAATACACCATTTAAAAGTGTAATTTTTTTTTATGCAGTTACACACTGCATCAATGTGTAAATAAAACAGAAGGTGGTAGGCAATCTTTTTGTATTCGCAAGTCTTTTATACGTATCAAACCAGGGAACAAATTTTTCATTTTCATTCAGTGACAAGGAAGAGTGACCAAAATTTCTACTCGTCATACATCACCATCACCAGTCCTGGAGACCTAGGAAAAAAGATCAACGGTACTGTGCGGTTTACTGAATTTAAAAAGGCGCTGTGCTCCCCCTACTCACACTTCTGGTTTTGTTTTGAAAGCGTATTGTCGGTAAACTGTGACGTTATGATATACACTTACATCCATCTTGCGGTTTTTGCACTCGTTCTGCAGGACGAGCAATAAGATTTACTCGTCCTCATACAAGTGAACATTTTGTTTGTTGGTTTTTTGGTTTTTTTAAGGGGGGTGGCGCAGTAATTGTCGGGTGGTCGGAACGATTGATCTTGAAACATTTCTGCAAGCCTGGTAATTGATGTTTGCAACAAGATGACACGTCATTCGCCTGATTGTTGTAACACTATGTTGAATAAAGTACCATGTATGATGTTAGAAACACATGTTTTTTTGGTTTTCGTTTTTACCCCGTTGTGATGTCCAAAAACCCGGTGAATTTCCACAAATCTCCCATTAATGATCCAACCCTAAACGGCATGTATGTATTTTTTATCTTTCAATGACATTAAGTACAAGAGGTTCTGCAAAACTGATATATGTATGCCACCAAATGATTTTCCCTCATTCTGTTAAGGATCAAAAACATTACATTTATGCTACCAAACATTTTCCCATTTCTGTAAGTGTGTCAAAAGCATTACATATATGCACAATATGCTAATTTTTATGTTGGAAGGATTTATAATCAAACACCCATTTTACCTCATCTTTCTCTGTCTTTAACTTTGTACTGAGATTCTTTATTTTATTGTGTGTCTGTCTGTGTTGTTCTTTCTCCTGTGCAATGGATCTCTCAAGACGTTCTTTATCATTTTTCAACCGCCGAATGACTGACTGGTTCTCTGATGCATCACAACTCACACGATGAAGTCTGAAATAGAATTTATAGGATACAAATGAAATAATACATAACCACTTGTTTAATACATACATTAACAGATTCTAAAACTACTGCTTCACCCCTCAATGCCTTTTGAATCTCTACAGTTCCTAAAAACAAATTCATATCTCTCATGGCTCATTACAAAATGATGAGAACTGAAGTATTTGAGTTCTTTCCTCACTCAGGTTACATGAATGTAATTGGATTCTTAAGTCGGACAACTAAAATATCCACATATGATCATTCCGTGATGAATAAAGATAAATTGGCCTTTCTTTTACAATAATTTAACAACATGAGGGCCAAGTGGCCCTGGGTCACTCACCTGACATGTGTGGTACGAGGTCCAAAGGAACACATGGCCTTAGAGCAAATTTATCAAGGCAAACATTCTGACTAATTTTCATTAAGATCCGATAAATATGTGACCTCTAGAATACTAAGAAGGTTTTCCTTTGATCTGACCTGGTGACCTGGGTTCTGACCCCACATGTCCCAGTTTCAAATTACGTAAATAATTCATCAAGGCAAACATTCTGACACAATGTCATTAAGATCGGAAGAAAAATGTGATCTCTGCTATATCAACAAGGTTTTCCTACTATTTAACCTAGTGACCTAATTTCTGATCCCATGTGACCCAGTTTTGAATAAGCCCAAGACATCATGTCATCTGAGATTTTATTGAGGCTAAAATTCTGATCAAGTTTCATTAAGATCCAGTTGAAATTGTAGCCTCTAGAGTGTTTACAAGCAAACTGTGAATGGATGGCAGATAGCATACTAAAATATCACCCTGGCACTTTGTGCCAGATGAGCTAAAAAACTGAATCTGAAGGTGAAAAGTTCTTTGTAATCATACTTAGGCCAGTTTTATAGTACATTTATATTCTTGGTAGACTACAAACACTGTTTAAGCCTATGGCTAAGTAATTTTTAGTAATTACCTGTTTTCCAAATCTTCCTTGATTCTATTACTTCTCTGGTACATACGCAAAATTTCCTCAAGCCTGTTGATAAGTGATGTAGTACACCCAACACCATCTCGACTAACTGGCTGCAACCCCAGACCTGTTAACTCCTAAAATAACAAAAACTACCCTTTTAAAAGAATTTTTGGTTACTCATGTGACTGCACTTTTCTAATTTATTATGATCTAGAAAGTGTAATCAAAACTGTATCTTGTTTTCAGCAGGTAAACAGATCTACAATTGACAGCAAGACTTCCCCTTGAAACAAATACATATAACTTGTCATTGGAAAAAGAGCACCCTGACACAGTGTTTCAAAAGTGACATTTATTTTTTTTATTATTTAGATTTATTGGTACATGTATCCCAGGACTGTAATGTCTGAAAATTTCAGTTTCCTGCATACAGAGAAGATACAAAATACTACATGTAGCATACTGAAAAGAAAATGAAACCCAAAACTGATACTCGTTAATTTGATATCATATACTTAAATTTTAGCTGTTCCATTATGTTATTCTATTATAGCCTTTCAATGAATCTATAAAACAATAATAATTATCATTTAATCTACCTTTTACTCTAACCACATCACTTTCATAGGAAAGAAATGTCTCAAAAAACTGTTTCCATGGTAATGGTCATCAAAACATTTGATGCAAAATATATCCTATCTTCTTCGAAGAGGGGCATAAAAAGTATCAAGAAAGCTTTTAAACCAAACAGCTGGATATGCAAGTATCAAAAAGGTTGTTGTTTTAACTGAACACCTTTTAAAACATAGGATAACAAGTTACATGTAGATACTACATACCAAGACTTAACATACACATACCGGTACCTTAATATTTAACAATGAAGTTCACTGAGATTAATGTATAATCACAGCTCACTGCTTAAACTTATTTGCAATATACATGTACTGTTAAGAAATTAAATTTGACAAAAAACAAACAAACCAAATACAGCCAGTCTGCCATACCTGATTAAGCTGTGTTAAACATTCATCTACATTTTCAGGTTTACAGAATGTGCTGTCATCATAGATATTTTGTGGAGAGAATGTTCTGTCTATGAAACTGCTCATCATGTGAAACTGGGTCAAGGTCGGGTCATGGTTACTGTATGTTGACAATGACGACAGGAAGTCATTGCTTGATGACTTCAGTATACTCCAGTCAGCCATCCTATGAAAGAGAAAGTTTACCCACATTTTGAACTGCACAACTACCTATACAGTCTGCAAAAATATCATCTACGAGTGATTCAACATGAGTATGATGTTAACAACACCGATTTTATAAAAATATTCAATCATGGTTACCTTTGTTAATTAGCTGAAAAAGAGAACAAAGTGTACTCCTCAAAATAAGTTAAGAATCATTGCATTATTCCTGTATAATATCAAACAGTGGTGACAATAAAATGTACATTTCCATCTTTATGTCCACCATTGTATCCACTCAATTAAAAAAAAAACAAGAACTGTCACTGTAAGATGACAATGCCCCCGAACGTGGTGCTTTGACCTTTGAACTGACAACCAGTCATTCAGTGGTCAAGGTCAAATAAATATAGGTCAGTGGGAAGGTCTTATCCAAAGGGGGTTGTGTCCAAGTATGAAGTAATTCCATTTACTTATAAGGAAGTTATGGGCAATGTTAAAGTTTTTGGACAATTGGATCTTCAAGGTGAAGGTCATTCAGGGGTCAAGGTCAAACAAATATAGGTCAGTGGGAAGGTCTTGTCCAAAGGGGTGTTGTGTTTAAGTATGAAGTGTATCCACTTACCAATTTGGAAGTTATGGCCAAATATTAGTTTTTGGGCAATTGGATATTCAGGGGTCAAGGTCAAATAATTAAAGGTCAGTGGGAAGGTCTTGTCCAAAGGGGTGTTGTGTCCAAGTATGAAGTAAATCCACTTACTAATAAGGAAGTTATGGGCAATGTTGAAGTTTTTGGACAATTGGATCTTCAAGGTAAAGGTCATTCAGGGGTCAAGGTCAAATAAATATAGGTCAGTGGAAAGGTCTTGTCCAAAGGGGTGTTGTGTCCAAGTATGAAGTAAATCCATTTACTAATAAGAAAGTTATTGCCAATGTTAAAGTTTTCAGATGGACTGACGGACGGACGGACTGACGGACAGTTCAAAAACTATATGCCTCCCTACGGGGGCATAAAAATCTCTTGTGTAATGACACCAGTAAAGTAATCAGATCAAACACAGATTAAAGCTCATTGGAGAGGTCATCAGACCTCTCCACAGTGTTGGCTTTAATTGCTGGAGGCATCCATTTTTGCGTATCAAATTTTAGTTAATGATCTCATATTAAGCCTAAAATCATGAAAACCAGTCTACAAAGATAGTTATGCGCATGCTCCGAATCAAAATACGAATTTATTTAAACGAAACCAAAATTAATACATCGGGTCAAAACGGCCCATGGTTAAAACAGCCCATTATGAACAGAACGTACAGAATAGTTTTGTATTCCCTTAACTAAACACAAAAAATACAATTATAGGGATGCATTTCTTATAATGCATGCTACTTTTTAAAAACTACAAATTCTAAAATGCATTTTTTATCTGAGAAACTCATCAGCCTGTTGAACAAATTAATATTTATGGTCATGAAAAAATTCTAAATATTTTTTACAAATTTCAGAGCATTTTTGACAAGTCCATTTCCTCGATTTGGATCAAATTTACGCCCTTTTAATATTTAGTCCTGCTTAACAGATACTATCGCTGATTATTTTGTAAAATATTTGGACTAAGAAAGGTGTAATAAAAGCTTGAAAGGGAAAACAAAACTTAATGAGCCTAAAAAAGCAGCAGCTTAACATGGGAGTTCTGGCTTCAACAACTACATGCAGTTAAGCCTTAGGGGCTTATAAGAAGATCCCCAAGATTCTACAAGGTATGAAATACATGAGGTTATCTTAATTTGTTTCATTTATTTAAATGATAGATACGCCACTATAAAAACATTTGAAATAACTAAATTATAGTCAGTTTCGGTCATTTTGCCTAATAAGGTAGTAACTATTAATAATAGTTAGGTTACTAGTTTTTATAATTATTTAAGTCACAGAACGTTTAAAAAATTCAAAATGATCTTGGAAACAAGTAGATTCATTCTTTCAGTGACGACAGCTGCTGACCTCTCTTTGGCTTACCTTTTAAAGGAAGCCAACTTGTTTTAGTCACTCATTACAGATTACTACATGCACATTTACATGCTGAGTTTGTTTGGAGTTTAAATTTTAAACTAGTAGGTCTAAAGTGTTTTAAACACAAAATTTATGCCTTTTTGGAGACATTTACCAGTCGGTGACATAGAACAAATTTTCATGATGCTCCTAGCTGGAGAGATTAACGACAATGGTGAATATCACTCTGATGTCAATCATACAGTGATTGGCTGCACACGGCACAGGTACCAAGTTACTGGTTCTGTTGTGGAATGCCCCAGAAAAGGTCAACCAAGAAAGACCAGTTAGAACTATGATGGTTAAATTTTTGAAACAGTCATTCCTCGATAGCTCGAAATCATCATGACTGCAAGAAATACTTCGAGCCTCAAACAATTCAAGCCATAAAATCAAACCTTATTGTATAATACTGGCTTGTTATTATTAGCTATATATCTTCTGAATTAGTGTCTATATCTTATCTGTTGTAATTTGTAAACTTCAAAATTTCTTTTTCATTTTATGATTCTAAGTAGGATACACTATGTAGAGTGTTTCTTATTTGCAAAATGGAATGAAATTGCTCTACAGGAAATGATAGGCTACACCACAGGCAAATATACCCAAAATATTGTTATGGTTTTATCAATAATAAAAAAATTAGGATTGAGCATCAACTTCAAGCCATATTGAGGAATTCAAGGGAAGCGAGTTCGAGCCATCGAGGAATGACTGTATTGCTAAACATAGCAGTTCCAGTCCAATTAAATACTAAATACTCACTTCCTGGAAGCAACTGGTATTTGTGTTTGTCAACAAACAATTAGAAATAGGTTTTATAATGCTAATATGCAAGCTTGCCAACACACTATAAGTCTTCCTTGGACTCCAGCGCTCAGGAGAGTGAAGTAAGAATATTCCTTAGAACACTAAGAATACAGGGTTACCTTGACTCCACTCTGTCCTGTTTACAAATGAGTTGAAATTCTATCTTTAATGATGGCAGAAGGTGCATATGGTAGCAGAAAAATGAGTGGTTTAGATACTGTTGTGTCCTGGAACATGATCGATTGCTCTGGTGGTACGTCAGAACTGGTACACGGTGGGGTGTCTTATGACAAATCTACAGACCTATTATCATGATGAAATACTGGACAGATTTGCAAAGCTCTACATACACTGGTGCTGTTGGTAACGATTTTATTCTAATGGATGACTATGTCTGTTTACACCTAACACTGGTGGTAAATGCAGATCTCCAAGATGAGGATATTGTGTATATGGACTGGCCTGCTCACTTGCCTCACTTAAATCCTAAAGATCATGTAAGAAGCATACTCCAGAAGCAGATATTTGTGTAGCCAGTACCTCCCCAGACACAGGCAGACTTAGTAACATGCACATTCCATGACCACAGATCCAAAAACTGATTGACAGCTTTTGGTCTAGTCTAGATGTACACCAGTTGTTGAAGCTTATGGTGAACACACATGCAACTGACCAATATTTATTTGTAGTGTTTGATTCAAAAGGTGTAGTTTTGGACAATGCTATAATCCCTTATCTGATTTGTTAATTACTTCTTCGTTGAATATTGGTATTTGCTAATGCAACATTCACCAATGCTTCGTTCTGGTATATTTGTTGTCAGGCATACTTTCATTGGTATACACTGTGTAATCTTTATTTGATGAATTTTCATGGTCCTTTAACTTACTTTGAGGACAATATTTCAATAAAAAATATTAAATACCTCATTATGTTCTTTATTGTTTCAATGTCAATAATTCTCTGTATTTTACAGAGTAAAAATAAATTCATTAAAAAAAAGTGCGGCAAACAATTATTAGTTTTAAACTAATTTATTATACATAAATTGGGAAGCAAGTTCTTTGTAACTTTAATTGATCCTGCATTTTGATTACTTCCTGCATTTAAACTAGTATTTATGCAGAAAATCATAAATGTGGAATGTGGAAAGTCACTGGACAGTCTCAAACCCTGGTGAGGGTCGAACCAGCCATCTTGGATCCGAAGTCTGGCACAATAACCCCTCAACCAATGCTCCTCAAGATAATTATTATTATAATTGTATGTATGTACCTATAAATAAAACATGAAGGAGGTAAAAAGATTACACCTCACTTCTGTATCATTTTTTTTGTTAATTTTAAGGCAGTGCATATCTAAGTGTCTTACATTAAATATTTATTGTGCTAATGCTTTTTTCCCCATGATAACAGGTCATTCTTACTTTATAAAGCTACTGACTTCCTTACCAAACTCCTTAATACTGGTAATGCTGATGTATCTACTACATTTTATACAAAATGTCAAAATATATCAAGGCCTCTATGTTGAATAAGGTTCAGCAAAACTTGCAAATTGTCTGTGACCCTTGTATTTGTAATGCACATTTAGATTTACCCTTTCATGCAGTAAAACCATTTATTCACAAAAAGTACTTGAACATTTCTATTGAAACTTTGTCAATGAAGTCTTTATGATTGCCACAAAATTTTACAAACATCAGATACCTGACCCTGGACTGAGAATTTAAACCTGTAGTTAAAATATCATTAGCAAGATACATTATAGTTTTATTTTCTGAAAGATTGAAAAGCATTTGAAAATCGGCTCAAAATCTTTTAATGGACATGAGACAACTTTATCTAAATGAGTAACATGCAGCTTGTATATGAAATAATGCCTTACTGCATGGTCATGTGACATACAATTTTGAAAGCTAGAAGAAAAAAGACAACCTAACTCTTAAGTTGCCATTTCAAAACATCTTGAAATTATTAAAATTTTAATAAGATTTTTTTTAATCAGCCTGTTTTTAAAATCACCCAGATTAAAATTGACAGTATGTCAATATTTTGACTTGCTATGACCCCCTCTATCTCTACTACAAGCCTTTATAGTATAAAAGGTCAAAATGGACTTAACTGCTAGAGATAAATCGTTCCTAATCCCACTTCAGACTGAAATTAAACTCTGATCATGGTTGCTATTGATATCAAATCTGTCAAAAATCTTCATTTTGAATGATAGTGTTTAAACCTAAGTATATAGGTTAAGAATTTGTTGTACAAACAGTTCTTTCAATAAATCACTTGTGATTTAAATGAGAATTTGCAAAAAACAAAATTAAGACAAACATTTCCTAAGTAAAGCATCATAAACTGCTACAGGTAATGCAACTATTATCATTTAAATTGAAATATTTGAAAAAATAACTAGCTTCTTGCATAGCTCTGTTGTCCAAGGCATTTTAATTATGATTCAAGGCATCAGCAGTTTACAAAGTCATCATTCGTAACACAGACCCCATCCTCCGTAACTACAAATATCCCAGTGCAGCAAATTCTCAAACTCCTGCCAGATCTAATGAATGCAACTTTGGTCACTTCTGTCACTAAGTCTGCAAAATAAGCCAAAGGCCTAAGGGTCTCAGCTTTTCAAATTTTGGCCCTACAAGAGCTTCAAGACTTTAGTCTCGAATTTATTGCTTTTCTTGAGACATGAGCCCAAATAGCCTGCAGCTTACAGACCAGTTTCTTGCAGATCAATGTCAAGGAACTTCACATACACACAGCAGTAGGCTGTGTACATTTGTAACTGTTATTTAACAAGGTCTGAATTAAACATTGTCAACAGAATAATATGGTACAAATATACAATAAGCAGTAACAATAATAGAATAATTTAGCATATAACCTGTATGATAGCATCTTTGTAACCACTTGTTTATGTGTCATAACCATTAAACACCTTAGTCCTTTGTTCAAAACTGACCACCCAAATACAAACCTGTTTTTAAATTGAATGAAGAGTTTGATCAAGACACTGTGGTTCTATTCTTAATTGTTTAATACTGTTATGGTACATAAGCCACATAACTGTATTTTAACTTTTTAAGGTGAATAAAACTAGGAAGGTACAAAAATATTTCAACTTGATGTATTCATTTTCTGTATTCTTTAAGTAATTCAACATCTCTCTGTCACAAAATTAACTAATATTTACTCACCATTTTAAAAAAAATCATTAAGTTAGGCAAGTATTTCCTGGGCCACATCACTTCCAAGATTTTATGCAGGTTTTAGAAAGTTTATCCTAATTCTAGAACCATACAAAAATGTACCACTAAATGTGCCTTATCATGGAACTTTAGTATGAAGATCATCCTAATAAAACCATTTAATCTCTGATCAGTATGTCAAAATATTAAAACTGTTCAGTTATAAAAAGATAGCACACAGATGGTATACCTAAACTTTCACTTAAAAAAACGTACAATGCATAAAATATTGATTATAACACCCAAATCTGCAAAACTGAATTAAATATTCATGAACATATTTCATTTAAAGTTTAGCACAGCATGTCCTATAATATTATTTTAATCATCCAACCCAAGATGATACTTAGTGTTTATGGCACCTTGTTTCTACTCAGGTAATATTGATTTCCAATTAAGCCTAGCTTCGACATCTCGTTACAAGAGGTCATGTACCTGTAAGTGTCCCATAACAGAATAGAGACGTCCTAATGGGCAGATAATCAAATTGTCACATACTTTAGCAATAAAGAAACAGTGCAGAGGCTTATACAATCTGAGGACTTTTACTAAGATCTTTTTTTTCCAAGTGAATGAAACAATTTTAAACCTGTATTAATTTTCTACTCTAAACAAATTTACATGGAGTACTGTTCTGTAACTAAAACTGAAACCTTACATTTTTCAAGACTATTTCACAATGACAACACATTCCTGCTTCAAGAATTTCAAACTGAAACTTGTTAAAAGTGCACTTTACAAGTTACATAACAAATTAATACAATTATTATATTGTGATATCAACATAAAAGTATAAATCATAAAATATCATACAAACAATCAAACTAGTATTCATAGTTTAATAAAATACTGTAAATCAAATACTTTTTGAAAACTGATGATTCATGTGAGCTTCAAAATTTAGTATAATGTACTTATTAATTATTATCTATATGTGCAGGGTAAAGTTTTTACTGGAATTTTCAAAAGAATAGAAGTTAAATGAGTATTCAAACATGTGCTCATCATGGCACAGGAAACCAACAACATTAATAAGGAACAGACTTTAATATAACTTTCATCGTCAGTTAGAGCAGAAATCTTCTTGTAATTAGAGTTGGGCAAATATAGTATCATATTTTGTGTGTTTCTACAAAACAAGTTCAATATTGACACTGTAGGTGAAACGTTAACAATTTTCTTTGATGATAAAAATTAAACTCTACTTCCAATATTCATATAATTACACATAATAGGTCAATGACAGAATTGTTGGTACATTAGAAGTTTACATTCTTAAAAATTACTCCCTGATCACTTGTCTCTGTTCAATTTATGTGACAGCTCATACAGCTGAGTTGCATCTTCATATTTTCACACCTGAATGACTTTCGTGGCGAGAAGTGTTCATGCTTGAATTCTTTCAGGGTTTGAGATGTTTTTAATGATTTTGATGTGTAAATTTGTTAACCTTTTATTATTCTCTTGATTCATCCATTAAAACTGTGAACACATTCATCAAACACAATCCTCAGAGAGGTATTGATGGATCCCTGACTGCTCACATTTGCATGTCAAATTAAACAAAGAAGTACATTTATATTTTCACCACAAACAAGTATATAACAAAAGAGCACATGGTTGTGGGTGAAACCTATTGTATAAGATTTAAAGGGACTGACTCACAGATTGGCCGATGGTAAAAAATGAATATCTCTAGATATCTTGAAAATCTTGCTGTAATTGGGAAGAACATATCTAAACTCAGTTACTGACTCATTTTTACAAATGTAGTTACAGAAAAACATCAAAATATAAAGTTTTACATATTTTTATCAGCAAAAAATCTACCCCGTTAGTCACAGGGTAGATACTTTATTTATAACATTAATTTTGATGGAATTTGATAACTAGTCTTTGTGGCTCAGTGGTGTAGATCGTTGCTCTATATTTTGCCTCCTGAAAGGTCATGGGTTCGAAGACAAAACTTTTTTTTCAGTTTTCATGGTGTATAGAAGCATAATAATATGTTTTTTCCATAGTATATTAAATTCTCTTAAATTTTAAAGAAAAAAAATTCGGCTAAATTCTGTGAGTCACTTTAAGAGTCATGCTGTGGATCCATGAATAAGTTTGTACATCACAAGACTTTACCTTGACACTGCATTTTTCTTTTGACTGTAGCTTCGTTTGGCTACTAAGCATGAAATTTGCTTGTACAGATGTAAAAAGGCTTTTCCACTTTTCTTTCATATCCATCATTAGAGATATCCACTACAGCACTTTACTTCATCAAGATTTTTTATTCAGTATGCATATTTCTAAAACTTGTTCATTCCTATCTAAAGAATTATTCATTGCTAGGGCTCAATGGTGTAGTTTGCTGCCTTTACTTTTCCTGACTGGAAGGGTATGGGTTGGAATCCTGTTGATATCAAACTTTTTTCTTCGTGTTTCATTGTGTATCTTGAAGCACATGTTTTTTTTTATAGTATTTCAACTTTACTGTAAGCTAAATTCATGTGAGTCAGGTCACTTTAAGAGATTGATAGGACAATTTGCAAATTAAAATAGGACTCCCCTACTTTGGTAAGAGGTTAACAGATATCATAGTGGATTCTGCTGGAATAAAACAAGCCGAAATATGTGAAAATTTCAACACTGTCACCAGAGGTCAGCGGAAGGTATGTTCATAATGATTACCACTATACAAGCAGTGTAACAAACATGATTAAGGAATTAAAATGGTCAACACTAGAGCAAAGGCTAAACCAAGCCAGAATGGACATGTTATACAATTTACAAAATAAAATCAAACAGGTCAATGTTGATCACCGTCATCCTACAGACACAGAAAACAACAAATTTCTCATCCCATTATCAAAAATGCAACATCATATGAATGAATTCATTCTTCCCATGAACATACGACTCTGGAACGAACTTACCGACCTGCGATTACAGTCTACCCCAACATGTGCCAGCTTTCATCACAGTGAACTGTTTTATCGATTTTAAATGTTCAAAATAAATGTGTAAGTAAGATCTTTAGCAAAACCTTGTTTTTTGTTTGTTATCATCTTTTATAATTTAATGTTTCCTGAGATGCACCTGCCTTGGATAGTCAGTATTTACTTTTGGCAGTATATTAAGTTGAATTAGATATATCTAAAATTAGGAACTGAACTGACATGCTACATTTTGCAATGCATCCTATATAGTTAGAGAGGTTACAGGTATAATATAGCATCTACCTTCCAGTTTTCATCAAAGAACTAGGTGCACTCTAAAAAAAATAGCTAAAAGAGTTAGGCAGTCCAAGGAATTTGCATAAAAAATGCACCTGTCCTACAAATTTTCAAATCTTTGTAGATAACAAGCCGAATGATGTAACATTTGGCGTTAAACTTAGCACTAAATCAAAAACTTATTAACAGAAAATATCTGAATTATAAATTTGACCCTACACAGGATCAACAGATATTCAAGCAGTCCATTTCACAGCGACTAATTACCTGTCAACTCACTGATCAATTTCTTTCAGAAGTTCCCTCTTATGAGCGTCATTGGAAACTTAACGGTATCCGTAGTTTCGTAGTCATCATGGTTTAACATGAAAACAAAGTAAACATTATTAAAAAATGAAAAGTATAAATATAATTAACTAAAATTTTATTATAAAATAAAGATTCCATACCACGAATATTTGCATTTAAATATCTAGAGTACTTTTCTATCCGACTCGTTAGTTGCGAATTTGGCGGTGACTACGAACAAAATCCGTATAAAAACGTGCTATAGGTCCAGTGGTAATACGCTGGACTGTTAACAAAGAGGTCGCGAGATTCCACTAAAATTACTAATTGTCTTTCGGATTAGACGTTTAACCGAGGTCCCATGTATCAGTGCTGTACACTGAGAATGGAAAACAACCAGGGGACCCGGGAATGGGATGCTTTCTGTACCGTGCACTAAAATATCCAGTTTTCCAAAAGATTCAATGCAAAAAAGCAATTTCTGGTGTGAATAACAGATAAGGACGATATTTTTAGCTATGACGTTACGACAAACCCGTTGTTCTAATGAAACTGAATACACATGAAGACCAAAGAAAACGAATTTGAAGGTTACTTGTTTACAAGAAAACATCACTCTCCAATTTCTACGTTCAAAAGCTTTAAACTGCATGGGTACCGTGACGGTAGTTCTTAAAATAGCTATACAATTTTGTTTCATACATTCAACTTTCTTGCTCAAATCTGTAGTCAGAGTACAAGTTACTTTTTTCTGCCAGGACAAGTGCGTTTCTAACTTGAACTAATCAGCTTTCTTTGATTAGCTGTCAAAATGGATGATTTAAATCCCATTTAAATTGTATTTACAGGGCGTTAATTATGGAGGCTTCTTGGAGAAGAACATAAATAAGACATTGTTGTCTTCCGTTCTTATCCTTTCCTTATGTGTTCAATTTATGATTACTTGTATGTGTAAATTTTATATGGGTATAAATATGTTTAAACTAAAATGGATGATTGGCAATTATGTGGTTTTAAAATGTGATAAAGACAAATGAGTCACAAACTGAATATTTTTAATCTTCTTTTTAGTTACTGTCTTCAATTTCTTAAGCAATGGAGTTGATGTATGTATATAAGGTACATGTAAAATGTAATCCGACGATGCCGTCATAGATTCGCTTATACCTACCTGTCTTCTGAGCGATGTTTGCACTGATCTTTTTGACCCTTTAGCGTATTTCAGTCAAGAATGTTTCAGTACAAAACACATAATTCAACAAGGTGTATCTGGAAACTTTTACACCATTTTGGCTCATGTTAATTAGTTGCGGCATTGGTTTAAATCTAGCCAGCTGAACCACTCTGCCAACAGGTAGTCGAAGACGTGTTAAACATTAAAACAACAACAACAACAACACAAACA
This sequence comes from Cyclina sinensis, assembly GCA_012932295.1. Taxonomy (NCBI): domain Eukaryota; kingdom Metazoa; phylum Mollusca; class Bivalvia; order Venerida; family Veneridae; genus Cyclina; species Cyclina sinensis. The sequence continues at coordinate 12,789,975 of JAAONU010000012.1, read as the reverse complement.
GCAAAGAAAAAATAAATGCAATTTAACAAGGATTCCCTCCAAGGACATAGACATTTACCATAGCACTTTTAGGTTTCCTGTTTCTACATTAAGGTGTGCTTTTTGTGGTAAGCTTTTTGTGGTAAGCTCATACTGAAAAATCCATAATAGGCTTTTTAGCTCACCTGAGCACAAAGTGCTCAGGGTGAGCTTTTTTGATCGGTCTTTGTCCGTCGTCGTCCGTCCGTCATCAACTTTTCATTCAAATGACATCTCCTCTGAAAGCAATGGGGGCAAATTAAATGAAACTTGCCTTGGATGTTCCTTGCATGAAGCTCTACCAAGATTGTTCAAATGGTTCTGGTCCATTGCATTTCTGGTTCACTGGAGCTAAAAATAGATTTTTAAGTTGGATCTTTAAAAATCTTCTTCTCCGAAACCACAAGGCCTGGAGCTTTGATATTTGGTATGAAGCATCATCTAGTGGACCTCTAACAAGTTTGTTCAAATTATGGCCTCTTGGTCAAAACTGACCCCACCCCAGGGGTCAGTGATTTTACATAGAGTTATATACGGAAAACTTGAAAATCTTCTTGTCAGAAACAAGAAGGCCTAGAGTTAAGATATTTGGTATGTAGCATTGTCTAGTGGACCTCTATCAAGTTTGTTCAAATCATGGCCTCTGGGTCAAAAATGGCCCCGCCCCAGGGGTCACATGTTTTACATACATGTAGAGTTATATAGGAAAATCTTTAAAAAAATTTCTTGTCAGAAACCGTAAGTTATAAAGCTTAGATATTTGGTGTGTAGCATTGTCTAGTAGACCTCTACCAAGTTTGTTCAAATCATGGCCTCTTGGTCAAAAATGGCCCCGCCCCAGGGGTCAGTTGATTTTACATAGAGTTATATAGGGAAAACTTGAAAATCTTCTTGTCAGAAACAAGAAGGCCTAGAGTTAAGATATTTGGTATGTAGCATTGTCTAGTGGACCTCTACCAAGTTTGTTCAAATCATGGCCTCTGGGTCAAAAATGGCCTGCCCCTGGGGTCACTTGTTTTACATAGAGTTATATAGGAAAAACTTAAAAATCTTCTTATCAGAAACCGTAAGTTATAGAGCTTAGATATTTGGTGTGTAGCATTGTCTAGTGGACCTCTACCAAGTTTGTTCAAATCATGGCCTATGGGTCAAAAATGGCCCTGCCTCAGGGGCCACTAGTTTTACATAGAGTTATATAGGAAAATCTTAAAAAGTCTTGTAGTCAGAAACCGTAAGTTATAGAGCTTAGATATTTGGTGTGTAGCATTGTCTAGTGGACCTCTACCAAGTTTTTTTCAAATCATGGCCTCTGGGTCAAAAATGGCCCGCCCCTGGGGTCACTTGTTTTACATAGAGTTATATAGGAAAAACTTTATAAATCTTCTTGTAAGAAACCGTAAGGCAGAGAGCTTAGATATTTGGTGTGTAGCATTGTCTAGTGGACCTCTACTAAGTTTGTTCAAATCATAGCCACTGGGTCAAAATAGGCCCAGCACTCGGGGTCACTTGTTTACATAGAGTTTATATAGGAAAAGGTTTTAACAATCTTCACAGAAGAAACCATAAGGCTTAGAGTTAAGATATTTTGTATGAAGCATTGTCTAGAGGACCTCTACCAAGTTTGTTCAAGTCATGAACCCTTGGTCAAAAATGGCCCTGCCTCAGGTAGAGAGTTATATAGGAAAATCTTAAAAAACTTCTTGTCATAAACAACAAGGCCTAGAGTTAAGATATTTGGTGTGCAGCATTATCTAATGGACCTCTGTCAAGTTTTTTCAAATCATGGCCCCTTGGTCAAAATAGGCCCCGCCCTAGGGGTCACATGTTTTACATAGAATTATATAGGAAAAACTTGAAAAATCTTCTTGTCAGAAACCACAAGGCCTAGAGATAAGGTGGAGATAAGCATTGTCTAGTGGACCTCTTTCAAATTTGTTAGAAAAGTCCCTGGGGTCACTATTGGCCCTGCCCGAGGGGTCACAAGTTTTAAATAACAATATAGAAGAAAATCTTTAAAAATCTTCTTGTCTGAAACCACAAGACCTAGAATTTTAAAATTTGACATGAAGCAAGCTTTATCAAGCTTTTTCAAATTATTAGATTAGGTTAAAGGTCACGGAGGTTAAAAGTAGATTTATTTCTGTACCTCATAGAGCCTTCATTTATAGACCAATATCTTTGATATTCAGTATAGAGGTTCCTTGCATGGACCTCTACCCATGGGTAGGGTTTGAGGTCACTGGGTCAAGGTCACCATAGCTTATAATAGATATTTCTACTTTCTGTCATAGAGCCTTTATTTATTGACTGATATTTTACATATTTGGTTTGTAGGCACTTACATATTTTCAATTAAAAAATGAAATACTGCTTAACAGCAAACCTACAGCCAAAGTACTCAGGTGAGCGATCCAGGGCCATCATGGCCCTCTTGTTTATTAGATCAACGATATTGCTTCAGACCAGATAGACGAAAAATGACGGACACCCATTTTGTAATTAAATAACACTAAAGTATGTATCGAATAGTTTCCCCAAATAAATGTCAAGTAATTATGACCAAGTAGTGACCACCATCGCTTTACACCTGTATATATAATGACATTGTGTTAATTGTACTGAATTCCGGGGCTTTGGGTCAATAAAAAGAGAGCTTTAGTTAAACTTTTGATACAACAGAATATCAAGAGATGTGTTTTGCTCTTTTTCACAAGAGTAATGACCATCAACTGTTTGTACTTTAGACCCACCAAAATGACTGAAAGAAGTAAAAAAAAAACACTTTAATTTTTGTTTTAATCTTTTTCGTATTTTCGAAACATTCAAACAAACAGGGGGCTACTGGTTCATATAAGTTCAACCATGATATTGGAACTAAAAATCTTTTCAGGGATGCAGTATAACGAATCAAAAGCAAACCATTCAGTTCACTCCAGCGTCACGGAAGGATCTTCCTTTGCGAGGAAATGAACGAGAAAATCCAGGTCAGTAAAGATATTTTTCTGCAGAGGCAGAAACTTCAAGGTTCCAGCTAACTTCCAACTTGCACATTCTGCTAGCCACTGGAATTCTTATTATCAAAATCAAATAGACACTTGGCATTTAAGTAATGAAGCTTTTATTTAATTATAACAATAATAAGGCTTAGTTACTTAAGCTTTGTTTTCTGGAAACAAACACCAAGAAGGTAGTTTAAGCGCGATTACAGATAAAGATAATGGTAAATTTTGTATTAAATTTTCGAGAAGGGTCACGCGATTATATGTTATGGTACGGTGCATGTCGTCCCTCTGTCCATCTACATATCTTCTCGTAGAGTAATTGTGCATATTTTGACATATTTTTTCGCGAGGGTCGACTCGTACATTCTGGAGTTATCTGTCCTTGAATATAGTGTATCTCCTACTCTGACTGAAATTAATCTTGCTAGACATATACATGAAGAGTAGTTGTGCATGACATTTCACTCTCAAGGGTCAACTCATGCATTCTAGAGTTTGATGTCCTTGGATATTATGTATTCATACAGTTCTAAATACTAGTAGCCAGTCGGCTAAGGAAAGTTTACTTCTAATAACCGGATACTAAAAGGCAGCAAGTAGTCACTGAGAGACCAGTCATTATAACCATACAAACAACTGACAATTTATAATGTTGTATTCGAGACCAGGATATGATGGGCTTACCTATTTGTATCTTAAGAATTTCAAGGTACTTCAAATTATTGGCTAAATATTATAAGTATCTTGCCAATTTTGTGTCCCTCTTATCTAATACACATAGGCATGTTGTGCAAGGTGTCCGAGACAAGAGTATAAAAGATCTACCTTTGATATCTTCATAAAGCTTAACGTAGGTTTAGCCAAAATGTAAAAAAATAGCTGACTATCTACCAATCTATCATGCATAAAGGCACGGTCAACAAATTTGCAAAGGCAAGTTTTTAAAAGGTCTACCCAGATATATACATTGAGCTTGTAACGTTCGATTTTGTGCAGCTCACAGTACGCCATATTGTTATATGTTACTGGTAATTTATCTTTCCTTAATGTTTATATGTGGTATCCTGATCAGGATAAATACAGGGTAAGATGTCCAGAGCGGGATTAATACACGGTAAGGTAAAATGTCCAGATCAGGATAGAACACGGTAAGACGTCCAGATCAGAATACATACACGGTGGGATGACCATATCAGGATCATGTCCAGATCAGGATAAATACATGTTAAGATGTTCAGATCAGCATAATACACAGTAAGATGTCCAGATAAGGATAAATACATGGTGGAATATCCATATCCACGGTAAGATGTCCAGATCAGGATAATGTCCAGATCAGGATAAAACACGGTAAGACGTCCAGATCAGGATAAATACACGGTAAGATGTCCAGATCAGGATAAATACACGGTAAGATGCGCAGATCTGGATAAATACACGGTAAGATGTCCAGATAAGGATAAATACATGGTGAGATGTCCAGATTAGGATAAATACATGGTAAGATATCAAGATCAGGATAAGGTAAAATGTCCAGATCAGGATAAATACACGGTAAGGTAAGATGTCCAGATCAGAATAAATACACGATAAGATGCCCAGATCAGGATAAAAACACGGTAAGATAAAATGTTCAGATCAGGATAAATACACGGTAAGGTAAAATGTCCAGATCAGGATAAATACACGGTAAGGTAAGATGTCCAGATCAGGATAAATAGACGGTAAGGAAAGATGTCCAGATCAGGATAAATACACGGTAAGGTAAAATGTCCAGATCAGGATGAATACACGGTAAGGTGTCCAGATCAGGATAAATATACGGTGATATGTCCAGATCATGACAATGTCCAAATCAGGGTAAATACACGGTAAGATGTCCAGATCAGGATAATGTCCAGAACAGGATAAATACACGGTAAGACGTCTAGATTAGGATAAATACACAGTGAGATGTCCAGAACAGGATAATGTTTAGATCAAGATAAATATACGGTGAGATGTCCAGATCAGGATAAATACACGGTAAGATGTCCAGATCTGGATAATATTCAGATCAGGATTAATACACGGTAAGATGTGCAGATCAGGATAAATACACGGTAAGATGTGCAGATCAGGATGAATACACAGTAAGATGATGTCCAGATCAGGATAAATAGACGGCAATATGTCCAGATAAGGATAGATACCCGCATATTTTCAATGAGTTTACCTGTTACTTGTAAACGTTGAATGTGTTCACCTTCATGTAGATCGTATTATTTGCCAAAAATACAAGAAGCTATCAGTCATACGATTTTGTTATACTTCATAGTTTAGAATAGGGCTGTCATTGATAGACAATTTTGTATCAATAAATCGAACATTAGATATCGATGATGCATCGATATATCGAGTCAGATAGTTAATATATTAAAATATTTGATAAATACTGTCATCATGATGTTGGTTATGCTTGTTCATATGAATTATTTCATGTTGTCATGTATTGAGATTTCAAGTATTGCTCGCCAAAGGGTTTTTAAACATTTGGTTCATTCTGTTATTACCTAGTCATCGTGACACATGCACAAAGGATGTGCCTGCTTTATTTTAATTTAATTAAGGATTAATTTCTGTGGAAAACATTATTCAGAGATGTTAAGTGAAAATCAGCATTTATTTCATTTATTGTTTTGTGACATTCTAGATTGTATCGATATTCTAAATTGCAAATCGATATTGGATCGACCGCTGAAAATCGATAATATATCGATATCGCGATTTTCATTGACGGCCCTAGTTTATAACACCTGTATATTGTTGCTGATTGCTGCTGATAGTAGATCTGAAAACATTCAATTACCGAATGCCATCGCATTTTACTGCCTACAAAAGTAACGTAAAGCTCTTTGTATGTTGAACATGAGACAGATTTGAATTTGATTGTTGAGATGTGATATAAAAATACTCAACTTGTTATTACCGCGTACAGAGCCGATAGTTTGTCTAGAAACACAGTGATTTAAGGGATTTGATTTAGCATCGGTATGAATTAAGTGTACTTGGTATTTCAGATATTAATGTTTTAAAAACGTCAGCCACAGCAATTATGAGATATTTTCTTTCCTTGATTGCTCCAACTGTTTGAAGTGTTTTGCAAATATGTTATACGAATGAAGAAACATATATTTTTCTTTATTTAAACGATATTCGTATGAACACCGTTTAAGATTTTTTTTCGTTTACGATAGCAACTTAATTTTAATACCTTTTGAAATAGGAAAGATAATGGACCGTGTTTTCTCCATTAAAGGCGAGAAAACACCATATGTATGAGACAGTTGAAGGATTTGACTTAGAGAATACAATGTACAAAGGCAAACAGAGGTTTCATAATCACAACTAACTGCCTTTGAAGGAAAATTCACAAAAAGCATCCATGATGCGAACATATTTTCCTTTATGAATATTCTGTAGTACTTACAAACAGTGTAAATGACTTTTTTAGTCTGCAATATCACAAGGTAGCTCTAAAACCAACAACAACTCAAAAATGGAATTAACAGTCACATCTAAATATGTATTTCTTTTTAAAGAGAAAACATGTGTTTCCCACCACTCGACTTCAACCTAAATGTTGATGATATGCAACACTACGCTTGGCATTAATGACGTCTGTGAAGTTTGACTGAAATCCGGCGAGCGGTATAGGAGAAAAAACGTAGACGTTGAAAACTTGAATGCGCAAATAGCAACAACTCTGCTTTAATCAATAGATAAGAAATGTTGATGTTTTTTCAAAACTAGGCTTGACAAAGATTACTTTTGTGACGTTTGTCTTAATTCTGCTCAAGGATATAGAAGAAATGGAAATAAATAATAAAAAATATCCCCAATATATTGTATAAGCAATAAACCGAAAAATTCCGGTGATATACATAACTAAGTTTGGCACTGAATAGATTCATAAACTTTGTCTAGAGGAGATGTCCGGGCAAAACAATAGTAAATTTGAATGCATAAAGGACAGTAACTGTGTTGAATGGACTTGGAAAAGCGGGAATACATGCACAACCAAGCTTGGTTCTGAAAATGCGTATAATTTGTTTGAAAACCACCTTGTGGTATCAGGGGAGTTGTCCGGGTAAACTTTTAACAGATAGATAGACAAACAGACAGACATACAGCACAAAGCCAATATGTCTCCCCGACATGATAGGAGACATAATAAATACAACCTTTTGACAATCCTTTCTTTTTTAAGAACTGATTTCTGTTCAAGCTTGACTCACGTGAACATAGAGTTATGGTACTTCAAATAGTTTCCTTCTACTCCCATGTCCATATTCTATTTGAAGAAGTAAGTCATCGTAGCTCTAAATGACTTATTAAAATGCAAGCAAATAATAACTGTTTAATCAAGGAAAGCAAATGGTTTATTCCAAGACAAAAAGTCTAAATGTGTTTGTGCAATAGTTTCATACACTGAAAATGCTGTATTTGATTTTTCCCAATAGGATATTTTAAGAGAATCCATAAAAATGTTGGAGTGATAAAAATTTAACTGAGTTCGGTGACAGTTTATACATGGCAGATAATTGTTTGGGATCCCAGCTGTATAAATAGATTTTCACAAGTTGATCATTTACTTCACTGGGGGTGGAAGCATTGCTCTGATTGGCTGATGGATAGGTCTTGAGCAGGTGACATTCTATTGGTCGTCCTCAGATCCTAATAGCATAGCGATGTTTAGGATATGATTTAAATCAGATTGGAATTGTTGTTATTGCTGTAATGCAGTTTTTGTAAGATTGCATATTACAAATGCATGTTTAGGGGGTGTAAAATTAATTTCAGTAATAAACAGAAAAGAGAACATAGTCTTGTCAAGTGTTTCTAATATGAATCTCTACGTAATTGTGTTCAGTTCTCAGAAGACCTTGTTCTAAAGGTCATACGTTGATTTTCTAGCGATAAACCTACGTGAGTGCTAGTAAACGATATTCGTTTTGACAGATATCATGTTCTGTTACAGAACCCTGTGGGAGTTGATACGTGTTTGAAAAGTAACCCTGTGTCACACAATATCCCGCTTAAGTTTAAACTAATATATCCACACAGGAGAGTACATATTGTTATGGACTGATATAGTGAACATTTAGAAAATATTAACAGGACTATATTAGTTTGTTTTGTGTTTGTTTTTTTAAGGAAGTAATGTAAGACTGGCGTTATAAGATATTTAGAGGTTTCTGTCTTTGACATTCAAGCACAAAGATGATCGTCATATTTAATTCGTTTTATCTGGCAGATCTAATAAAAAAAGATCATTGAATCACAGGAATCCGACGTTTTATCCTAGAATTCACCGAGATGGGAATGAAAGCACTGCCACTACTGTAGCCTCACAGGAATCCGACGTTTTATCCTAGAATTCACCGAGATGGGAATGAAAGCACTGCCACTCTGTAGCCTATTGTTTTGAATTCACCGAGATGGGAATGAAAGCACTGCCACTGTGTAGCCTATTGAAAACAATAGGCTACAGAGTGGCAGTGCTTTCATTCCCATCTCGGTGAATTCTAGGATAAAACGTCGGATTCCTGTGATTGAATTTTCCTCGAAATCTCTGGCTAGGAAATGGTAAGGTTGTTATGGCGAAAACAAATCACAGAAAGAAAGACGTATATGGCACGCCAATTGTCCAATTATTACGTGAAACTATGTTAACGGTCGAAAAACTAGGATTTACGGTTGATAAACCAGGTTTTTCAAACAGTAAAACCTAGTGTTTCGAATATTAACTTATTTTTTCGAGCGAAGTTATGAGTTAATGTCGTAAACCGTAGTTTACGGTCGTAAACCATAGATCACGTTTGAAAACACAAGTTTACGGTCGAAAATATAGGTTACGTTTGTAAACTATCCTTTACGAGCGTAAACCGGGGTTCAGGAGCGTAACAATAAGATAGTGTCCGTAAACATAGGATAACGGCTGAAATTCGTTGTTTAATTGAAAAACAGAATCTATCGAACGTAAATATAGGTTCAAGAGCGTAATCTAGGGTTTACAACGGTTATCCTATATTTACGCTCGAAAATATATGATAAAATTCGAAAAACCAGGTTTTACGATTGAAAAACCTGTTTTATCGATCGTAAATCCTAGATTAACGGGTGTAAACATAGGTTCACGTTATTTTGGACAGTTGACTTCCCTTGAAATATATTTTACGGAATTTAACTAGTGTTTTCGAGCAAAAACGTAGGATAACGGTCGTGAACCATAGTTTACGGACGTGAACCTAGGTTTACGTTTGATAAACTAAGTAACTGAGAAAAAATATGAATTTACGAACGTAAATATAGGTTTACAGTCGTTAACCTATGTTCACAGTCGCAAACCCAAGTTTACGGTGGTAATCTTAGGATAACGACCGAAATTCTAATATTATGTGAGAAACCTAGTTTATCGAACGTAAACATAAGATCACGAGCGTAAACTACGGTTTAGGGTCGTTATCCTATGTTTACGCTCGAAAATTAAGGTTAAAAATAGAAAAACCAGGTTTTACGTTTGAAAAACCTAGATTATCGACCGAAAATCCTAGTTTCACGAGCGTAAACATAGGTTCACGTAATAATTGGACAATTTGCGTGCCATAGATGTAACATTGTTTCTTTTCATGTTTTACGAAAAACTTATTATAACTGTTATGCTGACTTGTTTAAGAGAGAAAAACAATTCTTTTTAATATACACCATTTGTTTCGGCGAAATTAACAAGTTACACATGATATAATCATTGTGATGGCTAATGCTTGTAGTCAACCCTCAACACAATATAGTCTTCTCCGTCACAAAATATTACTCTAAATAGGTTATCTACTTTCACTAATTTCACCAGGGCCAAAGTAGGGGGCAGGGGACATATTCGAACTTTGGCCCTGGTGAAATTTCTTAATAAAACAAAGTTGATGTTTTGAAGGTATTGAAAATAACTGAGAATGTTTTGTCAGTGTAATTCTTTTTCGTTTGTGTGTAGGAAATGAGCAATATTTCTGGATTTGTGCACGAAACTAAACATTTGGTAGCTTTGTATGCATTTTTGACTCTTCAAAAGGAGGTATGGAAAATGAAAATGTAAACATTGATTGCTGCTGCAAAACCGGTGATGGATTTTGATTTTATTTTGTGAAAAATCTAAACGTATGATCGCTACTTTATTGGGCATTTTTGAAGTTATCAATAATTGTACTGCAGATAAATATTAACATTTAAAAAAATTGGTGCTATTTTGAATGTTGTACATCTTCATGAAGTTTGGTCATATTCAGCTTTTTCCACTGTGATTTTGGGTGGGTGGGGGAAATATAAATTGCTATCAGATTTTATTATCAGGAACAATGAATGGAAACTGTTATTTTCTTAAATGTATGTTATATATCCTTGAATAATGCAAAGTGACAGGTTTGTTGCTTGTGTAGAATGTTTCGAAATAATAAGAATGGTGTCTCGGCCACTCGGACCTTTGACATTGCTCACTTTTATGTCCCCTGCCCCCTTAAATTAGTCTTCATTTCAGCTATGGTTCAGTTCAATGTACAATGAAACATGTGTTAGCAATTGTGAGATTTTGATCAAACTATGAAGATGTTCAAGAGAAAATGCTTGTATTTCTGCTTAATCTCTTAGACGTAAACAAATGTGAAATGGTGTAATTTGAAGATACCAGTTCGAATAAGAGCTTTTTCTAGATAAATGTCAAATCATCATGACAGGATATTATTAGCAAAAACGTGTTTCTTGCCTTAAATCAATACCACAAGTGTCAATACACAAAGGCAATACAAATAATTACAGGTCTTTGAGAAAAGGCGAGATTCCATTGGAACGAATATAAACTTGTTTAAAATAGACTCTTAGACTGATAATGTAGTGATAAAATTTCTTTGTCTTTCAAACAAATATTAAAATGCTTCACAACATTTCTAACTTTCATATACCCGGTATCATGCAATATATACATCATAATTATATATAAACATTCATATTCAATATTACAATGTGAAAATTTTTTAATCGATTTTATAGACACTAGTCTTGCATGTGAATAGATTTTTAGTATCATGCCTTGGTCTTTCGACAATTGCTTCACTTGCTATAAAGGAAAAAGGAACTCATTTTTTGTGTTATCTTTATAATGAATATGTTTTAAATGCTCCATCTACATTATACTTGTAGATATATTTAAAGAAGTAAAAACAACTTAAAACAGAGATTTCGTTTTTTGTTTTGAGTTTATTGTCGATACCGGTTGCCCAAATAACCGACATCCCCTGCAGGGGTTAGTTATTTTAGGTTGAAAGGCGTAGTGCAAGATACAGAACGCATCTCATAACCAGTCCAGCGGGTTACCACTTGACCAAGGATCCCGCTCCGATTTCGATCTGATTGTAACACTCGTTTTTATATCTTTGTAACCTTTCCTAGACAACTTATAAAAGCCGATTTATTTTATTTTCATTCAAGTGTGTCTTTATATATTTTGTACAACTGAACCCCTAGATTCATCTCTGAATAAATCAACTTTGTATTAGAAGAAATATCTATACTATCAATAGCTATTCTCATCTTCCTGATGTTATGTTATTTAATACTATAAAAATATTTGGCTTTTAATGTTTCAAACTTTTAAATTCTACGCTTGTTACTGTTTATGTTTCAAACGGCTCTCAAAGTCGAAATCTACTTAATATCGTTTACATTAATGTCGCATTTTAAGATAACAATTTTACGAATTTAATGGAAAATGTATGACGGAAACTACAGCAGATATCAAGTTTCTTGCATTTTAAAACTTAGATTAAACCCTATAATAAATATTCCATAAAAGAGATTGACGGTTCAGTTACTTTGTTTACTCGTTTATTTTTGCTTATTGCGTTGATAATAGTTTACTTGAAAACAGCCAGACACTCCCATTGCTTGTTTGTCGCTGTTATAAGATAATACTTATAAATTTGATTCTATAACTGAGATAAAATATCAAACAGTTCAAATCATTAAATGTTATTATTTAACTAAGGAAAAAGCCCAGAGGAATGGGACAAACCAGTAAGCTTGACTGCAGATCTGTACAAACAAAAGTGGAAAATACTCTTATATGTATGCCAAAACATTCTTATTTTTAGAGTCCATTCAACAAAATTGTTATCTCACTTTAAACAAGCTCTACCAAAAAAAAAAAAAAACTGAAAAAAGTGAAGTGGCATTTAATGTCAGCAACGTTAAAGGTCAGTGCAGGCACTGATCAGGTAAAGTGTGTACCTTTCCCTTTTATCTCCGTGAAGGAAACATGAAAGTCATAGTGCCGGACATTGCATCGTAAAGACCATACATACGATTCAAGATCAACAGCTAGCAATGACTTGCACCATTGAAACAGAAGTTTGGGTTCTACTTTCATTTCACTTTTTATGCCCTCGAAGAAAGGCATATAGAAGTGAAGTAGGACTGGTAGTCGGTTCGTCCATCCGCCCATATTCTGTTCATTCGTCCGAGATTTGAACTATACTCATAATTCTGCGTGCAGATTTAAAATTAAATAAATACCTTGATTTCTTTACTGGTCTTGCTGTTTAAAACGGCGGTACTCAGGTGAGAGAATTAGGGCGATCATGACTCTCTTGTTTAATGCTTGTCAAGAGCACAACTCCAAAAGTATTCTAGGGATTTGGTTGATATTAAATAATTAGAACTTTGCCTTGCCCATTTTCAATAAGCTATCTTCACGTTTTTTATCATTCTTATTCGGAGAATTACTAAAGAACAAAATGTTCAAAGTATATGCTTGATATTCAAAACAATAAATAGATGACGTGATAGAAACTGCAGTGTTCAAGAATCATAAATTACCTGACTTTTTTTTTTATCAAATTTCCTTATCAAACTTCTCCGAGTCGCTGGTCGGTCGGTCTTCATATTGTCCGGGCTATAATTTTGTCATGTATGAACGGATTTCAAAATAAGTTGGCACAAATGTTTACCACATTGAGAGCATGTGCTGTATATAACTTGCAGCTGCGTACCTCAAAAGTCAAGATGACGCTTAGAGGTCGTCTATATTTTGTGTCCGCTCTGTAACTTTGTAATGCATAAGAGTTCGAAATTACTTGGCACAAATGTTGCACGCATGATAACGATGTGTCGCCATAAGTCTTTTTTAAATAAAAATAATAAAAAAATTTGTGAGGAACTGTGGTATACAAGTCCTGTAACTCCACCTTGCATTTTTTCTTACTTTATATTTTCTCTAACATTGTGGTATTGTAGGGTATTAATCACATTTGGTGATAGCTGTAGCTATATTTTAAAGCAGTAATTTTACTACAATTTATACATAGAAAAATACTAAAAATACACCTATTTTGAAAAAGTGCTACTTTAGTAGCATCCATTGGTTCTACAGTTTTTTTCTTGTTTAATTTGGTAGAAATATCTAGCATAACTCTCAAAGACATACATTTTTACAAGGTTTGAATCACACTGAAAAAAGCAGGGACTACTTGAGCGTGAACAAGCGATTTTCAGTGTGATTTGTTTTGTATCTCTCGTGTTGGTAGATAGTAAGAGTAATATCTAAGACATATGGACAAAAAAGTCAATTTTAACTTATTTGCTTCCCGTTCTCGACAATTATACTACTAAGGTCGCAAAGTATATTAAGTATATACATTAAGTATAAATATTCACGTCAATCTGATAAATCTAAAGGTAAATCTTAAGTGGCTAGAGGAAATTAATCAAATGATCTTCGCTACATTATTCTCAGTACCAATGCATTTTTCTAAACTTCCATATTTTTGTTCCTCTTTATTCATGAAATACTAAAAAGTCTTGTTGCATGAATATCCTCCCACACAGCATTCACACAGATATTCTAGTAAGCATAATATTATGTAGCTTTATCTGACGTATAGGACTGTTAGGTGAATACATTTACTAGTAAATTAAACAGGAAGGAAAAAAATAAGGATATGGTAAACAGTTTTTTTTTGTTTTATATCTCATTTTTATGAATGTTCCTTACTATTTACGGAAATGGTAATTACTGATAATTAATGGTAATTACTTTTCAAAGTCTCGTTCTGAAAAGTTTCCCTTACCGTTTTGGGAGATCTGTGCATTCCTATGTCTTTACTTGATGAGGGTGTGTAGCAAATGATATGTTTAAGTTCGATGTAAGAGAAAAATAGAAAAAAACATAATATAACTGCACATTAACTCTGATAACGCTCTTTTGCATGTACAGGCTATCTTTTTATATGATTTGTGAATTATATTTCTGTGGTAAAGATTTTCAATGCCATTGGCGATACTTTGTCAGAAAAACATTCAGATCGACAGGATTGTATCGTCATTTGCATCCACAGTCAAAAATTTGTAGAAAATGTGCTTATTAAAAATGATAAGAGGTCGCCAAACAAACTGCCAGACTACTTGTCAGAATTAAGAGAGACAGAAACATAGATACCTAGTGTTTCGTATGTACTATTAATAAACAATCAAAAGGTTGTTTATCAATTAATGTTAACGTTTGAGGGATGCGGTTTTGCTTAAATAAGTGTTGGACTTATAGGTGTCAAGCAAAATATTTCGTTCTAAACTAAATGCATGAGAAACAAGTAGAGAATGGTGCCTAACCGCGTTTTAGCTAGTATAAGAACTATCTAACTTATTTTCGAAAGAACAATCTCTTTCCAAAGAACGCATTACAAAACTATAAAATAACTAAAACAAAACAAAGAAGAAACATTTTAGTATTAACATCGCGTCCAACGCTGTTTTGTAGCTGCTCTATCTACTTGTTATAGTTGCATTAATTCCTAATGGAATCGATCATTTCTAACTCAGACTAGCGGACAGAAATATATTGTATCTTCATACAGCAAACAAAACAAAGCTATTAATATCTGATTACAAGGAAGCATTTAATTTGACACTTAATTTTCAGTTAATTGTGATTGTACATGCCACTAATGTTGAAATTATTAAGATAATAATGTAAGAAAACCAATCGCTTAATATTTGAATTTGTTGCATCCGTACAAATCTCCGTTTAGGTGATGAAAACAGCTATTGGCACGCAAAGTCATATTTCTGAATATTCTACTCAATCTTGTCAGTTCAAGGTTGTGTTGATGTTATTATTTGTTAATTCTGATATATTGCTTCCAATACAGTTTGAATAAACAATATTGTCAGCGCATGGAAGCCACATAAAATCGTCACTTATTTCAGTTCAGATAAATGTTACTGAACTTCTAAGTAATTGACGCCACTGGCTTGTCAAAACAGACAATTTGTAGGGATTTTATAAGTACTTCTAATGTCGACAAATTAAATTATATTGATGTTAAATCTCGTTTGTTTCTGTTGACAGCTCTATCAAACCTGGTCTCAATTCTTCACTGGCAAATTTGAAATGTATATCTCTTCAAGAAGTATTGCTAATAAATCTAAAATCCAAATCTAAAGCATTGGTGCCTACATACCCTTTAATGTTAAATCTTTTATAGAGAGGATAATTTCCTTTGTATTTTAATGAGTAAATAGTAGTTTTGCAATGAACATAATTATTTTATCCATTGCAGAATCAAGATTTAATTTTCCACTTGAAAACAACAACAACAACAAACAAACAAAAAACGAAAAAATAATTGCGTCATAAAAACACGTGATATGTTTATTATTCTAATACTTAAGAATACCAGTACTTAAGAATGTAGAACTTTTATTTACAATATTAAAGTTAAAAACATATATGATCTTAGTATTTCTGCCTTATTAAACATTACTAATGAATCTCTTTTAAGTGGCAGTTTCAAACAATCATTTCAAAATGAAATAAAATTATATCCCCGTTATAATTTGAATAAATTTCAAATTACAATTGAGTATTCTATATTTAATTTTAATTCCAATATGTACAAAATGTACCATGTGCCTTCCCTATATATTGGATAAAAAATCCAGTATTTTCCGTATTGTGTAATTCCGTACATATGAAACGGATGCATGCATTTAGATATACATAGAGTATTAATTATATGTAAACTTCGAAACGAATACCTGTTAAACTGGAAATAAATATGACCTCTCGTCTTAAGTGCTTTAGGAAGATTCTGTTTCGTACAAAATACAATGCACGGAATCGACGGTTGCCAATATCCTAATGATGCAGTTATAAAAATAATTCACCTAAAAGCATGCCAATTACGCCGTAAAATAGTTTGTCTTCTTAAACAATACATACCGTTTACTCTATATCTAATTGTACAAGATGACTGTACAATGAATAGACGATAAATGTTTGTGTTCTGTGGGTATAGCATAGATTTCTTTGAGAAATGATAGAATTGAAGCTTAGCTTAAATTCGTCATAAGCGACAACAACCTATTTATAACAAGTAAACCCCTTATACATCAACGTGCTATGATTAGTCATATTGAACTTACTGCTTAGTACAGTTTATGAGAAAGGAAATTGAAGACTTTGAAAAGACTTGGAATTAGCGATGCCATACTTATAAATAAAGAGAAATATAAACTGCCTAAAAGACAGTTGGCTTCGTAAATGTATCAACTGCTAGACTTAAAGCTTTTAAATCCGCATAACATATTTTCTGTTACCTTTTCTTAAGTTTAGTATTACACAGCATTGACCTACAAAAAATATATATAACTTGTATAAGTTTATGTAAAAGTTTATGTCTTGTTGAATCTATGAAGTTATTCAAGGCTGTCGTCGTTTGCAAATCAGTATCTTTAACATTTTGTTTGGTTATATATTCTGACAACAACAGTTACATATCACCAAGGCAGAACGTTTTGTTGTTGAACCATATCCTTTCCTCATATGACGAACATCTACTTCTGTTTTAGAATATGCTTTTTGTCTATACATTTGATTATTCATACTGCACCTTACCATAGATGTCAGATAAACTCTGATATAAGATTTATCCTGTAGTTAATTGATATTTTGCGGAATATCACGTACGGTGTGATTTTGTCTGATTACCATTTCTAGTCAATTCCTTGCCTCGTATAAAGTAATTAGTATTTAAGAAACTTAAGGTCAAGTACTAAACAATGTTTTCAGTTATCTTTGTGTTTCGAAAAAGTTCCATTTCACTCAGAAATAGTTCTCTGTATTATCATATTCATTACAATATAAACTTATAGACGTTACTTCCGATTGGTCATTCGAAACTAAATTCACCGTCGCTATCGGCTTTATTCCATCGGAGAAATTCCGGAAGTTGCACGTGACCTTCTTCAAATACCCTCACGGTGTCAACATCGTATGACTTTCTATGTCCGATGACAATCATTAATAAAATTGCACAAAATCCTAAACATCCAATTAAAAGCACTATATCAGTATTCCTTAAATATTGTACACCATAAACAATTGTTGTTGTGTTATTCATCGTTTCATTGCATTTTTTAGGTTTAACTCCCCAAAAAAGATAATAATCTGTCGAATAGTATTATCTTCAAATATCTGATGTCACTTTTGCATTCAAGTCATCTATATATTCGTTCACAAAATTGCATTTCCGATTGATATCAAACTACATTTTTTTCAGCCTTTTTATCAGTTTTGCATCTAACTGACTAATTAAAGCCGTGCTCCTATCTATACGAAAAAAGTCGCTGCCTTGCATAAACTAAAACTAATACATATCCTTACATAATACAGCAGCAGGAAGAATTATTGGTCTTCTGAATACACGCTAGCGCTGTGAGGATTTTCATGAGCTGACTGGAACTGGATTTTTTTAAAAATACCATTGTTATTATTAAGCATCCGAAAAAATGTCTCCTAACTTATTATGTAATTGTTTCCCTGGAAGACTCTTTTATTTGGATGGGAAGGGTCAACATCGAAGCGTTGTAAAAACGCATAAAAACGCATAACCTTCAAGCAATTTCAAGAAAATATTTAAAACCCGTTATCTCATCATCAAGTAATCTAAAGCTAAAAATTTAAAATAAAACTAGACTGTTATTAATCTGATGTAGCAAGTGCTTCTGATTATGATTTGACGTTGCGCACAGTGTTCGACACAGTGTTTGAGCGTAACGTCATTTTAGCACTCAAGACGTCGTATTGGGGCAACGAAAACTTGGAAACTAAATAAACATTGTGCAGCATTTTAATATCGTTTACAAGTAAATATACTTGCATGAAACATTTATATACAACAATACATTATGCAATTTAACCGTGAATAACTTAACATTTAAATATGATTCTTTCATCAAAATAGGCGTTACCGAATAAATATTGCAAGCTGTTTTTAGCTATATGCAATGTTAATATCTTTGCAAATATATTTTATAAAAAAGTTAAAAAGCTAAAAATGTTTGCTGACACTTAAACATTATATGAAATTGTTTGAAACGTTATTTTGCACATATACAACATCTTTAATTTGTGAAACACTTTTGGATGGACGAAGTTTATGTATAATGTAGGACCGGGAACGAATAAGGAATTTGATGTTCGAATATTCGTTTTCCATGTTCGAATATATTCGAATATTCGTTTTTACAAAATTTGTTCCAATATTCCTCTTTTACGTAGTATCCAAAATTGATTAGGTCGAATACTATACTACTTTAATATGCTTAGAATAATCGACGATTAAGAAGACCTTTATTACTATGTCAAAGTTTTTTGTTTTATTCATTGTAAATTGATATATGTATGAAACATTCTTAAGCTTAATTTAGCTATAACGCAGTAAATATCACATGGTGTCTAATTTCTACGGAATAAGTATCTTCAGACGGAATACAGACATTTCCCATGCTTTCATAACGCCGTGAACGTGAAATAAGCATCTTATTAAACATTTATGTTCTTACATTTGTTAGACGTTGAATATTGTGAATTGAGATGATTTAATAGGTTAGAAGTAGTCCTTTTATACCCAAACACTTTCTTGCATAGATCGCAAGTAGCTTTAGACTAATCAATAGAACGTAAAAAGTAATTCCAAACACGGGACGGCATTGCGATATATTGACTTTTGGTTTTTTCAACAGAGTGGATACGTCCAAAATCATCCCTTTAAAAAATCTGAAAACAATGTTTGCAAAATGTTATTGGTTCCGAGTAGAGCTTTAAATTTACATTGGGTGAAATAGAGTTAATTTTAGAGTGATGAATATCGATTGGTCGTTTATTCTAGCATGAATAATACGTGCCGATTTATTCTTCTTCACAAAAATTAAGAAAATCATCGATTGATCGAAAAGATCAAAGCACAGAAAACAATAAAGTGAGATAATTAAAGTCGGAAAAATTTACATTATAAACTGTTCAACAGGTAAATTATTAACTGTGAAACGGTTGGCCTTTTCATCAACTATACCCCAAACTTTTCACAGTAAATTGGCGGTAATCGTTGACACGCGTTATACAAACATATGAACACCTGGTCAAGTGAAGGTCAACGGTTTAATTTACGATCTTTGAAATTTGAAAGTAAAAAAAAAAGAAAAAAAGAAAAACATTTCTTTTTTTCGAATATTCATATTCGTTTTTCAATGTTCGAATATTCGGTAGTGTTTCGAATATTCGAATATAATTCCCGGCCCTAGTATAATGCAATGAAATTTTAGTGAGCACTGAGAGCATTCGGAAGATTTAAACAGTTTGTTAAAGTCTTTATAAATTATTTTTTTATACATTTATGGCATTTTTATTCTTTCAGGGTCATGATTTTATAGAATGAAATCCTGTCAACATATAGTAGTTTTTTTTTTTTTTATTTGAAGACTATTTTCAAATTTACCCATCTTCTTTAAAGTGATAGTTTGCAAATGCATGTAGTCATGTGCAATCAGAGGTAACTAAGGTGTCTATTATTACTTTGAAATAGTTATACAAATGGAAATATACCATCCAGTAAAGCTGTTAATCTTATTTAAGAGGATGCGAACTATTCCATTTAATTTGATGATTTGCTTTTTGATAAAATGATAGTAATGCATGCAATTCAGTAGCGACAATGAAATGTGTGTTGTAAATCCACAGTATTGATGCAATTCTCAAAGGAGTTATTTAAATCGAGAAGTAAACAAATTTGTTCATGCTTCATGTATTTTTATTTTAGTTCCTCATACTCTTTAATTATTATTGTCTGTTCTAGGTCAAGGAAAATGTAAGTGGTTACTTTGTTATTGGTCGTTACCAAGCTACTGAATTTTAATATTCCCGATAGTTCAGAGAATAACTACTTCCTGGCATTGTTATTCATTGATTATTTCTTTCTGTAAAAACTCTGTTCCAGAAAGACTTAAAGAGACAGTGCACAGAAATAAGAGCCAGCCATATCCTTCAAAATCATATAAATTCTTCTGGACAGAAATTGTTGATAATGAAGTGGTTGTAAGTTACAAGTAAATGCAATATACCATATTCAAAGTACCCAGAAGTTTATATTTCTTTAATATCAATATGCTTTAAATATAAATGAATATAGTTAACAAACATAAAAACAACATGTTTTAACAGTTCATAACTGCATGCAATAGGAAATTACTACTGGCACAAACGACAGATCAAACTAAAATGATGATCATAGTGTGAATTAAACGATAGAATAGCAGTTACTTTGACAAGACCTTTACATGGTTAGTGATGTCATCTACATGAATGTATACAATATTTACTTTCAGTATGTTACTTTGGACATTTCTTTCAGAATAGGTAACCCTTTGGTCTAGGGTCTTGACATTTTGAAGCAAGGAAGAGGGATATACAACACAAATGGTGATGTTAAATCTTGCTCCTGACACGGTAACATAAAATTATCAAATGCACAAACGTTTCAAATAATGTCTGTCCTTACCAAAGTTTTATAGTACTTTTAATGAACTCTCCTATAGATATCACCTATTATTTCTGTCCTACATTTATTATTTCAGTAAAGTTCTTGTGAGACTTAGGTCTTTGTATGTCACTTGTAATGAAAAATTTAAACAAATTATGACTTCCACTATTTCAAAAATTATAGCCAGTCCCCGTTGACAATATCTTTTTTAAAGTAATTTAAAAAAAAGCAAAAACAATTATGGTCTTTATAATAAGCAAAACTACTTATATTGTCTATTATGGAATACCTCATCATGATCATTAACTCTATTGATATAACTATAGATAGCAGGTAGCCTAAAAGACAAAATGAATTTCATTCCCTGAAGACCTTTCTCCTAATTAAAGTTACTACAATGTGTAACTTTTTTATGGTGGTGCCTTGCTAAACCCCTCAATCATAGTATTTTATAGTCTTAAATTACGCTGATATCTGAAACAAAACATCCAGCAGTTAATTGCTTGCGTCTATGATAAAAGCATTTTAACAGAGTCTGGTGCGTAATAAACTGGTTCAACGAAGTAGAAAACTTGAACATTACAGTCGAGAATAAGGTATATTGAACAAAATAAAAAATAAAATAAAATAAAAACCACTACAGTTTTAAATATAAGGACTGAATTATCTCAGTTTGACATCCAGTACATTTGAGAAAAAGCTCTTAGGATTACACCATTACGAGACATATACATGTAGTTTTTTCTTTGAACAAAAACAAATTTATATATCTGTATTTAGAGTGTGTTCAAATGTATTTCTTTGTGGAAGGGCATATCCATCGTTAAGTGTATGTATAACATCTATAATGGGGAAACAAGTGGGGAAAAATATACAAAACATCTCTTCAATCAAAAATGGTTTTGTTTTGAGGCTTTTCAACTAGTACAGGATTGTTTGGTTAGATTACTACTTGTCTTCATGTTTATTTAATCTTTCGTTAAGTAAGGCTTCATTTTTTTCTGCCATTATGTATAATTTATAGTTTTTAGAAACAAATGCCTTTCTAAGTCTGGCTTTATAATATTTGATATTATTATTACTTTCATACAGTTCACATAATGTACATTTTTAGCTGATTAATTTGTAGAATAACCTATATCTCCCACACACACCTATACGGATATTGTTCTTTTTCTTTCAAGAATTCAGAAAGTAATTTCAAAGGAGCTTCTCAAGTATATTTTACGTTATTCTTACTGTATGTTATATTTCCGATACAATTATTTAATTAGTATGTTATCAATTTGTTGTCGTTTTAAGAATGATCAGGATGACAATGAAAAAACGGTTTTCATCAGCTGGGACAACTTATCTAAATTTAGTCGAAATACTATAAGAACCTATTTTCTAGGTTCAGTATCCAGAATAAGAATAACGACTATCACTCACAGCTTGTCAGCGCCCCCTAATTCTGGCAATCAAGTACAGGATAGTCCTTCTGCTTGAAATTGCTAACTTTATACTGGAGATGCTGGATCGAGTCGGATTAGTCTCACAAACTGCCGGATTCACTCTCTATGAAGTCACCCCCGGGCAACCCTGTAGGTCAGGCTTTATCGTCCATATGGTCAAAACTTCATCGCCTGCACCAGCAAAGCAAATTTTCATCCCTACACCGCTGACGAGTAATAATAAAGGACAGTCAGTGTGTACATCCAAACTGAAGCCGACAAATCACCGAGTACCGAGAAACACCTCATGTCCCGCTCTGTTAGCTAGATAAAACCTATCTCATGGTCTCCGCCATACTAGTGCGCTATTCTTTAGAATGAGAGCAATATCGTGACTCGTCTATGAAGAGAACTGGTGTACATTGTTGCCTGGCCTAACTAACCTATAACAAATGCCCAACGATGGATCTGGGATGGAGAAATTAGTATACTAGACCTTAACCAAAACTCGTGTAGCTTGGACCGGATAGTCTTGGAGAAGAACCTTACCCCAGATGCATTTATAAAATCTCAACGTAGCTGAACGGTAGTTGCAAAACGGTTCATTCATGCCTGAATAAGCAGAAACCGATCTTAACCCTGGACGAGCCTCTGTTCTGCCCTAACAAAGCCGTCTAACAGGTATGTCTGACCGTCGATAACTACGCCAGGCCTATGTGGTTACGATGTGAGGCACAGTAAAGACTTCCCAAACCTCACGGTAACAGACCCCTTGTTCCACCATCGCTACAGCACTAGGCATCTCTGCTTCAATTACATGTCGCTTTGTTTGTATTATCCATCTTTAGGAAAATCTTCAGAAGTCCTGTTATTGAACATAACAATGGAATATATACTCCTCACAATAAGTCAAGCAACAAACATTTTAACTGTGAAATTGTTTTAATGAGACCTCAATAGTAAATGAATAGGTGCACAAATAATCTGCAACATTTCATCAAGTGAAATATAACAAAGCATCTTGGAAATCCATTCCGGTCTCACGATACTGTTCACAAAAAGTAAGGCACATGGAAAACAGGTGTTGTAAAATGTAAACAACCAACGCAAATTTCAAACACTTCAGGTCAAAAACACGCGAAACCATTTTCAATAGCGTGTGTGACCCTCGTTAGCACAAATGCAGCCCTGAATGCTGCGTGGCAGCGAGGCAATTAAGCGGTTCAGCTGGTTCTGTGGGATGGCTCTCCACTTCTTCACAAGGGCTTCTTCCAGGGCATCCAGAGTGTGGGGACGGACGGGCATGCCATAAACAGCTCGCCCAAGAATGTCCCACACGTGCTCGATAGGGTTCAGGTCTGGGGAACGGGCTGGCCAATGAAGGCGAGCGACATTGTTGTCGTTCAGTTCATTTTGAATGACTCGTGCTCTGTGACATGGCGCATTATCATCCATGAAAAGGTATTTATCACCAAGCCTCCTCATTTGGGGGATCACTTGACGCCTGGTGAGGTCATTTAAGTAGCGTTCAGCATTCAGCGTGCCTCTCCGGAACAGCACAAGATGTGTGCGACCTCCAGCCCAGATGCCTCCCCAAACCATCAAATTGCCGCCCCCATAACGGTCGTGTTCTGCAAAAGCACAAGCCGCGAATCGTTCCTCTGGCTGTCTCCAAACTTCCTGACGCCCTTAATTGAAATCTAAACTGAATCTGGGACTAATCAGTAAAAAGAACATTTCTCCACTGATACAGCCTCCAATTTGCATGTTAGCGAGCCAAGTTGAGACGTGTCTGACGCTGACGCTGACCCAGGGGGACCCGTTGTGCTGGTCGGCGTGAACGGAAGTCAGCCTGGTGAAGCCTGTTCCGCACAGTTTGAGTGGAAACTCTGGTTCCTGTGGCAGATTCCAGGTCAGATTGTTGTCTGCTGGCGGTCACAAAGCGTTGGCGCCTTGCAAGAGTGACAAGGTACCGATCCTCTCATTGGGTTGTAGGCCTCGGACGACCACTTCTTGACCTTACCGAGAATTGTCCAGTTGCCTGGAAGCGTTGAAAGGCCCTGTGGATGACGCTTCTATGGACGCCGAGCTGCCTAGCAACGACACTCTGGGAAACACTACCCTGAAGCATTCTAATGACATGAGCCACCTCAACTTGTCAAAACTCGCCGAACCATTGTCACTAGTGAAAATTGTACAGAAACTAGCCTGGGTTTTCTTTTTAATGAGTGCAATGACGAAGCATAAAACGAAACTCAGTCTGAACAGTCTGATTTGACCAATAGAAAAACATGAAATAGTACCTAACACATCAAGTGCCGACTTCTCGTTTTGCACGTGCTGAGTGTTAACGGTGTTAGGTTGCAATGATTACCTGCTTTTCTTCACATGTACACTAATGTGAATATATGTGTCATAGGACCAAAACGAGAAAGAAATGATTTTGTTGCTTGACTTTTTGTGAGGAGTATATATATATATATATATTTATCATACACACGAAATACAGGGTTCAATAATCTTTTGCACAACAAGAGGTACGTATTCCGTGTGACCCGTCACATAATCAGTTAACAAGCTAATAGAAGTTTCTTTTTAGCATTTGTGAACTTAGGCAATAAATTTTGCTAAGGTTGAACATAACAATCAAAACCAAATTAACAAACGAACAGAGCTTTTACCCAACTTTATTTTTATCGTTATAACTACTAGCAAAACATATATTCAACAGAACAGTACTGTAATTTTATTTCAATTTCAATGTACATGTTAAATGTTATCGAATAAATAAGGAATAGCATGTTTCAAATGATCTGTCTAGCTATTTACCTAACTAGTAATTTCAAAGGCAACGAAAACAATGCAAGTTGTTGTTATTATAAGTTTATTAATTATATTACAACATTTGTTTTCATGTAATACAACTAGCACGTATATTCCACACGTGTAAAAAAAAGTCAACATTACATTGCGTTTTTTGTTTAGCTGAAATTTATTTATTTATTTTTATTTTATCTTTTCTCGATTTGTTATTACATAGTCGTTCTGTTTAAAATATATAAATTAATTTCAGTTATATTTGGTAAAATCTTGTGTTAACTTTTGTCTTGGCGAAGGGTATGCAACAGCCTCCTTTCCGCATAGGTAAATTAAATACAGCTACATTAAACTCCGCCGTTGTTTTAGTCACGTGATTACATTATCTGACACAAATTAACATTTCACATAAACATTTATTCAACGAGTTCAGGAAAAATAAAATTAAGGACGCCTTATCTGAATTTGTAATTATTGTAAACACTACTTTACATTTAAAGACTTAAACATTGCAGATGTGTTTATATAGATATCTTGATTCTGGAAGCTTGGATATATGAAGACTTTGTTCAACTTACTGAGATACAGTTTAATGAAATAAAAGAATTTGCATAAAGTTACACATATGTTTCCATTATTCAAGCAGTTCAATACAACCCCATATAGTTTCATTAACTTGATGATACATCAACTGATAGCCAATTGACAACGGTCACGTGGATAGTCATGAGACCATAGGCAGAACAAAACCAATGTTCAATATCATTGTAATATTTGATTCTCATTACAGGAAAAGTAGAAAAATAAAAGGAATTTTTTTCTAATAACCGTCTACTGAGAATCTGCTTCTTGAGGTTATTTAATCTCTTACGGATTAAAGGAATACTCCAAAAACATACATCATCCTTTTCCTAAAGACCAGTACTTGTATAAAAAAGAAAAAATATAAAGAAAACAAGAACAGAAATTAATCTGCAGCCTTATTTTTTTCCACCGCCAATCTTTCCTGTATTACCATCTACCCGTCAAGAAAGTTGTTTATCTCAGGGTTGGAAGAATGTTCTGCAAAAGATAAAAAAAAACATTCTCAATGCTTTGTATACAAACCCCTAATAATTTTGATATAAATGAATGCAACACAAACCCCTTCCTTTACCATCATTTTCGTACCCAGTCTGTGAATGTGATTGTTTATCTGTGAATGTTTGATGCAAAGCCTCATTGGGATGAAAACACATATGAATGGCTATACCCCGTTTATAGTGAAAAATACAATTCTGGTAAAATTATCCAAACGTAAATTCCTTCTTTACGGCTTTCTACATAACCTGGTTCTTTTGAACGTCAGAAGCAAATCTTACAAAATATGAATGAGGGGTTTGACAAATAGAGATTTCTCTATACCCCGTATAAAGTGAAGAAATGAAAAGGCTTGGCCAAATAAAAAATCGGCCACAGAAAATTTCTCCCAAACCTCTTATGACCATCTACCTAGCCATTTTGTTCATCTGTAAAAGTATGAAAAAATCTTCTAAAATATGAATGAGAACATCGACCAGCACGATTCTGTACGTCTGTACGTCTGTGCGTTCCGAAATCTTTATGTCGCCATTCTAATTTATCTTTTAGATGATTTGCTTCAAACGTTCACAGATGAATAGCACATCTATTGATCGTTCAGGGAAGAAAATTTGCTGCGCCTAATTTCGTCGGAATTATGGACCTTTGTATTTTCACTATATGAGGTACTCTTACAATGTCGGTGCAAATACTTATGAAGAATACATAAACGTCAACGTACCTTTAACGTACTAATATGACTCACTGTGCCAGAGTCGATGTTCAGACGCAAATTGCATTGTTTGAATTTATCCAACTCAATACCTGATTGTTTTATAGTAAAAGACACAAACAAGAATAGTTGTATTTGCATGCATCTTCTGTGTATACACATATCCAAATGTTATGAAAACGAAGGTTGACGTTTAAAATACCGAATAATATCCGGAAGAAAGGCATTGAGATGATGAAGAGGTGACAGCATGGGTTTATTCATCCGAAATGGCATTAAAGAGTACGGGATGGCTGTTTGCGCGTTCTGGAAGTGATAACAACTTTCCGCACACTTTGAGTAGGACATTTGCGTGAAATATGTTTATCGTCGTAGAATCCATCTAAAATTTAATAAACAGTTTTGCTGTGCAACAAGAGAATACAAAAAATAATCGCTCATAACAGAACTATATTTTGAAATAAGAAATATTTCCGACTATTAGTAACGTATACGTTTAGTAAATAAATCACTTGTTCTTGATATGTTAGAGAACTATTAACATAGCAGAGGATCACAGTACAGTTACTTTTCCATACTATATGTAAATAAAGAACATTAAAGTAAATCCTTAAAATAACAACAAAACACCCTGACAATAACGTAAAAAGCTTTAGTCTTACGATAAGCTTCTTTTTAAAAAATTTGACATGTAGTCAAATGATTTTCGTTAACCTTTAATACATATGTTTATAGCAGAAATTTAGTTCTCTTAACTTCGTCTTTCGTCGCACAAACATTTCTCAATTTATAAGTTTATGGTACACAATTTCTATAGTTTTTTTTCGAAATAGGTCTTTACTGTTTTACTGATATAGCAACAACATAGGTTTTGTATCTTAATGAAATAGCTCAGTTTCTTACAAGTATTTATACATTTTTCGCTTTCTCTCGGTAATACTTGGGTGGAAGGAAAGTTCTTATTTTCCCCAAAAATTAAAACGTTCAAATTAGCAAAGGTCAGTAGATATGTATTTTCAGCATACTTCTGTTGACTAGAACGCCCGTCCGTGATTCACTCTCGGGTACAAAGAGCCCATCTCTTGTTAAACCTTTCACTTATCTAGAAGATAAGTTGTTTCATTTTATTTTGCTAACGCTGTACCAAACAATGTATTGAAAGTACATAATCACGGGAGATAAACTCACATATGAATGCCAAATTGGCATTCGCTTCAAATGATATTTGCTTTTTCCGGGACCGTTGTTTAAATTTGGCTTGTTTTTTTAACAAAAATAGTGTAGCAATATCACGTGACCATGATGTCACTAAATGCACCAAAACCAAGACAAAACTGTCAACATTGGCTCCGCTTGAAAATAGAAAAATTATCCATAAGTATTTCATTTCTTATCGATTTCTATGTGTCAGTCTAAGGAGAAAAATATAAGCTTTCCCCGAAATATAGGATCTTCTTCAGCAGATCTATAGATAGACACTTTAAAGGAAAGCCTGTGTCACCTGTGGCTAACACTTCATATATGGACTACATGGCATCTTTTTCCTAAACTTAAATATTTGAATAACATCACTGACTGGATGTCTTCAAAATACAAAATAGCTTGAGCAAATTGCTTTATAAGTTCTTACACAGCACAAAAAATACTCACTATAATATCTTAATTGTTCGAATGTCAGAAGAAACTTGTTTAATCTGTTAATCATATAATATGTATGCCAGTGTAATTCCATGATGCTTCCTCCAGGGACTCACGACGGTTTAATGCAAATTAGTATTAGTAAGTATCTACAGATAAAGAATCTGAATAAATGGGTTCTTACAAACCTGATACTTTTCATCAGAAAGAATGATTTTCTTTCTAGGCAACCAATCAGTGCTATTGCCTGACAGGAATATTCATAAAAACTCCACAATGTTAATCATAATATCGCATCTATTCAAAGTAAGCCAATCCTTAATTTCCCTGGTTCAATGACAAATATTCATAAAGCGTCACTTCTACAAACCTGTATCAATTTACTTATTTCATAAGTAAATACAGCGCTGATTTTGAACGGCTTCATTTCTGAGATTAGCAACGCACACCTACGACAATGAAATCGACATCTGTTAAAGCTGTTGTTTCACTTGCAAAGGTAACATATACAAAGCAATTGTAGACAACTTGAGTATGAAGAAATGTATTTTTGTCTTATTTTACAAGAGCTATGAACCATAAACTGTTTGTACTTTAAACCCACAGACCATCAAGTAAGCGTTCTTATTAAAAACATTTATATATACAGCGATAAATTTATACTACGCCGTTAGGACAAAATTTATACAGTATATAAAATGCACACATTTAAACTATTGGCCTGAAAACACATACAGTAAATCTTATCTAAATTTAATATACAGATGAAAATAAGCAAAACTCTTAACACTTATCACAACAATACTTCATGTTTACAATCATGTTTGTAATCATATTTACAAAAACTCAGTGAAGTAACATTATAAATACACACGATAAAGTATTGAATATTGCGTCGAATGAGATTTACAAGAATTACGTTAAGATGATTCTTCTGTTTTCTATGATAAAAATGTATGCTAAAACCTAGATTAAAGGAAATTTGTGAAATTTCTTCACATTAAATACTTGGCTGTGTTGAATGTGTCAGAAATAAAAACAAACACTGACGTCAAAATTGCAAGTCTTCGCGCCAGATACTAGTGCTTGTCTTGACTTTTGAGTAAACAGTTATGCTTTGGAATTTGACCTGCCCCTGAGAATGTGATATTAATTTACTTATCAATGAGGCTGAGTTAGCATTTATTAGGGTTGTCTACAACCTTTTTAAGCACTCATAGTACAATTCATTAACTTAAAATTAACAGACAAAGAATACACGATTTTTACGATTCAGACTACCTTAAAGTATGAGCCAGTTCCCTTCTCTGTTGCTGGGTATTTTAAAAAATTGATATATGCTGCACTGGTCATTTTGCTTACTTGTACAATTTATCATTAATTTGCTAGAATAAACTGAATATCTAACGCACGTACTTAAACATTTTAGTAGTAGCTTTTCATGAATTATCCTGAAAACAGCACATCAAAAATGAATGATAGCGTTCATATAATCTGACAACAATCACCTACTTTTATACCTATTTTTGTCATGATTAACAGATTTTGCATGTCATAGACAATTCGATCATTTTAGAAGGTCTTTGAAAGATCATTAGGCAGAACAGTGGTAGCTTTGGTAAACAAGAGGAGAAAAGATCGAAAGACAAGTTCTTGCCATACTTAAATCATTCCATCAAGTGGTTTTAACTGAGATTTTTTAGCTAAATGTGATTCTTGTTTTCCATCACATCAAAAATATGGTTTCTTTTCTAGACAACAGATTCTTATTTTGACCTGATAGAGATATTTATAAATGCTCGTTAGCTATTATGATAATATCCCTTCAATTCAATCCAGTGGCCGGTTGCTCAAAACTTTAACAGTTTGTTAAACTAACAGTCGGTTAAATTTTGAGTCAGTTTTCTAAGAAATTGACTCACTATCTCAAGAAAGTATCTCCATGCAAAAAGACATAACTGAGAGATTTTTTAAATTAAAAAAGAAATTTTAATAAGATATTTGAAAAAAAATAAAGTTATTTTGGGTCAAAATTTAACCGACTGTCAGTTTAACAGACCGTTAATGTTTTGAGCAACCGGTCCCAGGTCAATACCTCATATTTTGGGTTCAAAGTCAAAGATAGATACAGCTTCACTTTTATATAATGTATGTCAACTGAACTCGTTTTTATTAACGGTTAATATGGTATATTCATGTCTTTCGGTATTTTAACAGCTTCATTTCAATGATCAGCAACTTACACCCACGACAATGACATGGAAACTTATACAGATTCAAGTAACACGCGATGGTATTTGGTTTCATCCCAATCAATATTGACAGAAAATCTGCTCTCGTACAGTATACCGAAAACAGTTTTTAATATGTTTACAATAAGGCTAACCATTACAGCTTTAAGAATAGAAAAGCGACATATGTCGTTCAAATGACCCTGATGATAATGATGATATTATAATTAATAATAATGATAATAATAATTTTACTAACAACAAAAACAAATGAGCACTTTTTTTAAAAAAGTGAAAAACACATATCAAGAAAAACTACAGTCAGAAAATACAGCCTCCCTACACAGTCAAAAAGCAGAGATGAAAGACAGTATAGAGTTAGATCAATTTTTAAGAAGACACCACAACCAATTAATTGAAATGAGAACCCGAGATTTTACCGCCTTGGAACGGTCAATAGCAAAACATTTGACATTGAGGGGTTTAAACAAGGTTCTAGGGTGCACCATCTTCACACTTGCCAAAACAGGTTTACCTAAGAACAAACAAGAACAAGTTGTCCTGGTGAATTAACTCCAACCCACCCTGTCAACTCAACAATGATGCATGCAAAAGCACACAGATATATAAAAAAGGCATTAGAGGGAAAAGGATATGTACTCACTGACCTTACTACGACCAGAGCACTTGGAGTCAAATCAGCATGAACACGGCGGCAGGAATAAAAAAGATTGTTTGAGTTTCTACGTTCTTTGCAAGAGTTCCCTAGAAACCTTCATTGACTCTCAAACCCCTTTCACTGTCGTGCAAACAATGAGGTAAGCAAAGCAGGGTTAATCACCAAGTAGGCAGAGCGCTCGAGAATATGTCGGTAGCCTTTCTTTTTGAATTTAAAGATTGTTTTTTTATAAATAACGTGGAGGAATTAATATTGCTTTTTATCTTCTTCAATTTATATATAAGCATATTGCCTTACTTCTTGAATAAAATCTATCTATGTCAAATCTCCATAAAATATTTTTTGAGAAATATCGTGTAGCAGTAGTAGTTTTAAACTGCAATTGTATTTTTGACTTCAATCTGATAACGGCAACAAAACATTTTTCTTAATTTTTGGTACCGATACACGATTTTCTGTTATGCAAAGATTGCGTTCATTGAAATCGTTAACATTGTTACAAGCTCTAGAAAAGCAAACATGCAGTGAAATATAAACCCCATAAAATGTAGCGAGTGGGACATCACCATATAAAAATGAAATATTTATAGTATTAAAATCAAAATCATCCTTTTTATCGTATATATTAGTAGTTACGAAACCATTTTCAGCAGAAAGAGTTAGATCCAGAAAGTTTGCTTGCTTTTCAGAAGTGTTTGCTTTATAAAGCTGGAGGTCATTTGGATATATTTATTGACCAGAGATGGAAAATAAATATCATCTATATTTAACCAATTGTGATGATACCTGGAGGTGTTGTTAAAGGCTGTAATAATATCATCCTTGGTGTTCAGTAGAAAGAGATAACATAAAGTCTCTTTCATAGCAGTTTAAAAACAGATCAGCAACAAGCGGTGCTCAATTAGTTTCCATGGGGATGCCCACTGCATTTTCATAAATAAAAAGTGCCAAATCTAGCATAAATATTATATTGTCAGAAAGAGAGCGACTCGACTTGTGTAAGAACTAGAATTAGCGATAAATCTTGCTTTATATATGGATGTTTTGTGCATTTTAGGCAACCAATACATTGTAGGTACTTTATCTCGTTTCGGTTCAACACTGATTCTAAATTTTGCAATTTATACCGTGTGAGCAAAACCAATATCACTCTCTGATGAAGAAGTCAGACTGTATCAGCATAAGTACAATTTAGCTACTTAGTTTGAACTACTTTTTATATAAGTGTATCCGTCATACTATAATTACATTATTAGTAGCCTTATTAGCAAGTGCCAATACAAATCTGTTATGAAAGTCTTGAATTCCCTTTCTTAAATGACGAAAGTTAAAACGAGGTCGAGATGATTAATAAAACTATGTTTCTGTTATAAAAAAGCACATGCGAGTGTCAATCATTTTGAAGATTTGTTATTTCAAATAAGAAAGAGCATTAGGGTCAGCATGCGCACTTTTACACTACTTATTACAAAAAAGCTTAATTACTCGGCAATGTCTGCACGAGAGGCATTGAAATCAATTTTCGATGGATATCTATATTTGGGACCTTTAGAAATTAAATTACGGATTATGTAGTCTTTGACAACATGAAGATCCCCGGTAACGATATGACCGGCAGGCTTAATAGCAATATTTTGAGTTTGAACAATCTGAAGGTTTTGGTGTATTTTCAACAATATTTAAATCAGAAGTTACTTTATCATGTTTATTGTAATCAAAATTGTGTTTCTAGTTGGCCTGTTGTAACGTTTGTTTATAACAAACGATAGGTGATTAAGTACATTTATTCTTGAAATAATTAGGAACAGCCGATTTAACTGTTTCATCTTTATATTTACTTGAAATGTCAATAAAAACAATTCCTTTATTTAAGAAGAGTTTTCAGGAAAATGTCTTTGATTATCAGATCCCAAGTCAATGTGTTGTCGGAGAACATGCCGAGCGTGACATTGAATAAGACTTGCAACTTCATAAAGTGGATGGGTTCTTATTACAATGGCATCGGCTTTCTAATCCAGTCTCTGCAGATTTGATATGGAAATAGATGACAAACTTGAAAGCATAGCGTGTCTGCTGGATTGTTTTAAAAATAATTTGAATGTCATGAATTGAAAAATGAAGACCTGACTTTCTTTTGATGTTACCATTAGTCCTACTCCCGTGCAACCTCGACTTACATTTCCGTATTCCAAGTAATTTAAAAAATGTCATAATCAGGATGTTTTCTTATGCTGCCTTCTTGATAAATGTTATCATTTAAACCACGTTGGTAAGGCAATTAAAGTTTCTGAATCCATTTATGTTTCGAAAAAGACTGGCCCTGCCTTTAAATGCTCTTGATGCACCGCTATCAAAAGTACGGGTTGAAAATAAACATCTTGTAAACAGTGTCATGATTGTTTAAAATGTGGAAATATGGATGTATATTTTATTTTGCTTTTACTTCAAATTTTAGTATAGTATTAACCAAAACGTTATTTTAAATAGCATCTTGTCTGTCCAACATGTTGAATCCCAAAGGTGTCAAATGAACTGACGGCTACAGATATCCAAATGATTTTATTTTAGATGGTATTTGAATAGAAGACGCAGAAGATAACCTGAAAGGTGAAAGTTTTGATTTAATTTAATTTTTCTCCATTCATTATGTTGAAGAAATGAAAAGCGACATTCAGTTAGAGTTTCAAGTGACGTCATGGCCTACATAATATTGACATAGCTTGCGCGCATTTGGTTAATGTATTTAAGGCAATACAACTAAATATTTGGGTGCTGAATCACTGACCGCTAAGTAAAGGGATTGTAAAAAGAGCATATGAGCATACAAAAATGACCAGTTATGGTACAAGATAATACACAAGAATTATTCAATTTAAATACAACAAAATGTCGGTGAACATGCAACCTTTAATATGGTATAAATGACTGTACGAGTGAGTAGGAAGGGTTGAGAAAAGTGATGCAGAGGGATGAAAAGAAAACACTATTGATTGAAAGTACGTGGAGACGTTTTACGGTCGCCACACAGCACAGACAAAACTACTGTGATTACAAAAAAGGTGAAAAACACATATCTGGAAAAACCAAAGTCAGATAACACAGTCTCCCTTCACGGTCTTAAAGTAGAGAGGAAAAGACAACATTACAAATCTCTTTACTTCAATAAATAATATATTCACTTGAATAAGCGTTTTTACTCATATAAGATACGGAAAAAAACTTCTTTATAACTGGTCCAGTCATAAATCAAATTTACAGTACACAGTATTTTCATTTATGTATCTCTCAGAACTGAAGGAACCCGTTTATTCTTCTTACTTCCATAACATCTGAGCATTCACTGTGTTTTACGCATTTATCTTGATCGGAAGTATTTATAAGGTTTATTTCGCTTTACTGATGAAGTTTCGGCAAGAAAGCAAAGCAATTTGTTTACTCCTAGTTTAAATAAAGATATAACTGAATGATAGTTATCGACGCATTTGAACACAAAGTTCTTCAAACTGTGATCTACTACTGCCTGCTATTTGATGATATGTTATCATAGCTCTAAATAGCGTACTTTAAGACCTACACAATGTTATCTAGGAAAGAAAATATTTTATATCAAGGACTTTATTTTTCTTTTTTTTGTTTTGCAAAACTACATGACTTTGTAAGCAAACGTCACGTGTATATACACAAAAGTCAATTGTCATTTAAAGGCTAAAATTGAATAAATTGTCCTCTTTTTTCCATCGAAATGTCAATAGGAAATACAACCTATATGCAATTTTGCTGAATCAAAAAGGTAATTAATAAAATTCCTTCATGTTGCATCTTAATAAGTAGTTTAAACCTTAACATAGTGATCGTTATATACACATAGTTCTTTCTGATTTTAAAAGACAAAATACTTTTAAATTACAAGTTGTCTTTTAGTCATACAACCTTAATAGTATTTATAAAAATGCTTATAGAACTTTGAATATTATACGTCTTATAACCTAAGCATTTATAGATTTCCCTATTAATGTGGTGTCTGATTACCTGAGAATTATCTGATATCTCGATAAATGAGATTCTTTTACCTTACACGAATCCAAATGCCAAAAAGCAATTACATAGGTAGACGTTCGCACTGATTAAAATTCAACTATTTCACAAAATGTAGCAAGGTAGAAAGATTTGAGAAAATATAATGTGAAACAAAAATTAACCTGTAAACCTGTGTATATTATAAATTAGAAGCAAAATATAGTCATTGCTACAAATGCTTCTTCGAATGTAGTTACTGACACCGAAAGGCGAGTTTTCGTAAGGTTATTTTTGAAGTGATTCGTTTAATTTTCCATGTTTCGTCCTGAATATTAATAAGGTTTCATTCAGACTGTAGGTAAAATACATTTTAAGATGTTCAAATAAAAATGTCACTAATTTATTATTGACCATCATTTACAATTGATGAAAGATGAAATGTTTGTATAGCAATATAGATTTGAAAAACTTCATCCGTACTTAATAATAGTAAAATAGTTTACTACTCGATCTACTTTTAAAATGATAGAAACATGCAGAGTGATAACTTTAGAAAAATACTGATTTTCTATGCACGCCATTTTCTTGGGAAAACAAAATGAAACAACTAAGATTGCGTGACATATGATACACAAATACTGTGAAGGTTATTATTTTCTGAGTTCTAGACATGAAAATGTGCCATACCTCCTTATAGCAAATTATAATTGTGACATAGCATGAAACCACTCCTTGCGTTGATTTCTGCTCATGACCCTACTGAAAATAAATAAGCCTACTTCTGCAGCTTAAAACATGGTGAAATATCGCTTGTAACTTGCAACTAAGCTTAGCACGAATTTATTATTGCAATATAGCAAAACATTAAACAATACTTAATGTATACATACATTAAAGTTATTATATAACGCTACTGTCTTCCTTGCGTTTCAGTTACATTAACTCTGTGTTTCTTACGAACTGCTTTTACTAGACGTGAATGTTTGCAAATTCCTGCACGCAACAGATGAAATGCATTTCAAAATAATATTGATTGTATTTTCAAACTACAATATCACTGACATAGCGGTTGTTTGTTTTCTGTTTGCTAAATATAGACTAACATCGTCTTCTTTTTCTACATGTGATGAGAAATAGAACCAAGCAGTCAGAAGTATTATGTTAATTGGTTTTGAGGGTGGGATCGTAGGGTTTCTTGATCCAGCCGATTTAATCAATATTAGCCAGATAATAAGCAAGACAGCCAAACACGTATATAAGGAATTCAGTTATTTGACGTAGACATGTATCAAGAAGAAATCATCATTTTAGATGTAATACTACGATTATCATTATAGAAAAAAGAGAACGGATGCTCATACACTTCAAGTGACTCCTTTTGTGACACAAGTATCACAAAAAGTTCTTGAATATCTATTTCTACGACAAACATGAGAGAAAGCATGAATAGAGATGACTTGAAAACAAAATAGTTACATCTCAGTATTTCTGAACATATTTTTTAGGAAAGAATAAGCACAGTATCATAAGATACTACTTTCTAAAATTTGGAACAGTTACATTATGTACCAGAACAAGTTGAAAATAATATACAGAGAGATCCATTAAATCAAGCCTTTCGTGTTATTTCTATTATAAGAAGCAGAGCTGGAGAACAATGATTGGCAGTTACCTTATTTAAAGAAAATATAATGAATGAGTTTTAAAGTCTTACTTCAACATCCTCAACTTTTTAGTTGGCTGACAATCTCAGGTAGAACTGAAACATTCATAATATCAAATTACTAGAAAACAGATAGAAGAAAGAAATACCATCTTAAGTATTTAATCATGATAAGATAAATTACACCATAATGCAACTGGCTATTTTACATTCTAGACAAAACAAAACAGTTCCATAATTCTAGCCTTCTCTTAAAGACATTTAGGTCACGTCATACTGTTTTACAACACAGACTTTGGTTTCGTATATCTGAATTTTGTTATGGAAAAATGTTTAAAATTTAACATTTTATATATTTTCTATAGTAACACCTAACAATAACATCTTTTTGCTTGCAAAATAAAGAAAGATTCTCTTTTGTTTTTGTTTTGTTAAAGTTTTACTCCAATGAATTTTGCTCTAAAATGTGAAAATAAATAAACTGAAATTCACTACTTTAAAGTTATTTCCCATGTCAAAATGTGTCTCCGCATTCACATATCATTATTATTCCATACTCGATTCACTTTCACTGTCTTTAATATTCCAACGAAGAAAATCCGGAAGTTGCACAGTGGCTTTCTTCAAGCACACCTTCTGATTCATCACCTTGTGATTTTCTTTGACCTATTATAAGCATGAGTAAAACTTGCACAAAAGCCTAAACACCCAATTAAAAGCACTTTATCAGTATCTCTTATAAATGTGCTACCATCCATGATAATTGTTGTGTTATTCATCCGTGATATCTTGCAAAAATTTACTTCGAAAAAGTAAGTAAAAAAATGAAGCAGAGTGTTCCTGTGAAGCGATGAGAAATGACGTTACATTTCTCATTAAAATAGCAAACATACGTGCATCTTCTTAGATTTTTTAACTAGTCAAGTTACTTTTATCTGCACTAACAAACGATGACTATGTCGCATATATATTTGTCACAAACAACCACACCTGAATATAGTACACAATAATTCTATATGAGTTTACGCGTAAATATCGTAATAATTAATCGACAGATTATTTGCTTTCAGCTGGTCAGCTGTGCAGATAAAGTAGTTTTCATGAGCGTCACGGAGCAGGCTTTATCTGTTTTATTAATGCTACTGTACTACTAGAGCAGCCAGCCACAGGCTTGTAGACCAATAAACTTTCCCGTTGTATTCTTAAATAAACTAAACTTGTTTTTTTTTACAAAAGAAATGATTTTTATTGTTGTTTTGCTATTAAAACTTTGGTTGGTTCGAAAAACCCTTAGTATGAAAAAGACTCGAAGTGATATTTAAGTGATAAAAAATAACTGAGCAAAATTTAAAAAGAAATTCCATTGTAGCTGAATAATTTAAACATACATTAATAAAATTCAGCTGTAATAATATTGCAAAGATAATTCATTAGACGCATTAGCGAGCTTTCGATTTTTCTAAATTGAAATGCTTATGTTGAAAGAGTGTAATTTGACCATTTAGAAATAGGGATTCCAGGAGCAGTATTCGCCAAAAAAAATTATAATCACAGAAAAAATATTACACGTGCCAATCAGTTTATATTACTCACTATTGATACAAAGGTTAGAACCAAATGCATTCTGCATATGATAAATTTATGGAGGTTATGAGAACGTCCATACGGGAAAACAAAAGCGGAATTGATTTTGATAGATAGGTGCTATTTGTCTTTGTCTGAAATATACTTAAGTACCAACATTGAGGATATTAGAAAAGAATAACAAAATGATGCTACAGAAATATTGAGCAATTAGCAAGTCATATATTAGCCATCAGAAACAAATATAATTGTATAAAATACATTACAACAATCAAATCATAAACAAAACTGTTTCAGTTAGTTTTATTCGGAAAAGGTTTTAGTCTAAGAGTACAAAGCGACTTAAACTGTACTTCACGAGGCACTTTCAGTAATTTGTTGATTACACATAGTCCATTTTGTCTATGTAGGTGTGAAGTCCCCTCAAAAGACTTTACGTAAGATATAAGATAGCAGGTGGGCTGAACCGAACCCCTGTCTACAGCTGCCATTACACCTTAATTGATTGGAATACATCTAGTTATTAGCATTCGGGACATTTTCAATCAAAATATTATTGTCAAATTATTCACTGAAAGTTTGATTGAAAAATTGCATGACAGATTAAAACAACGATTTACTTTTAAAGTATCTTTTTGGCGCAATTTCAATAAGAAAAAAAAAAAACGCTGGAAATGTAACAGGATGAAAAATATATAATTAATAAATTAATAATTTATCCAAATATGTATATTGATTCGTTCAGCTTTCAAGTTTCTAAAATAAGGTAGATATCAGCTTCTTAAAGTTTCAGTATGACTTTTTATATGACAATAAATTAGTAGCCGTTGTTTTCTTTTCAGTCATAATATATTTTGTTAAATATTCATCACAATAAAACCAAGTCAACTTTTTTGTGTGATTCCGGCATCTAGACAATATACAGGGAAAATAAATAGCACAGTTACAGATAGAACGCAGCTGTTAGTTTATACATGTTGTGTAGAACTATACAAAATCAATAAATATATTAAGACAATATCATTTTCAGAACATGCTTATGTAGCATTTAAAAAAAGGAATTAATATTTAAGAAAATATAATGCACAGTAATAGACTAATGATGAGGTAGATATGTACCTGGCATTTTTTACCGGTCCATAAAACACATATTGACCGAAACATAAGCCTGGAAGTGTTATATTATATTCCTTACTGAAATGGTTGATAGGTCTAAGTGCACATAATAATTATACGTTCGTGAAAATTTTGCGGGTGTTTATTACTTTCTTGGGATGTTTATCAACACTCGGCCAATGAAAAGAGGGCATTTCAGTAGGGTATATACTATAAGATTATATTTTCATTTTCCTGAAGTATGTTTGATATAGAAAAACTACCAATTAAGACATTCATTCTATTAAAAACAAACGCCTGGTTTTTTTAAAGTTATAGACGCAGTACAAATATGTCTCAAGTACACGCCTTCTTGCTCATAAGGCATTTGTTAGTTGGTCGAGTAATGAAATTTAACAACAAAAGTTACTATACTGTTTTTCTAGGAGTTGTCAACGTGTGTGACAAAAAACATTCAAAATATCCACGTTAAATAATCAAGACATGCAGAAAAAATGCTTTAAAAGGTGGTAAGGCTTAGTACAATGATCATTTAATAGAATATTACCAAATATATATTAGTTTGTTTTATTGTAAGACCATAAAGTTCTTGTTTGATCTAGAAAGTAATGTAAGACTGACGCAACAAGACATTTAGGTTTCCATCTTTAATACTCAAGCTCAAACACAACGACGATCGCCTTATTTATAAATCTTATACTCAGAAGATTCTTAACTTGGCGTTGGTTGACATAATATCATCTTGAAATGATAAATAAGGATGTTGATGGCGGAAACAAATCTCGCAAAAAAAGAACAACATGATATTGTTTCTGTTGGTTTGAACGAAGGATTCATTATAAATGCGTAATGCTGACTTGTTTAGGAGTTAAGGATATAGAAAACAAATTCGGCTGATTCTATTTATTTTACTTATTTTCACCAATAAGCAAGTGATCTATGAAATAATTATTGTGAAGGTTAAATGCTTATAGTCAACACAATCTTGCAATTTACTTTAATCGTTTTATCTGATTTGTATGCTGTAAATGATGACTTATACATTTAACATGATTGCTTATTATATGTTTCAATTTAATGAACCGTGACACGTGTGTTGACGATTGTGAGATTTTGATAAAAATGTCAAAACGATTGCATTTCTCCTTAATCTCCTTGGTATAAACAAATGAATGATAATTGGTATAATATGAAGATACCAATTAAAGTAAGTGCTTTTTCTAGGTAAATGTCAAAAAAATTATGACAGGGTATTAAAACGACAGTGGCTATTACTTTAAATCAGTAATATACGATTATTTACTAGTGTGTCCATTGAATATGAGGTGAATATCACATCATATTCTATGGCACACTAGTCAATAACTGTTTTATTATATGACTACATACAATTGTTTCTACTAAGTTTTCTTCCAGACTGATTTTACATTCATTACAATGTGTTATTTTTTGTAGGACTTTTTATACTCATTCTCACATTACAATAATACTCAGAAGTCTGACAGGTGATTTTTAAATCCAATATAACATCAAAAAAAAAAAAAAAAAAAAAAAAAACAAACACACACACACTAGACGTCATTTCTTAGAAAAGGTCTAAGAGCCCGGATGTATTTTGTTTATTTCCCGGCATTAGAGTAATTTTGTTAACTGAGTACCGGGCACCAGACAGCACTACTACGAGTATCAACAGCAATCTATTTTTAGACCTAAAATATAACATGGGAAAAACCCAGAATGTAGGAATATAACGATATATTGTTGGTCGCCGACTGCGCTTTGAACCAATGAGATCGCGTCTATTTATAGGTCATATAATAATACTAATTGTACTGCCTCAAAATGGAATTAAGAATACATAGTGCTAAACGATATTTTAAGCACAGAGAGTTAATTTTATAAGTCGATGATGTATAGGAAATTCAAATCCACATATTTCGTAGAAAAGACATGAAGCCATTCAAAAGAATATGCAGTTGTTTAAAAATAGAATCTAAGGCTGATTATGCAGTTATAAAATGATTTTTGTGTGAAATATGTTTCAAAGAACGTTTATGTGTTTAAAAGTCTTTGTTACTTTGCTTATACATACAGTACAAGCACTTTACTATAATAGTTCAATAAATATCATCATTTATATAATTATTAGGCTAACATTTTATCATCATGTCTCATCCTATCGAAATATTTGCCAGTTGCTACAATTAAAATAAAAACTTCTCTTTTGTTTCTATATTTGAAACGCTACCTACTGTAATTTTGTCCTAAAGACATATTCATAGAAGAAAAAATAAATACAGTTATTTCGGTTTGGTTCTAACACTAGTTTCATGTCTTCGATGCATTTTATATGACAACCCATTGAAGCCATTCGTTTTTCAACGGCGCTGGTATATATTCATTTGACTGTAACGTAGACTTTCTTAAGTATCCGTAGAAATGTTATATATACATTTTAAAATCGTATTCAACTGTCATTTTTTCGACAAACAGTTCTTAATATTCCTGTTTTGTAATTCATGAAAACAGTTATGCAGAGCAATCGGTAAAGTGCAAGAAAGAAATAATATGTAGGCGGAAGAGATTATTTTGAAGCATATACAAATGCAAAGAACTTATTTTCAAGGATTCTTTGATATGTAAGACACTTATAACTCTATAAAAACTATTGAATAACAGACGTGTTTACATACATGTCAGTTGAAATTCTATCTGTAAAAATAGTGCATAAAATTTTCATGTCATGCGTTACTAGGTAACTTTAAAAACTCCACGTTTTTACCAAGTAAAGAATTTCTGCTATTTCGATATGAAACTGACTGCGACATATGCCCCATATTGGCATTATTATTTGCAAGTATTGAAAGCTTACTAGGGTTCATTTTTAAATGAAAAAAAAAATACTGCCGTAACTTATTTGAAGATGTTTCAAACAACTATAATTGAAGCCATATTTCACAGCAACGACAATAATTTGTGTCTGATCAACTGTTTACTTATATTAATCTCTAAACAAATCGTTTTTGTGTCAGAATCTTAATCTTTACAACAAAAAGCTGTTCTCCTGTCCCAGATGGTATGTTTTGATTTTTGTTTTTACAGAATTAAGTAATAGTATTGGAATACTTAGCTGTGATTGTTTCATACTGCTTGAAATTCTAAATTTAATCGATATATAACTTGTTACTGTTGATGTTTCAGACGGTTTTTAATTTCTAAATTTACTTGACATTGCACTTCCTAATTTTGCATTATTAGATACCAACCTCACGAATATAATGGCAAAATTTATGACAGAACCATACCGTAAGCAATTTGTTAAGGTTCTTTTATTTTGAAACATAGTTATATTATAAAAAAACAATCGACTCCATATAGGGGTTTAACGTTAAATTAACCAAGCCAATATATTATTATTATTCTTTGTTCATTCGTCTTTTCTAAAAATTTGGTTGAGGTTAAATTAATAATAATCTCCTAGGACTGGAAAAGATATTACCATTAATTTATAAACTGATTTTCAAACAACTTGTTTGTCACTGTTAATAATGCTATAAAACCCGAGTTTTAATTAAAGTAAACAGATGAATGGAACGAGTATTTTAGCTTGACTGAAAATTTAAACAAAACAGATACCACCGTGTCCATACGTTAACGGTGGAGATGGTGCAAGTAACGCTGGCGCGCGGTATATAACGACGGTTTTGTGGTGGAATTGGGACCCATAGGTAAGAAAATTAAACTTTTTATGTGGTAGTTTGTTAAGTTTGGCATCAAGACTACGCGCAAGATGATCTCATATTTTTTACGAATTCTCTATAGAATAATGTCTATATTCAGTATATTATTATTATTTAT
Organism: Cyclina sinensis; assembly: GCA_012932295.1. Taxonomy (NCBI): domain Eukaryota; kingdom Metazoa; phylum Mollusca; class Bivalvia; order Venerida; family Veneridae; genus Cyclina; species Cyclina sinensis. Next base: position 12,746,227 of record JAAONU010000012.1, on the reverse strand, counting down.
TTATTTATTATAATCTGATCTATACATACATATACAATTAAAACAATATACATACAGTTAATTGTATAGCCATTCTTTTAAGAATTATAACAGACTGTTCTAGTTTATAAGAGGGGCAACTCCACAGTCCATATTACAGAAATCTATAATATCTACTGTAGATTTACCTCCCTCATTTTCATAATTATACACACTTACATGTCAATATAAACACATCATAATTAATATCTCTAAGACAAGTAAAACAGCATATTCCAAGCATTGAATGTTATACTTAAAATACTTAAATTGTACTATTATTTATACCTACAACATAACTATATGAGTAATTACATTAGGGTTGTTAATATTAAAATAGAAGAATGAAATCTCTTTACTGTACTAAACCCTAAATGATGGTCTCTTTATAAATGTACTAAAATTATCTATACATATTTATTATATTTTGTCTTTATACATTCTAAAAATTTGATAACAACCAGTGACCTCAACTTAAAATCTGCCATAAGAAATTTATCAATAAAATTATGAATTTTGTAAATGTGGCACTATTGCGCATAATAAAAAAGGTCTTACAAAAGCATGTATTACTCATGGTCAGACCATGGATGAACTGGTCAGTGGTGATTATCAAAACAGGAAGATACAATATTCTATAACAGTCAATGCATAATTGCTTTAACTTAAATTAAAACAAATAATAATGCCGTTTATATTAAGATATATCAAGTAAAGAAAAGAAATGACTCTGAAACCTTTTACCTAAAAACATTCGGTATAATACTGGTAATATTTAAGAAATGAAATACTTAAAAACTTGCTGTAGAAACTATAAAAAGTATAAGCGTACTTGTTCTCATCTTTTTTCAACTGAATTCTCATTACATGGAAATTTGCTCGCGCTGTAAACCCTTTTTAAATCAATACTTTTTCAAAAATTAAAATTCTGTCACAACAGTGCAGTGTAATCAAATCCGTGTCATCAACATCAACATCAATAAACTCTGATATAATCTACTTTACAACGACATTAAAATTTTATTCCCCGGTGCTAACGTCAAGAAGCCTATTAATTCTTCCGTATGCAGAAAGCAAAGGTATTAAACTATTTCTTTGGAAGATTTATTGAGAAATTTTAGTTAAATTCAGAAAATCTACATTAAATATCATTAAAAGGTTTTACTAGGCTTTTATAAAGTTTGCACGGAGATTTGAATGTTATGTAAAGCTTGAGAATAGGAGAAAAGAACTGAAGACCAGACACATTATACTGGATAACTTGTTGACAAAAACCACAAATAAGAAAATCAGTATTTTCAAAATAAAGAAAAATAGAAACTTTCAGAATCTATTGAGACTACGGATGACATACCAGCTAGGTATTTTCCATCTGAAAGACTGTTGGTATATAATATGTATACCGGTATAAAACAAGAACAACAGCTAGCAGTGGTTTGCATCATTGTAAAAGTAGTATGGGTTTCTAGATTTTATTACATTTTATGCAACCGAAGGAAGCAATATAGAAGTCGGACTGGTACGGTTCGTCTATCCGACGATCCACCATTCTCTCCCATCACGATTCCGTGTCTATTTCATAACGCATGAAACCCCTTCAGAAATTTTATTTGATTTGGTAAATATACCTAGCGTGTGTCACAAATACAAACTTTTAGATTTTTCTATTGTTTTTCAATGATCTGTCTTTTTTTAACGTCCATGTTTATTTATGAATATAGGTAATAATGCCCTTTTCTTAATCTCGTCCTGAAAACCTTCCCTTACAGTTTGTTTGTTTGTTTGTTGTTTTTTTGTTGTTGAAAAAAACCTAGTTGGATTTGATTTGTCCTACAGGACTTAAACCTCTTTGCATCGGAATCAGAAATACGAAGCTAAAAGCGCAGCAAAACTTTCTCTATATATGCTACAATAACGAGTAATAATTTGTACAAAATAAAACGAAAACATTCAAAGGTCCATTCTTTCCACAACGTAGTTCTCTTGTGTTTCCTAACTGATTTTATTTTTGCTTTATTATTATTTCGCACCGAAGATAAAAAAGATGCATCCTTCATTAACTCTTTAATATTGTACAGTTATCACTTAAGGTGCTTTGCTGAATAATACAAAATAGTCCTAAACTGTCAAACTTACATGTCGGCACAGGGAAGAGAACGTGCTAAAAGATAGTTGGACCTCAGTATGTTAAAAAGATTACGCTTCATTATTATTTACCTTCTTTCTAAACTAAATGCATGTGAAACAAGTAAGAATGGTGCCTAACTGCCCATTAGCTAGTCTGGAAACTATTGATCCCGATAATAAAACAATCATTTTTCCAATGAACACCATTCAAAACCGTAAAAAGGTCTGCTGAGACTAACTAATGCAAAGCAAACAATATACAATTTAATATAACCTTTTAAGCTTCCCTGTCAACAGGATTTGCCAGTATCAAAACTGACAGATTTTTTTCATTTGTAACTTAAACCTGAGGAAATAAATAGATTGTATTTTCTTGAGTAGCTTTCATGCGGAAAATAGCGCTATTAAGTTCTGATTTCATGGAAGCATTTTATTTAAGGCTAAAATTTCAATTAATTGTGATTGCAATGTGTCTTTAATGTTGGAATTGTTCCAGTGGTGATATAATCTAATGATGTAAGATAACAAATCAGTTAACATTTGAATTTGCGGCATTCGAACAATTTCCGTTTTGTTGACGAACACAGCTAAAGTACGTCAAGTAACATTTCTCAAGTTCTTGTAAATCAAGCCTACGCAATCACATTAGTTCAAGGTTGCAACGATATTATTTGTTAATTCAGATTTATTGCCTCCAGTAAAGTTTGAATAAACAGTATCGTCAGGACAAGGAAACCATATCAGATTGTGACTAATTTTAGTTCAGATAATTGTAAATGAATTTCGAAGCAATTATAGATATTGATTTGTCAAAACAGCCAAATTGTTGGGATTTCTCAACTTAATCTCTTTTTTGTCGTCAAATTTAATCATTTTGAAAAATTTCAAATTTATTAGATCCCGTTGAAAAAAATATTTTGCTATATCAAAAACTTGTTTCAATTTATCAAATTCGAAATGTATATCTCTTCAGTAAGTAATGCTAGTAAGGCTGCAAAGCTTGTAAAGTCTTTTTGTCAGAGGATTTTTTTCTTTGTATTTTAAATTAAAATTTATTCAGTCGCAATAGTTACACAATAAACATATTTTAGTTTATTCTCAAGCTGGCTCAAATTTTGCGGAATATCTAGTACAGTAAGATTTGTTCTGGAAAAAAGCTCCGATTTCAGTTTATCGTCCATATCTTGTGTTTTACAAGATAATTATTACCTAACAAACTAAGTTCAAATAAAAAATCTATCTTTGTTTTTCAAAATAGGTTTCATTTGACTCATAGTTCTTCTGAGTTATCATCTTTATTTCAATATCAATTAATGAACGTTTTCCGATTGGTCATTCAAAACTAAATTCACCGTCGCTGTCGGTTTTGTTCCGTCAGAGAAATTCTGAAAGCTGTACGTGACCTTCTTCAAATACCCTTTTGGTGTCAACATCGTATGACTTTCTTTGCCCGATGACAAGCATTAATAAAATTACACAAAATCCTAAACATCCAATTAAAAGCACTATATTAGTATTCCTTAAATTGTGTACACCATAAACAATTGTTGTTGTGTTATTCATCGTTTCATTCTGTTTGTTTTGTTTCTTTTATGTTCGGCTTAACTCCTTTACTCCTTGACATCTTCCAAAAGACAAATCTTCGAATATTTGATGTTATTTTTGCATTAAGTCATCTTTATATTCATTTCATACTTACAGATGCATTTCCGATTGATATCAAACTACATTTCTCAATCTGCAGCACACTAATAAATTATTTATATCTATAATTGTAACGAAACTAAAACTGTCACATCAATATGCTAACATATAAAATCAGCACAAAGAGTAATTGGTTTCTGATTTAAAGTTAAAGTGATTTTTGAGAGCACTGGAACTTGATATATTTTACTGTCTTTTAAGAACAAGTTTCTTGTACTACAGCTGTGATTGTTCTCCGATATCACCTCATGTCATGTATGTTGAATCATTGGGAATTGGCATGCATAGTTAACATATAATTCGTTTCAGTTCTTCTTAGAAAATATTTATAGATTTAGAATTCATAGCATTTTTAGCTGAATATGTATACATTTGATAGAACGTCTTCAAACAGTTTCATAGAGAAGAAAGTAATGTTTATTTGGTCTATGATAAAACTGAATTCGCAATGAACCAGCTTACCTTATACCAAATGATAAGGTCAATAAAACCTTCTCCAGTCAGAACGTAAAATTAGTTTTCTTGAAGAATAAGTGCTGGAATCTTGAATTATGGGTCTAATTGGCACATATCATTCAAGTCTTAGAAATTAGTAAGTATATACAAAAACCATTTATTAAGGAAAATATTAATCAAAACATTGTTTAAATGTTATACTGTCGATTTCATCTTTGTTTCCTAGATATTTTTAAACACTATTTCAGCCTGCATTGAGATTTAGACTTCAAGCCTTCTACTTTCACACATAGGAACATATCTCCTGACATTTAAGTTAGAAAAAGGCCTACAAACAGTAGGGGCTTACATCAATATCAAAGTAGTTTTCATATTTGTATGTTTGCAACACAAACAAGAATACTGAATGGTGATTGTATTAAATGGCAAAAATATAATCATATAATGAATAATAAAGATAATAATTAATAATAAAAACTTTAATACAAAAGTAAACTTTTCGTAAGGCAATCTGTTTCTTAAAACACAAGGAGAGCTGTTTCTCTGAGACCAGTTATTTGAATATATGGCTTCTTATTAATGAAAACAAAAGTAACTACTGCTTATTTATTTCAAGCACATCTTTTATTAATTTATGATCGCATAAGGCGCATATAATAAGCTTGCCCTTTGCCCACCAGCCTATTGGCTTTTACGAATGCTGTCGTATTAAAGAGTTTTTTAAAGATTTAGTAATCTTCTTTAAGTAAAAGAATGTACAAATTGACCAGATGCATAGCAGTCTAGATAAATGCTGAAATCACAATGATCATGTTTACTTGGAAGAAACAAAAACTTCTTTCATTTCTGTGAGATGTACAGGTGAAAATATACCTTCCAGTACAAACTCACTGCAAACACATACTTTTATTAAAGTGTACATTTTTTTGTTCTGTAACACTTATATAATATTTACAGAGGTACACCTTAAAAATTACTGAGATTATCCTTATATTGTATATATAATGTAGTGGCTTATTCTCAATATGTGAAGGGAAAATGTTCATAATATTTCTCTTTAAAAGGGGCGCAAAAACGCGGAAAATGCCATCAATTGCAAGAAATCGGTATCAATTAAAAGTTTTTCAACAACTCTTTATACGCCTAATGATAACATCAGGCACTTAGATGTTCTGACTGACACCTTGACATCGGATAATGACTCGTTTCAAAATCTAGCCAATTGTATGGGGTTCTTTTGCTGAAATGAATACCCCTAAACCATATAAACAGAAGTAAATGCTGATAGTTTATGATAGCAGGCAGTCGACAGAAATGAATTGATTTTCTTGTTTACATGTAGTCTTATAATGCCCAATGATTCGCACGTCAGGCAAGATTTACAGGATGGGAAATAATCTGATTAGTTTGATGGTTTTCTTGCATGTAATTCAGTAAGGAGAATGAAATTTGTGTTTTAAATTCACAATATTATTGCTATTCTCAAAGGAGTTTTTTAAATTGAGAGATAAAGATATCTGTTCATGTTTGAATTATTTTCATTTTAAGTCCCCATTTTGTCTTCAGGTACAAATATTATCTGTCCAAGGTCAAGGATATTAAAAGTGAAAACATGTTTACTTTATTATCAAGCATTACCAGCCTACTGATTTTAAGTAATCCTGGTAGCACAGATGTTTCTGATTTCTTTAATTATGATTGAACTCATGAAATATTTATTGCTGTAAAATCTCTATAAAATACTTAAAGAGGCATAATCTAGAATAAAAAGCCATCCATTCTCCTCTTCCATTTTATAAAAAGATGAATGTTACTAGATTAATTATATCAACAGAGCAAGATATGAGTCACAAATTCCGAGTACAACATAAATGCATAAAAATTAATGTTGATAATAGACACGGTGGTATACGTGCGCCGGCACGGCTTTTACTTGAACCGGCAGACATGCCAAGATGGCGGATGAAAACGATGGAAAGAGGTAAGGCTTTGTATTTCGCATCGTGTTTTACTTGGTGAAGATCCTTTTATTCTCAAATCAAGTTGAAAAGCTTGACATAAAACCTTTCTTTACATGTTCCAATATACAATTCTGTCAATTTTCCTTTATTTTCATGAATAAGTCCGTGTAGTCATAGCGTTTGAAAAAAAGTAAAACACTAGACGCGAGACCGGCATCTTCCCCTCCTAAACCACTTGCTGAAAGTTGATAAAACCCGGTAGGAATGTTAACTTTCTTCTACAAAGCGCTTCCTAAGTTGTTCAAAGAATTAAAAATATAAAACATAAGACATAAAGAAGTCTGCAATTGCATCAGAAAAGAAGAGGTTTGGAAATCTTCTTGTTTGAAACCACAAAGATAAAGCTTAAAAAATTAATTTTCATACAGTTTAACCTAAAGGTCCTCTACCAACAGGTTTTAGAATAAGCTCTATGGGTCTTTAATGGCCCTGCCTCGTGGGTCACTTATTCTACTAAAGGCTTGTGTACGGGAGACCTGAAAAATCTTCTTGTCTGAAACCATAAGGCAAAGAGCTTAACTATTTGGCATGGCTCCTCATGTAGACGTTCTTAGATTATTTCCTTTGTGATCATTAATGGCATCGCGGGCTGTTTGATTTAACACAGACATAGGCAAAGAGCTTAAAGATTTTACCTAGAGCATTATCTAGAGGTCTCTTCGAAGCTTATTCAAATTATGCCCCTGGGATCATTAACGGCCCAAACCACGGAGTTCTTGTCATTTTTAATAGGCTTATATAGGAAAGATTTAGTTTTTTCTTATCTGAAACTGAGTACCTTAGATACCTTAGAGATTAGATAGTTTGATTGTTGCATTGTCCGGGGGACCTCTTCCATTTTGTTCAAATTAAGTCCCTTGGCACCGACCACAAGATTTCTATTTGCGTAAAATATTTCACCTTTAAAAATCTTTTCAGGAACCGTAAGCCCTAGGTCTTAGATACTTGGCATGTATATTTTTTTCAAATTATTTCCTCATAGTCAAAATTGGTCTCGCCCGGAGTTACTTCTTTTACATTTTGAGTAGGAAAATCTTTGAGATCTTGTTTGCCCTAAAGCTAAAATGTTTTGTACGTTGAATAGTGCAGTGGCATTATTCTAAGTTATTTCAAATGATATCTCTGGAGTCAAAATTGGCACCGCCTTGGGGTCTTTTTGGTAGAAAATATAATTTCTTTAAACGTTTTGAATTCATAAACTGTAAGCCTTTGATCTTAGATGTCTAGTAAGTAGTTTTGTTATTTTATTTGTTGAACTCTGTAAAGTTTGTTCAAATGATTCCCTTAGATTTAAATTGAAATTATACATTGTTATAATTGTGTAAATATATTGTCTTAGTCACTATAATTTTCCTTCTCATGTTTCCCCAACATCTGGCCCACAGCCAAAGTATTCAGGTGAGCGATTCAGGGCCATCATGGACTTCTTGTTATTAGCGTGTCGGGAAGGTATATTTAAAATCTGATTTTGTTAAAGCAACTGTTTTTTTTTTTCTTTTTGAATTTTGTACTTTCAATAATAATATCTCATTTAGAACCTTGCCAGTATTAACTGGGAGGTTTTGAAAACCGCCTATGTCTGAGAGCGCAGCGGTTAATTTTTCTGCATCACGTAAAATAAAGTCTGGAGCGCAATAAGTTGTCACGAAGTGGACAACTGGAAACGTGAAACAACAAGGTCATCTGAACTGAAAACGCTGCAGTCATCTAATACCTTAGGCTGCGTATTAGGTCTCGCGCACTGTGTTATTATACCCCGAAACGAAGTTGGGGGGGGGGGGTATGTAGGAGTCACCCGGTGGTTGGTCGGCCGGTCGGTCGGTCGGTTGGTCGGTCGGGTGGTCTGTTGCAATTTCCTTGTCCGGAGTATAACTTGAAAACTTAAAGTTTGAATTCAATTTAACTTCATACAATGGTCAAGCACAATGAGAGGAAGTGCAGTGTTTAAGAATCACAACTCCATCTTCACTATTTGCACAGTTATTGTCCTTTGTTGGTTTTCCTTGTCCGGAGCATAACTTTAAAACTACTGGTTGGAATTCAATGCAACTTTATACAATGGTCAACCACGGTGAAAGGTAATTTACAAAGTATGATGTTACTGATAACTTCCTCAGTTTCGAAGCAGTCTTAAGTGGTATCAATCACATTTAGTGATAGCTCTAGTTATATATACGAAGTATTTTGCGACAGCCTTTATTAATTGAGTTTAAGTGGGAATACTGAAACAGCATTTCAGTATTAATTGTGGAAATCTAGCTATTATCTACAACTATACAAAATTTTAGACAAAAAGTCACATCATTTTCACATAGAAAATATCATGCATATATAACAATAAACATATGCACAGCGCACGGCGCTATACAATAATGTCATGGATACTATCGGGAAATAAAATACTCGTTTAAACGGTGTGCCGTTAAAGGGGCTGTGCTCAAGCTAACAAAAAAAAGAAAGTTTTCTTGTATTATAAATTTCTTGTAATATTTATGACTAATGCTTAAAAAATAACTTACTGACAAAAAATAAGTCAAATAATTACATTATAAATTGATTTTTTCCCTTTCAAAGTGCTATACCGTAACGCGACGGTATAACTATATCGTATAAGATTTAAAGTAAATATCTGTACATGCGGCCATGGTGGTGACAGTAAAAGCGTTGGAAATATTTTGTTAACATGAGGGGTCCAGAGTTCAAATCAGGCTGGAGCGAAAATATTTTTTTATTCTATTTTGACTTTTATAATCAGTTTTGAAGTAAAATATTATGTTGTTATAATCTCACGGCATCTAAATATATAATTTATGGGAAAAATTTTTTTATGTCAAATCTGGAGTACAGCCTCTTTAAAAGGCATTCAAACGTTTCAAATCAACACATTCAGTTATAATTTTGTCCATTACCTACAGTGTCAATGACAACAACATTAACGAATGACGATATTACGTCAGAAAGCAATCGTAGGACTTTAGCAAACCTTAAAACGACTGACTAACAGATGGGTCGGCGACGAAGAAAGAAGAAAATGTTTGTACATCTGGAAATTCTAGCTGTAATTGTGAACAACCTATCTAAACTTATCAGTACTGATCAATTTTCGTAACAGAAAAATATCAAAATATAGTTTTACACACTTTTATCGGTAAAAAAATCACCCCGTTAGTCACGGGGTAGATACTTAAGTTATAACATTAATTTTGACAAGGTTTGATTACTAGTCTCCCTAGCTCTATGGTGTAGATCATCGCTATATATATTTTTAACAACCGAAAGATCATGAGTTCGAATCCTGGAAATATCATAACTTTTTTTTTCAGTTTCCTTGGTGTATAGAAGCATGATATTATGTTTTTTCCCATAGTATATTAACTTCTCTTGAATTTTAAAGAAACAAATTTTCAGCTAAATTCTGTGAGTCAGTCGCTTTAATGCTTGTGCTTAGAATAAAAATGCAGGATTTTTGATAATCGGTGTTTTTAATTGTCAAACAACTTTTTGAAATACGACAGATGAAATCCTGCCCTAACATTATTCTCTATTGCCTTTAATGAACTTTCTTATTGTTACTATCTTTTGTTTCTCTCCCATGTATATTATTTCAGTACTGCTTTTACTGAGTCTTGGGTGTGTTCATGTCATTTCTGATAAAAAGTATAAACAATATAAGACTTCCATCATAACGAAAAATATTGCCATTACCCGTTGTAGCTTCTTAAAAAGTAAAGGCATTTTACAAAACACTGTTCTTGAAAATAAACAAAACTAAATATGTTGCTAACTTCAAATTGTAGGCAAGCTAAAAGACAAAATAAACTTCATTCTTGAAGAGTTGTCTCATAATCAAAGTAACAATTAAAATTTTATAGAAGTGCCTTGCTGAACCCTGTATTCATGGTGTTATAAGGCCTAAAATTTCACTGATATCTGAAAAAAAATCTGCTGTTGGCAATTATTAAAAATCTTTTTGTCACTATATACATTTAGACCAAACTTTTTAGATTAAGCCATTTGAGGATATACAGCTTTTTTTCTTTTCTTTAAGATAAAAACAAATTTAAAAAGTTATATTGTTTCCAAATATATAACTTAATTATACTCTTTAACACTTACGTAATAATATTTGATGTTGTCATTTCCTTCATTAAGATGACAATATAGATAATTAATTCATTGTAAAACATATATTTACTATACCTACCGAGTTTTAGTTGTTGAAAAATCATTTTAATTTTTTTTTTCAGTTTGCATTTGAAAAGAAGTGTCATATGTTTGTATCAGTTGATATGTATAGATGTTACAATATGGTTCAGATTTCTGTTCAAATGGACACTGCACTATTGATATTTATATAGACTGTCAGATGGAACATTAAAGAATGTAATGATTCGTTGAAATATATTCCCTTAACTCCCGGAAAAAAACTAAAAAAAGATGATGTCCGTTTTCTGCCTGTTGTAAGTCGGGATATCTGAGAAAAGTGTTTTGTTCCTTAGTTTTCATCTGATATTATATACTACTCAAAAGACGCAAGTCACCAAAAACATTTCTGTATATAACAAATGATTATTAGCAGAATGTTTGGGTGAAGTTTTCTTTAACTTAGTTCATTAGTGAGTTTTAGGAAATTAGTGGTTCATCAAGTTCTTTTTGTTAAAATGATATTTCAACGATAAACAGGATGTCAAAGAGAAGTTATTAAAAACTTAGAAAAGGACTGTCTTACAGTCTTTTTTACCTTTGATATCTGTTATGTGAATAACGGTAATCAATTACAGCATTGCAGCGCTTTTTCATGCTGGAAATCAAGTTCTGGATAGTCATTCGAGCTTAAATTGCTAGCTGTATGTCATTCTATAGATGCTTGATCTTGTTCAAGTTACTCACACCGTATGAACGCCTTCCGATTCAAGTACTACAGGGAATCTCTGTATGCCGGGCTTTATCGTCGATGAAATTTTCGCCAACTGCACCAGCATATCGACACGTCATCCTTATACTGCTTACGAGTCCTGGTACTACGATCAAGGACATAGATGTCCGTCTGTCAATCCTACTTTTGCCGCCCACATACCACCCCAGAGCCAATCTGACTAAAGTTCACGATCCCCATACGGATAGATCTGAAGACGACCCATTTATTTATATCACCCTGATAACCCCAAATTTCCAGTATTGTTATATATATCCAAGCCAATGATGCAGCAGTTTACACGCACATCTCGATAGTGTACCTGTACACTCGGCGTGTTGATACAGTGTGTAAACTTCTTTAGCCATCGTCGGAACCCACGGGTGCTGCTTCCCCCAACATCACCGGGGTGAGTATGAAGTGCGAACGAAGTGTATACGTAGAGAGTACCCCTGGGTACCGATGATGTTCTTTAGCATAACAATGCAATGTTTATCATAGGAGACGGATAATGATAGATAATTTGATAAAATAAATCCGCATCTACATTAATCAAATTATTTTAGAAGATTTCGCAAAATAAATTTGTGTCTGAGTTTAGTAAAAGTATATTTATGGCAGATAACCTGCGACATATGTTAAGGATTATTATTTGGGATCCCAGGTTTATTTCTAGAAGGATAGAAGAGTGTCTCTGATTGGCTGATGGATAATTCACGAAATGTGACCTTCTATTGGTCGTCGTAGCAATTCTTAGCATATGATTTTAATCAGTTTGCTATCATAGACAATAAGAGTTATATTGCATACGTCTGCTTAAATTAGAGAAACTCTGTTTGAAGAAAGGCGACCCTCAGATTCATTTTTGTAAACATTCGTACTTTGTGTTAACGAATGCCTGTGGTGAGATTTTTGAAGACGCAATGTTGCGGAACATGCGTCTTGGTACAGCAAACACCTATTTCGGGTATACCGTATTCTGTATCTAACTGGAATTCTCCAAGTAGGCGTTTACGAATTCTGGATTGTTGACGTTCTAGGCATTTATTGAATTGAGGCTTCATTTTTGTATTCTCTGCTCGCAGACATATTTTTTTTTCGCCAGATGATTACACGTTACCTTGATTTTCAGAAGGATGATAGCTCTGATAGGCTGATGAGTGCTTTTCACGAGAACGGTGATCCAAATCCTAATAGCGTAGCGATTTTAAGGATATGATTTTAATCTGATTTGAAGAATTCATAGCTTTTAAGATCATTCGATATTCGATCAAAAATATAAGTCTTCATCATAAATTAAGCGGATAAATGTCCGACAAACTTTTAGATTTGCCCAAATTCAGCAACGCAGCCATATTGATTTGTTCTCAGAGAAATTCAGAGTTAAAGGCGCTGAAAGACTTTCAGCTGGATAGGGGGCGAATGTTTGGTTTTCGGTCACCTCCTGTACTTCAGTATGACTAATTATCGATTCTAAGTTAGATCTGCGGATTTAAGATTTTTCTACGAACACATCTTCGTACGATTAAATTCAGGTATTTATTGTATAAACTGGAATTATACAGAACTATATGTTTCAATCAAATTTAGAATAAAAAGCTTCTTTTTTGTAGTGAATAATTTATGTTTGTGTGTCCGCGGATCTAAGATTTTTTAAGGACAGAGCTTCGTACGAGCAGATAATTTATTGAGCCCAGGTATTTATTGTATAAACTGAAGAATTATACAGAACTATATGTTATTATGTATTTAAATCAATATCTTCTTTTAGAGTGAATAATTTATGATTTTCTGTCCGCGAATCTAAGATTCTGGCTGCGGACAGAGCTTTGTACAATTAGGAAAATGATAAACTTACTGGTATAAGATATAGATTTGTGAAGAAATTTAATTGACCAAATTTCAAATTGATATTCTTTTAAATGAATTTAATTTTAAATGATCTAACTTAGATCCGGTCTTTTCACCTCATGGATGTTTTGGCCTTGGTCTTTTTCGACTACAAATTTAGTATGTTACTATAATTGGATTATTTATAAGTATGTATGACATAACCAATATTGTTGTTATAGGTTGTTTGGTCACTGATTGGATTATCTTGAATGATCGGTGAATTGGTTATTAACGTACTGTCACCAGTCCGGGATCTCAGTTGGTAAAGCACCTGACTTGCGAGTGGGTAGTCGCGGGATCGAGTTCCGCCCTGGGTAAATGATTTTTGTGACCCCGCGACATTGGTGCCAAACGTGGGGTCGTGACTGTTATATTGCTATGCATGTGCTCCCATTTTATGTATCTATGTCTGTAAATTCGAAGAAGAATTCTTATACAGCAGGGAAGAATGTCACTTGGCTAATATCGGTGATATGGTTACTAACGTACTGTCACCAGCCCTGGTAGCTCAGTTGGAAGAGCATCTGACTTGCAAATGGGGTTCAGGGGTTCGAGTCCCACCCTTAGTAAATTATTTTTCGGACCCGCGACAGTAGGTAATATCGTTACACTGAGGAATTGTTTAACTTGTTGCTAAGAGTGCCGGACAGTTCACGTGACTACGTAATGGCGATGCTTAAAGTAGGCTATCATTCCTGCAATCGTCTATTCATAGGATATAAGTTTCTTTAGAAGACCAACGAATATAAAATGTGACGTCATGATTTTTGTTTACAATCTATAAGCATCTCTTTTAAAGAACAGTTGCAGATAAATTATCACCAATCCACATGTCACCCAGGGCGTTTTTTAATAGAACTGTCTGGACATTTCACGAACTTTTTGACAGTTTATTTTGTTTTCTGTTATTCCGGTCCTCATGTAAAACTCATGAGACAAGCACTGTGATAAGGGGATAAGTTTTTATTTTAGTATTAAAATGCTGTCCGAAGGGATTGAAGGGATTGTCTGTCATTGTCCTTGTGAAGTATAGATGTATAAAATTGTGAAAAAGATGAATTAAAAAAATTGCAGTTAAAACATTGTTTTCAAAAAGCAGCAACAGAATGGACTAAAAGAGTTCAACTGGAATCAAATTGACAAACGTTTAAGGTCTTCCTGTTCGCATCGGGTTTTTTCCAACACACTGGCAATATTCAATAATGTCATGCAATCCTTAGCTTGTATTAAAATCTGAGAGTACATTACTCACATATGCACCATCAAGTATAAAACCATTGTATATAAACTTAATGCTGACGGGCCGGATGCTAGCTTTTAAATAAAAAAGCTAAGCTAGTCTATATACCGTTGTATCCTAATTACTGGTATATTTCCAGAACACAGACTGCTTGAATTTAGGCCTTTACTTGATAGTTTCTTATCTACGCATGTTAAACATAATGGTTCTATAAGTTGTATGTTTTAGGAGTTAGTTTGTAAATAAACACTGTATTTTCTTTATTTTTATGCAAAAGTAAAATATTTACTGTGTACTTTTCTAAACATTTTTATACCGAGTAGTCTCCCTTATTTGAATTACTCACTGTCATACTCGCAGCGGTTACTTCCCTTTCAGTACTTACTTTCAGTAGACAAGCATGTCACGTGATGATGGTCAAAAGAAAATAATGTGTAATTTTATTCTTATGTTATAGCATAAAATGAACGAAAATTTACGATTGATATTCTTTCACGTAGGAATTTATAGCTGATATTCATCAAACAGTTTTACAACTTCCTCCAATTATTTCGTCTTATCCTTAAATAATAATAAACGTCTTCTCTTTTGTCTTTCCTTTCCCTCCGAATATGGGCATCTAAATATTGTCACGTGACATCTCCCTGCACAGATCCTTTCGTGAATAATGACCATTTTTTCAGTTAAGAATTTAATTTGTTCTTAAAGTGGGTTAAAGTCATATGATAACAATAAAATTACTAGTAGTTCTTATTTTACCAAAAAAAAAGATGTTTTACCGGTGGAAATGATTTTTATTTGTACTGAAATCGATCCTATTTTTGCTTTTTCAGATCAGTGAACGTGTTAGAAGTAGTGTGCAGTATTTTTTTTTCAATGAGGCTTTTTTCATCAAGAAATGGTTTGTATACGGAAGAAAGATATATATCAAGATTGTTTTAAAAACATGATACTCTTATTATCCTGTTAGTACATTTATTTTTCTATTACCGTAAAACCAACGTGACACTGCAGTTTAAAAATTTAGACAGCTACTCCGAAAAATTAACGGCCAATATACTCCAAATTTCGAGTGCATATCACTGAGTTGTTACATAAATCTTAAAGCTGGCACACATGCGTCAAGTAGTCAATAAACAGCACAGCCAGAACCATAAATACTTTATTTCCTGTTATTTAATGTGAGGTGTTGAGCACACTAAAAAAAAAGGTCGACTTACTTCCTATTTTGTATGCACACGTGATCGCACTGTGTCGAATTCCAGCAGACGTTGTGTCTCAGGGCATTAAGTAGCACAGCGTCAGGTTTTGCGTTTACAATGACATGCAAGTGCACTTGACCGTAAGACAAGATATATATATATATATATAATATGTATGCAAATCTTATTTTAGTATCAAACTAAACAACTAACGGATAGTTCATATTACTACTGAATAGAAGGTTAGTTCTTTCTGTCTCTTTCCACAATTAAATTATTACTTAAATTACATTTTATTTATTCTAAGAAGGTTTGAATTAGACACTTTTTTTAAAAGTTTTATATGATTATTTGAGGTAACAGTCTCAAATAAAAAAGAATGATATGTCTATCAGGAGAACAAATATATCAGAACATTTCCACTGAGGTGTATTCTTAAAAACAATCTGTCACTGTGAAACAGGGTTAACTTAAATAAAGCTAAATCATTGTTGGCAGACCCAGTCAAAAAATAAATTTGCAATTGTTGGGGCGTATACTTTCATTTATAGAAAAATACTAAGTCTTTGATACTTGATACTTTGATACCGAGTGGTAGCAAGGATGAGATACATTAAATATAGATTGATTTTGTTTCCATATTATGATAGTTCTGATAAAATATATAAAAGATAATTATAACGATCAGTATGATGATAGTGATGTTTATGATTATGATGTTGTTGTTGTTGTCGATGATGTAGATGATGATGATGATCGGAGGCCTTTTGGCAATTCATAATATCATTGGAATGTTTAACAAAACTTGTTTTTGGAAAATATACGAGCAACATCGAAGTACGTGTTAACATTTTTTTCAAGTTAAATATGTGGTCGAATAAATGTGCACTTATATCCTTGTTTGAACATGCTTATTCATTTTGAACTTC
Source organism: Cyclina sinensis (assembly GCA_012932295.1). NCBI lineage: Eukaryota > Metazoa > Mollusca > Bivalvia > Venerida > Veneridae > Cyclina > Cyclina sinensis. The sequence goes on along the minus strand of JAAONU010000012.1, from coordinate 12,729,722 downwards.
AAGTGTACGTAGCACTAAGAATTTGTTCGCTTATTTGAAGATTGTGTTTGTACAAGCGATTCAAGCTTCGTATCAGTTCTCCCGATAATCCATTTAAGATAGTACCAGATAAATAGAAACCGGTAACTTTCATTACTAGTACCTATGTAAAAGGGGTTGATATGATCCATATGTGGGTAAGAGTTTTTGACCAAGGACTTATCTGGTGCTATCGAAAGTTAAAGAAACACGCAACAGTGTAGCTATTAATGTGTTTTAGCGTGTGTTGAAAGTAAAGATATAGATAGATTTTTTTATTTCTAGTTTTCCACCGTTTCCTGAAGAAAATTGCCTGAGCAATGTTTGAATTTTTGTTGTCTGGTTCCCTAATAACCACGTGTGTTTTTGGACTGGTTGTCGGTCTCATTGTTTACTGGTTAATACAAAGATGGCGGTACAATTATCCACCCGGACCCCGTGGTATACCTCTTATCGGAAATGCACTTCGTAAGTTGGATTTTTCATTTCTGGCATATTTACGAATCATTTTGCTGTTATTAAGTGAAAAGAACTAATTAAATATTGTGTTTACAATAGTGAATTTTTTTTTTCTTTTACAGAAATAGATCAGTCGAAGCTTCATGAGCAGGCTTTTGAATGGTCAAAGAAATATGGACCGGTAATTACAGTAGGCATAGGTATATTTAATTTCACTTTTATTGATATGATTTCGAAAGTAACTGTTGTTTAAAGAAGGTTTTATTTTGATTTTAGGCACTCTTCTGTTTATGTGTAACTTGTATGTCTGGGGAATGTTAAAGTCGCTAGTTAGTGAACTGAACCAGGTATTTTATGCAAACCCTTTCGTTAAACATACGACTGTGAGTGTTTTTAAATAGTGGATGCTGAAAGCCGGTACTTACAATATAAATACGTACAAAGGTTTTTGCAATATATTTGTCGATACAAAATCAGCTCAATATAGCTTTGCGTCAAATAAGTTTGACTATGACGGCATGCAAGTCCGACAGCTAAGAGGGCTCTGGCAGACGAGTTTATCGTTCCTTATAATTCCCAGGTCCGATGCGAACGGTGTTCGTAAACACAATAGACACCGCCCTTGAGGTTCTAGTGCAGAAATCCACAGATTTTGCTGGACGTATGTTGACCCCTTCACGTAAGTTTATATCGAATATAACTCTATGATTGTACATTTACTTATTTACTTATTTAGAAAATCTATATATATATTCGGAAGTACAGAACTCCAAAATATAAACACGAGTTGTTGTTTCTTAGTGCAAAATAATTGTCTGTCTGTCTGTCTGTCTTCTACAATGATATTGCTGTACTTGTGGTTGTTGTTGCTTCTGTTGTTGTTTTAATGATAATTATTTTATCTTAGATCGTTGTCGACACACATTTTTTCTGTGCAAGCAACATGTGAAAGGGAAAGTGGGGATAGTGGCGTTCTGCTCTAACTGGTCGACTTAGATTATCTTATCATGCATATATGGGTGTCATACGCACTTGTGCATATAGGTTTAATGTATCGAACAACGCATAAGTTCGAACCATACTGACTGAGTTATCTGCGATAAAGTAAAAACGGGCTGTAAGACCAGGCTGACGTTAGGTTAGGTTCACTTAAGGCCAGGTTGACGTTAGGTTAGGTTGACATCTGGCCAGATTGACGTTATGTCAGGTTGATATCAGACCAGGTTAACGTTTAGTAGTAATTAATATTAAACAAATAATAATAATAATAAAGAAGGTGATGGTGGTGGTGATGTTGATGTTTCTCCCACGGACCTCTGATACGTTAAAATGTTTACCTCCTTGCAAGCAAGACAATGGGGAGAATCAAACTTAGCCAGACTTTACAAATACACAGTGTTAAGACTGACCATTTTGTTCATTTGTGTATTACTTTGGTGTAGTATTACAATGTAACGATACAAGGGCGATCAAATGAGTCGCTTGATGATAGCCTATTAAGCAGTTGTATCGAGGGATGACTGGACAGTTTGTTGGCCAAATCGCCTATTTAATTTAAGGTCATAACTCGGCCAAAAATCATTCAGCCAAACAAAACCGATAAATATGTGCAAGAACTTAAGGTACCGATCAATCCTGTAACATTTCATTCAAATTGCATTAGTAGTATTAGAGAAGTAGTCCGGACAAACTTAAAAAATATAAATCATTAAAGGTCCATAACTCTGACAAAAATCATTGAACTAGAAAATACCGACGATATCCACAACTCAATTAGACTTGGTACTGATCATTCCTGTGAAGTATGGATGAAATTGCACCAGTAGTTTTTTAGAAGTAGTCCGGACTTTGTTACGGACGGACAGGCGGACAGACAGACAGGCAGACGACGGAGTAGTGATCTAATTATGTCGTGACAGGCGACACAGAAAGCAATATTAAAGATACAACATTGGTAGGCCTCTCTTCTTGCTTGTAATGTTCTAGATCTAAATTGCATTACCTCTACCAGAAAGAGTTCGAATACTTACTTGCATTAGTTTATAAAATTTAGAGATTTTTCATGTTGTTTCTTTAGTGTTTGCCTTTTTTGGTTCTAAAACATCACTTTCTTGGAATTTCTTTTTTCTGTTACAAACAGAAAAAAACCAAAGTTCTAAGATTTTGCACAAAGTATTGTCTGATGGATCTCTTCCAAGATTGTTCAAATTATGTCTCTGGTTTCGTTAGTTGTCACTATTAGCAGCACATTTTGTTTGTATTTTGTCAACAGTAATAAGGTTTTGTACAGTGAGTGATTAAATACTGACAGCTTTTTAATGGTCAGTCTAAAAATGTGTGAATATTTGCTCTATAGACCAATTCAAGTCTTGTTGTATTTTTTGTTTTTTTTGTTTTTTTTTGGTTTTTGTTTTTTTTGTTGTTGTTTTTTTTGAAAAAATAAAAGATCGTAGTAAAAGGTTAAGTTCCTTCTTCTAAATTTTGGGTCTACAATTTGTCATAAGATAGTATGTTTGTTATTTAAACGAATTTATGTTAGGTTGAAGAAAGGTACAAAATAACTTTATTAGCCTACATATTAACTGTAAGAGCTTATCACTTTTTCAGTGGAAATTATGACGAACGGAGGAAAAGATATAGCCTTGAGTAATTATAGTCCAACCTGGAAATTACACAGAAAAATTGCATCAAAAGCATTACGGTGAGTATTGTACAAAACCTTAATCCTGGAAAAACTAAAAACAAAATAATTTTAAAGTAATAGATTGCTGGAGTCAGTCACAACTATTCAAAATATTATCAATTGGACATCTGAAATGTACTTTCGTCACAAGTTATGTTGAAAATGAGATCAAGCGATTAATTTTGAGAACAAAATAATTTAAATCTGAACTTTTTACACTTAATATTGTTACTTGAACTTAAAATTTAAACATAAGCTTAACCATTTCAAGTTGGGATTTTTTTCCCACAAAAAGTAAAGGATAAGAATTTTTATTAAACTGGACAACTGATTCCCGTCAAAAATAAACTGGTATTGCATTAGTTATAGGTAATTCTTTCTTAGATTCTAAAACATAACTCATCCGTTTAGAATAGATAAAAAAGATAAAATAAATTAGAAATGTAATAGAAAAATGGATTCGAATTTGAAAGTTAAAAAAAGGTACACGTCTAAACCGATTTTACCTACTTTTCCTTTGAGGTTGCTAAGTATGAGATTTTATCATAGGAATAAATTAAATAACTTTTTCTGATTTTCAGCCACTATATGCAAGGAGACGCGTTACAAAACCGAGTACATGATGCAGTCGAAACCACCTTCGTTGAGATTGACAAAGTATCGGGTGAGTTCGATCCTGCTGAGTACCTGAACTTCATGGTTAGCAACGTACTGATGGGGCTTTGTTTTGGTGGAAAGTAAGTAAAAACGCGAGTTTTCACGGTTTTGAGTGCAGAGATATATGGTAAACAGTTTGCAATAATAGAAAAAAATCTCTTACAGGTTAGGTTTTCAGCCAAAGACCTTACAACGGTCATGAAATCTACCTACTCCCAGGACAAAGGGTTTCCTATATCATGTCGGTCAGTAAGTTAAACCATAAGAAGACTTAACTCCGGTGTTTTAACTCGTAACCAGGTAGTAAATCCATATAATACTTCCTTACTGGCTCGTTGAATATTGTTTAACAAGTTGGGAACGAATGAAAATATAGTTGTGTGTTTCATAGAAAACTTATAAATAACTACATTACATTTTCAAGAACAGAGATCACGAAATAAATTTTCTATGCTACTAGCATCGGCCAGTTTTTGTATGTTTTAGATACGACTTCAAAAACAAGGAGGTGCTCTTCATGCTAGAAAAAAGCGATGAGGTGATGGAAAAGATAGGTTTAGGAGCCGTGGAAGATTTTGTCCCCGTACTACGATACGTGTACAAATCAGACGTTTTAAGATTGTTAGAAGATTTTACAAAAGATATATTTGACAACTTCTTTCGGAATAAGTTGACAGAAGCTCAGAAATCATTTGACAAAGGTACATTTTTTGATTATTTTCGATAATAGGGTTAGAAACAGAACCATACAGACGACATGTTAAACTGCATAAGACAAGATTCACTAAAACACCAAAAACACTACTGATGTCAATACATAACAAACACCAATAAACTTCAGATGACATAACAAACACCAAAACACTACAGATGATATAACATAACAATCACCTATACACTACAGATGATATAACATAACAAACACATATACACTACAGATGACATAACATAACGAACACCAAACACTACATAACAAACACCAAAACACTACAGATAACATAACATAACAAACACCAAGACACTACAGATGACATAACATACAAAGCACACAAAAAAACTACAGATGATATAACATAACAAACACCAAAACACTACAGATGATATAACATAACAAACACCAAAACACTACCGATGACATAACATAACAAACACCAAAACACTACAGATGACATAACATAACAAACACAAAAAACCACAGATGACATTACATAACAAACACCAAAAAAAAACCCAACAAAAACAGATGACATAACATAACAAACACCAATACACCACAGATGACATAACATAACAAACACCAATACACTAAAGATGACATTAAATAACAAACACCAATACACTACAGATTGCAATAAACTACAAAACACCAATACACAACAGAATACAGACACAACAGACGAAAGCATACCCTACGGACGACATGATGCACTATTAACATGATAAATGATAAATGACAAAAGCACTACCGACGATAAGACAAACAACAGTACACTATGGACCACGGAATACACTACAAGTAACAATACATTACATACATAAGGATACACTTCAAACAACAGTCACTTTGGACCATGGGATACACTACAACACACTACCATCATCAAGACACATTACAAACAACAGTACACGACGGACCATGGATTGCACATGAAGTGACAATACACAACATACGTCAGGATACACTACAAACAACATTACACTAAGGACCATGGATTGCACTTTCAGTAACATTACACTACATACATCAGTATACACTACAAACAACAGTAAACTACGGACCATGGAAGGCACTTCAAGTAACAATGCACTACATATATCAGGACAAACAACAGTACACTACGGACTATGTTTTGCTCTTGAAGTAACAATACACTACATACATGAGGACACACTACAAACAACAGTACACTTTGGACCATGGATTACTCTTGAAGTAACAATACATTCCATACAACAGGTTACACTACAAACAACAGTACACTACTGAACATGGATTGCACTTGAATTGACAACACACTACATTCAACAGGATACACTACAAACAACAGTACACTACAGACCATGGATTGCACTTAAAGTGACAATACACTACATACATCAGGACACACTACAAACAACAGTACACTACGGACCATGGATTGCACTTGAAGTGACAACACACTACATTCAACAGGATACACTACAAACAACAGTACACTAGAGACCATGGATTTCACTTGAAGAGACAATATACTACATACATCAGGACACACTACAAACAACAGTACACTACGGACCATGGATTGCTCTTGAAATGACAATACACTTCATACATCAGAACACACAACAAACAACAGAACACTACGGACCAAAGATTGCACTTGAAGTACCAGTTCACTACATTCAACAGGACACTCCATAAACAACAGTACATTACGGACCATGGATTGCACTTGAAAGAATAATACACTAAATACAACAGGATACACTACACACAGCTGTACACTTCGGACCATGGATTGCACTTGAAGTAACAATTCACTACATTCAACAGGATAACACTACAAACAACAGTACACTTCGGACCACTGATTGCACTTGAAGTTACAATTCACTACATACTCCAGGGTACACTATAAACACAATTTTAAATTACAGAGGACAAGGAGTTACGAACCACAGTATAGACTACAGACATTAATACACTACAGACGACACTACACCACATTTGACATTTCACAATGTTGGACTTGATTCACCATGTTAGACTAAATGCATTAAGTAAGATATGATACTGCGAACGACACGATAAACTGAAACCAACAATTCACAACAGACAAATTGATACACTACAGATGACAGGATACTATACAGGCGACAATACAATATATATGTGTCATTTTACACTACAGACTGTTATACACTACAGACGACAATACACTATATATATGACATTTTACACTACAGACTGTTGTATACTACAGACGACTATACACTATATTTATGACATTTTACACTACAGACTGTTTTTCACTACTGACGACCATACACTATATATATGACATTTTACACTACAGACTGTTATACACTACAGACGACAATACATTATATATATATGACATTTTACACTACAGACTGTTATACACTACAGACGACAATACACTATATATATGACATTTTACACTACAGACTGTTGTACACTAAAGACAACAATACATTATATATATATGACATTTTACACTACAGACTGTTGTACACTACAGACGACAATACATTATATATATATGACATTTTACACTACAGACTGTTGTACACTACAGACGACAATACACTATATATATGACATTTTACACTACAGACTGTTATACACTACAGACGACAATACATTATATATATATGACATTTTACACTACAGACTGTTGTACACTACAGACGACTATACACTATATTTATGACATTTTACACTACAGACTGTTTTACACTACAGACGACCATACACTATATATATGACATTTTACACTACAGACTGTTGTACACTACAGACGACCATACACTATATATATGACATTTTACACTACAGACTGTTATACACTACAGACGACAATACATTATATATATATGACATTTTACACTACAGATTGTTGTACACTACAGACGACTATACACTATATTTATGACATTTTACACTACAGACTGTTTTACACTACAGACGACCATACACTATATATATGACATTTTACACTACAGACTGTTGTACACTACAGACGACCATACACTATATATATGACATTTTACACTACAGACTGTTATACACTACAGACGACCATACACTATATAATCAAATCAAATCAAATCAAATCTTTTATTGTGGTTCAGGCCTCCAGCCTATACACAAAAACATGAACATATTATACATAATTACAAGTGAACACAGTAGTTTAACTATCAATTTACACACAAACATAGATGTACAATAATACACATAATATACACATGCAACCATACATACACACATACAATGTCATACACTCGCACATATATAATTCCACTCATTTGTAGTATGTCATATTATTTGCAATAAGTAATAGTAATATTACACTTTTTTAATTCCATATACACAAATAGAACTGAATACAGTAATGAATAACATACAAGGGCACTGTATGTAAGACGAAGTTGTAATTTTCTCCATATATATCATGCAAAATAATATAACATAATACAATATAATATCATACAAGGTCCTTGCCGAAACGAAAAGCAAGAACATCATCATAGGAGAAAAATTCAATGAAAATTACAGTTTAATAATAGCTATAGGAGCGAAGATCTCATCTTAAGTGCATAATACAAATACATAGCTAAACCCTTTAAAGTTTGTTCATTGGCTGAAGACATCAAAATATTAAATTTGTTCATAGTAGGATTATGATAATATTTTCGATTTATATATGTTTCTCTAAGGTTACAGTATAATGGACAAATAAGAGTAAAATGATATTCATTTTCAATACAGTCTGGACAGTTAAAACAATATATGCGTTCTCTTTCTATTCCAAGATGGCGACCTTTTTCTATCATTAATGGATGTGATGATGTACGAATACAAGCTAAAGCATATCTGAATTTCTTTATGTCAACAATATCAAGGTAATGTTCATAATCAAAGACGTACTTATAATTTTTGTAAGACATAAGTTTACTATTTATATTACATTTATTATACCACTCTTGTAAGTATTGGTCTTTACATCTTTGCTCTAACTGATATAAAAACAGCTTTTGATTTTCTATACCTTGTCTTTCCCAAACATAGCCAAAACCATTACTGTATAGATAATTCTTAACTTTTGAGGCCCAATTTGAATATCCTTGGCTATCATAATATAGCAACATTTGATAACATTTTTTGACATATCTATAATCAGGCATGTTAACTATTTTTAACCAATATTTTATACACCTTTTTGCTGATACAATTTGCATTTGGTAGCGCCCACAGTCACCAAGAACTGCTGCATTGCAAGATTTCATAGGAGCTGACATAAACCTTTTACAAGCATATAACTGAACTTTTTCAATGTCATACATATAGTCTAACCCCCATAATTCTGACCCATATAAAAGAATAGGAACTATTTTTGTATCAAACAGTTTAAAAAATACTCTTCCCGACATTGGCATTAAATGCTTTAATGATGACAATAATGAGATTAATACTCTTTTTGCCTTGATTGCTGAGTGTTCTGCCATTTTGTATATTGACAGTTTACTGCTATAAAATAGTCCGACATAGGAAAACCCATTCACAGTTTGTACATTATAACCATTATATACCCATTTCTCATGCCGTGACAGGTGACCACCATTTTTAAATACTAAAATCTTAGTTTTTTCAATGTTGACATTTAACTTCCATTCATTACAATATGTAGATAAAATATTAAATTGTTGTTGTAATCCATTTACTGTGTCTGCTATCAAGGCGACATCATCAGCAAAGAGTAAGATAAAAATTTGTATTAAATCTGGAGTCAGCTGTATTCCGTTGATACCACTATTGGCAAGAGCAGTGTATAGCTCATTTATAAACAAGGAGAAAAGTAAAGGACTTAAATTACAACCTTGACGTAGGCCTACTGGACAATCAAAAATATCACTCAATACTGAGTTACTTCGGACTCTTGCTTTAACAGAGTTATAAATACTTTTGATGGATTTTAAAAGGTGACCTTTAACACCTTTACGAGCTAGAACAAGAAATAATTTGGATCTGTTTACACTATCAAATGCTTTTTTAAAATCAACAAAGGCTACATACATTTTTCTACCTTTTCTACATAGAAACTTTTGAGCAAGGGAATACAATATGAAGCCATTATCAATCGTTGAGTACCCAGAGCGAAATCCACCCTGTGCCTCTGTAATTTTATCATATGCATTAGTAAAGAATGTGAGTCGTTTATTTAAAATATTTACATATAATTTGCTGAGTATTTGTAATAAAGCTATTCCTCTATAATTATCTGGGTTATTCAGTGGGCCTTTTTTATAAACAGGCACAAGTAAACTAAGAGACCACTGATCTGGAAATATCCCTCTTAAAAAAATTCTATTAAAAATCTGTCTAATGTAAGGCAATAATAAATCAATAGATACAATAAAATGTTCCGGCACAAGGTAGCCTGCAGTTGCTTTGTTTCTTTTTAACTCTCTTACAACTGCCAGGATCTCATCATCAGTGATTTCACCATTGAACAAAGCTTGTTCACTTTCACTCAATGTTTCTTGGTTTACACCATCAATTATGTTGTTAAATATATCACTTTCATTATCTGTTTCTTCTAGTCCAACAGACCGAAAAACAGTCTGAAAATGGTTGTGCCATTTGTTTATAGGTATTCTTGGGATTTCTCTGTAAGTTCTTTGTGAAAACTTTACTTCAGACCAAAATTGCTTCGAATTTTTGACATTTGCGGCTAATGATTTAAGTGTATTCCTATGAAAATTTTGTTTTTTGGTCCTACATAACTTCTGGAATTCCTTTTTATAATCTATATAAGAAATAAGGTCACATTCTTCTTTACTCTTTCTAAATTTTCTCAAATATTTATTTTTCATCTTTTTACTAAGTTGACAGTCTATGTCAAACCATTTACACTTGAAAAAACTTTTTTTCGATTTTTTGTATTTTTTAAATTTAGAACTACAAGTTAGAATGAGATTTTCAAAACTTTCAAGGATATCATCAATTCTCACAGAGTTATCTCTAATATTTGTATCCAAACAGTCAAAATCTCCAGCTAGAATACTATTTTCTACACATTTTCTATATTCTAATTCATCTTCAATATTGTTAAATTTATAAAACACGTTATCAGAAGTACTATTCACATATTCTGTTTCATAATTATCAATATCACGTAAATAGGGTGAAGTTATATTACATATCAATGGCAAATGTTTACATGTTGAAACAGTGTCTATACAAAATTTACAAATATTTTCAAAAACATTTTTTGAAACAATAAAATAATCAATGACGCTACAACCAACTGAGTCAATAAAAGTAAATTCTCCTTTCCCATAGTCTTGATCAACTCTACCATTAACAATTGAAACACCATATGTTTTACAAAATTCCAGCAATTCTCTACCTGATTTATTGATACTTTTGTCACAAGAATTTCGTTTTAAAGTTACTGAGTCATTTAAAATATCATCATATTCATCAAATAAAGGGACATTATTTTCGGATATAAAAAAATCATCAATATCAGATGTGCGTGCATTAAAATCACCACACAAAAGCAAATCAACATTATGAATGGAATCAGTGTTCATTATTTCATTTTCTAATGACTGTATACCAGATTCAGCTTCATCATCATCGTAAAAGGATGACCCTGTTGGCGGGAAGTATAAGCATACATATAACAAACATTTTTCACTTTTAAGTATTTGCTTATCAATTTGCAGCATAACACCGTATATAAAATCCATATTTACCTGTTTTACATAATTACAGATAGAATTACGTACCAACACAATTACACCACCCATATTTCTACCCCCTTTTTTTGACCTTTTTGCAGGACAAATATATGACACATAATTATTGAAAACAGCGTTAACATTTTTCTGATCTGTTTCCCAAGTCTCTGTTAAGCCAACAATATCGAATTGATTTAGGTAACTGATAAATGAAGAGTTATCGAGTTTGTTACTAAAACCTTCGATATTCCATGCAATAAATGATATTTCATTGTCACAGTTTTGGAGTATAGAACCTTGACCTGACCCTTATTTAGAATGACTGAAAGATTCTGATAGGTCTACCACTGTATTTACACTAGAATTTGAGCCTAGCGAATATGTACTATCATTCAACGTGCGAGACCCTCGCTTAAAAACACGAGTTTCAAAAGTATCCATCTTCTCAGTATTGCCCTCTGGATCTGGAATTGTAAACAGCTGCCCACCTTTAAAATACCCTTTCTGTCCTTTAGCCTTTAGATCTTTTAATACAGAACGCTGTTTTGTAGTTAAATCATTTGCTATACGTATTCCATTTTTACGAAGAATTTCTCTGCCTTGGAAAAGTTTTAGTTTTACATTGAAATTTTCTAATTTAAGTAGAACCATTCTAGGCTGTTCAACATCATATACACCATATCTTTTTGCAAATAGAATTGTGTCTTTGTTTATTACATCATCTGGACAGGCAATATCAAACACTTTACTTTTCACTGACGACTTTAACTCTTCAATGCTTTCATTTGGATTATCTTGCAAACCAAAAATCCTAAGAGAATTCCTACGCTGTTCTGCCTCAAGCTTATCAACCTGATTTTCCATATTCTCACACATTTGACAATGCTTTTCAAGTTTCATATCAAGTGCGTCAATATCACTCATAGCTAACTCATTTGCATATTCTACTTCATCCATTTTGTTTTCTATATGGTACATCTTATCACTTAAGATGTTTTGATTCTGCTCGACTCTATCTATCTTATATTTCATTAAAGAAAGCTCAGATTTGATATTACCAATTTCAGATTTTACTGACAGTACTTCATTCTTCAAACTAGCAATCTCATTCAAGGTTTTGGAGTTTGATGCCTCAATTGCATCAAGTATAGCTTGCGTCTCTGGAGAAGGTCCAGGGTTTAGCTCCACGTCAGAAGCCAATAAGAGAAGACGTTCAGCAAAGAAAGCATACATACTGAAGAACATTTGATTTTCATGAATCACTGTATGTGTATCAACTGAGGTTGCTGAATAATAACAAGCCAAGTCATTCGAGGGGATAGAAGCACACAATTCCTTTCCCACAATCTTTTCTATCTGGACATTTTGAAGGGCTTCAAAAACAGACGTATATACTAGATATCCAAGAAGTATCATCCCAAATACTATGAACGACGAAAAAACTCGAATATATATGTCTGTAGATGTTGTGTATGGGTTATATGTACATAGCTTGATGCTGGAAGACTGTCTTGCTGTTCCCCCACAAAACATGCCAATCCTTGCTCTATACACTATTATATCAACACCCATATTTAAACTGAGAATTTTTTTTCTAAGTGCTCAAAAGATATTACTCTAACAGAATAACAGGTCAAAAATGACACTTTTGAAACTCCATTTCATGTTTTCATCACAGTTTCATCACAGTTGTTTTGTATTCCTTTGTGTTACTTTACAATAGAAGGATTAAATCCAATTCAACACCTGTGCTATTATTGATGGCGATTCATATCCAGTTTTTTAAACAACCAATACTAGCTTTTATTCAGTCTTTTGTTTTGTATGTTTTTGCTTATTATTCCAATTCCACACAACAAAAATGGAATTCAAATTCACCATCTCAAAGTAAATCACTTCAAAAATATAACCATATAATTTTTTTCACATTTACATGCCTTGAACACTAAAAAAATCCAAATAAAGTCAGAGCCTGAAAAACATGTCCCACTACTACTGTGAACACAAACTCACTATATATATGACATTTTACGATACAAACTGTTATACACTACAGACGACCATACACTATATATATGACATTTTACACTACAGACTGTTACACACTACAGACGACCATACACTATATATTTGACATTTTACACTACAGACTGTTATACATTTCAGACGACCATTTACTACATATATGACATTTTACACTACAGACTGTTATACACAACAGACGACAATACACTATATATATGACATTTTACACTACAGACTGTTATACACTACAGACGACAATACACTATATTTATGACATTTTACACTACTGACTTTTATACACTACAGACGACAATACACTATTTTTATGACATTTTTACACTACTGACTGTTTTACGCTACAGACGACAATATATTATATATATGACATTTTACACTACATACTGTTATACACTACAGACGACAATACACTATATATGACGTTTTACATTACAGACTGTTATACAATACAGACGAGAATACACTATATATATATATATATATATATATGACATTTTACACTACAGACTGTTATACATTACAGACGACAGGATATATTATACTGCCTATGACAAGATGCAACACAGACTACAAAATACACTTAAGATTACAAAACTCTACACTACAGTTGTTTGTGACTTTACAAATAGACTTTTATATACATTTGTATATTGCACTCAACTGCAGAAAGTTCTAACTTTAATTGCATATTTCATGTTGATTTATTTCTTTATATGTACTTAAAATTCAACGCTAATGCTTTGTGCTCGCAAGTCTAATACATAAATTTCAGTGGCATTTATTGCAGCTTGCAACCATAATTTTACCTTTGACCTCAAAATATTTGCTCAAACAATTGAAAAAAGCTTGAGACAATGCATTTCACAACTGACAAAATAATCGATGGTTCAGTAGATGATTTTTATGTGTATACTTTGCAGAAGAAAAGAAGATTTTTCGTTTTTGTTGCAGACAACATTCGTCATTTCACGGACACACTGATTCTCGCAAAGATGGAAGCCGAACAAGAAGAAGGGGATGAAAGCATTAATTCTCTTACCGAAGATCATCTCTTGCAAACCCTCTCTGATATTTTTTCTGGTAAGAAAGAACCATTGGGTTGCTGTTATCTTAAAAACAAAACAAAAAACGATAACAAAATATCCTCCGAAGCAGGTTGATATTTTTGTCTCTTATAACATTTTTCATAAATATTGCAATAACGTGAAATCCACTTGTTTGTCTCTTTTTATTCAGCAACGGCCAACTAATATTTCTGTTAATTCCTACGTAAAAAAGGGTCGTTTTCTGGATGTCGAAGTCATTAACAGGCTACGGTCGCAGTCTGTATTGGTACAAATAATGCTGCTAATGATTATGATGTCGTGGTGTTAAGTGATTATGATGATGGTGGTGAAAGTGATGATAATGGTGGTTGTGGTGATGATGGTAGTGGTGATGGTGGTAGTGTTGGTGATAATGGTGGTGATGATATTGATGATGATGATGATTCTATTTCAGCTGGTACAGATAGTTCTCGGTATACATTAAAGAATGCCATCCTTCATATGATAGCATTTCCAGACATACAGGAGAAGGTGCAGGAGGAGATTGACAGGGTTGTTGGTAACGTTTGTTTCGTGTCAGTTTGAAAAAAATCTGAAATGTACAGTACTGCGAGACTACATAAAATGAAACTATTGCTGAAACGTATATGGAACAATGGTGTTTTTACTCGTATATAAGTATCAAATCTATTATTTGACACCTACATCAGGTTACCGATAGCTCAGAGGTCTAGAACAGTAGTTTTTATTGTCGATTCGCCAGATCATACTTGAGTTCGAACCTAAGAGGGATCGGGCTACTCTCTGGTGCATTGAATTATTTTTTTACAAAAGAAAAGTTTAAACAATTATATATATATAAACACAGTTTATCTCAATATCATTCATATCTAGTTTTGTTGTATCTCTAATAGGCAATGACAGATTGCCTGGAATCAGCGATCGACCTAATTTGGGTTACACGGAAGCTGTATTACACGAAAGCATGCGCCTACTGACAGTGGCTCCCCTTGGATTGCAACATGCAGCTATTTGTGACAGCGAAATTAGTAAGCATTAATACGCTGTGTTCTATCTAGCAATTAGTTAGTTTATCGGCTTTTATAGAATGTTTTAACTTGCTTGGATTATCAAACAAATTAAGATTTAACAAAGTAATGATATATCCCTGTTGGCGCCTGTATCACAACTGAACAGCTATGATCTCTATGAATTGCTTCGTATCTCCATAAAATATATATTCTAATATTTAAGTACGTGTTGAAATTATCAGTTTAACATCTGCTTCTATTTTCAGGTGGCTACAGAATCCCGAAAGGGACAGTCGTCACCATAAACCACTGGGCCCTTCATCACGACCCCGATGCTTGGCCGGAAGTGAATCGCTTTATACCAGAAAGATTTCTTGACGAAAAAGGCAAGCTTGGGCCCAAACCGAAAAATTGGCTGCCTTTTTCTGCGGGAAAAAGAGTTTGCCTAGGAGAATTTGTGGCAAAACCTGAGCTTCATTTAATTTTTGCCTGTTTGATGCAGCGTTATAGATGGAAAATGGTGTCAGGAAAATGCCCGGACTTTACTCTTATCGGTGGAATGAATGGACTCACTTGTAAACCATACAAAGTAATCGTGGAAAGGAGATTTTAAGGTTTTCAGTATAGCAGAAATAAATAAGATTGTGGTTTGTTCAACATAGGTCGAGTCAGGCGTACTGCACTTACAATTTTCAAATTGCTTTGTTTTGCCATATCTTTCATATATTAACTCACTTTTAACATGGGATTTTTTTTCTTTCTTTTTTGCATTCAGCCATGTTTTACTTATTGCATACATGTAACTGTTCAGTTTGGCAAATTTTGTTTTAATATTGCAGCAAATTTGTTCTCAGTCACTACTTTTCCTGGGAATTCCAAAAGCTTTTCAAATATGTTTTTCATTTCTGGATTCAATATGCAAAACTTTTTAAAAACAACAATGGTTTCTTTGTTGCAGTTGATTTAAATAATACAGGAGGATCATAAAATTATTATGAAAACACTAGCTTTCAAAATAGTTTTAGTGCAAAGATCATCATAGGATGATGTACAACTTAAGAGAAAGGACACGCTGATTGCTTACGAGTTTTTACCTTAAGTTTACCCTTGCTGTCTGTTTAAACGTACACTCGAGACTAGATCCTCTACGCTCTCCCAAGCAGCTACCTCCTTTCCCTCAATAGGCGAACCTTCACAATTTTACACCTTCACTTTTACTGTATTTACTAAAGAATTGCTCCTTCTGTCTTCTTTGTAAGCAATCTTTTAAAAGACTAACTACCAATTCTTCTGTCAGTTTTAAACAGTTTAAAGTTATGAAGAGAAAAAGATGTTTAAGTTTTTTTTTTACTATTTGGGTTGTGCCAAATATTTGACCATTACTTACTAAAATTTTGTGTATCTTATATTTTTCTAAGACTTTTCCCCTTTTTATTATAACATTTTACAAATCTAGCATTTAAGAGCTGACCGCCTAAAAATATCCATAAATAGACATTACATGTTTTCAAAATTAAACAGATGAAATCCTTGGAAACGGAGATGGTACATGAAAATTAGTTAGAAAAAGACTAACATGTGTTAAGAATGGTTAGACTTTCAAATATAAGATGCTGAAATACGGAAAAGGGCAGAAGCCAAAATATAGAAAGTCTGGTTTAGTAAAAGCTAGTCTTAAAAGAAAGTAAAAGATTCTTTCGAAACGTGATTTGATGACTTGTTTTAGATTTCTGAGGTTGTAATTTGTTCAACTTCATCACAAAATGAACAGCCATGACATATACCTGATAAACGATCAAAATGAATCATATCTTGAATATCTTTTCAAATTGTTTCTAGCTGCTTTTTGCTGTGAATTTACCTAAATATCTTTTTATATTGATTTGATGTTCTTTTACCTTTAATATTCAGAGTAACTTATCCTACGTGTTGAATATTATGTGGTAACTGTACTAGTTGCATGTATTTTTAGCTCGTTGTCGTCTTCGTGCAAAAACTTTAATATAGACCATTTCTTAAACAATTTAAAAGGTATCGATACGAAACTTTCAAAGCTGACTTATCATGACAAGAGGCAGTTGTTACATAACGGGCATTATTCTGAAAGCTATATTTTCGGAGTTATGTCCCTTTTTAATTTACATTTTTTTGTAAAAATTGCTCCGCGGAGCTTTTGATAAACAATTACTTTACAATAAACATGTATAGAATTGTTAAAGGTTTACCAAAAATGATTTTGATATTGAAACCCAGATACACTGGTCAAGTTGACAGATAGATATTTTTCTGATGCACCGTTTAAGTCCTGTTTAGATTATTTTTTACCAGTGTTAATGTACAAGTATGTGTTTCAGTCTCTATTATTACTTCTTTACTTTTAATTACGTCTACGCAATGGCATCGAGATGAATAACATAGAGACATATTGGCCTCTAGTTATAATTATTTAATTAACTAGACGCCAGCGCCTTGTCTCTCTGTAATTCATAGATTGATAAAAATGGAAGCTATCTGTAAATTGTATTTGCACATGTTATGAATCTACTGAAATGGCTAAGCTTCCTTTATGTCATGCTCTAAAAATGTGTGCGACGTCTTTGATGTTTTGTATTAGTTTTGCGTGTCTTTTTACTCACATTTGCTTTTCTTGAACGAAACAAGTAGTTTGCTCTGAAATTTTTTTGGTGCTTTCTCATCTAATTTTGTGTTGAAGTGTTCTCCAAAACTTTGCCGTTCTATAAAGGGACCTATAAAACAAGCGAAAGCGCTTGGAAAGGGGCCATATGGCGGTATAGGTAAAAAACTGACCAGTGAAATAACAAAACAGACTTACCTGATTTTTTAGGCGACTCGACAGTGTCTAGCGGCCATTTTTTCCAAATTTAGTCACCTGATGCCCCGCATTATATAAGTTGTAGGTGCTTTAATGAACTAATCGGGAGCGGATGTGGTCCAGTGGTAAGGCGGTGGACCGATAGATCAGGGGTCCCGAGTTCGATCCCTCGCTCCTCCACTAACATTATTAATAGTATTTCGGATGAAACTTTAAACCGAGGTCCCATGTATCAGTGCTATATACTGAGCATGTAAAGGAACCAGGACTGTCTCTGGAATGGGATGCTTTCTGTATTTTGCACTACCTCCACCACATAAAATAACTAATCTCTCCAGGGGGCGTCGGTCATATGGGCAACCGGTACCGACGATAAATAAGCTGAAATAGATAGATAGATGAACTAATCTTGGTTAGGATTCCTGGTTTTCACCCGATTTCCGGCACCGAAACTATTTTTAGGAACGGATGTGGTCCAGTGGTAAGGCGGTGGACCGATAGATCAGGGGTCCCAAGTTCGATCCCCCGCCTTTCCACTGACATTATTACAACAACAAACATCAACAACGTTATTTAACAAAATCAACATATACATATGCCTTTGGCTAATGAACAGTAAATAACAAATAAATTTCGCTTTGCGCAACATACGAGCTTATATATACAACATGATTTTTAAACTCTTAAAGTATACATTTCTTTAAGATGTTTACACAAAGATAATTGGATTCTTTTCTTATCTGATGGCAATAAATTCTCAAACATTTTAAAGCTAGGCCATGCTGATCTAGGCAGATATTTCTTACGTATGATAATATATTTTGGACAAGTTAATAGTACATGATACTCAAATTCAACAACACTGAGGTTACACTGTTTCGGTAAATTACGACTTAATTCAAACAAATTTCGTTTTTCTTTAGCATAAAACATATATTTAGCTTTCCGTTTTACGCTACAATAATATTTTCGGTCTTGTAAAAATTCATTAATATTTTCATTAGTTCCTAATCCCTTAACTTACCTTTTGCTATTTAAAAAGATATTTTTAGCCCGTCTACATTCATTGTTAAAACGATCATTTTTCTTTCTGTTACTTTTTGGTTTAAACTGTATGGACTTGCCAAATATTTTAAAAGATCTTTCATAAGTTGTTTCAGTAAAACATTTTATATTCTAGTAAAAATCGCCTATATCATTGACATTTTGATTTGTCAATATGTTTTTCTTCAAGTGTTACTAACAATTTCATCGATTTGGCAGAATACCAAACTATCCTTCCATTTATTATTTTCATTTCGAGCAAACAAACTAGTATTTTGACATACAATATTATAAGTTAACGGACAGTAGTCAGAATGCTCAGTCAATTCACCAGTTGACATATCAGAAATTGATTCAAAATTTATAATTTCTAATTTTTTTAAATTTAAAAATCTGTCCAACTGTAAGTGTTCTACATAATCCCTTAGCTCAGCTGTCCGGCAGTTAGGGTCGCCGGTAAGATATATTTCCCAGACATGATTAAGTATTTCTATATACGCTCGGCTTCTCTGGCGGTATGTAACAAACACAAAATTAATTAATCTATCAGTATTCGCTCGCACACATTTCAACCTAAACCACAGAATACCGTTATGATTAATTTTCACTACCTCAGTTTTATTGGTCACTGATTCTATAAAAAATACAATTATCCCGTCGCTACAACGCCTCGCCTTATATTATTAATAGTCTTTCGGATGAGACATTAAACCGAGGTCCCATGTGTCAGTGCTATATACACTGAGCATGCAAAAGAACCAGGGGTATATCTGGAACGGGAAGCTTTCTGTATCTTGCACACCCCCCAACCCCCAGACACAACATAAAATAATTCTTCAGGGGACGTCGGTCATATGGGCAACCGGTACCGAAGATAAATAAGCTCAAATAGATAGGTAAGTAGGTAGGTAGGTAGGTAGGTAGAACTAATCAGTACTGAACGTCTACAGTAAAGGACACGGCCTTCTTTCTACAGTTAAGGTGAAGACTTTTCCTCGATTATTGTATTATTCTTTTCTTCCATATATAATTTTCGTTTTCCTCCTGGCATGTAGTCTTGAAACGACATGAAACAAATTGTTTTTAGTTTCACTTTCACGAAAAGGTTTACCGCATACGAGTATATAAGAAATCGTAAACCGTGCTATAAAATATTTCTAGCTCAAATAAATACACTTGTATTCCATCTCAATGAGAAAAACAAGTATTTGCCAATTGTCCGTACGGTTGTTATGCCATATAATTCTTCTTTATTAAAAGATCCAGTTCTTAGAAGAGATACGGAAGTTATAGGTTATCACTGGTCTTTTTTTGCAGCATATATGGCACAGTGCAACAAATAGCTGAAGTAAGTTGAATCTCTTGAAACGATTTAAATATTAACAACAAAAACAAACATAATACGCGTAGAGTGCTAGCATGACCCAGATTGATTTTTATAGATTTATAGTTTTCCTTCATAGAAAACTAAAGCAATTAAGGCTATATCCCGCATGTTTTGTGTCGGTTCTCCCTAGATAGATTTGCAACACGTTTGGATCATATGGAAAGTGACAAATCTCAATAAAACAACTTGTGTATCAAAAGGGTAATTATTCTCTTTTAAGTTTATAGAATGTTCTACATCTAAATGATTCTAGAATGGTCTAAGAAAAGAAAAACTCTTTGAGAAAATAACTTATAGAGAAGTAATATCTAACTGAAGTATCAACTGGTATATAACTAGTGCTAAAAGCATTGATAAATAATAATTACAGAAATTATAGCAAACAGCATTGTGTATAAAGGTAAAAAGCAAATTGGCTGGATATCTGATGCATTTCTGTGCAGATCTATTTAAGACATAGAGGATATTCAAGTTTTCTCTTTAAATACGGGATTTATTTTCATCGAGTGGTATGAAAATAAATATCTCACGAGTGGCGATAGCCACGAGTGAAATATGATAATTTTCATACCTCGAGAAAAACTCTTTATAGTACATACTCGTATGGTTATACGGACCTTTCGTACTTTCATACATGCACTGAATTTTTACAGTACAAATTTATTCAATAATAAACACAGTGTCCGTAAGGTTTTGGCTCGTCCGGGATGACCTCTCCTCGACTTAGTTATAAAAACTAAAAAGAAATATTTCAAGATTTCCGTCTGATCTTCTGATCTTAAAATACACAACACCATTCGTCACCATAAATGATGACTTTCTTAAGAGGGGTACGGTCTAGTGCATATTCCTTCCTATAATTGTATAAATACAACCCCTGACAACTGTGTCAGGGAATAGATTCTTTGGCTCAGTAGTTAGAGTGTTGGTCTTCGATGCGCTAAGATCGGAGTTCGAAAAACGCTCTGGGCTGTGTATTCTAAGATGCATTGCATCTTTCTGTTACGGTCTTTCATGTTCGTAATACACTATACAGAATAGTTCTAATCATCATGGATTTTTTGTTTGATTCAATGTGTAGTTGTGCAATTTGTCTGGCTTTCGGTGTTTCATAAACTTAGTGTCTTACTGTCTATTAAATGGATAAAAAATCCATTGAAAAATAAATATGGAATATGTAGAAGGTTAAAATATGTTTGCAAACAAGCTATAGCATGCGATGGAGTAAGGGGGTAGGGTCCTTGTGGTGATGAGGTACGGGATTAGGGTCCCTGTGGAACGGTTTAAAGACACAGTCTTATTTTAAGCATTTTAATACAGAAGTAGTTACGAAAAGAACATGATAAATGTTGTATAATCATTTTGATACTTTTCTTTGAGATAATGCCTAATGAACAACGGAAATTTAAAAAGCAGATCACTATAGATTAATTCCTTTGAATAAAAGAAAATTAGAACAAATTAATACGGATTAAAATTGTATGGTGCACAAAGCAAGTTTGTACCAATCTAAACAAATCTCTGACAAAAACCTGGCAAAATATTAATTCATTTTTTTACAAGAAATGTTGCTACACAGAACTAAGCAGATTTCTGGAAGAAAAAGAAACATATAATTAGTACGACATTCAACAAAACTTTGGTATACTACAGTCATGTATGTCACTCAAACCTATTGTCTCATAATCTTTGATGCAATATACTGATTTAAATGCCAACATTAGACTAATATCAGTGCAATTATAAAATATAAAGCTATACAACAACATTTAATCTGGTCCAAAGCTAAAATGATGTATAAAACTAATTAGAAAATAAATGATGACACTGATAAAAAATGAAGGGAAAAAACAACAAAAAAGAGAAAAAACAACATCGCTTGTAATGAATACATTCAAATCGTAGCAAAATGACTGGTTCCAACTTATCTTTAGTTTAAAATGATGTTTGATACACAGTAAAAGACAGGCTAAGTATCTACACATAATAATTCACCGTCAAAAATATTTTTCTAAATCATGGCATAACTAATATCTTTTACATATAGTGTAACTTGCACACGGTCTGTCCTATCTGTACATATTCATACAGTTGTGAATGTGTACCAGTTATACATCTTTTCTAAATTGCTTTGTTCCACCTGGGGTGGTGTCTCTAAAGCGATTTAGATGATCTTGGACATATTGCATCGCGAAAGTAAACATTTAATCACCTCTTTTTAGAGATCAAAATATCAGCATCTCTCCAGTTTTGTATCACCTCTATAGTTGGTTAGCATAATGTATAATTTTAAGTGTGTTTTGCAAAGATTAGTGCTTAACATAATACACCGTAAGAACAGAAAAGTTAGTAGGTGATAAAAAACATCAAGTTACTATACAAGGAATAATTGGTAAATAGGTGTGTGAAATATATTGGCGCAAATTTAAGTGGGTGGAGTTCTAAGATCTTTTCCAGAACTTTGAAATGACCAAATATTTACACACCAATAAAATTATTATTATTAGTTTATTCTTTATATCTACATTTATTTTTCACGTGTCTTTAATGACTTACAACTGCAAGAAAAAGTTCACATTTCCATATGTATACGTGTAATACATTTAAACTGAAATGTAAACGTACACAGTTTTGCCTATCTGCATCAAGGAAATACAAAAGAATGGTTGCTCTTAACTGAAATAATTTTTGTATAAAGAAATAGTTCCGACTCTTTGTAGCAACACGTTTAAAAACTCGTTAGTGAATTCCTTGTTCTTGATATGCTAGAGAACTATACATAGAATAGAAGTTATTTGTACAATGACTCTTCCAACAGTATATATGTAAAGCAGCAAAAAGTCATTTACTTGTTTTACAAAAGTTCACACTAGATCTATGATACATTGGCAGCTTTGTTAAACATTACACAGAAGAGAAATGAATGCAATAAACAAAGATAGATCATGGTTGAATTGCCATAGCAGCATCACAAGAGACATAGCCATCGTCTGGCTGCTTCAGCTTCAAATCTAGACGTTGTTCTGGGCTATCCAAGCCCGAGTCGTATACCATTTTGTTACCTCTCTCTTTATTTCCGTGTCCATTATTACTCTGATGATGCTCATAAGCAGCTGAGATTCCTTTGTCAAAAGTAAAAGCTTTTTGTTGTAGAGCTTCATGCCTTAAATAACCGTCAACAAGTATTGGTTTACACTGAAATTCATTAGTCTTAAAGTTATGTACATATGAACAACATACACCAATGTTTTGTCCGTATTTTTCGTCTCTCTGAGCATTCAACTGCGTAATTAAATTTTCCATCGAGGAATGGCTAACATAATCAATTTGTGCTTTACAAGCTTCGGTCTCTTTAATGATGTTTTTAGCTTTCTTCAGAAGAGCGTTAGCAAATGTTTCATCCACATGGCCTGAGACGCTTTTGTCTCCCTTATCTTCAGTATCTGACTGAGAGTATTCTAGATTCAGATGTTCGTATGTATCAGGTGCAGGGGAAATGAAGTGTTCAGGTGATTTAGCAACAAGAGAGGCAGCAATATAACTATTTTGAATTTCGTCCTTGATAGTTTCCACATCTGATTTTTGCCCTCTGTCCAACAGGCTACCGGTAATTACACCAGGTATAGTACAAACATACCCATTTTTGATCTTGGATTGATTAGTAGCATTTATATATGTATTAGATTCGAACTGTTTTTCAGAAGTTTTTTCACGGTGTGGTTTAAAGTTAGCAACAGCTTTTAAAGGTAAATAATGAGAGCTTTGATCACTGCCTTTAGAACGATCAGACTGACTGATGAATAATGTTGGACAGTTTAACAAATTTATTTGTGGGGTTGTTTTTTGTTGTAGCGTAGCAGACAGAGAGTAGGTGTCTTTAGAATCAGGGTCTAGTTCAGAAGAGATATACCCAGAATTGAAAAATGGAACATGTCTGTTTTCGTCTTTGACATCCACTGGAACTGGTATTTCTTTGAGAGACTGGGGAACAGGTATTTCTTTGAGAGACTGGGGGACTGGTATTATGCTAACAGGGGAATTTTCATCGACTATATTGGGAACGTTTGTGCCAGATGCATTATATAGTATGTTTCGGAACTGTGGAGAAGAAAACAAAGGCTGGCTTTTTGCTTTCGAAGTTAGATCTACTGCAGATAAAACATAACCAGTATTACATTCTGTGGCCTGTTTGTCGGCTTCCATGGTGGACACTGTTCTTGGTTCTTCTTCTGAAGGCCTTGAATCGAGTGTATGGCTGAGAGTTGAATCGTCTACGGCCTCAATATTGCGTGAAGCTGTATCTAATATATTTGAAATAGATCCATTACAAGATACAGTATAAGTCCCTGGAGAAGAGACTGAAGACTGTCTATTTGCTTTAGAAACTGGATTGACTGCAGACAGTACATACCCAGGATTACATTTTGTGACTTGACTTTTGTCTTCATCAAGTGACAGCGGCACCGTTCTTTCTTTAGAAAACTGGGAAACCGGTATCACACTTAGAGAAGGAATGTCTGTCACGTCTTTTTGACAAAGAGCTGTATCAAAGACGTATTGACCAGAGTCACTGTGAGACTGACTATTTGCTTTAGGCAGAGTAATGTAGCCTGAATTATGAACAAACTGTTCTTGTAAATGTGCATTGTCCACCAAAGGAGTGGAGGGGATTTTTGAAATGGCTACTGTGTAATTCGTTCTGTCTTCCGTTTGATGATCGAAACGAAAATGCTCAAAGCCATGTCGTTCCTTTGGACATGGGATTTGTTTAACAAGTTTTGTTGTGTCAAGAGAAGTGGATCTACTTTTGTTGATGCTTCTCAGCTCATCAACATTGTATGAGTCTTCTTTTTGATTAACGTTCAGCTTACCTTTCCGCTTTTCGGCTATTTGTGGACCAACGTGATCGGCTGCAATCAATTTGTTCTCAGGGACAAATTGTTTTTCAAGACAGTCACTTGCTTCATATTTTGAGTTTTCTGAAATGTTAGTTGATGCTTTTCGAGCTTTAACATAGTCTATGTTTTTATCTTTGCCAGATTCGGTGGTATTATTTTCTTCATCTGTATAATTACAAATGGCTTCCTTGCAGAATGCTGAAGGCGTAGGTATTTTAAGTATACACTGCGATTCCTTTACACCTAGTTGTGCTTCTTTTGAATTTTCTGAAATGTTTTGTTTGCTAATTTCTGTTATATGACCTTCTAACTCAGATTGCTCATGTTTAGATTTGCCCTCTGTCATGATGTTTTCAGAAATAAAGACAAAGTCATCTGGCGTTATATCACCTTTGTCATGAGGTGGTGTCATGTCATAGCCACTGTCATTACTGTCCTGACGCTCAAGCTGTAAAGAAGGTAATGGGGTTGTTAACAAATATCAAATTGCTATATCTGTATCACGTTATTTACAGTTGCCCACCTTGCAAAATTAAAATATGTCATTTTCTGAAATATACATTCTACGATATCAGTGACTGCAAGATGCTTACTACAGTAACCTATCAGTCAAATAGGTTAATTATGACAAGACCTGTGTTTTCATCCTTTCATTGTGTGGTTGCAGCTAGTCAAAAACTGCAAAAACATGTACATCAGCCGCCGCTGTATTTCCTTAAATATAGCCATGAAATTTTAACAAAGCATCAAATGTAATTGGCAACTGTGTTTGTAAAAAGATAAACAGGTGCTCTCTGATTTACAGGTAACTGACAAAAAAGATGAGAGGAGGAACTGTTGAATAAAATATCGATATAACTGGAGTGTATCTTTCTTTTTCTAATTGAAGTGTGTTAACTTCGCATCGAAGTAGACGAAACTTCCGCGCATCAATTTTGGACAATGTACTTTAAAGTCTTTAAAAAGGCATTTTAAAAAGACAGGAATGGAAGACTTAGTTTCCTATACAACAACCTTGTAAAGCTTTTTAAACCAGCTCTCTAAAGGGTTACAACTAATCAAAGCAGTATTGGTTTTAAATGTAATCTTTCTGCAATTATTCTTCCTAGACTATAAATAGGCTTTTATCATAAGGTTATGGTAAAAACTTTCAAATACTTACGACTGTGCTGATCTCTAAACCATCTGAACCAGGTATTGTGATTTTTCCTGCTTCAAGTATCACCTTCTTTGCTTTGTTTTTACATCTCCTGCAAAAGCAATGGGTGCAAGTAATGTTAAAGTATTCGCTTTAGAAGAAAAATACAGTTTACAGTTTTCGTTAATACTTTGTAGGGGGATACAGTGTAAAGTTTAGTGTTTTATGTACTGACAAAACAAAGTTTAATTTCTAGTTAAATCTATGTTTGAATATGAACATTTGTACTCAGAATACTAAAGTACTGAAAAGGTGTGACTGAATGACAAAGTTTAATCCATTGTCTGCAATCAAGAAATTTATAAAGTCTGTTTGAAAAAACCACGTGCTACATGTGCACAGTATAATGTCATAAAAGACACGGTCTCATTACAAATACACTGCAACAAAGAAAAACTGCACCAATTCCATAAGAAAATAAAATTGGGCGTCGTCCAGCAATGACGTTAGATCAACGTCAAAACGCCGCTGGAATGCTTGAGGCTGACATGATGGTAAGAAAGATCGCTCGCAATTTTAATTTACACGAGTCCTCAAAGACTAGATTCTAGATGACAAGTAACGTCTCTGACAGGTTATAATCTCTCAGACCGCATAAAATGAGACCTCGAGCGGATTGCTATTTAGTGACCTCGACATAAAAGATTCATGTCTATCCGGAAAGTAGATGCCTGACAATTGAATACAACCAGAACTAGAGTTTGTGACCGTCAGGAATAGTGCACGGCTTCATGGACATCGACCTTACATCGGAATTCCGTTGTTGGCTAGAAATCGCCGGGCTTGTGTTCAGTGGAATAGGATTCATCCGCGCTGGACTCCTGTGCAGTGAAATGATGTTTTGTTTTCCGAAGAATTTCGAGTAAACTTTTTATTTGCGTGTAGTAACATTCATGTGTGAAGAAGAAGAGATAAATGGTTCAACCCTGAAAACGTCTTCATGCATGACCGAAATGCGGGTGGCAAAATTTGGATGCGAGAGAAAATCTACCATAATGGCAAGGCTGAACCTGACACAGTTCCAGTTAACCGTAGTGCGCAGCGATATTGTGACGAGATCATCTTGTCAGAGGTGGTACTTTCTTTACGTCAACAGAACGTCTGGATATTCCAGCAGGTCCTCACTCAGTGAGGCAAAGATAAGATAGTCTACGCCAGAACAACGTGAACCTTCTTTCATGGCATGCAAAATTGCCAAATCTGATTGCAATAAGTTTCGAACTGGTCTCAAACCGGACGTCATGCTCTATCAAAGTTAGCTTTCTCTTACAGTGGATGTTTTTAATACTGATACTTATGATGGTATAGTAAGCTACATTATCATTTGATTAATCTGTAAACTACTGTAAACCCTTTACGGACCGTAGGTTCGAATCCATCAATTAACAGAAGGCAGCAGCTTAGTTAGGGCTTTGTGCAGATCTTTCTCATGAAGCTAAGATACACTGCAGATTCTACATAGTTGTATACATGAATTACTGAAGTGCCTAATTGAAAAGCGTAAACAAACAAAAAATAATGTGTCCTACCTGAATGCACAGAAACAACCAACCCCAGCAAATATAACACACACTAACACGGACATGCTTATTCCGACGATAGCTGGTGCCTTTAGATCTAAAAATAAAGCATTTCCTTATAAAACAAATGACAGAAATAATTGCAGAAAATGAGTTTCTTGGATAACACAAAATAAAGCACATACGAAAAAAATAAAAAATGTTTAAACCTTTGTCAATTCTATTATTTCGTGGTAAGCAACTCTTCAGTACTTCTTGAGATTGTTCATTTTTGTATCATAGATAAAGTGATAACACATGTTTTGTATTTTAATAAAATAATTCAGCGTTTCTAACACGTGTTACAGCATTTCATTGTTTCTGTGTAATAAGTGGACGGGATATAAGTTTTTATTTTCACAAAAATTAAAATTTTCAAATAAGGAAAGTATTGCATTTTCAACA
Organism: Cyclina sinensis; assembly: GCA_012932295.1. NCBI lineage: Eukaryota > Metazoa > Mollusca > Bivalvia > Venerida > Veneridae > Cyclina > Cyclina sinensis. Next base: position 12,700,988 of record JAAONU010000012.1, on the reverse strand, counting down.
TACTCCTGTTGACTGGAACGGCCGTCTGAGGTTTACTCTCGGGCCCATAGTGTCCATCTCTTGTTACACCTTTCACTGTGACCTTGTACGGTTGATCTTCCTCTAAATCAACCAAAACAAGTCTTGCTTCTGTGGATGCTTTTACATCTAGGGCTGTAAGTAAAATAAACATAGACATAATCTAAAAATACCACACAAAAAATGGCCAATGCAGGAGCTTGAAGACATCCATCGAGTGATCTACCTACGTTTTTCCTTTCGAAAGTATGGTCAAAGGAATCAACCACCCAAATTAAAAAAACATCTTAATATTGTCTGTAAACGGTTTTCCTTCATTCAGAAATAAGTCAGTGTAAAATCTGCTCAAAACCTGCTGCATTTCTTTAACAAACTGTTAACGGAATGTAAACACTATGCAGACCTTTAGTACAATCACGCTTACATTTCAGATATCCATCTTTCAAATTTGTGTAGGTAATGTTGTACTTGTGTATGTAAGGCTCATCAGACGCACACGTCAGTTTATCCCATGTGACTATAAGCGTGTTATCGTCCGGTCCTTCAGATACAATCACATTCTGAGGCGGTCTTTTTGGCTCTGTAGCAGAAGATATATGAATACAGAAATATATAAATTAAGATTACATACGAAAACGGACTGAACTAACATGAGCAAATTCCATCATAAACATATGTTCATGAAGAAAAATAAAAAACGCTTTGGCTTATAGCAGACCGTTAATAAAACAAACTACACAGACGATTAATTCCCTGTACATTTCTTATCTGCTGACAATACATATTTAGATGTAACAGAATATATTGATTGCATATTGTGAAAACATATCGAGTTATTTATTTTTTTCAAATAAATACCTACCCGCGTGTTTAAGGTAAACACAGTCCTGCCACTCTAGACCACTGCTTCCGCGGTCGGTTAATGCACTAACACCATATAAGAAGTCTTGTGCTGCGTTGGCAGAATCTATTTTAATCGCAGTCTCTGATGTGTGTGCAGGGACCCTCTTCCAATTTATCTCGTGTAGACGCTATGAATAACATCATTATAATACATATTAATCAGTCCTCGTAAATATTCACTAAGTGTTCAAACGAAAAAACGATCGCTCTCTGAAAGAGCAGAACATGGCACCCTTGTGTGCGGCGACCCATACAAAACTAGAAAACTGAAGCTTTACATATTTTTATATTTTCAGACAAATCGCTCAAAATTGTAGTTTTATCTTTGTAGTGTTTCTTTATTTTGAGTAAATAATTCTATTAATACTGTATCACTCACCATACACCTTCCGTTCTTGTTTCGACACCAAACAACTAAGAATCCACGGTTAATAAAAGCATCAGTACTGTTCCAGCTAACGAAGACCTTCGAACTGTCGGCTGACTCGACCACAAACAGAGGTTGTCCTACCCCTTAAATCCGTGATATGTATACTTTAACTTTACGTTTTATATAAGAACATTTTTAAAACTGAAAAATAAGTTATTGCTACACTACTTTGAAGGTGAGACTGTTTGAAAAAAAGACTCCCGGCAAAGGTCTGGTGTGCGTGTGTTTGTGTGTTTTCTTTTCTTTTTTAAAAACATGTTTTTGTCTGTCTAGCTGTACAAGGGTAACAGAATAATTTCAGTGGCAGCTTTTAAGTGAGTTATTTTACACTTTTTTTTGTTTTTTTTGTTTTCTCTGATAAAAACGTCAAGACAAATTTGAAAATGGACGAAACAAAGACATTATAAGTTTGAAGATGGTCTTAATAGCCATGCACTTCGTAACTTAAAATTCATATGTGAATAGAAGCTTAAGCAAAGAATACCTGATTTTGCAGACGTGATGTCAGTAACTGAAGCAAACGTCGATGTTCCATTCGAGTTTCTTGCGGTAACACTGAACATGTAACTTGTATTACAAAGCAGGTAAGTGCACCCGTATGTTGAATCCGCTGACCAGTCTTCCGATATTGGACCCAAGGATATATTTTTAGGCGTAAAGGTTCCTACAATACCTTTTAGAAAACCATTCTTGTCTTCCTCTTTGATTGGCTTGAAACAAATTTCAAAAGGTCATTACACAAAAACTGTGTTTTAAATAAACAGGACTATTTGTATATCTGTATTTCTAGACCGGTGTTGGAAAATCACAGATGTACACTTGAAAAATAGCTTTCTGCATCTTATGCCTTACGAAAAACAATGTAAAAATTTGCTCTGTTTGCTCTACTATGATTTTTTTAATTCAAACAAAATCACCGAGGGTATTTTCATCAACGATACTATATTCATAGATACTAGAGACACATTAAATATCTATGAATTGATGTAACTTAATGTTAGGGAACACCGCAATACGTGATAACACCATAACAAAACCAATTTTGAAGTACACTGCATACCTTCCAAAATGTGCAAACTTGTCTTTGTTTACTCCCCTGACATTCTCTCGGCTGCCAACTGAAACCCCCTTCTGTAACTACCGGACTAGCACTTGGCTCTGGAAAGCAACATCTGTCATGTTTTAATAACAACGCAAGGTTTTACCGTAACTATGTAGCTCTGTATCGATAAAAATGGATAACATGTGTACCGATCTAAGAATGGATACAATATTAATATGGAACATTCTAGATGTTAAAATCGCCAATCATGCCTTGGCCCTAATCAACACACTTAGCTTATAATACTCACTGTCTGTGTACGTCTTAGCCTTAAATAGCCTGTCGTCACTGTAATAACCCGAGTAGATCCCAGTTGGCTTTATGCTTACTGAAAACGTGTATTCTGTGTGAGGTCGGAGGTGACAGAAGGTCATTGTGTGCTGCAGTTTTTCTGTGTCTTCTGTCGTAATTATAGACTTTTCCTGAAAACAAAATAAATATGCCTCGTAACTGAATGTTCCTGATATGTAAGAGGCTCAACATTTCTTTAAGGTCTCATCGCTATAGTTCAAATGGTTTTCAGAGATAAACGAGATATAGGATTGCGTTCTCTTTATACTGTTTCTGGGCTAAGTAAAGGACCCGTACTTTGCTTACACTACGGAGATCAACAACGTATAATCTCAGATGCACAAGTCCGAATAACATTAAGGTTAACATCACTATGAAATTACATTCCTTCTGCTCTAACACTATTGGAGATATGCGTGACACATACTTTCAAACAGTCCAGTCCACAGTTGCAACACACTCCTAGCTGAACAACTTTCGGTCTTGCATAACTGGCTTAATTCATATTTTGAATATATTGTATGTGAATTTTCTAAAATAGACCAAGTACAGTAACTCTGCTTTCAATAAACTCCTCACAATGCAAAAGCCGAAAGTTCCACTTCAGATTGTGTTTAACATTCCTTAAAAGTTCTATTAGAGATCCATTAGACACAAAAAATAATGGCAGACAGAGCTGAAAACATGAACTAGGTTTTGCTTTACCGTTATGTTATTAGCCTCTTTCACGACCACTTTGTGTTCTTTTGGATACTGCGGCTCTGAATCCGTTGACATCCAAGACACCATGATACATGTACTGCTTAAAGGGGTAGCCTTCAGGTTAACCACTGGATTCGGCTTCACTAAAATGAATACAAACAGTGTAAACATATGACAAACCTTTTCTTATACGAATGGACAAATGCGTATATATATATGGCATATACTAGTAATGCCATACATTCTGTTCGTAGACAAAACAGTACACATCTTAAACATTCATTGAAAAAGGCAACAACAACATTGCAGATCATTATCGTACAAAGGGTGCCGAACGCATAATGAAACCGTTGTTTTTTGTTGTTGTTGTTGAAACGGTCCCTTGATCTGTTAAGCTCAGAATGGCAGCATTATAACTGTTTGCTTGGAATAAAATTTGACACGTTATCATCATAGATAATTCTCCTTTTACGAAAGTTTTACATAACTCTAACAACACTGTCTTACAAGAGATTCGAAATAACGATAACAAAAAACATTTCTCCGTACAACAGAAAACGCAACATGTTTCAGACATAATTTTTACTAATCTAAACAAGAGCAAAGAGAAAGGAATAAAATAGAACATTATCAGCGATACACACCTATCTTTGACGTATCTACCTCAAGAATTGAGGTTGCACTCATATCACATTCAGTTTGTGTCACGGTAACATTGAACGTTATATTCACATTTTTGAAGTAGCCATCACTTGCCCTGTTCCAGAGACAGAAACCATTTTCAACTGTACCGTTGCTGCGGCAGTCATTCCAAGAAGAGGAGAATGTGGGAATCCTCCTACAATACGACAAACTGATAATTTACATCTATTTATCGGGTGGCATTGAAAAAAATTACTTCGACAAAACAATTACTTAATTGTTAACCCTAAATGTCTAAAAGTTTAAGTAATTGGTCTGAGCTTCAACTAAATTCACTGAGAGTGATATGAATATTTTAACCATATGGTATTATGATAATCATATGTTGCTCCAGGAAAAGTTAGAAGACGGCGTACCTATTAGCCTTTCTACAAGTGTTAATTCTATATGACTGTACAAAATTCTAATCTAAGTGACTGTTGATGTGCACGTATTTTAGAACAATTGTTTGTGAAGCGCAACAGAATATGCAGTATTCATTTTTGTGCTATACAGGTGCTCCTTTGGTTTGATTTGATAAGGTGACAAATACTTTTTAGGCATTGTGGACCAGTTCAAACATACACTGAGATTTTGAGATACATCGTGGTCGTGAACAAAACAAATTCATCTTTCATTACTGTATAGTCTCGACTAATGAAACAAGTAATTTTCATCCTATTTCGTTCAGTTTTTGATTGCTATTATGGACCGTGTATTTCTGTTAGTATTTTTCTATAGTACACAATATAACTGAACGGCATGTGTAACATTGGTTTTAACGAGAATAAAACGTACACAACGGGAAATTATTGAAAATAAAATATTGTTAAAATACGTAGATATTACCATTGAAACATTACTTCCGGAAAATGTATTCCGTATTCTTTCCCGTAGTCCCAGGAGCATCGCATAGATTTGTAATTGAACACAATACAATTAAAATCTCGCACAGCCTCTGGTGCAGCTATATATGAAAGCAAATATAAGATGTATTTATTATTTTTCATTTAACACTATTTTGTTTCTATTTTGACCCAAAACTGCGAAGAGCAGTGTAAGATGTAACGAGTACTTGCATATCATTTTGCGTTTTCATTGACTCTCAGTTTATCAGTAAAGGCTGCATTTTAGTAAAAGGAGTGGAAATGGTATCATTTTTAGGTGCCCTTTACATTTTTTAAAAATTTTATCTTTTTTTTTGGAACTCAGGCGATTGAATGTATCAATCTAAAAATGTAAAGAAAAACCACAACCTGTCATATCAAACTACATACCGCTACAAAAAAGGACTCATTCGGCAATAACAGAATAACTTCCGCAATTGATTTCATCGACATTAACGCGAATGAATACATTATCAAATGATATGCAAATCACACTGTAGCGTTCAGTATATCAAATACATTTTGGCTATGTTTTAATAGTTATAGGAATAGCTTACGGAATATGTGCGCAGAGGTCACACCACCAAGCCTTAAGGTATCGTTCAGTTCTGCAAACTCCAAATAATAGCAGCTGACGTAATAATAAACGTCAATTGTCTTCATTTCCAAGGAGATATTGTACACTGTGAGTTGAGAGACTGTCTCATTAAGGACGGACACATGTTCTTCGTCAACTATTACACGCTTTCCAGCTGTGCTTTCGTTTTGCACGACAAAGACGATAGAAGAGTTTGTTCTTGGAGGATCAAGAAACCTACACGTGAAAGTGATGTTCTGTGTTGTGCATACATTTGGATCCATAGGACTCAAGTCACCTTTGAACAGTTTTTGTGGTGCTGTGAACAAATGATTTGTTGACATGCAATAAAGAATTGTTAGACTTGCCCGCAAACAGAATCTCAAATGATAATGATGACTGAAGCATAGAAATGATAAAATTTTAAACCAATATCATTTCTTTATTTACTTACTAAGTCCAAGACAATTGCCTCAACAATCAAAACCGTAGTGTGCATTCAAATTATAGATTAAAAGGTTTCCTGCAGGGAGAAATAAAAAAAATCCAGATTTATAGTTTACTTTTGTTGAAATTATGGTTAATGCTGAAGTAATTGACACTTTGAATATAAAATACTTATATTTTATTCTTTTCCTTTTTTTAATTTCAACACAATATTCTTTTATATTTTTATAAATGAAAACAAAATGTTTGCACTTTTTAGTAGTTCTTATTAATAATTTATTAAAAATTACTGTCTATAAAGTTGGTTCATCAGACAAACAGTTTCAAATAAATGCTTTTCAAAATGGTTGAAGTGACTATTAAATTAACTTACAGAGAATTAAATAGTCTAAAGAATTCATGCAATTATGCATTAAAAATTAACTTTCGATCAATTTTGTTCCTACGTCTGAACAAATTCTGAAACTCTTAAATGGCTTTATTTTTTTAGAGCCAGGTATGAAAACAAAAGCAAAAAGTTTGTTAATATGCATGAACAAGTTATGTACTTTTCAGAATGGCTAATGTGATACACAATTATGCAATAAAAAGCAACTTTCAATCCATTTTGTTCGTACGTATGAACAAATTCTGAAACTCTTATATAACTTAAGTAAGAAACAGGTTTTAAACGAAAAACATGAAGTTTGTTCATACGTACGAACAAGTTACGTACTTTTCAGAATGGCTAATGTGACTGAAACTTTTACAAAGAATGAGCTGCCTTTTAGAAGACAATGCATTATGCATTTTAAAACTAATCTTTCAAAATTTTGTTCGTACGTACGAACAAATTCTGAAGTTTTTTTTTACACTATAACAAAAAAAAAAAAAAATCAAAAAAAAAAAAAAACCAGATTTTAAACAAAAAGCACAAAGAATGTTCAGACGTACGAACAAGTTATATACTTTTCAGACGGGCAGTTTTGACTGAAAACTTTACAGAGAATTAAAAAGCCTCCATTAAAAAAAGGCATGCAATTATGCATTACAAAAACTTTTAATCCATTTTGTTCGTACGTATGAACATATTCTGAATCTCTTATAATGCTTAAGTAAGAAACAGGTTTAAAACATAAAACATTAAGTTTGTTCATATGTATGGACAAGTTATGTTCTTTTCGGAATGAATGCTGTCATCACATACATGTTCATTCACAGAGAATTAAGCTGCCAAATAGAAGACATGCAGTATACATTTTTAACAGTGTGTCAAATTCTAACACTGATTTAACAAGAAGCAGCATGTGACTGAAAACTTTCACTGTCTGTCATGCCGGCATAACAAAATCTGGAATTTCCAAGTATAGAAAAATTTTGATGTAATGCAATTATCAAAATCCCAATTCTTAAGATTCAAAAAGTCAAATGTTTTGCAGGTATTTCCAATGCAATTTATGCAAAAATTAATTTTATTCTCCCAATTCACTATTAACCAAAATAACAAAATCTGAAAAATGTAACGACTGTCTAAAAGCCATTGTGACCAAGTGTCAGACTCACAACATTTCTTTTGACAAAATTCATGAACATTGGACCATGTAACCTCTAAAGTTATCATTAATATTGTTAAACTTGTTTCTGAACATCATAACTCTGAAGCAGAAGTAAACATTAAATTAAATATGTAAATATAGATATTTGCATTAGAAAGTCCTGTATATGATGCATTCACTGTCTATGTAGCCATGTAGCTCTAGAAGTCTACTTTTGTTTGTGAAAATCCTCTTTATCCAGTTTCACAACATTTGAACAATCTGGTAAACTTATGATCTCGAAGTCCTCTTTTTTTAATCTCATCAAACTTCTTCAGGAAGTCCCTGTTCAAAGAACTCTCGTTCCAGTACCAGAACTGAAACATAAAATTCAAAGGGTGAATGACTGGAAATTTACATGTAGTACAAAACATACTTTAATCTTCAAATATGTCCCCCGAGTTATAGACACCATTATTATGACAAGATAATTCTCTTTAGCATTTCTAATTAAACTTGTAGATCTTGCAACTAGGAGAAACCTGTGATATGAACATGAAAAGACTTCTTTAAAATAAGGGCGATCAGTGATCACATGTGTCGCCTGATGATAGCCAATTAAACAGTTACTGTAGTACTGAGAGGAGATTGAACAGTTTGTAGGCTTAAAAGCATTTTTTTAATCAAGGGTCATAACTCGGCCAAAAATAATTCAACCACACCTGTAAGACATGCGCAAGTACTTGAGGTACAGAACAATCCTGTACCATTTCATTTAAATTGCTTAAGTAATATAAGAGAAGTAGTCCGGACAAACTTTAAAAATAAAAATCATTAAAGGGCCACAACTCTGACAAAAATCATTGAATCGGAAAATGCTGACAATATGCACAACTAGACTTGGTACTGATCATTCCTGTAAAGTTTGGATGAAATCACACCAGTAGTTTCTGAGGAGTAGTCTGGACAAGTTTTGTGATGGACAGACAGACAGACAGATGGACGAACAGACAGACAGACAGATTATGGGGAATAAATCCCTATATCTCTTGGCTACTTTTTAGCATGTCGCAGCTTACTGTAAGCCTGCAACACAAAATTCATTATTTGGCTAAAACGCCTTTTTCATTCAAGGGCCATAACTCATCCAAAAATCAGTCAACCGAAAAACCCTTTAGAATTGCGCAAGTACTTGAGGTACTAATCAATCCTGTAAAGTTTCATTCAAATTGTATAAGTAGTACAAGAGAAGTAGTCCGGACAAACTTTAAAAATAAAAATCATATCAGGCCTGGGCTATAACTCTCACAAAAATCATTGGACTGGAAAATGCCGTCAACATACACAATAAGACTTGGGACTGATCATTCTTGTAAAGTTTGAATGAAATCGCACCAGTAGTTTCTGAGGAGTAGTTCGGACAAGTTTTGTGACAGATGGACGGACCGACGGACAGATGACGGACAAGTGATCCCTTTATGTCGCGGCTACTCTGTAGCAGGCGACACAACAAGAGCCACCGCAAGCGGGGGCCATGCTGGAGTTAAAATTCTTGGACACTGCACTTCCTCTCTGTGCTTGACCATTGTATGAAGTTGCACTGAAGTCCAACCAGTAGTTTTCAAGTTATCTTCCGGACAAAGAAAACCAACAAAGGCCAATATCTTTGAAAATAGTCAAGATGGAGTTATGATTTATAAACACTGCACTTCCTCTCATTGTGCTTGACCATTGTATGTAGTTGCATTGAATTCCAACCAGTAGTTTTCAAATTATGCTCCGGACAATGAAAATCAATAAAGGGCAGTTACTCTGCAAATAGTGAAGTTGGAGTTATGACTCTTGGACAGTACACTTGCACTTATTGTTCTTGACCATTGTATGAAGTTGCATTGAATTCCAACCAGTAGTTTTCAAGTTATGCTCCGGACAGGCTTCACCCGGACCGATCGCCCGACCAACCAACCATTGGATGACTCCTATATACCCCCAAAACTTCGTTTTGGGTTTATAAAATGTTTTGACTTAACCAGAATTCAAACCCATGACCTTTTAATCAGTAAAATTTAGAGCAACGTCTAACCACTTACCCACAGAAACTAGTTATTACACTGCATCAAGATTAATGTTACAAATAAAGTATTTATCTCTACTAATAGGGGTAATTTTTAACCAGTAAATGTTAAACTATATTTTGATGTTTTGCTGTGACAAGAAATGAGTCAGTAATTTAGTTTAAATATGTTCTCCACAATTACAGCAAAAATTTCAAGATATATAAATAAACATTTTCTTCATCTTCGGTTCATCTGTGACTGTCGCTTTAAGCAAAATTCAATCATTTGACCTTGACGGTCAAGATCATTTTTAAAGTCAAGGTCATATCTGAATAATTCAACATGGCGGTTTGGTCTTAATGTTGTTTTGTCCAACAATGAATGAGACTGGTAAATACCGGTAAGTGTTGTTTGGTTCAAGTTTCACTGATTCAAATCCAAAAATGAATGACAAAATTATCACAAATTAAGCAAATTTAAAGTTTTCTTATTCCAAAACTAAAATTGTTCAGTATCATAATAAATGCATTTTTATATTGATGTTAAATGCCATTTATGATGCAAATGGTTTTCCCAGGTGTGTATTTTTTGTAGAGACATCCTATAAATCTCATACCTTACACTACCTCAAACATACTTGCATATTTATGTAAAACTGTATGTGGTTTTATAAAACACAAACAAAAACAATTCTTTTATTTGTTCCATCAAAATGAGGTTTTCAACACTGGTCCATCAAAACAATTGTTCCCATGTAGCTTTAAGTGTAATTTTTGTACAGGCCTTGTCCCATTTTACTTGTATTTAAGGCATAGATATGTTCCTGCCAGTCTGCACAATTTAAGAGGTATCCAAGTTTAAAAGAATACACAAAGCTGTCTTAAGAAATCATTTAAGCCTTCCTTACTGGTTACTGTTTTGTACTCTAACAAAATGAGATCAAAATAGCTGCTGCATAAATTCAATTGAAAATGATATTTCACACTTCATGGTAATGAACTAGTTGTAAATCTTAAGTGTGTCACCAAACATGTTATGTTTTTTTTACCACAGCATGTGGTCTGAAGTTGGAACTTTATGATCCCTTGCTTGTTGATTGGATCATTACTGATTAGGGCTGTCAATCAAGTGATATATGATTTATGGCTGATAATGTAATTTATTGATGTCCTGAATTTTGATTGGTAGTTCATTAATGAAGGGGCTGTCCTTGTTATTACTGATTTGAAAAGTAAAATAAACATCTGGAATATGACAGGTCACACTTCATGCTAATTTACTAGTTGTAAAAACTATGTTATGTCACCAAAGAAACATGTTTTTCTTAACACAGCATGTATATTTTGAAGTTAGAACTTTCATGGTCCCTAGATTGTTGATTGGGTCATATTGATAAGGGCTGTTGATCAAAAGATATATGCTTTATTGCAGATAATGAGAGTTATTGAAGTCCTGAAATTTTGTTTTTGTATACTAGTATTAGTGTTTTAATCAGTAATTCCAACCACTGCACCCAAACAATCTAGGATGCTACCACAATCCAAAATCATTCACTCAGCAGTAGGCCAAAAAGTTTGTGTGCTGCCTATATCAGTTCAGCAGTGGATCAGAAAAAGAAATCAATTTGAGAGAAGTTAATAGAATTTGACAGTACACCAATGCCTTATTTTTTATTTCAACAAGGTCGACTTGAATATATGATAGTCTATATGATGCAAGCACTCCTTTTCTAGATCTGAACATTGTTATTTGAACTCAGAATTGCATTTTTGCTGATATTTCAATGTGCTCTCCAGTTTTTTCTACGTTTTTTTAATGTTTCTTGTTTTAAAAAAGTAGATATCCTATTGGGCTTTAAAGCCTTCTTTTAGTTTACAAATGTTTGTATCAACTCAGGCAATTCAAAGAGGCTAAAGTCTTTTAAAAAGCATGATTGTGGAGTGTAGTTAGCCTGCTCAGTGTTGTACATGTACATAGCAGGTCAAGGCATGGTTAAGCACAGTTACAAGTTGTACTTCAGATGTTTATGATTTGGAAAAAAAGCCAAAAATGCAAAGATTTATGTGTCAGACATAATATTGTTACTAAAATAGACAATTTTGATGCTTAAATAGTACCCTACTAGAAAGTTTAACGAAAATTATGTTAGTCCCTTTTGTGTAATGTCTATTCTTCAGAAAAGTTAACTTATTCTAGTGTACAACCTGTCTTCATTCATTTTTACATCAGTCTGAAAAACTTCTGTGCTATCTAGTACTTTCTGAAGGAGTTAATGATGCATTTAAATGCAGAATCAAAATTATCTGTAAAAGATATCAGAATTTTTAAAGAAAATATTCATAGCAGTCTTGCATTAACCCCTTATTGTAATTCCTACTAAGTGCGTTTCAGGAAAACTGAACATTTTTGTCAATATTATACTGATGCCATACGTGAAAAACGCTAAAAGATGGTCACTTGCAAGGATATGAGGTGAATTATTCAGCATTTTGATTTTACCATCCTCCTGCATTTGAAGTCCAGAGAAGACGAAATTATTTGTAAAATATGAAGTTGTTGGATATTAAGCATATTTGTGTGAGAAGCAATGGTTAACTGGATGATTTAATAAGACAAAAAATGATAACATGGTGTAGAAAAAGAGAACTTTAATTTCCGATCCTTGATGGTAAGACTTGGTCATTAAAAGGTCAAACTTGAATTTTCCAACTAGCAGGATTTCAAATCATTTTGTAATAAATGTTGCTTTGTCCAAGTATGAATCAAAGCCATAAATAAATAACAAAGTTCTGGCCAATTTAGGCAAAATTCAATAATTTTAACCTTGAATGTGAAGGTCACTTATTAGCCACATTCAAGTTCAGTCTGATAAACTCGAAGGTCGTGTCTGAAGGGTTGTGTCCAAGTATTAAGACAGTCCATTTAGAAATAAAAAGGTAATGATCAAGTCAGTTTGGATGGGAGCAGCAACAACACCATGACTGTAGCAATAGTTCCTTATTTTTCTTTGAAAAATTGAGTTAAAAGGAGACTTATCTTAATCTTTTCATTTTTTACAAAAACTATAGATCAACAGCTTTGATGTATGATCTCATTACATACCATTTTGTTTGTTTAATATGCTTTAGCCAGTGCTCAGTCATTCCAATTTACTTCTATCTTTCTTTACTGCCCATGGCGGTCATGTGCATTAACATCTTTTGCTGATTTCTTCATGCTGCAAAAGAAACATGCTTTAAATGTACACCCTGTCTTGAGAACTACTCTAAAAATAACAGGAAATAAAGAAGTTCCTTACTGATAAAAGACCCAGTCAGTGAAAAAAAATGTTGTAAAAATGCATTTATCAAAAAATAAGAGCATTCTTCAACATCATAATTGTGAACATGAACTATTTTTAACAAATTATAACACAATGTTATCAGTTACTATCCCAAAACTCTAGAAGAACTAGTAAATTGAATGCATTAATATTTGGTTCGACTGAGCTTTATTAAAAAGGAATAGGAGCAGTGTTCAAGGGGTTTGAGCAGCAGACTTCTGATCCGAAAGTTACTGGGTTGAATCCCACCAGGGGTGAGAGTCTCTAGTGACACTCCAGGATGGTAAATGTAAGCCGGAAAAATCCATCTGCCTTGAGATGGGTTTGAACCTGTGAACTTTCAACTGTTAAGCAAACACTACCATGTCACCATAAAAGCTAGCTGATAGGCAAGGGAGAGAGTAAAAGTGCCAAATTATACCTCTGCTACTCTTGTAAAACTGAAATAGCAAATGACTAAAAAAAAATGAAAAAGTCATCTTATTTGGAAGAAAATAATTAAATTTCGTTTAGTTTAGACTCATTTGATTTGATTTCAGAATGAATTTGGAAAGAATATGATCACTGGACCTTGAAATTGTGTTTTTAATCATTCAAGAGTCAAACCGGCAACAATCTAGCTTCTTTTATCTGTAAATCAAAACACACATATAAAAAGAATGGAAGCTAGAAAAAAAATGTTGATTGTTTAATGACTAAAAGCACAATTTCAAGTTCCTGTGATTGAACTAACTAAATAAAATGTCTATTTTTAAGTTATAAAAATAAACTGTTTTCTTATATCCTCAGTAACCCTATTATCTGTGTACTACATTTGTACTATTATCGGTAACGCACACAACAATATACAAGCAATTACATATTTTCGCGCAATATTCTGGTGCCACAATTCCAGACAATACAAGATGGCCTTTCTTTGTTAATTCATTCAGTTAACTTCTGTTTCGGAACCTGTTTCATACTCTTATCCTCTCTTTAATAAGACGACAACCATTTTATAAGATCACCAATATTTAGTATAGCCAGTATAATGGTTGTTTTCACTTAAAATGTGTGAAGAAATTCTTTCTCCACAAAAAATTAGTCGTTAAACTAGAGTTACAAATTTTATATGAATCGCAATAAAACCTGTAATTTTCATTATGGTCATTTTTGGCTCTGAATGAAATTTCTGTAAGAATAACAACAAAACATAGAAAATTCACGAATGTCACCCTGTGTGTTTGTCATTTCTGTGACACAACTTCAAAATTTAGTCCAGATAACTGTACTCAAAAAGTTGAATATTGTGCTATTTTTGGAATCCAAGTGGCTACGGTTACGGAACTGTAATCCTAGCCTCCGAGTCTAGGATTACGGAAGTTCCGTAATCCTAGACAAACCCAATGGAAAAGGCTACGGTTACGGAAGTTTTTTTTAAGAAGCGTACTTTCAACAGTTTAAGATAAAAAAAGCATGCCAAATTTTATTTTTTTTATTTATTACACAAACCATTTTACCAAATTTTCATTATCAAACTGTCATTCTGTAGGCCATTTTGATTGTTGTTGTTTAAGTAAAGAACTAAAGTTAAATATAGTGGTCATCTTCACACTGTTGAAGTCACTTGAGCATTCAGTTGTAGTTGGACAAGTTATATATATATTTTTTAAATAAAATGTTGTAATGTAAAATCGTGTAAATCTATTTTACATGTCCATCTACATCCAGGCCACACCACGAGGAGGCGCTCAAACCCGCAAAAATTTGTATTTTTACAGGTTTTTTTTTTTCCATCGAAATTGTTAGCTCTTGGTTTTTGTTACAGACATGTTATTTCATTTTTTATTTTGTTCTTTTCCTTTTTTGTCATTGTTTTGTGAATTTAAAATTGATTTTGAATAAACATTTTCAAGAAAAAGAATTATTGTTGTTAAAAGATCATTACATTATCATTTGCACATATCAATATGTGTTCGTTCTTCATGAAATATGTTGTTTTGTTGTTGTTTTTCTTTTAATTGCCATCAATTTACATTTTTATTTGGATCATTCTCTATCCTTTTTTTAAAAAAAAATCTGACTACATGTTGTAAACAGTCTTTAAGAACTAAAACGGCCCTTGTTAGGACCATTCAAATTATTGAAAGAAATCCTTCTTGAATTGTCGTATTCCTTAAAAAACATTCATTGATAACTTCCAAGTTACATAGGCGAAGGAAATTTATTTAGTTTCATTGACAAATTTAACCCCCACCCCAGTCGTCTTTGAAGTGTATGTAGATGACGACAATGACATTTAACGTTAGTCAATAGAACAACAACCAAGATGGAAAATAATATTAGTGATGGCTCATTTTGGAGAAAATGTAATATTTGAGACAATTAACGGTTTATCACTCAATTTTCGGTATGTAACTCTTCTTTGAAAAAAACTTCCGTAACCGAAGCCTATTCCAGTGGGTTTGTCTAGGATTACGGGACTTCCGTAATCCTAGACTCGGAGGCTAGGATTACGGTTCCGTAACCGTAGCCACTGCCTTTTGGAATGGTCGATATCCGCCTTCGTAGCAATACAATACAATACAAAATTTATTTATTGTCGGATGAGAGTTTAAACAGAAAAAAACATAAGCTATGTAGCCTATATAGCTTTTGACCGACTGAAGTCTGAGACTACAACACAATTAACACAAATATTAAAATGGAATACAGTATGCAAATTTTCTCACCTCGGCTGTGATATCTTTCTGCTGTATTTCCACATCTGTTTTTTTCAACACCTCTTATCTACTGTTCATAATCTCATCGTTGTTCAACTCGTTTAAATCTCATTTCCCCTCATTTTTGCTAACTCCAATATTGACCCGAAATCTCGTCTACACGCGCGGAATGACGTGTGTATTTTCTCCTCCGACTAAAGATACTTCATTATCTGTAGGGGTGTTACCATACAAACGAACATCTCATTAAGTTTATTTGATTCGATAAAGGTTATTTTCTCAGAAATAAAAGATATTTACAGATAGATTAAAATATGTCCAATCAAACATTATTTTGATATACTTAGCGCAAAATTTAAGCGATCATTTTACAAATTCGGTAGAATCGACTGTGTAGTAAAATGGTATCGTCCATGATTTGATGTGTAAGATTCATTACATCGGAAGGAAATCAATAAATTCATGTAGAAGGGTGAGAATTCAGCTAATAACTGGAAATGTTTACAATTTACTGGTAAGTACCTTTTTAGTTTTTAACAGTTTAATTTGTTCAATTATCAATTTCACAACAATACCCGAAAACGGGATTTTCTAGAGGGTTTCATTCAAATGAAAGAGGATTTCATTCTAATGAAATTCTTAGGTTTTAGACATAGTTAGGTTGATCTAGATCTAGTTTGCTTATCGATATTTTCGATGTTTGATATATTATTGAGTGTTTAAAACTATAAGTTCAATCATTTTCAAAAATATTAAAAATGATAGTGAAGTAGAAAAAATGAGCAAGTGAAATCAAATTCAACAAGGAAAAAAAACAGTTGACTTGGCTATTGACCAAGACTGAATTTTTGCTCTAGTTAGGATTAGTCTTCAGGATATTGTCTTTATTAGTGGGTCTACATGTTTATACTTTTGATTGTTTACACAGGGACTAGCACAGTGTGGGAATGGTGTTTAATGATTGGATGTGACTTACAATGGAAGAAACAAGCCAAAAAGAAGAAACAAGTATGAAGCCTGTAAATCAAGTATATACATGTATATACCAACTCTATTTAAAGTAGTAAGTAAAAATGATATTTAATACTTCAGTCAAGTGAATGCATAAACAATTTGCAGAGACTCTTGGAGGCTTGATAAAATGCAGTTTCTCCATGATTGGCCTCCTTATGTCAGCGGAGTTAAAGAGAAATATGTACATACGAGGGGTGATAGAAAATTAATGAGACTGGTTCTAGTATTGGAAGAGTATTTGGAGTATAAATGTGAAATAGCATCAGCACCCTTTCAAATCTTTATTCCACACATATGCCAAATATCAATTTATTGCATTTAAAAATGAAAAATTCCCACCGGTTTTACAGGGGTAAATCAAGACTGGGTGGGGCAGCCCGATACAGATACGCCACGTCAAGTGACGTTGCCTTCATAATGTTTCATCCGGGACGTCATTCTTTTCTCATTCTCGCCCTTACATGAGATACATTTATGGTGTCGGTCAATCCATTGTGTATACATGTCTTTATACCACTGTGTCACTGTGTATAGCTCGGAAACAACATTCTGTGCTGTCTGAGAAAGTTCAGTAAATGAATCGAATCTATTACCTTTTAATGCAGATTTAATCACAGGGAAACATGAAAATCCATAGGGGCTAGATCCGGACTGTAAGGTGGGTGTTTTACTGCTTCAAAGCCTAAAACATTGATCTCTAATTGTGTAGTTTCTGCATTATGAGGCCCTGCATTATCCTGATGAATTATCACTCTGTCAAGGTCGATCTCCCCATTTAAAACTCTCAGCAGTGGTCAAATGACCCAAAGTTTTCAAAAGCTATTGAAATCCCTGCATTCTCTGTTTCAGATCTGTTCATAAGATAAATATTATTCATAGAACAAGAAAAGTGTTTATGGTTAATGCCCTGTTGACATTTTGATGTAAATTATCTTCAACATGCATGGATTGATATTAATGATTTTTGGTACCAATGTTCACCAGCTTAAAAAGTAGCACTGCTTGCATGAACAAGGTCTCTTATTCAAAGGTCAAGGTCACATGCAGAATTTAGGTCCCTGTGGTCAAGGTCAAGGTCACACACAGAGGTCAATAGTCAGATTAAAGTATGAAAATGTGAGTATTGACCATTTAGTCATCATGAATTGAGGGATTCTATCACAAATGTTCACCATAACAAGACTGAGCATAATCCTGGTCCATATATGCGAGGTCAGGGTCACTAGAGATGATGAAATGCCCAGATTTTGTCCAAAGAATATCTTCTACATGCATGGAGGTATTTTCGAATATAATTTGATACAAAAGTTCACAATCATGAAAATATAGTGTTGCTTGTATGAACCAGGTCTCGAGGTGAAAAGTCAAGGTCACACCTAGAGGTCCGTCTAAGACGCTTAACTGGAGCAAAACCTTAACATGTATCGAGAGATCTTAATATAACTTTGCACTAATGTCGACCATTGTAAAGCAGTGTCGCACACAAAACTCAGGTCCCTGTGGCCAAGGTAAGGGTCACACATAGGCCAGTGTATTTTGACATTACTTACTACATTGTATAATGTAAGCATTTACACCGTGATATATGCAATGGTGGGTACAAGATCATGAGATGTTTTTCAGATGGTTGTATTCATTAAAGTGTAATGTAATAGGATAAAGGAAAAGCATCAGTTTCATTCAAAGTATTTTTCTTGCTCTTTATATTTTTATGAACAATTCCAATTTGTAACAGTAAGATGCAAATGCACTGGAAAAAAGTCCAGCCATATAACAATTCAAGCATCCATGGCAAAAATATCTCACACACAGAATAGAAATGGTCCAGAGGTCAGCTGCAAGGTACGTTCATAATGATTACCACTATACAAGCAGTGTAACAAACATGATCAAAGAACTAAAATGGTCAACTTTAGAACAAAGGCGAAACCATGCCAGCCTGGTCATGCTACACAAAATAAAAAACAATCAGGTCAATGTTGATCACAATCACCTTACAAACACAAGAAACAGCAAATTCCTCATTCCACAATCAAAAACACAACATCACATGAACTCATTCTTCCCAAGGACTATACGACTCTGGAACGAATTACCGACCGAGATTAAGGCTACCCCAACTGTGCCAGCTTTTATCAGTGGACTAAACAAGTTTTATAGATTTTAAAGTACTTAAAATAAATGTTTAAGTAAGATCTTCAGTTAAATCTTGTTTTCTTTGTTATTAACTTTTTATAATTTTAAATGTTCCTGACATGCGCCTGCCTAGTATAGTCAGTATTGACTTTTGGCAGTATTAAGTTGAAGTTGAACTTGCACCTACCAGCTTTTAAGCAATTAAAGGCAATGCTCTGGACCACTGAGAAAGGGAATTGATTCTTTGACGCAGTTGTTAGAATTAGTTTTATTTAAAGGAACATTGATTGTTATTGTTTTGAAATCTATCACTAGTTACAAGTAACTGATAAGACATACAGGTAACTTTTTGTAGGTAGCCAAAAATATGGCAGTTGATAAAACAGCAAAACATAGTAGTTTTGTAATAACAGTTACAAATTCATTTTTCATCAATCAGTTTAATATTCTATATCATTTAAAAGGTCTGTAAGGTCCAGGCTTGGGGCTGATTACTTTTGTTAGTAACTGATTACTTAAAGTTGCTTTGAAATTTCCTGATTTTGGGGTCAGTGGGTAAAAGGTCAAGTGTTACTGTGACCTTAACATTGAAAACCATTTCCACCATGTAACTTGACAATTGTTTCTTCTAGATACATCAAACTTTCTTTCATGAATTCACACATTGAGTGGATGACCCTTTTACCTTTTGGTATGTCAAAAGTCAAGGTCACAGTGACCCTAAAATGTTTAGAATAATTTACACTCTTCACTTTGACAACCGTTTGTCATATAGATTTCAAATTTCATGTTATGGTTGCACACATTGAGTGAATTTCCCTTATTGATTTTGGGGTCAGTGTAGGTAAAAGGTCAAGGTCATAGTGACCTTAAAATTGAAAACCATTTCTGCCATGTAACTTAAAAATCATTTGTTGAAGAGACTTCAAACTTTACATCATGATTGTTCACATCGAGTTGATGACCCCTATACATTTCTGGGGTCAGTGTGTCATAGGTCAAGGTCATAGTGAGTCAGTGACCTTAATGTCTAGAATCATTTACACTCTATGACTCAACAACCATTCTTCATAGAGACTTCAAAATTCATGTAATGATTGCACACATTGAGTGAATGACCGCTATTGATTTTGGGGGTCCGTAAGTCAAAGGTCAGAAGATAAAGAATTTAAAGCAAATTATTTAATTTTAAAGCTGAAGGTTTCCTCCCCATATATCACAGATGCATCATGCTTACAGAAAACACCTTTCTTGCATATAATGCTCCGCAAAGTGGTGCTTTTGTTTAAAAATTCTAGTGTTCATATTCTATGAATAAGAAAATGTTCATGCAAGGTGCATATTATAAACTAAAAACTAGCTATGATAGCCATTAGCAGATGAATGTTATATGACTTAAATAGAAATTTTATTTCGTTTTTCATGTATCAGGCAGTTTCAACCAAGGAATTGAGATCTGTTCATGATGCCAATTCTGCACAAGTTGGTTCAAGTCCAGTAAAAGATAAAACGGTTAACGTAGTAAGTGGACGATGGATGTAATGACAGCAGGAAGCCATTGTAGCCCAAAACTTATGTAGTGCTCAGGTGAGTTTAAAATAAGCTCTTTTCAAAATAGCGACTTTGTTAGTGATAGAGGGCTATTGTCAAACCAAAAAGCTACAGCATTTAAGGTATGTATTTAGCTATAAATTTATTCATTGTTATTTAAAGGTGGCCAATCTGATTCCTTTAAAACAATCAGATGTGCTTATATATAAGTTACATTATGTAACAAAATGATAGATAATATAAAAAAAAACCAGTAAAGGATACCGTTTTGGCATGGATTTAGGTAAGGTTTGGAAAAAACAGATGTACAGATTTTGAAGCTGGCGGTATGCATGTTTATTTTTAAAATGCGTGTGTGCACCAAGTATTTTGATTTTGTAGTTGCTAAGCAACACCTAAATGATTTGCGGGTAAAAATGATAGATAAAGCAATATCTGTCAAATTTCTTGTCGGCATGCTATAACTTTCATTTTTAGCAATAGTTTTGCAAGTTTATACAGTCATTTCCAACATTTAAAAGTAATAAAGAAAAACATTGTATCCTTCATTCAAAGATGGCAGCATTTGTTTACAAAATGAAGGATACAATGCAGGTTTGATTCTCAGCCCTAGTAGTTGAAATGACAGCATTAAATACTTGCTTTTGGCATATAGTAATGTCTGTAAGCCTGTGTACATACTATTCATGTCCTGTTTGCAACTATTTTTAGCTCACCTGGAGCTAAAAAGTGCTCAGGGTGAGCTTTTCTGATTGGTCTTTGTCCGTCGGTCGTCCGTCCGTCCGTCGTCAACTTTTCATTCGAACGACATCTCCTCTGAAACCAATGGGGCAAATTTAATAAAGCTTTCCTGGGATGTTCCTTGCATGAAGCTGTACCAAGATTATTCAGATGGTTCTGGTCCATTGCATTTCTGGTTCACTGGAGCTAAAAATAGATTTTATAAGTTAGATCTTTAAAAATCTTCTTCTCCGAAACCACAAGGCCTGGAGCTTTGATATTTGGTATGAAGCATCATCTAGTGGACCTCTACCAAGTTTGTTCAAATTATGTCCCTGGGGTCAAAACTGACCACACCTCAGGGGTCAGTTGATTTTACATAGAGTTATATAGGGAAAACTTGAAAATCTTCTTGTCAGAAACAAGAAGGCCTAGAGTTAAAATATTTGGTGTGTAGCATTGTCTAGTGGACCTCTACCAAGTTTATTAAAATCATGGCCTCTGGGTCAAAAATGCCCCGCCCTGGGGGTCACTTGTTTTACATAGAGTTATATAGGAAAATCTTAAAAAATCTTCTTGTCAGAAACTGTAAGTTATAGAGCTTAGATATTTGGTGTGTAGCATTGTCTAGTGGACCTCTACCACTTTTGTTCAAATCATGGCCTCTGGGTCAAAAATGGCCCCGCCCCAGGGGTCACTTGTTTTACAAAGAGTTATATAGGAAAAACTTTAAAAATCTTCTTGTCAGAAACAGTAAGTTAAAGAGCTAAGATATTTGGTGTATAGCATTGTCTAGTGGACCTCTACGAAGTTTGTTCAAATCATAGCCTCTGGATCAAAAATGGCCCCGCCCCAGGGGTCACTTGTTTTACATAGAGTTATATAGGAAAAACTTTAAAAATCTTCTTGTCGGAAACAGTAAGGCATAGAGCTTAGATATTTGGTGTGTAGCATTTTCTAGTGGACCTCTACCAAGTTTGTTCAAATCATGGCCTCTGGGTCAAAAATGGCCCCGCCCCAGGGGTCACTTGTTTTACATAGAGTTCTATTGGAAAATCTTAGAAAATGTTTTTGTCAGAAACTGTAAGTTATAGAGCTTAGATATTTGGTGTGTAGCATTGTCTAGTGGACCTCTACCAAGTTTATTCAAATCATGGCCTCTGGGTTAAAAATGACCCCGCCCCCAGGGGTCACTTGTTTTACAAAGAGTTATATAGGAAAACCCTAAAAAATCTTCTTGTCAGAAACCGAAAGTTATAGAGCTTAGATATTTGGTGTGTAGCATTGTCTAGTGGACCTCTACCAAGTTTGTTCAAATCATAGCCTCTGGGTCAAAAATGGCCCCGCCCGAGGGGTCACTTGTTTTACATAGAGTTATATAGGAAAAACTTTAAAAATCTTCTTGTCAGAAACCGTAAGGCATAGAGCTAGATATTTGGTGTGTAGCATTGTCTAGTGGACCTCTACCAAGTTTTTTCAAAGCATTAGTGCCGCTTAGGGGAGCTCTTGTTGAACTATAAAAGCTTGTCTTGAATGTCCAGCAGATCCAGGTGAAATTGAACACAGTGTATTTGTTTAAGTGTTTGTCCATTGTATATTTTGCCATATGATTTATAAATTATACTACCAGCCAGTAGCTGTAATTATGTGTCAACTCTGTACCTCATTGGTATATTTATAGAATTTATGTTTCTTGGCACAATGTTTAACTACAGTACTGTATCATTAATTTTTTTTCAGATCCTGTTGGTTTCAGTGTTTCAGTCAGTCTAGAAGATTATGAGGGAAAAGAAAATGGTGGCAGTCCAAAAGGGGAAAGAGGAACTTTAAAGCAAACTTTGTTCTGTGAAAACAACACTGACCGCCATTATATATTATAGGGAAGAAAAAAACTGTATAAACTGCTGGCTTGATTTTAACCATTATATAAACCAACATTTATTGTGGTCAGCTGCAAAAAAAAAACAAAGCCAGCAGAGGCAGGGTTTATCTTTCATGATTTGTCTGAATTGGGAATTGATAAAATCTTCTCTTTAGAAATTCCTGACCCAATAAAAATAAGTTTGAACAAAATTATTCTTTGGATGACCCTCTATCATGTCTGTATCAGTTGCAGAGATTATTTTGTGTAGAAAGGGCATGACTGCTAGAGGCAGGGATTATTTATCTTTGATGTCAACATGAGATACATTTAAAATCTCTTATCACTGTTAGTAAAAAACTACTGAATATAGAAAATCTGTGTTAAATAAACTGGGTTTAAATTGACCAGTCTTGATGATACTTGGTATAAAGCATCCTTATAGCATCCTGACACCTGTGTCATTTTGTACGCACTCAAAGTTACTTTTATGGCTTCATGCAGATTTTACATATATGTTGCATTGCTTAATTGTTATTATTTGTACATATACATATGAACAAACTATGCTTTCTGGTCAGAACTGTTTCTTATGACAACACTCTTTGAACTACAAAATTTTTCATACATACAAACAAAAACGATTTCATTTATATTTTCACATCTTCCAATGAGCAACTGAATTTTCATTGAAAGTTTTTTTACAACATTTGAAAACCTTAGTACTTTGTTCGGGTGTATGAACAAAATGCAGCAGTCAGTCATTTCCTTGATTTTGAAAATTACACTTGTTTGTACGTACAAAGAAAATGTGTGAAGTCAGTCATTTCATCGACATGGAGAACTGCACTTGTTCGTACGTACGAACAAAATATGTGAAGTGAGTCATTTCATCGTCTTGGAAAACTACACTTAAAATTGTTCGTACGTACGAACAAAATGTATGAATTTAGTCATTTCATTGACTGGGAGAACTACACTTGTTCGAATATACAAACAAAATGTGTGAAGTCAGTCATTTCATTGACTTGGAAAATTTCTATTAAAATTGTACTTATGAACAAAATGTATGAAGTCAGTCATTTCATCGACTGGGAGAACTACACTTGTTCGTACGTACGAACAAAATGTATGAAGTGAGTCATTTCATCTACTTGGAAAACTGCACTTAAAATTGTTCGTACGTACGAACAAAATGTTTGAAGTTAGTCATTTCATCGACATGGAAAACTACACTTAAAATTGTTCGTACGTACGAACAAAATGTATGAAGTTTGTCATTTCATCGACATGGAAAACTACACTTAAAATTGTTTGTACGTACGAACAAAATGTTTGAAGTTAGTCATTTCATCGACATGGAAAACTACACTTAAAATTGTTCGTACGTACGAACAAAATGTATGAAGTTTGTCATTTCATCGACATGGAAAACTATGCTTGTTAGAATTCAGTGAAAAATACGCTTGTTCGTACGTACGAACAAAATGAATGAAATTATTTTACTGATCTTGGCTTATTTCTTAATAAAAAAAACAGTTTTTACAAGCGTCAAGTCACTTATTGCATTCATTGATTTTGAAAATACACTTGTTCGTACGTATGAACAAAATGAATGAAGTTTGTCATTTCATCGACATGGAAAACTACACTTAAAATTGTTCGTACGTACGAACAAAATGTATGAAGTTTGTCATTTCATCGACATGGAAAACTACACTTAAAATTGTTCGTACGTACGAACAAAATGTTTGAAGTTAGTCATTTCATCGACATGGAAAACTACACTTAAAATTGTTCGTACGTACGAACAAAATGTATGAAGTTTGTCATTTCATCGACATGGAAAACTATGCTTGTTTGAATTCAGTGAAAAATACGCTTGTTCGTACGTACGAACAAAATGAATGAAATTATTTTACTGATCTTGGCTTATTTCTTAATAAAAAAAAACAGTTTTTACAAGCGTCAAGTCACTTATTGCATTCATTGATTTTGAAAATACACTTGTTCGTACGTATGAACAAAATGAATGAATTAATTTACTGATCTCAGCTTCTTTCTTTATGAAAAAAAACAGTTTTAGAAGGTTTGTTCGTACGTATGAACAAATTTTCAGTCATTAATTACATCAGTACCTATCATTGTTCGTACGTATGAACATATTGCTGATAAGAAGCTGTCTATCTATGAAATATATAAGAAAATTTTATACTTAATATTCATTTTGCTATTTTTTTGAGTATTTTCACTGTTAAATTTACTTGAAAAAACTCTATATATGGGCCAAAAAGAGGGACCGATCGGAAAATCCCTTTTTATTCTGGAAGGGCATCTGATAAAAATAACCAGTCATGTACTGTTGACATAGCACGTGCTCCTCCATCTATCGATGAGAGATCACATGGTCCTCCATAGCTCTCAACTAAAATGCAGACCAATACCCCGCTGGCTCCACCTCACAGGGAATAAGCGAATTATGTACGCATGATTTAAATAGATCACCCTTAACTACTTTACAAAACAGCTTTATATTCCAAATTAAATCTTAAGCTTTATTCAACTGTATTAGCTTAGTTACAATTTGGCATACTAGTTACTAACAATATATCAGACACTGTTACCAATGCGTTTAATTTTACAAAGATGCTTTCGTTACTTACGTGACCAGGCGTCATAAGAGCACATGGAAAGGTAGATACCCAAGATCAAATACGGGACTGATTCCTTTCTCATTTTATTGCAAGGAAGAATAACGTACTGTCTACGATGTGGAGTAACCACCCTGTAATATTAATCTCTAAGAGTGTTCTCCCGAAGCCTTTTCTGAAAACAATCAAGTATTGTGTTTCGTGATTATTAATCATAAAAAGAGAAAACAATAAATCAGTTATAAATATTTATGAATATGAATTACAAAATATTGTAAGATCGGAAACAAATATCTAACAGTTAATTATTCATCACTGGATTCATGCAAATGCTTGTCTGCTGCACGCTTCAAGTCCTTCTTTGTTTTTACAGTCGTTGGTCATGAAATGGAAAGCCTCTGTTTGTGCTCAAGTATTCAGTTCGCAGATGTATTGTTTTTATTATTAAAACGATTGTACATGTTCTTTCTCAGAACGCTTCCGCGGCTTCTATTTGAAATAAAGAAGAATTAAATGATATGCTGACGTAGGTTCCACAAAGACATTGTTCTCTGTGATAAAACAAGAACATTTTTTGTCGTTTTATCATGTTATCATTTATCAATATATATTTC
This sequence comes from Cyclina sinensis, assembly GCA_012932295.1. Classification (NCBI taxonomy): domain Eukaryota; kingdom Metazoa; phylum Mollusca; class Bivalvia; order Venerida; family Veneridae; genus Cyclina; species Cyclina sinensis. The sequence goes on along the minus strand of JAAONU010000012.1, from coordinate 12,674,808 downwards.
AAACTTTAAAAATGAGATTCGCATCTCTTCTCTGTTACAGTCATTACATGATTGGTTTTTTTCTGTGCAAATATGACTGAATTATAGGGTATTTTTGTCGGTCCTAGGTGATAACCATAGAAAAATAATGTCAATTTAGTCCAGTAATTACGCGTTAGGCGTCAATTTATTTTTTTACAAATAACCTTATTTTGATGAGTACAGATACAGCAGAAGTTTTAAACACAGCAGCTAGGATTTAAAGCGTTTGCACTAACATTATTATCATAAGCTGTAGCTACGAAAGCTCAATGGCCCTAGCTGTTTTTTAATTAAATGTCACATAGAATATTTCCGCTATCGATGAGCGATATGCCCTACTCGTGTAACCGACGTTAAACTCATCGAAACACAAGCATTTATAAATAAAATAATAGTTCGTTCATATTATTTCTAACAAAAAAGCAATCACAATTAAAAAATAAGAAATTTCAGCTATATAAAATCGTTTCTATGAATTAATGAAACATTATTTAATTTAAATAAAGTTATGTCAAAATAATATAGCCACACTAGTCAGATCATATACCACAATAGAGATCAACCTAACTGAATTATCTAATGACGTTACTAGGCTGTTTTAAAGATGGTTGCAACAGTTTTTCTGATATCGAAACCAGTCTGAATTTAATTAATGTTTGTATGTTGACTGCATAAAACCTGAAGTGAAAAGTACGAAATGAAACACGCGTAAACAGATAAAAGATAAAATTTGTGAATATTACGCCCACATAAATATACAGCATTTCCAAGCCTTTTGGCAAATGTTTGCAGATTTAATTACTTTATTATTCGAGCGATTTCGTTCATCTATTCTTGCCATGACAAATTTGACATTTAATTTTGTGTCAAAGTTCATACCGAACAAAAATAAAGTACCCGGATGTATTTACCACATCCGGTATTATCAAGGCTAACAGAGATTTAACCAGCATGTTATTAATATTTTCCGCTTACAGTATGTGTTTAGCCACATTATCAAAAAGAACGGACTCATTTAAATAGTTGTACAACCATCGCAACTTTATCCAAACCTTTAAACTTTAAAAAGATTTTTTGCGCATATTTTACTTAAACATCTGTCAGCATGAAGAGAGAACACCTGTGCTACTATAAGAACATATGAAAACATAAAGCATAAAAAAATATTTATAAATTAACTTTGACCAACTGGTTTCAGAGGAGATCAGTTTAAAGAATTAATTGGACGACAGAAGACGGACGTAATGAAACCGCAGTAGCCAACCTCGAATTTCGACCCAGGTGAGCTTAAACAAATAACATTGATAAAACTTAAAGTTTTCCACTAAAATTTAATATTAAAACATAATGTTCAACAAAGGATGATATATAATGCTCTGATACATAATGTAACATCAAAACAATGCCTTAGTTTTATTCATATTTCAATCAGAAGCTGAACAATAACTGAAATATCCATGATTCGTTATCTACTGGAAATATCTGTCTCTCCTGAAATGAAACCTTTCAATGCTTGGTTCAACACGTCATGATTATTACAATTACATCAACAGTAATTCATAATTCATTTAAAAATATTTCATTACACATGTGCACCAATCTCTTTTATCAATCCACGCTCTATCAAACTCATTTTGTCAGCGCATTCTAAGTATTTGTTGCAATATCATTCCTTCTAGTTCAAAATATTATCTGATAATTATATGCGGTCTTATTAATTATTACAGAAATAAATTAACCACCCTTTCAATCTATGAATCGGTCAATCAACCTTTGACACAATTAATTAATTGATCGGTCGATTGATTAATCAATCGATCAGCATATCGATCAATTAATCTCCAAACCATCGATAAAAACGTGAATTATCTATCCCGTCATTTGATTGAAAAGATCGAGTTTTTGTCGGTTTAACTCCGAATACAACTCTGGATGATACATAAGAATAAAGTTTAAAAACTGCAATAATAGTTAGCATATTTTTTTAAATAATGAAAGTGTGTGAGACAAACCTTGTGATGTATCGATAAATATACCCGCAATATATCCTTAACTACCAAATTTTATAATACTATAAAACACACCTACACGTGTAGAGGTATAATAATTTTATTCGTGGACTGCTGGGTTATTTATTCCTTTTCCTAAAACGTATCCTGTTACGTAAAAGTTGTGACCTTGGAAGTACTGATAAGATCAGTCGTTTATTATCAAAATACATGAATATTAGCTTGTATACTACAGTACCTGCATTGATTTATCCCCACTGTAAACAAAAATGTTCCTATCGTTTTATGTAATTCTTTCTTATTTCACATTAATGACGTTGTGATTCAAAGAATACAATGTCGGTTTCTAATATTGGAGGTTGTTTTTTTTATGCTGGGCCAGCTTTATAAATACTTTCTATTACTGTCTCTGATACAAATACTAGTTACGATTAAATATACAAGAGACAAGACACATACAACAACAGCAACAACACCTACATTGTCCTCTATGTTTAAATGTAATGAAACTTTATCTTAGCAGCAGATAAAGTTAAGATATCTGTAACATTCATTTCTTAGTTTTCTTATTCCTTTTCCCTTAAAAAGAGGACTACATTGATTTTCAGGCCCATTTGTGATAAAAATGTATAGTTGTGATCAAAGAAAACGCTGTTAAGTTTATAATGTTTGGTTACTTGTTTCGTTTCTTCGTGTTGATGTGTATACAAATTAATTCCCGCTTGGTAACATGTCATGACTTTTGATGTTCACTTGCTCTCGTTGTCATAGTTTCGTGAGCCCCGTTTAAATCATTATTTCATGTTCAAATTATGAAAATATTTTATAACTTAGACTATGAAAAGGCTTATCACACACACACACATTACTGAAGTTAAAATGCTTAAAATCAAGATACAGCCGGTACTTTAATCCTGAATATGTCATTCAGCACTGAATTAGATAGGTAGCATTGTATAGTGCTTATTATTCGATCGGCAGCTAAATAAGACAGCATCAACAGACTCAGCTCTGTTGCTGGTCTCCAATACAAGGGCACTTATCAGGGATGCTTTGTCACCAAAACCACTAGATCAGCCCATGCCACGTTAAAGTTAACCTATTGTGCGTCGACACTGTCCCAGCAATTTAGCCCTTCGCGCAATTAAGATAAATGGACTGAAACCAGAGTAAATTGTGGCCCTGTCTGCATTTGACGTGTCATGGCATTATCGGCATCTAAGGTGAATGCTTGATCAGTAAAATGTGATCTTTATACTGAACTGCCCGCAATTTGTAAAGATATTAAGGTGTTTCTATGTCTAGGTGAGATATAGGCGAATTGATACGTCTGTCAACATGTACGTTGTGAAGGGTAAGAGTGTAATATTGTGGATCGATATATAACTGATTTGTTATATATATCTAAAAGTTGATGTAGGCTGTCATGCATTTACAAAATCTTGGGATCGGGACTTGTGTTGTCTCTTTGACATCACAGTGTCAGAGACCCCAGCTCTAGACACGACAATGCAAAACCTAAGTCAGGCAGCATAATGCATTCTTTGGTCAAAGAAAGCGTTCAGGTTCGCTCCTTACTAAACGTTTTTCCAAGTATTAAAGTTTATCTCCTAAAAAGGACAACGCAAAACCTCATTCATGCAGCATAATGTATGCATTCTTTGGTTAAAGAAAACGTTCACGTTCGGCCCCTAATCAACCTTTTTACCAAGCATGAACCTTGGTCCGCGGCTTTAAAACTCACGCAATAAGTGTTCTCGGTTAAAACTGAAGCAGTCTCAATTTGATGCGTCGTTGTTATTGGTGCATTTTAACGGACCGGTTGTATCGGTTACTTCTTTAAATAGAAAAGTGTCTGGTAACTGTGTCTTCTTTCTATTTAAACCTGGTAGGAAACCATCTAAGGAAACAGCCCATTCAAACGGAAGTCAAATGGTTGTGTAACACGCCCAATAATTATATTAATGATATAATCGATTCAAAGAAATGATTGATAAAATCTCATAACATGGTGAGATGTAAGTGATCATTACATTTCTTAATTGCCTCTAAATAAGAGCGAGAATTACGTTCTCTCGAGAATTTCAAATTTTCTATTTTTGTACAACATCCAGCTTTTAACCATTGCTTGCGTTATCAAACATGCTCTTACAAATACATTTTGCCGCATACTTATGTTTTGTCTTAATTGATCAGCAGATTTTTTTTGAAAAGTCTAACTCTGTTGCTATGGAAACTAAAGTAAGATATCTGAAAGTAGGGATTGGTAAAATCCGTTTGTTTTTGGATCACTTCAACCAACGATTCTTTAAAACCAAATATTTAAGTCTTTAAATTGTTATTGAGCTAAAGCAACTTTTAAATTCAAATTTTTGTTCTTATGGTAGTGTTATATTTCATGAATCTTTGTCTGTATCATTATATCCCCTCACTTTTCTATCTGCAGAACAGTTCAGTTGTAAAGTAAAGATGTGTCATTATCAAAAGTTACAATTGCCTAGCACGGAAAATGCCACTAATGATGTTATATCAACACTCAAACGGGCTTTCCGCAGTTGAATGCCATATCTGAAATCTGTGATACAATCGTTTAAACTGTTTTAGGATTGATTTCAGTTTGACACTGGTAAAAGTATCCCAGTTAAATAAATTAATTTACTTTAGATAAATGTGTAAATGTTTTCGTTATCAGGTATTCCGTAGTAGATTAGTAGGTTTTTATATGTGAAATATCTTCAGATTGAGATAGTTATCAACTGAACATTTTTCGAAAAACGTTAATCTTACCTCAACGGTTTTATTTCTTCGGAAATTCTATCATTCAATCTTGACACAAGACTTAACAGTTTGTGTTATCCCATCAAAACTCTGCCTTACCGAATCCTTCCAACGTGAAGTCTCTTTGAATAGTTTTAACACAGTTTTAATTTTTATTTCGATTAAACAGACATGCGCAAGGATACAAATAAATTACTATGAATATTTTAAATTATACGATTTAATCCTCAAATTCATCTGCTAGTCGTATCCTGGAACCAAACCATTGATTTATTCACAATAAAAGCCATGGTATTATTTTAAGCATGTTGAATATTGTAACGAATGCCTTTTCAAACGTTTATGAATTATAAATAATCACTGTATACCTGTATAGTTTTTAAACATTTTCTGCGCAATTGCCGCTCCAGCTATTTTATTATTCCTATTCATTGTTGCTTTGCCGATGACAATGTATCATGTCTTGCCTTAAAAAGAAGTTTTCACGATACTGTTTGAGTTACGTTTACAAAAACGCCTTGAGATCTGCTTTACGGAAACATGAAAATAGTACCCGACTGAATACAAACAAACAAATTTTTCATCAGATGGATAATTTCATATGTTACCTGTTTTGTCCGTGATATCATTACACAAATTTTCACTGATCACGGTATTAAATAGATATGCTACACATTAATAATCATGCTGTATTATGCTAGTGAACTGTTTAGATATATGCTTGCAACAAATGTTGTTGTTGTTGTAGTTGTAGTAATTATTTTATAGGTCTTTTCTACATCACCCTTAACCAAACTGTTGGAGCACACACCGAGGATGTGGAAAAATGATACGAGTTAAATGGCGCCGTTACAAAAAAAAAAAAAAAAAAAAAAAAAAAAAAAAAGAATTTTCCCGTATCATACCTTCCTAGTCGCCTGGATCGAACTTTTTTCTAATGCACTCAATTTGTCACTCATCACCTACATTCTAATACGTTATCAAGGTTTTAACCTGTGTAATTAAGGCTGACAAGTGCGCGTTTTTTCAGCACTAAATCTAGAAATTTGTCATTTACATAGAAGCTCTCATTATGCATTTACTGCAAATGAACAACAATCCTACAAAATTAATATCGAATTTTGAAATATCAGTACAAGGTCACCTGCAAAAATTTAAACGTAATTGGAATAACACTAAAAGAATGTTATATTCTGAAAGTAATTAAATAAAATATTAAAATGCTTTATACATTTTACGGAAAATCTTCATCTTACAATAGATATCCAAGTTAAATATTGTTTTCCTGATAAATCAACCTAACTGGGCCAACTAATCAACGTTTTATTTTGTCGCCCTTTCGAAGAAACGGCGATACATAGGGATCGCTTTGTCCGTCGGTCCGTCACGAAAACTTAACGTTGGCTATAACTTTGCCATTTCTTAACATTTCCTTATCAAACTTTCAAATTGTATTGCTTATGACAACAGGGCCGGGATGATGCCAAAATCTTGAGGTCAAGGTCACATTTGACAGAGTTATGCCCCTTTTTGTACTTGGATTTTGTCATGAAATCTTAACATTGGGAATAACTTTGTCATTTCTAAACATTTCCTCATCAATCTTTGAAATTATATTGCTTACGAAAACAGAGTCGTGATGATGCCAAAATCTGTAGGTCAAGCTCAAAATTGACAGAGTTATGCCCCTTTTTGTACTTGGATTTTGTCATGAAAACTTAACATTGGCTATAACTATGCCATTTCTTAATATTTCCTCATAAAACTTTCCAATTGTAATGCTTACAATTGAATCACTTTAGACAACACCATTTCTCAAGGGCAGATATTCATCAAATTTATTCTTGCAACGTTATGCCCTTTTTCAACTTAAAATGTCTTGGTGAACCTTTTTGTTAATGTCCATTTCTCAAAAAGTGTCAAAGACATTCCATTCAAACTTGGAATACTTGATCACAAGCAAGACCCCGGCAAATATTCTTGGTACCTATGTCCTTGGGGTCAAAGTGGACCCCATCGCCAGGGGTCACTTGAATTTGCTTATACTTATATATAGGAAAAAAAACTTCCTAAGCCTAGAAATAAAATATTAACTGACATGAGATGGGTAAGTACTCCCCCCTCCTCCAATCCCCTCTGCATACGGACCTCCAACCCACCCACGTTACCCCCACCCCATTTTTTACACCCCCGAAACCAGCCCCGGGTCCGATTTTTTTAATACATAGGTACTTGACTCCCCACCACACTCAACCCCTGGCCCCGGGCTCGATTTTTTTCTTGCTTTAATACAAAGGTACTTGACCTCTATCCACCCTCGACCTCCCACACACACACATGGGCCCGATTTTTTTAAAATACATAGGTACTTGACTCTCTCCTCCCGCCCCCAACCCCCCAAAAATGTTTCATCTTATATGACTAGGTTCTTGCCCTCCCCCACTCAATTTTTTCTTGTTGTACTGGGACTAGCATGCTGTCTTTTCCAGCAGGCTCTTGTTTACCTTTTTAGTTAGTTTCTGTGTAAATATTACGGAAAATCTTACAATATGGCACAAATATGTTATGCAAGTAAGCAATGTTTAGAAAAAAAATAGTTGTTTGTCATCGCGTGATTACTTTTAACAATGTCAGAGTCTTGCACCAGATACCCGACAGTTAGACGTATGTTTCTTGCTACCCGGATCTGTCGCATTATCATGCAATTGTAACGCAATTTTTAAGAGGAAGGGCATATTTTGAAGAAAAACAATTGTAAGGGCAAAGAGCAGCGTCCTCCAGCATCATTTTACTATTAACATCATTTTTGATAACAAAAATTACTACACTTAAATATCACTTCATCGAAATCACATTTGATGTTGATTTTAAGGCTTGTCAACATTATGATATGGAGTTCGTGGAGAATCTCTCTCTGAGATGCATTTATCTTTTCTTGCTTGAAATTGGCGAGATTTTGCGACGACATGAATCTTAAGATGTCACTCAACCCCTTCAATTTTTATTCTAATATTGGAAGTAATGTAAGGATGAGTCTAGATCAGCAATCCCAGGGGTATCAGTCTAGCGCGTTGTTCAGTTTCTGAAACCTCTTTTATACGATTATCAATACAAAAAATAATGAGCATACCCTGAAGGGTTTGTATATATCTTCATAAACTTCATCTCTTCCGTTGGTTACATTACTAGTATGGAAGAAAAAGTACACAAAATACCTGCCCGGAGGATTCCGACGTCCTCCTGAACTATCTAACCTCTATTATTCATGATACATTCGCACCATTTCAATTCATATCAACTATTTTATAATTGTTTATTTTGCAAGGCACTCCGTAAAGTCTAAACTATATATCCTATTCCAATATCATTATATATAACTCACTCACTCACTCATTCACACACGCACAATCCGTTCCTGACTGAAATAAATTTTTCAATGAGTGTTTGTCGATATGTACTGTGTATGTATGAAGTTTAATGCATATGTTATATGTTTATATGTTATATGTTTTAATCTATTGTTTCAGAAGGCCATATTGTAAATAAGGTCTATGTATATTTCATGTATAGCCTTAATATGTCACCTTCTTTAAATAAAGATGTTATTATTATTATCATTATTATCATTATTATCTGCGTTCATGTTGAAATCGTCATCTATAGATAGTTAATCACCGGCTATCAATAAACTGATCACAGAAGAAAGAAGTGTCCATCGGGTTATAAACAAAAAGAAAACAATACGTTTTGTTTAAATTTAATAGCTTCTACTAGTAAACAGTTGATCAAATATATTTTAGCTAATATGTGCCGGTTTCTAGAACGCCTAGCTTTAAAGAAAAAAAAAACAACAGCAAATCAGTTTGATATGTAGGAAAAACCCGCCTACTTTACTGTTGACAGAACGTAGTTAAACAGTACAAGACTGTAAAACACAGTCAACTGGAACATACTGAATGCATCTCACATTTGAGGGAAAGAAACCAACCTTAAATACACAATGAAGTTTCAAATCAAGTACTTCTTCTTAAGAGTATAGTTAAAATAGCACGATCAAGCAGTTACCTGGGTCGAACGGTTGAATGACGGACTACTTGCGGTTTTGTTTTGCGTCAGTAACAAATCTGTGCTTTTCTTTCTTTCTTTTTTTTTAATACCTGAAATAGATAGATATCCAGATTGAATAGCGGATGTTAAAACTTAAAACGTGGTAAAGAGCGTCATACCTATGATATTGATGTTTATTCATATATCAGGGACTCAAGGGATTTTTTTTTCTCAAATATATTTTCGAACTCTAAGTCCGGTCATATATGTTCCATAAATAATAGATCCATGATTGTAACTCCTCGATATATGAAACCATTTGCCATGTAAATAAAACAGTGAGCGACAGTAATTACATTTAATTCACGGTGTTGAAATATTTATCCTTATTTCTTTTATTTAACTGTATGGTTTTAGCCCTAAAAACATACAGTTTTTTAAAACGTTTGGCTTTGCATGGAATGTGAACAACAAACAAATCTTTAAATTAATAACCAGACATATAACTCGTTATAACTATGGATCTTATTGTTGTTTTGTTTTATTTAGACATCTTTTGTTGCATTTGAAATAAGCCCTCAAAGGAAAGTAAGTTCTCGTGTGTCTTTTTTTTCGCTGGCTTTTCTAATTCTATTTTGTCCTTATTCTAAGAAAGACGGTAAATAACACTTGCGACCAGCCTACTTCTTTCTTGAGTTTTAATGTGTGTGTTTGTAAAAAATTTCAATGTTTAAAATTGAATTACAAAACTAATTTCTGTAAACTTTCTGTTTAAATAGTCGCATATATTTATGTTATTGAAATGTTCCTCGGTCTTTTGTAGTATAGTCATTCGTCATTTGCCCGCATATTCTCAGAAAACATAATGATAGGGCTATATAATGCTTTAAACCTGAACGAAAGCCTTTGTCATAGACTAATTGGTCTTTTTTTTTAACATGTATAATTTCAATTTGAAGAAAGCTTCAATATAGAAAGAACTGAAACGAACACGACAGTTTTCCTGTATGAGCCTTCTACGAGTAAAAATGTGTAACTTTCAACATGTATATTTTTCTCCTGTTGACTTTCACCTTCATCTGGAGTTTTCTAGTCATTATGTGGAACAAAGTCCAGCAATATTCATTGCGTGTGTATAAGCATACTGAATATTTGATAAAAGTCGTTTTTTTATGTTGTTATTGAATACATAATCTTAGTGCTGCCCTACACTATTATTTGCACGAAAATCAAAGTTCATAATCATTAACGACAGTGCTGCTATGGTGGTAAAAAAATCAGTTTATAATGCTTTTTCGAAAAGGCTTGGATAAATCAAATTCGTAATTTCTTTAAAAGTAAGAAATTGAATCGCTTCTTATCCATAGAAAAAAAGATGGATTTCAACAAAAATGTCAATCAGGAGTTTCTTGTTCGTTTTCGACTCTTTTTAAATAAGATCTTTAAATTGCTGTCAAAGTCTTTATTATTCTTAATTCTGATTTTTTATCAGATTGCTAGTGAGATACCGTCAGTTAACAAGTAAATAAGCTACTGCTCTGTTAACAATGGTCAAATTGGCCGTTCTTTTGTTAAATGATTAAAAGAAAATCTTTTCTGTAACTAAGAATCATATAAATAAACAATTGGTAAATAGTTTTGAAAAGTAGGCGAACAATTAAGGCAATGCAAATTCTAAATTCAATTTTTTTTCCACCCCAGATGTCCGATCGTATTAACGTATTTCTGCAACGACTTCAAAATTTTTTTTTTTTAGTACAAATGTACAAAAAAGCATTTTCGCGGAGGCATATGGTATGTAGTATCGACTTTTGACATACTGTTGAATTGCGGCACGATAGGCTTCCAAGGGTTTTACGTATTACTATTTTTTCCAGTGGAAAACTATTTTACATGAAAAAAACCACACTTCTAACTCAATATCTATTAAACTTGTTTTTAATGTTCTCACATAAGTTTAAAATTTAGGCATGTCAAAAGCTATGTTAGATGTGAGCTCTCTTAAGAGCTGTGAAGACATTAAAGACCTTATTTCGGCGGAAAGCTTTATGAAAGGTGTCTTAAAAAATGGAAGCTCCAATATTTCAAAATCTTCTAAAATCTCTTCTTAGCTCTACGTTCCGTGTAACGTAATTGTAGCATTAAAAGTTACGAGCCAATAAAATTGTAACCATATCAAAACTCAAATGCGGATTGACTGAACAATACCCCCGCACCCCGCACTGTAAAGTGAAAGAATGATCGCTGCTAAAATTTCATGTGTGTACGAAACAACCAACGATATTTCATTGCTTACTTGGCACGAAAAGGAAAGGACTCTCAATAACCAGCACTAAGGCTCTCTGGTTTTGAATCTGATATGGAATGTCGCAATGACCACTGCTAGCTTTTACACATGGCAGATTGCGTTCTTAGTCGTAAAGGGGTACATTATTGCAAAAATTGTTCACTGAGTCAGAGTTTACTCACTGTTCTCCAGTTTGTTCCAGTCACATATTGTTTTCCCAAAGAATGATTTTTGAAACAATCAGTTCTTGTTGATATGGGTTTAAAACACTTTGAACTGCTTATAGCGAGGTTATCAACAATGTTTGAGTATTAATAGACCGAGACTGGTGTCGATAGAATCGTTGAAGTTGTAACAATTCGTCCTAGAAAACTCTGAACATTAATTTTATCTAATAGGTTCATAAGTAATTTTCAACTGCTTTACGTTTGATATTCGTGAAAGAAAGGAAACATTGGTCAATTATCGGCGAAAATGTCGTAGAAGTCTAATATAACATTTTGTTTTTCAGTTTTGTAAAGAAAAACGATTTCTACGCGCCCATCCCTTCAGCCAAATTACATAATCAAGACAGTAGCTGAACTGGTGTTGCAGTATTTGTGCTCAAATTGTCAGTGTATATTTTCCCAATTTCATGTGTCTTTGTACCACGAACAGATATCTTTCTAAAAGATCCTTCTTGTTTCATTCACACCGGGTTTCATAATTTTTTCCCGAACTCTTCCTTTTCTGCTAATACATTCCTTTGTCGGTAGGCGCAAGAAAATATAATGCTTGGTTTAGTATTTCAGTCACCATGTTGAATGGTCTACAATATTTTGCCGATGACTTTCATACTTCTATATTGTCAACTTTCGTTTAAATCCCAAAGAATCAAATTATACAAGCACGGTGTTTTAGAAAAGCTATAGTAAGACTTCCGTCAGAAAACATATCTAATTTTTACAGCGATGCTAGAAAAACCCATCTTACAGCCCCCTCTTCTAACCCCCCCCCCCCCCCCCCCCCGCATGTAAGATATGCCTTTTCAAACGTTTATGAATTATAAATAATCACTGTATACCTGTATAGTTTTTAAACATTTTCTGCGCAATTGCCGCTCCAGCTATTTTATTATTCCTATTCATTGTTGCTTTGCCGATGACAATGTATCATGTCTTGCCTTAAAAAGAAGTTTTCACGATACTGTTTGAGTTACGTTTACAAAAACGCCTTGAGATCTGCTTTACGGAAACATGAAAATAGTACCCGACTGAATACAAACAAACAAATTTTTCATCAGATGGATAATTTCATATGTTACCTGTTTTGTCCGTGATATCATTACACAAATTTTCACTGATCACGGTATTAAATAGATATGCTACACATTAATAATCATGCTGTATTATGCTAGTGAACTGTTTAGATATATGCTTGCAACAAATGTTGTTGTTGTTGTAGTTGTAGTAATTATTTTATAGGTCTTTTCTACATCACCCTTAACCAAACTGTTGGAGCACACACCGAGGATGTGGAAAAATGATACGAGTTAAATGGCGCCGTTACAAAAAAAAAAAAAAAAAAAAAAAAAAAAAAAGAATTTTCCCGTATCATACCTTCCTAGTCGCCTGGATCGAACTTTTTTCTAATGCACTCAATTTGTCACTCATCACCTACATTCTAATACGTTATCAAGGTTTTAACCTGTGTAATTAAGGCTGACAAGTGCGCGTTTTTTCAGCACTAAATCTAGAAATTTGTCATTTACATAGAAGCTCTCATTATGCATTTACTGCAAATGAACAACAATCCTACAAAATTAATATCGAATTTTGAAATATCAGTACAAGGTCACCTGCAAAAATTTAAACGTAATTGGAATAACACTAAAAGAATGTTATATTCTGAAAGTAATTAAATAAAATATTAAAATGCTTTATACATTTTACGGAAAATCTTCATCTTACAATAGATATCCAAGTTAAATATTGTTTTCCTGATAAATCAACCTAACTGGGCCAACTAATCAACGTTTTATTTTGTCGCCCTTTCGAAGAAACGGCGATACATAGGGATCGCTTTGTCCGTCGGTCCGTCACGAAAACTTAACGTTGGCTATAACTTTGCCATTTCTTAACATTTCCTTATCAAACTTTCAAATTGTATTGCTTATGACAACAGGGCCGGGATGATGCCAAAATCTTGAGGTCAAGGTCACATTTGACAGAGTTATGCCCCTTTTTGTACTTGGATTTTGTCATGAAATCTTAACATTGGGAATAACTTTGTCATTTCTAAACATTTCCTCATCAATCTTTGAAATTATATTGCTTACGAAAACAGAGTCGTGATGATGCCAAAATCTGTAGGTCAAGCTCAAAATTGACAGAGTTATGCCCCTTTTTGTACTTGGATTTTGTCATGAAAACTTAACATTGGCTATAACTATGCCATTTCTTAATATTTCCTCATAAAACTTTCCAATTGTAATGCTTACAATTGAATCACTTTAGACAACACCATTTCTCAAGGGCAGATATTCATCAAATTTATTCTTGCAACGTTATGCCCTTTTTCAACTTAAAATGTCTTGGTGAACCTTTTTGTTAATGTCCATTTCTCAAAAAGTGTCAAAGACATTCCATTCAAACTTGGAATACTTGATCACAAGCAAGACCCCGGCAAATATTCTTGGTACCTATGTCCTTGGGGTCAAAGTGGACCCCATCGCCAGGGGTCACTTGAATTTGCTTATACTTATATATAGGAAAAAAAACTTCCTAAGCCTAGAAATAAAATATTAACTGACATGAGATGGGTAAGTACTCCCCCCTCCTCCAATCCCCTCTGCATACGGACCTCCAACCCACCCACGTTACCCCCCCCCCCATTTTTTACACCCCCGAAACCAGCCCCGGGTCCGATTTTTTTAATACATAGGTACTTGACTCCCCACCACACTCAACCCCTGGCCCCGGGCTCGATTTTTTTCTTGCTTTAATACAAAGGTACTTGACCTCTATCCACCCTCGACCTCCCACACACACACATGGGCCCGATTTTTTTAAAATACATAGGTACTTGACTCTCTCCTCCCGCCCCCAACCCCCCAAAAATGTTTCATCTTATATGACTAGGTTCTTGCCCTCCCCCACTCAATTTTTTCTTGTTGTACTGGGACTAGCATGCTGTCTTTTCCAGCAGGCTCTTGTTTACCTTTTTAGTTAGTTTCTGTGTAAATATTACGGAAAATCTTACAATATGGCACAAATATGTTATGCAAGTAAGCAATGTTTAGAAAAAAAATAGTTGTTTGTCATCGCGTGATTACTTTTAACAATGTCAGAGTCTTGCACCAGATACCCGACAGTTAGACGTATGTTTCTTGCTACCCGGATCTGTCGCATTATCATGCAATTGTAACGCAATTTTTAAGAGGAAGGGCATATTTTGAAGAAAAACAATTGTAAGGGCAAAGAGCAGCGTCCTCCAGCATCATTTTACTATTAACATCATTTTTGATAACAAAAATTACTACACTTAAATATCACTTCATCGAAATCACATTTGATGTTGATTTTAAGGCTTGTCAACATTATGATATGGAGTTCGTGGAGAATCTCTCTCTGAGATGCATTTATCTTTTCTTGCTTGAAATTGGCGAGATTTTGCGACGACATGAATCTTAAGATGTCACTCAACCCCTTCAATTTTTATTCTAATATTGGAAGTAATGTAAGGATGAGTCTAGATCAGCAATCCCAGGGGTATCAGTCTAGCGCGTTGTTCAGTTTCTGAAACCTCTTTTATACGATTATCAATACAAAAAATAATGAGCATACCCTGAAGGGTTTGTATATATCTTCATAAACTTCATCTCTTCCGTTGGTTACATTACTAGTATGGAAGAAAAAGTACACAAAATACCTGCCCGGAGGATTCCGACGTCCTCCTGAACTATCTAACCTCTATTATTCATGATACATTCGCACCATTTCAATTCATATCAACTATTTTATAATTGTTTATTTTGCAAGGCACTCCGTAAAGTCTAAACTATATATCCTATTCCAATATCATTATATATAACTCACTCACTCACTCATTCACACACGCACAATCCGTTCCTGACTGAAATAAATTTTTCAATGAGTGTTTGTCGATATGTACTGTGTATGTATGAAGTTTAATGCATATGTTATATGTTTATATGTTATATGTTTTAATCTATTGTTTCAGAAGGCCATATTGTAAATAAGGTCTATGTATATTTCATGTATAGCCTTAATATGTCACCTTCTTTAAATAAAGATGTTATTATTATTATCATTATTATCATTATTATCTGCGTTCATGTTGAAATCGTCATCTATAGATAGTTAATCACCGGCTATCAATAAACTGATCACAGAAGAAAGAAGTGTCCATCGGGTTATAAACAAAAAGAAAACAATACGTTTTGTTTAAATTTAATAGCTTCTACTAGTAAACAGTTGATCAAATATATTTTAGCTAATATGTGCCGGTTTCTAGAACGCCTAGCTTTAAAGAAAAAAAAAACAACAGCAAATCAGTTTGATATGTAGGAAAAACCCGCCTACTTTACTGTTGACAGAACGTAGTTAAACAGTACAAGACTGTAAAACACAGTCAACTGGAACATACTGAATGCATCTCACATTTGAGGGAAAGAAACCAACCTTAAATACACAATGAAGTTTCAAATCAAGTACTTCTTCTTAAGAGTATAGTTAAAATAGCACGATCAAGCAGTTACCTGGGTCGAACGGTTGAATGACGGACTACTTGCGGTTTTGTTTTGCGTCAGTAACAAATCTGTGCTTTTCTTTCTTTCTTTTTTTTTAATACCTGAAATAGATAGATATCCAGATTGAATAGCGGATGTTAAAACTTAAAACGTGGTAAAGAGCGTCATACCTATGATATTGATGTTTATTCATATATCAGGGACTCAAGGGATTTTTTTTTCTCAAATATATTTTCGAACTCTAAGTCCGGTCATATATGTTCCATAAATAATAGATCCATGATTGTAACTCCTCGATATATGAAACCATTTGCCATGTAAATAAAACAGTGAGCGACAGTAATTACATTTAATTCACGGTGTTGAAATATTTATCCTTATTTCTTTTATTTAACTGTATGGTTTTAGCCCTAAAAACATACAGTTTTTTAAAACGTTTGGCTTTGCATGGAATGTGAACAACAAACAAATCTTTAAATTAATAACCAGACATATAACTCGTTATAACTATGGATCTTATTGTTGTTTTGTTTTATTTAGACATCTTTTGTTGCATTTGAAATAAGCCCTCAAAGGAAAGTAAGTTCTCGTGTGTCTTTTTTTTCGCTGGCTTTTCTAATTCTATTTTGTCCTTATTCTAAGAAAGACGGTAAATAACACTTGCGACCAGCCTACTTCTTTCTTGAGTTTTAATGTGTGTGTTTGTAAAAAATTTCAATGTTTAAAATTGAATTACAAAACTAATTTCTGTAAACTTTCTGTTTAAATAGTCGCATATATTTATGTTATTGAAATGTTCCTCGGTCTTTTGTAGTATAGTCATTCGTCATTTGCCCGCATATTCTCAGAAAACATAATGATAGGGCTATATAATGCTTTAAACCTGAACGAAAGCCTTTGTCATAGACTAATTGGTCTTTTTTTTTAACATGTATAATTTCAATTTGAAGAAAGCTTCAATATAGAAAGAACTGAAACGAACACGACAGTTTTCCTGTATGAGCCTTCTACGAGTAAAAATGTGTAACTTTCAACATGTATATTTTTCTCCTGTTGACTTTCACCTTCATTTGGAGTTTTCTAGTCATTATGTGGAACAAAGTACAGCAATATTCATTGCGTGTGTATAAGCGTACTGAATATTTGATAAAAGTCGTTTTTTTATGTTGTTATTGAATACATAATCTTAGTGCTGCCCTACACTATTATTTGCACGAAAATCAAAGTTCATAATCATTAACGACAGTGCTGCTATGGTGGTAAAAAAATCAGTTTATAATGCTTTTTCGAAAAGGCTTGGATAAATCAAATTCGTAATTTCTTTAAAAGTAAGAAATTGAATCGCTTCTTATCCATAGAAAAAAAGATGGATTTCAACAAAAATGTCAATCAGGAGTTTCTTGTTCGTTTTCGACTCTTTTTAAATAAGATCTTTAAATTGCTGTCAAAGTCTTTATTATTCTTAATTCTGATTTTTTATCAGATTGCTAGTGAGATACCGTCAGTTAACAAGTAAATAAGCTACTGCTCTGTTAACAATGGTCAAATTGGCCGTTCTTTTGTTAAATGATTAAAAGAAAATCTTTTCTGTAACTAAGAATCATATAAATAAACAATTGGTAAATAGTTTTGAAAAGTAGGCGAACAATTAAGGCAATGCAAATTCTAAATTCAATTTTTTTTCCACCCCAGATGTCCGATCGTATTAACGTATTTCTGCAACGACTTCAAAATTTTTTTTTTTTAGTACAAATGTACAAAAAAGCATTTTCGCGGAGGCATATGGTATGTAGTATCGACTTTTGACATACTGTTGAATTGCGGCACGATAGGCTTCCAAGGGTTTTACGTATTACT
Organism: Cyclina sinensis; assembly: GCA_012932295.1. Taxonomy (NCBI): domain Eukaryota; kingdom Metazoa; phylum Mollusca; class Bivalvia; order Venerida; family Veneridae; genus Cyclina; species Cyclina sinensis. The sequence continues at coordinate 12,657,059 of JAAONU010000012.1, read as the reverse complement.
ATTTTTTCCAGTGGAAAACTATTTTACATGAAAAAAACCACACTTCTAACTCAATATCTATTAAACTTGTTTTTAATGTTCTCACATAAGTTTAAAATTTAGGCATGTCAAAAGCTATGTTAGATGTGAGCTCTCTTAAGAGCTGTGAAGACATTAAAGACCTTATTTCGGCGGAAAGCTTTATGAAAGGTGTCTTAAAAAATGGAAGCTCCAATATTTCAAAATCTTCTAAAATCTCTTCTTAGCTCTACGTTCCGTGTAACGTAATTGTAGCATTAAAAGTTACGAGCCAATAAAATTGTAACCATATCAAAACTCAAATGCGGATTGACTGAACAATACCCCCGCACCCCGCACTGTAAAGTGAAAGAATGATCGCTGCTAAAATTTCATGTGTGTACGAAACAACCAACGATATTTCATTGCTTACTTGGCACGAAAAGGAAAGGACTCTCAATAACCAGCACTAAGGCTCTCTGGTTTTGAATCTGATATGGAATGTCGCAATGACCACTGCTAGCTTTTACACATGGCAGATTGCGTTCTTAGTCGTAAAGGGGTACATTATTGCAAAAATTGTTCACTGAGTCAGAGTTTACTCACTGTTCTCCAGTTTGTTCCAGTCACATATTGTTTTCCCAAAGAATGATTTTTGAAACAATCAGTTCTTGTTGATATGGGTTTAAAACACTTTGAACTGCTTATAGCGAGGTTATCAACAATGTTTGAGTATTAATAGACCGAGACTGGTGTCGATAGAATCGTTGAAGTTGTAACAATTCGTCCTAGAAAACTCTGAACATTAATTTTATCTAATAGGTTCATAAGTAATTTTCAACTGCTTTACGTTTGATATTCGTGAAAGAAAGGAAACATTGGTCAATTATCGGCGAAAATGTCGTAGAAGTCTAATATAACATTTTGTTTTTCAGTTTTGTAAAGAAAAACGATTTCTACGCGCCCATCCCTTCAGCCAAATTACATAATCAAGACAGTAGCTGAACTGGTGTTGCAGTATTTGTGCTCAAATTGTCAGTGTATATTTTCCCAATTTCATGTGTCTTTGTACCACGAACAGATATCTTTCTAAAAGATCCTTCTTGTTTCATTCACACCGGGTTTCATAATTTTTTCCCGAACTCTTCCTTTTCTGCTAATACATTCCTTTGTCGGTAGGCGCAAGAAAATATAATGCTTGGTTTAGTATTTCAGTCACCATGTTGAATGGTCTACAATATTTTGCCGATGACTTTCATACTTCTATATTGTCAACTTTCGTTTAAATCCCAAAGAATCAAATTATACAAGCACGGTGTTTTAGAAAAGCTATAGTAAGACTTCCGTCAGAAAACATATCTAATTTTTACAGCGATGCTAGAAAAACCCATCTTACAGCCCCCTCTTCTAACCCCCCCCCCCCCCCCCCCCCCCGCATGTAAGATAAGTCGCGTGAAGTCTGTCTCCAAACTAGACAAGAAAAATACATATTACAATTTTCTTTAAGTAAGAATATAATTCTTAACTCTTCTAGTTGAAATAAATCAGCTGATGAAATATGTCATGAACAGCTGGTTTCTATATCTACTTTTCAACCATTTGAAAATATCATTTAACTATTTTTGTATTTTGGCTTTGTACATGAATATTACTAAGTGAAGTAGAATAAAGTATATTCTCTGTTTTCTGTTTCTCGTCTTACAATTATAAGCAATAAGCATAATCTTACCTGTCTAGCTTCACCTGAAAGAGCGAGAAAGGTCGCGCTTAAGGAGTCGCACAGCTTCGGTAGTTCTTCACATAATTATATAAGAAAGTGTTGTTTGTATCACTGATAATACAGCATTTCAAATTAGACTGGTTAACAATATCTTTAAGATTTCATTCATCTAAGAAACAACAATAGATGCAAGAACGGCAGAACACTATTTATGTTTACAAGTAGCAGCAGGGAAAGTAGAAAGCTGGAAAACAACTGTAAAGAATTATGCCAATTATTGTTGAAAGTATAAACGAATAAATCTATGTCCTGCTATCGTACAAAATAGGCAGTTATTCCTCAACAAAGTCAATACTGCAGGACCAGATGAACTTATGTCTGGTAAATAGTTTGAACTGTTGCCCTCTAGGAATAGTCCTAGGAGACAAATGTAAAAATACAAAAGGTATGCTTAATATCAATCCTTTTATCAAAAAACTCTCGTTTCGGGTGTTTCACTTAAAAAGACTTACGTAGAGTATTTCCCAAAAGGTTGATTAAATCCATGCTGATTGATAACTTCACGCACGTTGATTTATGCACATGTTTGTACAACTTTCACGACGAAAATATTGCTGTCAACGTTTCTCGGTAAAATTAATGTTATACAACAGATAATGTTCATACAAATGCAATAAACAACTAATAATTAAGTCATTAAATGTTACGCAAATTAAGTCATATATCTAGAACGAAATATGGTCGTTTTTTCTTCTTAGTACGCTAATGTCAAGTGAAATATTACGAGTTCCTTTCTTATTAAAGCAAAAAAGCTATCTTATCGGTTTAAGAAGAAACGGTAATTTCATGTATTGGTGAAATTTCTACGTGGATAATTTGTACAACTTTCGCGACGAACATCTTGCTGTCAACGTTTTTTGGTAAAATTAATGTTATACTACAGATATTTTTCATACAAATGCAATAAACAGCAAATAACTAAGTCATTAAATGTTACGCAAATTTAGTCATATATCTAGAATGAAATATGATCATTATTCTTCTTATTACGCTAACGTTAAGTGTAAGATTGTAATATTACGAGTTCTTTTCTTATTAAGGTGATTCCGCATTAGTTATAAAGCATTTCCAAACTTATGGACAAATCTGGAAGCAGTGGGATGAAGGGTGCATTGCCCATTGAATAACAAACATCTATATCACTGAGGTAGACATTGCTCTTAAGTGCTTACTTACAATTTAAAGATACACAGGAAAAGATAAAGGAAACATATACACTATCAGAGGACAAAATGAAGAAGACAATGCAAGAATTGAGTTCCAAAACATCAGAAACAAAAAAGTTAAGACAGTAAAAAGTATATATATTCCTGGTTTGGTAATGCATAAAAAACATGCCATATTTAGCATCATCAAGTGACGGTATTGTGACTTCTGAACAAGGACCAGATGGACTTATTGAGATTAAGACACTCTTCTACACCAATAAGAAACTAATACATGAAGCTGCAACAACTGATAAAAGTTTCTGTTTAAAAGTTGAGCATGGGAAAATAACTCTTAAAAGAAATCATAAATATTTCTACCAGATACAGGGACAACTTAATATTCTTAATTATGACTGGTGTGACCTAGTTGTGAGAAGGATTAACCCTCATGATATTTTTATTGAACGAATATTCAAAGACCAAAATTTATGGGAAGGAAAAATGGCACCAAAATTGAAAGATTTTTATTTTTCTCATATCTTGCCTGAATTAGCAGCTCCCAGATACAAAACAGTGTCTAGAATTAGAAAACCATCTTTACCATGGGTAAGTATTTAGAAATCCACATTATACTTGAGTCAACTTCAGCAAGCATGTTTTGCATTATTTATTACTATCCAAAACTATTACCTTAATCAGTTTGGCTAAGGACTTTCATGTTCTTACAATTACTTTTATTCAAATGATACATTGCGAATATTTGAAAAAGAAATTCTTGGAACACCTCTGCTTAAATTTGTAACTCTTACAAATACATTATGCTTGTACATTAACTAAGGGTTATTAGGGTTTCTGAAAATATGAATTATCATGCTGTTCATTCATATGCCTTTTAAGAAGGTACATTTTATATACCAAATTGGTGTTACTATATATAAATTACTTCTCATATTGTTACAGCATCAAGAAGATCTGTCTGTCAAAAAAAAGAGTGTTGGTAAGGGTGTACGTACAGTAGACGCAGCTCCAACAGCAGCATCAGAAAAATTTTCAGTTGTGGCTGAACTCTCTACATCTACCAGTGAAAGATATTCTCTACTATCATCTTTTTCCCATAGTAAAAGGTAAAAGGACCTGGTAATCTCAGTTTAGACACCTTCATGATCCAGTTTAAACCTTGTCGGAAGTTTTACTGACAGTCACATTACGGAAAAAAAACTTTATTAGCATACAACTTAAATTGTACCCAATATAGCTTTTACAAGCAAATTCTGAACAGATGCCTTACAGACAAAATAGCACAGTAAAAGCAGGAGAAGAATATACTATTGTATGTGCAGGGGAAGGCATGCAAGCAACAATCTAAATATGCAATTATCTTCATTTTCATATGTGATCACATTTAACAAATTCATTTGCTATTTTCCTAAATATTGATATATACTGTTCATTACTACATCATCGTTTTACAGGAACAGAAAACAGAAATTTGTGGGAAAGAGGATAAATCATCAGTGGAAGTTAGACAATGGTTCAATGACGTGGTATACAGGGACAGTGCTTTCGGTGTCTAAAGGGAAGAACGGTTACCCACATGCTGTATACCAAGTTTTGTATGATGGTGAAGATGAATGTTATGATGTTGAAGACCTGCATGTTGATTTCTCGGATGGTTCTTTGAAATTTATTGATTTATAACTTAAAGGTAACTATACAGTTATAACTAAGAAATAATATAGACAGTTATGACTCATATTACATCATCTTTTCTACCCTGAAATTAAGACGAAATGAACCTTTTCAAAATTATCATAGTACAAGCATGATAATGAATACTTGTAGTTAGAAATGTATCACAAATATGCTACTATCAATTCTCTTGATGTTACTTTAATCATAGTCAGTGCTGTTTATACACAATATATCTTACCATTGCTTTTTTTCTTTCAATTTCATTTAATATATCTCGTAAAGACGTGAACGTATTTAATTCTTATATTTTTTATTCTGCTTCTGTACAGTGTTCATTAAGTCATCTGTTTGCTACCTCACACAGTTGGTTAAAAAACCTACTGATTATAAATTGCACTAAGATGAATGAACTGTCTTTAATGGTATTTCAACTATAATAACATTTAAAGTTAAAGTTTACTTTCTAAATTTGGTGAAAGTGATGTAAGTTGGTCCGTCCTGTACACCATACGTAGATAAATGATGTTTACATAGCCTGTACTACGTTCTTTACACACAGCATGGAGGTCATGTTTTTTCAACAACAGAAGAAAGTGCTTCATTTCAATTTAATTTTTTGCAGATTCTTTGTGTTTTTGACAATAAATAGTATTTGGCTGCACTACTTTAGATTTTAAACGACATTTTGCCATTCATGGATTTTGGATACAGCCCGACAAGACACTTTTCTTGGTCTTTAGAAATTTAGCACTTTAAAGGTAAATTTTCATATTTTTACAATTTTTAATTCTATGTTTTTCTTTTAATAATGCATGTCCTCTGAGGTGTAATTGCAAATGGTTCAGCATTTTACATTCTTAGCTTTGTCTTTATAAGCAATTGGTCTTCTTTCACTTTTTACAAACATAGAGAAAATCAAACATGGCTGACAAGTCTGAATCACCTTAAACCGAGGTCCCATGTGTCAGTGCTATACACTGAGCATGCAAAACAACCAGGGGTGTCTCTGGAACGGGATACTTTCTGTATCTTGCACTCCCCCCCCCCCCACCCCCCCCCCCCACACACACACACACATACAACATAAAATAACTTCAGGGGGCGTCGGTCATATGGGCAACCGGTACCGGCAATAAATAAGCTCAAATAGATAGGTAAGTAGGTAGGTAAGTAGGTAGAACTAATCAGTACTGAACGTCTACAGTAAAGGACACGGACTTCTTTCTACAGTTAAGATGAAGACTTTTTCTCGATTACTGTACAAATATTTTCTTTTCTTCCATATAAAAATTTTTGTTTTCCTCCTGGCATATAGTCTTGAAACGACATGAAACAAATTCTTTTTAGTTTCACTTTCACGAAAAGGTTTACCGCATACGAGTATATAAGAAATCGTAAACCGTACTATAAAATATTTCTAGCACAAATAAATACACTTGTATTCCATCTCAATGAGAAAAACAAGTATTTGCCAATTGTCCGTACGGCTGTTATACCATAGAATTCTTCTTTATTATAAGATCCAGTTCTAAGAAGAGATACGGAAGTTATAGGTTATCACTGGTCGTTCTATTTGCAGCATATATGGCACAGTGCAACAAATAGCTGAAGTAAGTTGAATCTCTTGAAACGATTTAAATATTAACAACAAAAACAAACATAATACGCGTAGAGTAGACCCAGATTGATTTTTATAGATTTATAGTTTTCTTTCATAGAAAAACTAAAGCAATTAAGGCTATATCCCGCATGTTTTGTGTCGGTTCTCCCTAGATAGATTTGCAACACGTTTGGATCATATGGAAAGTGACAAATCTCAATAAAACAACTTGTGTATCAAAAGGGTAATTATTCTCTTTTAAAGTTTTAAATTTATAGAATGTTCTACGTCTAAATGATTCTAGAATGACCTAAGAAAATAAAACCTCTTCGAGAAAATAACTTATACAGAAGTAATATCTAACTGAAGTATCAACTGGTATATAACTAGTGCTAAAAGCATTGATAAATAATAATTATAGAAATTATAGCAAACAGCCTTGTGTATAACGGAAAAAAGCTAATTGGCTGGATATCTGATGCATTTCTGTGCAGATCTATTTAAGACATAGAGGATAATCAAGTTTTCTCTTTAAATACGGGATTCATTTTCATCGAGTGATATGAAAAAAAATATCTCACTAGTGGCGATAGCCACGAGTGAAATATGATAATTTTCATACCTCGAGAAAACCTCTTTATAGTACGGTTTATTTCTTATATACTCGTATGGTTGTACGGACCTTTTGTACTTTCATACATGCACTGAATTTTTACAGAACAAATTTATTCAATAATAAACACAGTGTCCGTAAGATTCGGGCTCGTCCGGGATGACCTCTCCTCGACTTAAGTTATAAAAACTAAAAAAGAAATATTTCAAGATTTCCGTCTGTTCTTCTGGGCCCAGTTCCTCAAAGCTGCGTTAAATATAACAACCCGTTAAATACATTAACGGACTGTTAAATTTAACCGAGTCGTTAAATTCTGTTCCTGAAAGTTAACGGCCACCTTTTAGCGTCTTCTTTAACAGACAGTTTGTCCGTTAAATTAATCGACCCTTAGCCCAATGTTAAAATTTAACAGGAGGACTCAAGATGGCCGCTGCACTGTTTGTTCCTGTGCGAAATGAGAGGCATTTTCGCCATACTCAGCATATAGATGTCCTAAGTGACACTGAAATGCATCGTCGTTACAGATTTTCCAATAATGGTGTAAATTATATTGTCAGTATTTTAGAAGAAGACCTTAAAAGGCCCACTAACAGAAATAAAGCTTTGTCACCAAGACAGCAAATCCTTCTTGCCCTACGTTTTTATGCCACTGGAGCAATGTTTGAAGTCATAGGAGACACTCTTGGTTATAGTAAAAGCACTGTATCGAGGGCTATTGACAGCGTTACAGATGCTCTAGTAAGACATGTAAAAACTTACGTTCGGTGGCCAAATCCCGAGGAAAGACGAAAGATTGCTGTAAAGTTCTTCAGCGTCCACGGTTTTCCGAATGTTATCGGCTGCATTGACGGGACACACATCCGCATACAAGCGCCTAAGACCGACGAGGCATCCTTTGTTAACAGAAAGGGCTTCCACAGCATTTCTGTGCAAGCTGTTTGTGATGATGAAGGTAAGAAAATATTCTTTTCTGTCAGCTGTTTGTTTTTTATTTGTAGGTCAAAATCGCTTAGAGCATAAAAAATATCTTATGTAGGCTAATGAACCGGCTCCGGAACGCACTATCTATGTGTACGGATCAGTATTGACACGCGGTAACGCCTTTTGTAGTTTAAATCAGATCCACTCTTAACATCTCGGTGTTTATCAAATTAATAAAATCATGTCATTGTTATTCAGTGAACATTTATTGAGTTTTTTCTTCTTCTCCGGAGAAATAAAGTGTTTTTGCTATGCTAGAAGGTTCTGGTTCTACACTGCAGGGCCGGTTGGACGCAAACAAGTCAAATCGACCCCAAGTCGTTAAATTCTGACTCAAATAGGCATCAAAGTATGTCAAATCGGCCCCAAAAAAGTCGGATCGGCCCCATTGCATTTTTATAAGTCAAATCGGCCCCAATTTTTTTAAAACAAAATTTATAAGATATAATTGCGTTTAAATCAAATAATCTTGCCATTTATATAGGTGTAGATTGGTATTGTATATTTCATCTTTATTACTCGTGAAATATCACAATAGAAATGCCCACTAGGGTGCTTAACCCACGACGTAAGATAAGAGCAACAGTATTTAGAGTGCGGCTATATAATCATGTCATTTATATAGGCGTTGATTGGATATTGAATATTTAATGTGTCATGAAAAAGTACCAGCGCCTGGAAGGTGATTTTATCCACGACATAAAATTAGGGCCTTAATTGACCATTCACAATTAAGGCCCTGATAAGACCAAAGCAATTAATTATAAATAATTGATAGTGGTTTATCATTGTCTTGATGATGAAACAAATTTTTAAATATCCCATGATAGGGCAAAGATTAATGTATGCCTCACTTAGGGGGGGGCATAAAAAGCGATTTCAAAGAAAGATGTGTCTTATCCATACATGAAGAGTTTTTGGTTTGCAGTGATACATAAAAGTATTTTTGACGTCAAAAACGGCACATATAATAGTTTAGATTGCACTATCCTCCGTATCTGGATTATTAGGCTGTGGATATTCCGTGTACGATGACCTAGCCATATAAATCTTTAAATGTAGCGTAAAGATAAATGCACGTAAGGATCACTTATTTGGCTGTTGTATACGTCTGTTGTGAGTTATAGTACTTCTTCAAATGCTTTAATGTTATTGAGTTTGTTTCATTAAATTAGATCAACTGTCACGAACAGAACGTTTCAGTTTTCATAACATTCTGAAAGTTGATTTACTGATATGTTACTGCAATACATATACATAAGTTTAATGCAATGTTGAATGCGAACAATGGTCATTTGCAAAATTTAAATGGTATCATTATTATTTCAGGAAAGTTTACAAGCGTTAATGCCAGCTGGCCGGGTTCATGTCACGACAGCTACGTGTTTCGCACATCTGGACTTTGTCAAAAACTTGAAAGAGAGAACAAATCATTTGCAGATGGGTTATTGCTAGGTGATAATGGGTATGTATGTTACCATGCAACTAAATTGTATAAATACACCCTGCATTGTTTATTATGTTTTGCTAATGACTCTTGTAAGAGTGTTATTGCAATAAAATATGTCTTTCTTTCTAAATCTGTTGGAAAAAAAATGGAACTTTATGAGTCATAAACTCATTTGCAAAATCCATATATTTAAAGTTTTACTCAGATTATTTATTTAAAGCGACTGACTCAGAGATTGGTTGATGATGAAAGAAATAAATGTTTATACATCTAGAAATATCAGCTGTAATTGTCTTGATTGTTAAGGAAATATTTAAATTAAGTTATTGACTCATTTTTTTTTTGTATACAAACATAATGTTATTATATTTATTTTTAATGTAGTATATTAACTGCTCTTAAATTGTAAAGAAAACTAGGACACGGATCCCCCCACTATGCATAAGTGCTCATAAACAAGAGCATGTTTATCCTGTATGTAAGATTTTTTCTGTACATATACCTAAAATGATCTACAGGTAACCTTATGTACATGTTAAATTAAATTACAAATGTAAAATTTATATGTTCAATTATTTATATGGTATATAGTGAAAAAATCAACAAAGGGCCATAACTCTGTTAAATTTGGTCGCAGCAAAAATTCCTTCCTTTACTACCATCTACACATTAAGGCTGTTCATCCCTGGAAGTTTAAGCAAAATTTGCCATCCGGTTTAAGAGGAGTTGCGTTCACAAGATTTCGGTACGTACGGACAGACGTACGGACGGACAAGTGCAACGCTATATGCACCCCACTTTGTGGGGGCATAAAGATCAGTTGAATTGTGAAAGTCTGTCGCCTTGAAATATCAATTTCTTACCTTCAGTAACTTGAATTAAAAAAACTGCAGTTTGATATCCAAAATCCTTTCAACATGAGGGAACACAGTTAGACATTATTACATAAATATTAAAAGTTTTTAAGCTTTTTAAATGGCAAAGGAAGGAATCTTCTCTTCTCTTTTCTAATAAAATTTCTACGTTTTCTGTTACTCGAGGTATCCCTGTAGGCCGTTTCTGATGACACCATTTTTAGTAACAGACACAGCTGAAAAAAGCAGATACCAACAAGCCCATACAAGAACAAGAGTTGCAATAGAAAGAGCGTTTGGTCAGCTGAAACGTCGTTTCCATGTGCTGCATTCTGAAGTAGGTTTTTCTTTAAAACCTTTTACAAATAGTAATTACAAGCAGTAGTAGCTGTTATAATATTTTTTTTGTTAGAATAAGTCAATCTAGCTATTACAAAATACAAAACCCAAAAGCGTGTTATAAGAAATCATATAAATTAATGTGTGAAATCCTAAAAGAATTTTTAATTAATTCGGTGATCACAGTTCACATCTAGTTGTAATGAACCCTTAGCTTTTGTGTATACTTCTATGCATTCTCCTCTTTTCAGGTAAGACTGACACCACCTAAAGTCTGCAGGGTTGTGGTTGCCTGTGCAGTATTACACAATATTGCTCATTTACTCCAAGAACCAGATGTAGATGATGTAGATGATGATGATTGTGCTGTTGTAGATGATGCCTGTCAGGATGCAATTAGAGATGGAACGTCTGTCAGAAATTTTATTGTGCAGCAATACTTTTCAGACCATTGAAGTAACATATACACTACTGCTGTTACCACGACAGGACAACTATTCATAAATAATCTATTGATAAAAGAATTTTTACTGTAAATAATTACAACATGTAAGATTGTAATAATTAAAGAATATTTGACCAGCTGATGTAACTACAGAGATAATAATAATGGAATGGAAATCAACTTTTGAAATTGTTTTATACAGGGGTGGTTTGCTTAAATGGTTTTACTGGTAAAAATGAAAAAATAAACTACATCACAATATTAAACTTGTCCAAATACCAAATAATACCCCTTTATTGCTCGCTGATTATGTTGAGCAGTTCTCTAGCATTGAGCTCATCTAGTTTGTTTTCAGCCGCCTTAAGAATTCTAAGCTTCACTTCCATTAACTCTCTCTCCAGGCTTTGTCTTTCTACCATGCCTTTAAAATACTGTATCTGGTAATCCATCAAAAGATCGTTTCTACTTCTCTGTCGCTTAGCATGTCTGGAATTTGATCTTAAAAGAGATTTGAAAGGTTATATATGTAAGCAAATATATATATATATTGCATTATTGAGGAGCATTATTATTCCTGTTATCAAATTATATCCGTTATTTAGATAAAATCAAAAGTTGAACAAATTGTACATTGGTACTTTTATCTGTAATCTTATAACTTTATCATTGTTTCTCTTAGAAATGACTTCTATTGAAAATTGTCACTTATATACTATATAAGAAGTTAGGATTATCAAAAAAACGAACGTAATGGTGTTAAAAATGCTGCTAAACTAAATATATAATCTGACTTCCATAGTTGCAAATAATTAGGCTTAATTCATTAAAATTAGGTTTTATTCATCAAAATACTAAACAAGAAAATAGCGATGAAAGCAGAGGAATCCAAATGAAAGGTCCAATGTTATATAAAATCATATAGTATTCAGGGTAGATAATGCACCAACGTCTCCCATAGCAAAATATAGAACACCTAAACCTCATAGCAAAATTTAGAACACATAAACTTTGAATTGCAGATTTCAGATAATAATGTATAATAAAAGAAAAGTAACACTGTAGAATTTCATTAATAGCAAATGAGTTAAAACTTTGTTGACTAGAAATGTGTCTTATATCCCATATGAGAGAAGCATCCATTAATTTTGTACAGATATGGCAATTCCCTTGTAACTACAATAGTATCTTATCAAGTTGAACACATGTCAATTATTCTTACGATCTACACAGGCTTTCATGTACTTACAGTCTGCTATTAGATGGACGCTTTGTACTTGTGGTAGCTGTGTCAACGGCATATGTTTGCTGCGAAGGTTCTTCACGCTCATTTTCTGCTGCCAAAACACTGGGCTCCTTCATCTGGACATCAGAGTTAACATTGTTTTCGCTAGGGGTGTTACTTATAAAGTGCATACAATCTGTAGAATACAAGTACAAAACAATGAATTTGGAAAATATATGAATGAAGCTTTCTGCAGACCATTTTTATAATCCGAACACTAACTTTTAAGGACTATTAACATGATCAATACCATTAAGTGTACAGTATATACTATTTCAATTCATCAGTAAGTCTGTATAAGAATTGACGTTTTTTTTTAATACAAATTGGTTTCATAAAAGTTTTCACAATAGCAAACAATTTTTACAACACTACATCGGCCCATTTATTATTAAGCATCATATGCAAGTACTTATGCGTATTTGCACTCTTTTCGCGATAAAAATTACTTTAGGTCGATTATGACTGTTGGCTTAATGCTGCAAGCGACATACACTGAGCGATGGATGTGAATGGGACGAGTATCTCTTGTCTAACAAATTATAGCGAACAAAAGTTGTTTTAATGCAAGAACAATGCTGTAACTGTATCATTTGACGTGGTATTTATTGAACATTTTATGTAAGTATAACAAATATTTTAATTTCAACAGAATTTCCTCGACTTAATGTGAAATGTTAAAAACAGCAAAGCAGACGACATGAAATGGTTAAATAGTCATGAAAACAATTAACGGATTACCAGGTTCATCTGTATCTAAGCCACCCTCAATCCCACTAAAAGCTGCTGAACTTCCAATGAGCTCTGATATCCTGAGGGACTGTTGGCTGGCACCAGTGTATGTCCCACCTCCTGTCTTTCTTCTTTGCAATTTCTCGTTTGTCAACTCATCCTTTGCCTTCCTTCTCATATTGGCCCATTTTTCACTGCATGCTTTAGCAGACCTGTAGGCATGACCTATCGCTGACACTTCCTGACTTATTGTCATCCAGATTTCATTTTTTTTGCATTTGTAACTTGGTTTGTTAATTTGCTATTTAAAACTTCAAAATTTTGTTTAACTAGCTCTTCTAATTTCAATGTTTCACTTACACTAAAATTAGTGGACCGCACTGGCTTGTTAGAAGGTTTTTGTCATTTTTTGGTGACAAATCTGAGATTGGCTGTACAGTTTCCATTTTGCAGACGGCAGGAAGTGGAATTATGGGAATGTCAATTACATTTTAACAGGCTGTTAACTTCCAGTTAACAGTCTGTTAAAATTTAACGTGAGCGTAAATTAACGCTCACGTTAAATTGGTTTGAGGAACAATTTTTTAACAGGCTGTTAAGTTACGGTCTGTTAGCTACTTTAACGGACTGTTAACTTAACGGCTCGTTATATTTAACGCAGCTTTGAGGAACTGGGCCCTGATCTAAAAGTACACAACACCATGCGTCACCATAAAAGATGACTTTCTTAAGAAAGGTACAGTCTAGTGCATACCTTCATATAATTGTATAAATACAACCTCTGACAACTGTGTCCGGGAATAGATTCTTTGGCTCAGTGGTTAGAGTGTTGGTCTTCGATGCGCTAAGATCGGAGTTCGAAAACCGCTCTGGACTGTGTATTCTAAGATGCATTGCATCTTTCTGTTTAGGACTTTCATTTTCGTAATACAATATACAGAATAGTTCTCATCATCATGGAGTTTTTGTTTGATTCAATGTGTAGTTGTGCAATTTGTCTGGCTTTCGGTGTTTCATAAACTTAGTGTCTTACTGTCTATTAAATGAATAAAAAATCCATTGAAAAATAAATATGAAATATGTAGAAGGTTAAAATATGTTTGCGAACAAGCTATAGCATGCAAGTAAGGGGGTAGGGTCCTTGTGGTGATGAGGTTCGAGGGTAGGGTCCCAGTGGAACAGTTAAAAGACACAGTCTTATCTTAAGCATTTTAATACAGAAGTAGTTACGATAAGAACATGATAAATGTTGTATAATCATTTTGATACTTTTCTTTGAGATAATGCCTAATGAACAACGGAAATGTAAAAACAGATCACTATAGATTAATCCCTTTGAATAAAAGAAAATCAGAAGAAATTAATACGGATTAAAAATGTATGGTGCACAAAGCAAGTTAGTACCAATCCAAACAAATCTCTGACAAAAACCTGGCAAAATATTAATTCATTTTTTACAAGAATTGTTGCTACACAGAACTAAGCAGATTTCTGGAAGAAAAAGAAACAGATAATTAGTACGACATTCAACAAAACTTTGGTATACTACAGTCATGTATGTCAATCAAACTTATTGTCTCATTATCTTTGATGCAATATACTGATTTAAATGCCAACATTCTAATAATATCAGTGCAATTATAATACATAAAGCCATACAACAACATTTAATCTGGTCCAAAGCTAAAATAATGTATAAAACTAATTAGAAAATAAATGATGACATTGATAAAAAAGAAGGGAAAAAACAAAACAAAAACAAAACAAAAAAAAACAGAGAAAAAAACAACGTCACTTGTAATGAATACATTCAAATCGTAGCAAAATGACTGGTTCCAACTTATCTTTAGTTTAAAATGATGTTTGATACACAGTAAAAGACAGGCTAAGTATCTACACATAATTATTCACCGTCACAAATATTTTTCTAAATCATGGCATAACTAGTATCTTTTACATATAGTGTAACTTGTACTTAGGCACAAGGTCTGTCCTATCTGTACGTATTCATACAGTTGTGAATCTGTAACAGTAATACATCTTTTCTAAATTGCTTTGTTCCACCTGGGGTGGTGTCCCTAGAGCGATTTAGATGATCTTGGACATATTGCATCGCGAAAGTTAACATTTAATCACCTCTTTTTAGAGATCAAAATATTAGCATCTCTCCAGTTTTGTATCACCTCTATAGTAGGTTAGCATAATGTATAATTTTAAGTGTGTTTTGCAAAGATTAGTGCTTAACATTATACACCGTTAGAACAGAAAAGTAAGTAGGTGATAAAAAACATCAAGTTACTATACAAGGAATAATTGGTAAATAGGTGTGTGAAATATATTGGCGCAAATTTAAGTGGGTGGAGTTCTAAGATCTTTTCCAGAACTTTGAAATGACCAAATATTTACACACCAATAAAATTATTATTATTAGTTTATTCTTTATATCTACATTTATTTTTCACGTGTCTTTAATGACTTACAACTGCAAGAAAAAGTTCACATTTCCATATGTATAAAACGTATTCTCCCGTCCAATGAAATTTCTAAGTGTATCGCCTTAATGTCATTTTTTCTGTCTGATTACGTGTAATACGTTTAAACTGAAATGTAAACGTACACAGTTTTGCCTGTCTGCTTCAAGGAAATACAAAAGAATGGTTGCTCTTAACTGAAATAATTTTTGTATAAAGAAATAGTTCCGACTCTTTGTAGCAACACGTTTAAAAACTCGTTAGTGAATTCCTTGTTCTTGATATGCTAGAAAACTATACATAGAATAGAAGTTATTTGTACAATGACTCTTCCAACAGTATATATGTAAAGCAGCAAAAAGTCATTTACTTGTTTTACAAAAGTTCACACTAGATCTATGATACATTGGCAGCTTTGTTAAACATTACACAGAAGAGAAATGAATGCAAATAAACAAAGATAGATCATGGTTGCATTGCCATAGCAGCATCACAAGAGACATAGCCATCGTCTGGCTGCTTCAGCTTCAAATCTAGACGTTGTTCTGGGCTATCCAAGCCCGAGTCGTATACCATTTTGTTACCTCTCTCTTTATTTCCGTGTCCATTATTACTCTGATGATGCTCATAAGCAGCTGAGATTCCTTTGTCAAAAGTAAAAGCTTTTGATCTGCTGTTTTCAACGTCGACATATGGACTCATCCCCGATTTTTGTTGTAGAGCTTCATGCCTTAAATAACCGTCAACAAGTATTGGTTTACACTGAAATTCATTAGTCTTAAAGTTATGTACATATGAACAACATACACCAATGTTTTGTCCGTATTTTTCGTCTCTCTGAGCATTCAACTGCGTAATTAAATTGTCCATCGAGGAATGGCTAACATAACCATCAATTTGTGCTTTACAAGCTTCGGTCTCTTTAATGATGTTTTTAGCTTTCTTCAGAAGAGCGTTAGTAAATGTTTCATCCACATGGCATGAGACGCTTTTGTCTCCCTTATCTTCAGTATCTGACTGAGAGTATTCTAGATTCAGATGTTCGTATGTATCAGGTGCAGGGGAAATGAAGTGTTCAGGTGATTTAGCAACAAGAGAGGAAGCAATATAACTATTTTGAATTTCGTCCTTGATAGTTTCCACATCTGATTTTTGCCCTCTGTCCAACAGGCTACCGGTAATTACACCAGGTATAGTACAAACATACCCATTTTCGATCTTGGATTGATTAGTAGCACTTATAGATGTATTAGATTCGAACTGTTTTTCAGAAGTTTTTTCACGGTGTGGTTTAAAGTTAGCAACAGCTTTTAAAGGTAAATAATGAGAGCTTTGATCACTGCCTTCAGAACGATCAGACTGACTAATGAATAATGTTGGACAGTTTAGCAAATTTATTTGTGGGGTTGTGTTTTGTTGTGGCGTAGCAGAAAAAGAGTAGGTGTCTTTAGAATCAGGGTCTAGTTCAGAAGAGATATACCCAGAATTGAAAAATGGAACATGTCTGTTTTCGTCTTTGACATCCACTGGAACTGGTATTTCTTTGAGAGACTGGGGAACAGGTATTATGCTAACAGGGGAATTTTCATCGACTATATTGGGAACGTTTGTGCCAGATGCATTATATAGTATGCCTCGGAACTTTGGAGAAGAAAACAAAGGCTGGCTGTTTGCTTTCGAAGTTAGATCTACTGCAGATAAAACATAACCTGTATTGCATTCTGTGGCCTGTTTGTCGGCTTCCATGGTGGACACTGGTCTTGGTACTTCTTCTGAAGGCCTTGAAACGAGTGTATGGCTGAGAGTTGAATCGTCTACGGCCTCAATATTGCGTGAAGCTGTATCTAATATATTTGAAATAGATCCATTACAAGATACAGTAAAAGTCCCTGGAGAAGAGACTGAAGACTGTTCATTTGCTTTAGAAATTGGATTGACTGCAGACAGTACATACCCAGGATTACATTTTGTGACTTGACTTTTGTCTTCATCAAGTGACAGTGGCACCGTTCTTTCTTTAGAAAACTGGGAAACCGGTATCACATTTAGAGAAGGAATGTCCGTCACGTCTTTTTGACAAAGAGCTGTATCAAAGACGTATTTCCCAGAGTCACTGTGAGACTGACTGTTTGCTTTAGGCAGAGTAATGTAGCCTGAATTACGAACAAACTGTTCTTGTAAATGTGCATTGTCCACCAAAGGAGTGGATGGGATTTTTGAAATGGCTACTGTGCAATTCGTTCTGTCTTCCGTTTGATGATCGAAACGAAAACGCTCAAAGCCATCTCGTTCCTTTGGACAGGGGATTTGTTTAACAAGTTTTGTTGTGTCAAGAGAAGTAGATCTACTTTTGTTGATGCTTCTCAGCTCATCAACATTGTATGAGTCTTCTTTTTTATTAACGTTCAGCTTACCTTTCTGCTTTTCGGCTATTTGTGGACCAACGTGATCGGCTGCAATCAATTTGTTCTCAGGGACAAATTGTTTTTCAAGACAGTCATTTGCTTCATATTTTGAGTTTTCTGAAATGTTAGTTGATGCTTTTCTAGCTTTAACATAGTCTATGTTTTTATCTTTGCCAGATTCGGTGGTATTATTTTCTTCATCTGTATAATTACAAATGGCTTCCTTGCAGAATGCTGAAGGCGTAGGTATTTTAAGTATACACTGCGATTCCTTTACACCTAGTTGTGCTTCTTTTGAATTTTCTGAAATGTTTTGTTTGCTAATTTCTGTTATATGACCTTCTAACTCAGATTGCTGATGTTTA
Source organism: Cyclina sinensis (assembly GCA_012932295.1). Lineage (NCBI taxonomy): Eukaryota > Metazoa > Mollusca > Bivalvia > Venerida > Veneridae > Cyclina > Cyclina sinensis. Next base: position 12,638,905 of record JAAONU010000012.1, on the reverse strand, counting down.
GATTTGTCCTCTGTCATGATGTTTTCAGAAATAAAGACAAAGTCATCTGGCGTTATATCTGCTTTGTCATGAGGTGGTGTCATGTCATAGCCACTGTCATTACTGTCCTGACGCTCAAGCTGTAAAGAAGGTTATGGGGTTGTTAACAAATATCAAATTGCTATATCTGTATCAAGTTATTTACAGTTGCCCATCTTGAAAAATTAAAATATGTCATTTTCTGAAATATACATTCTACGACATCAGTGACTGCAAGATGCTTACTACAGTAACCTATCAGTCAAATAGGTTAATTATGGCAAGACCTGTGTTTTCATCCTTTCATTGTGTGGTTGCAGCTAGTCAAAAACTGCATAAACATGTACATCAGCCGCCGCGGTATTTCCTTAAATATAGCCATGAAATTTTAACAAAGCATCAAATGTAATTGGCAACTGGTTTTGTAAAAAGATACAGGTGATCTCTGATTCACAGGTAACTGACAAAAAAGATGGGAGGGGGAACTGTTGAGGAAAATATCGATATAACTGGAGTGTATCTTTCTTTTTCTAACTGAAGTGTGTTAACCTCGCATCGAAGTAGACGAAACTTCCGTGCATCAATTTTGGACAATGTACTTTAAAGTCTTTAAAAAGGCATTTTAAAAAGACAGGAATGAAAGACTTAGTTTCCTATACAACAACATTGTAAAGCCTTTTAAACCAGCTCTCTAAATGGTTACAACTAATCAAAGCAGTATTGGTTTTACACGTAATCTTTCTGCAATTATTCTTCCTAGAATAGGCTTTTATCATAAGGTTATGGTAAAAACTTTCAAAATACTTACGACTGTGTTGATCTCTAAACCATCTGAACCAGGTATTGTGATTTTTCCTGCTTCAAGTATCACCTTCTTTGCTTTGTTTTTACATCTCCTGCAAAAACAATGGGTGCAAGTAATGTTAAAGTATTCGCTTTAGAAGAAAGATACAGTTTACAGTTTTCGTTAATACTTTGCAGGGGGATACAATGTAAAGTTTAGTGTTTTATGTACTGACAAAACAAAGTTTAATTTCTACTTAAATCTATGTTTGAATATGAACATTTGTACTCAGAATACTAAAGTACTGAAAAGGTGTGACTGAATGACAAAGTTTAATCCATTGTCTGCAATCAAGAAATTTATAAAGTCTGTTTGCAAAAAATACGGAAACCACGTGCTACATGTGCACAGTATAATGTCACAAAAGACACGGTCTCATTACAAATACACTGCAAGAAAGAAAAACTGCACCAATTCCATAAGAAAACAAAACTGGGCGTCGTCCAGCAATGACGTTACATCGACGTCAAAACGCCACTGGAATGCTTGAGGCTGACATGATGGCAAGAAAGATCGCTCGCAAATTTAATTTACACGAGTCCTCAAAGACTAGATTCTAGATGACAAGTAACGTCTCTGACAGGTTAAAATCTCTCAGACCGCATAAAATTAGACCTCGAGCGGATTGCTATTCAGTGACCTCGACATAAAAGATTCATGACTATCCGTAAAGTAGATGCCTGACAATTGAATACAACCAGAACTAGAGTTTGTGACCGTCAGGGATAGTGCACGGCTTCATGGACATCGACCTTACATCGGAATTCCATTGTTGGCTAGAAATCGCCGGGCCTGTGTTCAGTGGAATAGGATTCATCCGCGCTGGACTCCTGTGCAGTGAAATAATGTTTTGTTTTCCGAAGAATTTCGAGTAAACTTTTTATTTGCGTGTAGTAACATTCATGTGTGAAGAAGAAGAGATAAATGGTTCAATCCTGAAAATGTCTTCATGCGTGACCGAAATGCGGATGGCAAAATTTTGATGCTAGAGAAAATCTACCATAATGGCAAGCCTGAACCTGACACAGTTCTAGTTAACTGTAGTGCGCAGCGATATTGTGACGAGCTCATCTTGTCAGAGGTGTTACATTCTTTACGTCAACAGAACATCTGGATATTCCAGCAGGTCATCATTCAGTGAGGCAAAGATAAGATAGTCTACGCCAGAACAACGTGAACCTTCTTTCATGGCATGCAAAATTGCCAAATCTGATTGCAATGGGTTTCGAACTGGTCTCAAACCGGACGTCATGCTCTATCAAAGTTAGCTTTGTCTTACAGTGGATGTTTTTAATACTGATACTTATGATGGTATAGTAAGCTACATTATCATTTGATTAATCTGTAAACTACTGTAAACCCTTTACGGACCGTAGGTTCGAATCCATCAATTAACAGAAGGCAGCAGCTTAGTTCGGGCTTTGTGCAGATCTTTCTCATGAAGCTAAGATACACTGCATATTCTACATAGTTGTATACATGAATTACTGAAGTGCCTAACTGAAAAGCGTAAACAAACAAAAAATAATGTGTCCTACCTGAATGCACAGAAACAACCAACCCCAGCAAATATAACACACACTAACACGGACATGCTTATTCCGACGATAGCTGGTGCCTTTAGATCTAAAAATAAAGCATTTCCTTATAAAACAAATGACAGAAATAATTGCAGAAAATGAGTATCTTGGATAACACAAATAAAGCACATACGAAAAAATATCAAAATGTTTAAAACTTTGTCAAATCTATTATTTCATGATAACACACTCTTCAGTACTTCTTGAGATTGTTCATTTTTGTATCATAGATAAAGTGAAAACACATGTTTTGTATTTCAATAAAATAATTCAGCGTTTCTAACACGTGTTACAGCATTTCATTGTTTCTATGTAATAAGTGGACGGGATATAAGTTTTTATTTTCACAAAAATTAAAATTTTCAAATAAGGAAAGTATTGCATCTTCAACTTACTCCTGTTGACTGGAACGGCCGTCTGAGGTTTACTCTCGGGCCCATAGTGTCCATCTCTTGTTACACCTTTCACTGTGACCTTGTACGGTTGATCTCCCTCTAAATCAACCAAAACAAGTCTTGCTTCTGTGGATGCTTTTACATCTTGGGCTGTAAGTAAAATAAACATAGACATAATCTAAAAATACCACACAAAAATGGCCAATGCAAGAGCTTGAAGACGTCCATCGAGTGATCTACCTACGTTTTTCTTTTCGAAAGTATGGTCAAAGGAATCAACCACCCAAATTAAAAAAACGTCTTAATATTGTCTGTAAACGGTTTTCCTTCATTCAGAAACAAGTCAGTGTGAAATCTGCTCAAAACCTGCTGCATCTCTTTAACAAACTGTTAACGGAATGTAAACACTATGCAGACCTTTAGTACAATCACGCTTACATTTCAGATATCCATCTTTCAAATTTGTGTAGGTAATGTTGTACTTGTGTATGTAAGGCTCATCAGACGCACACGTCAGTTTATCCCACGTGATTATAAGCGTGTTATCGTCCGGTCCTTCAGATACAATCACATTCTGAGGCGGTCTTTTTGGCTCTGTAGCAGAAGGTATATGAATACAGAAATATATAAATTAAGATTACATACGACAACGGACTGAAGTTACATCAGGAAATTCCTTCATTAACATATGTTCATGAAGTAAAATAAAAACGCTTTTGTCTTACAGCAGACCGTCAATAAAACAAACTACACAGACGATTAATTCCCTGTACATTTCTTATCTGCTGACAATACATATTTAGATCTAACAGAATATATTCATTGCATATTGTGAAAACATATCGAGTTATTTAATTTTTTTTAAATAAATACCTACCCGCGTGTTTAAGGTAAACACAGTCCTGCCACTCTAGACCACTGCTTCCGTGGTCGGTTAATGCACTAACACCATATAAGAAGTCTTGTGCTGCGTTGGCAGAATCTATTTCAATCGCAGTCTCTGTTGTGTATGCAGGGACCCTCTTCCAATTTATCTCATGTAGACGCTATGAATAACATCATTATAATACATATTAATCAGTCCTCGTAATTATTCACTGAAGTGTTCAAACGAAAAAACGATCGCTCTCTAAAAGAGCAGAACATAGCACCCTTGTGTGCGTCGACCCATACAAAACTAGAAAACTTAAGCTTTACATATTTTTAAATTTTCAGACAAATCGCTCAAAATTGTAGTTTTATGTTTGTAGTGTTTCTTTATTTTGAGTAGATAATTCTATTAATACTGTATCACTCACCATACACCTTCCGTTCTTGTTTCGACACCAAGCAACTAAGAATCCACGGTTAATAAAAGCATCAGTACTGTTCCAGCTAACGAAGACCTTCGAACTGTTGGCTGACTCGACCACAAACAGAGGTTGTCCTACCCCTTAAATCCGTGATATGTATACTTTAAGTGTACGTTTTATATAATAACATTTGTATAACTGAAGAATAAGTTAATGCTACACTATTTTGAAGGTGAGACTGTTTGAAAATGGACGAAAACAAAGACATTATAAGTTTGAGGAAGGTCTTAAATAGCCATGCACTTCGTAACTTAAAATTCATATGTAACTAGAAGCTTAAGCAAAGAATACCTGACTTTGCAGACGTGATGTCAGTAACTGAAGCAAACGTCGATGTTCCATTCGAGTTTCTTGCGGTAACACTGAACATGTAACTTGTATTACAAAGCAGGTAAGTGCACCCGTATGTTGAATCCGCTGACCAGTCTTCCGATATTGGATCCAAGGATATATTTTTAGGCGTAAAGGTTCCTACAATACCTTTTAGAAAACCATTCTTGTCTTCCTCTTTGATTGGCTTGAAACAAATTTCAAAAGGTCATTACACAGAAATTGTGTTTTAAATAAACAGGACTATTTGTATATCTGTATTTCAAGACCGGTGTTGGAAAACCACAGCTGTACACTTGAAAAATAGCTTTCTGCATCTTATGCCTTACGAAAAACAATGTAAAAATTTGCTCTGTTTTGCTCTACTATGATTTTTTTTAATTCAAATAAAATCACCGAGGGTATTTTCATCAATAATACTATATTCATAGATACTAGAGACACATTAAATGTCTATGAATTGATGTAACTTAATGTTAGGGAACGCCGCAATACGTGATAACACCATAACAAAAGCAGTTTTGAAGTACACTGCATACCTTCCAAAATGTGCAAACTTGTCTTTGTTTACCCCCCTGACATTCTCTCGGCTGCCAACTGAAACCCCCTTCTGTAACTACCGGACTAGCACTTGGCTCTGGAAAGCAACATCTGTCATGTTTTAATAACAACGCAAGGTTTTACCGTAACTATGTAGCTCTGTATCGATAAAAATGGATAACATGTGTACCGATCTAAGAATGGATAAAATATTAATATGGAACATTCTAGATGTTAAAAACGCCAATCATGCCTTGGCCCTAATCAACACACTTAGCTTATAATACTTACTGTCTGTGTACGTCTTAGCCTTAAATAGCCTGTCGTCACTGTAATAACCAGAGTAGATCCCAGTTGGCTTTATGCTTACTGAAAACGTGTATTCTGTGTGAGGTCGGAGGTGACAGAAGGTCATTGTGTGCTGCAGTTTTTCTGTGTCTTCTGTCGTAATTATGGACTTTTCCTGAAAACAAAATAAATATACCTCGTAACAGAATGTTCCTGATATGTAAGAGGCTCAACATTTCTTTAAGGTGTCATCGCTATAGTTCAAATGGTTTTTAGAGATAAACGAGATATAGGATTGCGTTCTCTTTGTACTGTTTCTGGGCTAAGTAAAGGACCCTTACTCTGCTTACACTACGGACATCAACAACGTATAATCTCAGATGCACAAGTCCGAATAACATTAAGGTTAACATCACTATGAAATTACATTCCTTCTGCTCTAACACTATTGGAGATATGCGTGACACATACTTTCAAACAGTCCAGTCCACAGTTGCAACACACTCCTAGCTAAACAACATTCGGTCTTGCATAATTGGCTTAATTCATATTTTGAATATATTGTATGTGAATTTTCTAAAATAGACCAAGTACAGTAACTCTGCTTTCAATAAACTCCTCACAATGCAAAAGCCGAAAGTTCCACTTCAGATTGTGTTTAACATTCCTTAAAAATTCTCTTAGAGATCCATTAGACACAAAAATAATGGCAGACAGAGCTGAAAACATGAACAAGGTTTTGCTTTACCGTTATGTTATTAGCCCCTTTCACGACCACTTTGTGTTCTTTTGGATGCTGCGGTTCTGAATCCGTTGACATCCAAGACACCATGATACATGTACTGCTTAAAGGGGTAGCCTTCAGGTTAACCACTGGATTCGGCTTCACTAAAATGAATACAAACAGTGTTAACATATGACAAACCTTTTCTTATACGAATGGACAAATGCGTATATGTATGGCATATACTAGTAATGCCATACATTCTGTTCGTAGACAAAACAGTACACATCTTAAACATTCATTGAAAAAGGCAACAACAACATTGCAGATCATTATCGTACAAAGGGTGCCGAACGCATAATGAAACCGTTTTTTTTGTTGTTGTTGTTGAAACGGTCCCTTGATCTGTTAAGCTCAGAATGGCAGCATTATAACTGTTTGCTTGGAATAAAATGTGACACGTTATCATCATAGATAATTCTCTTTTACGAAAGTTTTACATAACTCTAACAACACTGTCTTACAAGAGATTCGAAATAACGATAACAAAAAACATTTCTCCGTACAGCAGAAAAACGCAACATGTTTCAGACATAATTTTTACTAATCTAAACAATAGCAAAGAGAAAGGAATAAAATAGAACATAATCAGCGATACACACCTATCTTTGACGTATCTACCTCAAGAATTGAGGTTGCACTCATATCACATTCAGTTTGTGTCACGGTAACATTGAACGTTATATTCACATTTTTGAAGTAGCCATCACTTGCCCTGTTCCAGAGACAGAAACCATTCTCAACTGTACCGTTGCTGCGGCAGTCATTCCAAGAAGAGGAGAATGTGGGAATTCTCCTACAATACGACAAACTGATAATTTACATCTATTTATCGGGTGGCATTGAAAATAATTACTTCGACAAAACAATTACTTAATTGTTAACCTTAAATGTCTAAAAATTTAAGTAATTGGTCTGAGCTTCAACTAAATTCATTGAGAGTGATATGAATATTTTAACCATATGGTATTATGATAATCAAAAGTTGTTCCAGGAAAAGTTAGAAGACGGCGTATCTATTAGCTTTTCCACAAGTGTTAATTCTATATGACTGTACAAAATTCTAATCTAAGTGACTGCTGATGTGCACGTATTTTAGAACAATTGTTTGTGAAACGCAACAGAATATGCAGTATTCATTTTTGTGCTATACAGGTGCTCCTTTGGTTTGATTTGATAAGGTGACAAATACTTTTTAGGCATTGTGGACCAGTTCAAACATACACTGAGATTTTGAGATACTTCGTGATCATGAACCAAACAAATTAATCTTTCATTACTGTATAGTCTTGACTAATGAAACAAGTGATTTTTATCCTATTTCGTTCAGTTTTTAATTGCTATTATGGACCGTGTATTGCTGTTACTATTTTTTCTATAGTACACAATATAACTGAACGGCATGTGTAACATTGGTTTTAACGAGAATGAAACGTACACAACGGGAAATTATTGAAAAGAAAATATTGTTAAAATACGTAGATATTACCATTGAAACATTACTTCCGGAAAATGTATTCCGTATTCTTTCCCGTAGTCCCAAGAGCATCGCATAGCTTCGTAATTGAACACAATACAATAAAAATCTCGCACAGCCTCTGGTGCAGCTATATATGAAAGCAAATATAAGATGTATATATAGTTTTTCATTTAACACTATTTTATTTTTATTTTGACCCAAAACTGCGAAGAGCAGTGTAAGATGTAACGAGTACGTGGATATCATTTAGCGTTTTCACTGACTGTCAGTTTATCAGTAAAGGCTGCATTTTAGTAAAAGGAGTAGAAGTGCTATCATCTTTTGGTGCCCTTTACATTTTTTTTATTTTATCTTTTTCTGACAGTCAGGCGACTGAATGTATCAATCTAAAAATGTAAAGAAAGACCACAACCTATCATATCAATCTATATACCGCTACAAAAAAGGACTCATTCGGCAATAACAGAGTAACTTCCGCAATTGCTTTCATCGACATTAACGCGAATGAATACATTATCAAATGATATGCAAATCACACTGCAGCGTTCAGTATATTAAATACATTTTGGCTATGTTTTAATAGTTATAGGAATAACTTACGGAATATGTGCGCAGAGGTCACACCACCAAGCCTTAAGGTATCGTCCAGTTCTGCAAACTCCAAATAATAGCAGCTGACGTAATAATAAACGTCAATTGTCTTCTTTTCCAAAGAGATATTGTACACTGTGAGTTGAGAGACTGTCTCATTAAGGACGGACACATGTTCTTCGTCTACTATTACACGCTTTCCAGCTGTGCTTTCGTTTTGCACGACAAAGACGATAGAAGAGTTTGTTCTTGGAGGATCAAGAAGCCTACACGTGAAAGTGATGTTCTGTGTTGTGCATACTTTTGGATCCATAGGACTCAAGTCACCTTTGAACAGTTTTTGTGGTGCTGTGAACAAATGATTTGTTGACATGCAATAAAGAATTGTTAGACTTGCTCGCAAACAGAATCTCAAATGATTATGATGACTGAAGCATAGAAATGATAAAATTTTAAACCAATATCATTTCTTTATTTATTTACTAAGTCCAAGACGATTGCCTCAACAATCAAAACCGTAGTGTGTATTCAAATTATAGGTTAAAAGGTTTCCTGCGGGGAGAAATAAAAATATCCAGATTTATAGTACTTCATATTTTTATAAAGATGAATAAAAAATTATGTGTGCACTTTTTAGTAGTTCTTATTAATAATTTATTAAAAATGACTAATAAAAAGACCAATCATGTACTGTTGACATAGCACGTGCTCCTCCATCTATCGATGAGAGATCACGTGGTCCTCCATAACTCTAAACTAAAATGCATACCATTGCCTTGCTGGCTCCAGCTCACAGGGAATAAGCGAATTATGTACGCATGATTTAAATAGATCACCCTTAACAGTTTTATATTCCAAATTAAATCTTAAGCTTTATTTAACTGTATTAGCTTAGTTACAATTTGGCATACTAGTTACTAACAATATATCAGGCACTGTTACCAATGCGTTTAATGATACAAAGAAGCTTTCGTTACTTACGTGACCAGGCGTCATAAGAGCACATGGAAAGGTAGATACCCAAGATCAACAACAGAAATGTTTCTTTTCTCATTTTATTGCCAGGGAGAATAACGTACTGCCTACGATGTGGAGTAACCACACTGTAATATTAGTCTCTAAGAGTGTTCTCCCGAAGCCTTTACTGAAAACAATCAAGTATTGTGTTTTGTGATTATTAATCATAAAAGAAAAAAAACAAATCAATCAATTTTAAATATTTATGAATATGAATTACAAAATGTCGTAAGATCGGAAACAAATATCTAACAGTTAATTATTCATCACTGGATTCATGCAAATGCTTGTCTGTTGCATGCTTCAAGTCCTTCTTTGTTTTTACAGTCGTTGGTCATGAAATGGAAAGCCATGGGTTTGTGCTTAAGTATTCAGTTCTCAGATGTATTGTTTTTATTATTAAAACGATTTTATATTTTCTTACTCAGAACGCTTCCGCGGCTTCTATTTGAAATAAAGAAGAATTAAATGATATGCTGATGTAGGTTCCACAAAGACATTGTTCTCTTTGACAAGAACGTTTTTTTTGTCGTTTTATCATGTAACATTTATCATTATTATACCTCAGGTAAACTGCCAATACTAAATTCCCGACCGGGCTTTTAAAACTAATGTTACATTTTGCATCAGCTCAGAGGGTAACATTTTTTTCCAAAACCCTCCGGGTGTTATTGTTTTTGTTTTTTGCACACCCTGCAGAAAATTCAAGCGTCTGATGACGTCGAAGGCGCTTATTGAATATATTGACTTTTAGCGTTTAGCTGAGTTTGATTCGACTCGTTACCAAACGAAAACAGTCCTAAGGTATATATAACATGATCACATGTACGGTTCGGTATAATAAAATAAATAACACACATCAGCAAGGGTGATAGAGGAGGGCAACAACCTCGGGTGTTATTGTTTTTTCGGGTTGTTAATATCATCTATCACCCTTGCTGATGTGTGTTATTTATATAATATATATTTCAAACTTTAAAAATGAGATTCGCATCTCTTCTCTGTTACAGTCATTACATGATTGTTTTTTTTTTCTGTGCAAATATGACTGAATTATAGGGTATTTTTGTTTTTATTTATTTTTCTATGGTTGTCACCAAGACAACCATAGAAAAATAATGTCAATTTAGTCCAGTAATTACGTGTTAGGCGTCAATTTATTTTTTTACAAATAACCTTATTTTGATGAGTTCAGATACAGCAGAAGTTTTAAACACAGCAGCTAGGATTTAAAGCGTTTTCACTAACATTATATAAGCTCTAGCTACGAAACCTCAACGGTCCTAGCTGTTTCTTAATTAAATGTCACATAGAATATTTCCGCTATCGATGAGCGATATGCCCTACTCGTGTAACCGACGTTAAACTCATCGAAACACAAGCATTTATAAATAAGATAATAGTTCGTTCATATTATTTCTAACAAAAAGCAACCACAATTAAAAAATAAGAAATTTCAGCTATATAAAATCGTTTCTATGAATTAATGAAACATCATTTAATTTAAATAAAGTTATGTCAAAATAATATAGCCACACTAGTCAGATCATATACCACAATAGAGATCAACCTAACTGAATTATCTAATGACGTTACTAGGCTGTTTTAAAGATGGTTGCTACAGTTTTTCTGATATCGAAACCAGTCTGAATTTAATTAATGTTTGTATGTTGACTGCATAAAACCTGAAGTGAAAAGTACGAAATGAAACACGCGTAAACAGATAAAAGATAACATTTATGAATATTACGCCCACATAAATATACAGCATTTCCAAGCCTTTTGGCAAATGTTTGCAGATTTAATTACTTTATTATTCGAGCGATTTCGTTCATCTATTCTTGCCATGACAAATTTGACATTTAATTTTGTGTCAAAGTTCATACCGAACAAAAATAAAGTACTCGGATGTATTTACCACATCCGGTATTATCAAGGCTAACAGAGATTTAACCAGCATGTTATTAATATTTTCCGCTTACAGTATGTGTTTAACCACATTGTCGAAAAGAACTGACTCATTTAAATAGTTGTACAACCATCGCAACTTTATCCAAACCTTTAAACTTTAAAAAGATTTTTTGCGCATATTTTACTTAAACATCTGTCAGCATGAAGAGAGAACACCTGTGCTACTATAAGAACATATGAAAACATAAAGCATAAAAAAATATTTATAAATTAACTTTGACCAACTGGTTTCAGAGGAGATCAGTTTAAAGAATTGATTGGACGACAGAAGACGGACGTAATGAAACCGCAGTAGCCAACCTCGAATTTCGACCCAGGTGAGCTTAAACAAATAACATTGATAAAACTTAAAGTTTTCCACTAAAATTTAATATTAAAACATAATGTTCAACAAAGGATGATATATAATGCTCTGATACATAATGTAACATCAAAACAATGCCTGAGTTTTATTCATATTTCAATCAGAAGGTGAACAATAACTGAAATATCCATGATTCGTTATCTACTGGAAATATCTGTCTCTCCTGAAATGAAACCTTTCAATGCTTGGTTCAACACGTCATGATTATTACAATTACATCAACAGTAATTCATAATTCATTTCAAAATATTTCATTACACATGTTTCAATTCACGCTCTATCAAACTCATTTTGTCAGCGCATTCTAAGTATTTGTTGCAATATCATTCCTTCTAGTTCAAAATATTATTTGATAATTATATGATCGGTTTTATTAATTATTACAGAAATAAATTAACCACCCTTTCAATCTATGAATCGATCAATCAACCTTTGACTCAATTAATTAATTGATCGGTCGATTGATTAATCAATCGATCAGCATATCGAGCTAATAATCTCCAAACCATCGATAAAAACGTGGATTATCTATCCCGTCATTTGATTGAAAAGATCGAGTTTTTGTCGGAATAACTATGAATACAACTCTGGATGATACATAAGAATAAAGTTTAAAAACTGCAATAATAGTTAGCATATTTTTTAAATAATGAAAGTGTGTGAGACAAACCTTGTGATGTATCGATAAATATACCCGCAATATATCCTTAACTACCAAATTTAATAATACTATAAAACACACCTACACGTGTAGAGGTATAATAATTTTATCCGTGGAATGCTCGGTTATTTATTCCTTTTCATAAAACGTATCCTGTTACGTAAAAGTTGTGACCTTGGAAGTACTGATAAGACCAGTCGTTTATTATCAAAATACATGAATATTAGCTTTTATACTACAGTACCTGCATTGATTTATCCCCACCGTAAACAAACATGTTGCTATCGTTTTATGTAATTCTTTCTTATGTCACATTTATGAACTTGTGATTCAAAGAATACAATGCCGGTTTCTAATTTTGGAGGTTGTTTTTTTTATGCTGGTCCAGTTTTATTAATATTTTCTAATCCTAGCTCCCATTACTCTCTCTGATACAAATACTAGTTACGATTAAATATACAAGAGACAAGACACATACAACAACAACAACACCTTCATTGTCCTCTATGTTAACCCTTACCATGCTAAATATCTAAAATGAACTTGTCCATCTTTCAATTTGGACAGGTCCATTAACTGTTCACGGGGATGCTGATTGAAAATTTACTGACTGAATGGCGAATAGTGCAGACCATGATCAGACTGCACGGATGTGCAGGCTGATCTTGGTCTGCACTAGTCGCAAAGGCAGTGTCAACTGCTTTTAGCAGAGTAAGGGTTAAATGTAATGAAACTTTAGCAGCAGATAAAGTTAATATTCCTGTAATATTCATTTCTTAGTTTTCTTATTCCTTTTCCCTTAAAAAGAGGGCTACATTGATTTTCAGGCCCATTTGTGATAAAAATGTAGAGTTGTGATCAAAGAAAACGCTGTAAAGTTTATAATGTTTGGTTACTTGTTTCGTTTCTTGGTGTTGATGTGTATACAAATTAATTCCCGCTTTGTAACATGTCATGACTTTTGATGTTCACTTGCTCTCGTTGTCATAGTTTCGTGACCCCCGTTTAAATTATTATTTCATTGACAATTATGTTCAAATTATGAAAATATTTTATAACTTAGACTATGAAAATGCTTATCAAACACAAACATTATTCAAGGTAAAATGCTTAAAATCAAGATACAGCCGGTACTTAAATCCTGAATATGTCATTCAGCACTGAATTAGATAGGTAGCATTGTGCTAATTATTCGATCGGCGGCTAAATAAGACAACACCAACAGACTCAGCTCTGTTGCTGGTCTCCAATACAAGGACACTTATCAATGATGCTTTGTCACCAAAACCACTTGATCAGCCCATGCAACGCTGTGCGTCGACACTCTCCCAGCAATTTAGCCCTTCGCGCAATTAAGGTAAATGGACTGAAACCAGAATAAATTGTGGCGCTGTCTGCATTTGACGTGTCATGGCATAATCGACATCTAAGGTGAATGCTTGATCAGTAAAATGTGATTTTTAAACTGAACTGTCCGCAATTTGTAAAGATATTAAGGTGTTTCTATGTCTAGGTGAGGTAAAGGCGTATTGATACGTCTGTCACCATGTAAGTTGTGAAGGGTAAGAGTGTAATATTGTGGATCGATATATAACTGAATTGTTATATATATCTTAAAGTTGATGTAGGCTGTCATGCATTTACAAAATCTTGGGATCGGGACTTGTGCTGTCTCTTTGACATCACAGTGACAGAGACCCAAGCTCTAGACACGACAATGCAAAGCCTAAATCAGGCAGCATAATGCAATCTTTGGTCAAAGAAAGAGTTCAGGTTCGCTCCTTACTAAACGTTTTTCCAAGCATTAAAGTTTATCTCCTAAAAAGGACAACGCATCAGCATAATGACTTGTATGCATTCTTTGGTTACAGAAAAAGTTCAGGTTCGGCCCCTGATCAACGTTTTTACCAAGCATGAACCTTAGTCCGCGGCTTTAGAACTCACGCGATAACAGATTTAAATGCAGGCGTAGATAAAGACCCAAAGTGCAGAATGCTGTGCCTCGTCGTGTAATGGACATAAACCGTGGTCACATCAGTTAATAAGTTTGTACGAGTCCACTTACCTTCAATAAGCATACAAAATAAGTTTAAATATCATCAATATGTTCTTTTACAATGCATTTGTTGTAAGTCCCTCAACATATTTTAAGTGTTCTCGGTTAAAACTGAAGCAGTCTGAATGTAATGCGTCGTTGTTATTGGTGCATTTTAACGGACCGGTTGTATCGGTTACTTCTTTAAATAGAAACGTGTCTGCTAACTGTGTCTTCTTTCTATTTAAACCTGGTAGGAAACCATCTAAGGAAACAGCCAATTCAAACGGAAGTCAAATGGTTCTGTAACACGCCCAATAATTATATTAATGATATAATCGATTCAAAGAAATGATTGATAAAATCTCATAACATGGTGAGATGTAAGTGATCATTACATTTCTTAATTGCCTCTAAATTAGAGCGAGAATTACGTTCTCTCGAGAATTTCAATTTTTCTATTTTTGTACAACATCCAGCTTTTAACCATTGCTTGCGTTATCAAACATGCTCTTACAAATACATTTTGCCGCATACGTATGTTTTGTCTTAATTGATCAGCAGATTGTTTGAAAAGTCTAACTCTGTTGCTATGGAAACTAAAGTAAGATATCTGAAAGTAGGGATTGGTAAAATCCGTTTGTTTTTGGATCGCTTCAACCAACGATTCTTTAAAACCAAATATTTAAGTCTTTAAATTGTTATTGAGCAAAAGCAACTTTTCAATTCAAATTGTTGTTCTTATGGTAATGTTATATTTCATGAATCTTTGTCTGTATCATATTCGCCTCACTTTTTTCTATCTGCAGAACAGTTCAGTTGTAAAGTAAAGATGTGTCATTATCAAAAGTTACAATTGCCTAGCACGGAAAATGCCACTAATGATGTTATATCAACACTCAAACGGGCTTTCCGCAGTTGAATGTCATATCTGAAATCTGTGATACAATCGTTTAAACTGTTTTAGGATTGATTTCAGTTTGACACCGGTAAAAGTATCCCAGTTAAATAAATTAATTTACTTTAGATAAATGTGTAAATGTTTTCGTTATCAAGTATCCCGTAGTAGATTAGTAGGTTTTTATATGTGAAATATCTTCAGATTGAGATAGTTATCAACTGAAGATTTTTCGAAAAAACGTTAATCTTACCTCAACGGTTTTATTTCTTCGGAAATTCTATCATTCAATCTTGACACAAGACTAAACAGTCTGTGTTATCCCATTAAAACTCTGCCTTACCGAATACTTCTAACGTAAAGTCTCTTTGAATAGTTTTAACACAGTTTTAATTTTTATTTGAATTAAACAGACATGCGCAAGGATACAAATAAATTACTATGAATATTTTAAATTATACTATTTAATCCTGAAATTCATCTGCTAGTCGTGTCCTGGAACCAAACCATTGATTTATTCACAATAAAAGCCATGGTATTATTTCAAGCATGTTGAATATTGTAACGAATGCCTTTTCAAGCGTTTATGAATTATAAATAATCACTGTATACCTGTATAGTTTTTACACATTTTCTGCGCATTTGCCGCTCCAGCTTTTTTATTATTCCTATTCATTGTTGCTTTGCCGATGACAATGTATCATGTCTTGTCTTAAAAAAGAGTTTTCACGATACTGTTTGAGTTACGTTTACAAAAACGCCTTGAGATCTGCTTTACGGATACATGAAAATAGTACTCGACTGATACAGACAAACAAAGTTTTTATCAGATGGATAATTTCATATGTTACCTGTTTTGTCCGTGATATAATTACACAAATTTTCACTGATCACGGTATTAAATAGATATGCTACACATTAATAATCATGCTGTATTATGCTAATGCACTTTTTAGATATATGCTTGCAACAAATGTTGTTGTTGTTGTAGTTGTAGTAATTATTTTTTAGGTCTTTTCTACATCACCCTTAACCAAACTGTTGGAGCACACAAAAAAAAAAAAAAAAAAAAAAAAAAAATTTCACGTATCATAACCTTCCTAGTCGCCCGGATCGAACTTTTTTCTAATGCACTCAATTTGTCACTCATCACCTACATTCTAATACGTTATCAAGGTTATAACCTGTGTAAACAAGGCTGTCAAGTGCGCGTTTTTTCTGCACTAAATCTAGAAATTTATCATTTACATAGACCTAATGATAAAAAAGCTGTCATTATGCATTTACTGCAAATGAACAATCCTACAAAATTAATATCAGTACAAGGTCACCAGAAAAAATTTATACGTAACTGGAATAACACTAAAAGAAAGTTATATTCTAAAAGTAATTAAATAAAATATTAAAATGCTTTATACATTTTACGGAAAATCTTCATCTTACAATAGATATCCGAGTTAAATATTGTTTTCCTGATAAATCAACCTAACTGGGCCAACTAATCAACGTTTTATTGTGTCGCCCTTTCGAAGAAACGGCGATACATAGGGATCGCTTTGTCCGTCGGTCCGTCACGAAAACTTAACGTTGGCTATAACTTTGCCATTTCGTAACATTTCCTTATCAAACTTTCAAATTGTATTGCTTATGACAACAGGGCCGGGATGATGCCAATATCTTTAGGTCAAGGTCACATTTGACAGAGTTATGCCCCTTTTTGTACTTGGATTTTGTCATGGAAACTTAACATTGGCAATAACTTTGCCATTTCTCAACATTTCCTCATCAATCTTTGAAATTATATTGCTTACGACAACAGGGTCGTGATGATGCCAAAATCTGTAGGTCAAGCTCACAATTGACAGAGTTATGCCCCTTTTTGTACTTGGATTTTGTCATGAAAACTTAACATTGGCTATAACTATGCCATTTCTTAATATTTCCTCATAAAACTTTCCAATTGTAATGCTTACAATTGAATCACTTTAGACAACGCCATTTCTCAAGGGCAGATATTCATCAAATTTATTTTTGCAACGTTATGCCCCTTTTTCAACTTAAAATGTCTTGGTGAACCTTTTTGTTAATGTCCATTTCTCAAAAAGTGTCAAATACATTCCATTCAAACTTGGAATACTTGATCACAAGCAAGACCCCGGCAAATATTCTTGGTACCCATGTCCTTGGGGTCAAAGTGAGCCCCATTCCCAGGGGTCACTTGATTTTGCTTATACTTATATATAGGAAAAAAAACCCTTCTTAAGCCTAGAAATAAAATATTAACTGACATGAGATGGGTAAGTACTCCCCCCTCCTCCCATCCCCTCTGCATACGGACCTCTACCCCACCCTCGTTACCCCCACCCCATTTTTTACACCCCCGAAACCAGCCCCGGACCCGATTTTTTTTAATACATAGGTACTTGACTCCCCACCACACTCAACCCCCGCCCCCGGGCTCGATTTTTTTCTTGTTTTAATACAAAGGTACTTGACTCCCTATCCAGCCTCAACCCCCCCCCCCCACACACACACATCCGGGCCCGATTTTTTTTAATACATAGGTACTTGACTCTCTCCTCCCGCCCCCCACCCCCAAAAAAATGTTTCATCTTATATGACTAGGTACTTGCCCTCCCCCACTCATTTTTTTCACTTGGGCCTCTTGTTTAACTTGGCTTATAATTTATTATCCAGCACTGAGAAAAGTGGAGAATGCTGTCTACGGACAGGACTTGTTGTACTGGGACTAGCATGCTGTCTTTTCCAGCAGGCTCTTGTTTACCTTTTAAGTTATTGTAACAGAGTACCCAAGGGCGACACAAGTGTTCAACTGAACACCCATCTAGTCTTCTTTTGTCAGAGGGTTCTGTGTAAATATTACGGAAAATCTTACAATATGGCACAAATATGTTATGCAAGTAAGCAAGGTTTAGAAAAAAAAAACAAGTTGTTTGTCATTGCGTGATTACTTTTAATAATGTCAGCGTCTCGCACCAGATATCCGACAGTTAGACGTATGTTTCTTGCTACCGGGATCTGTCGCATTATCATGCAATTGTAACGCAATTTTTAAGAGGAAGGGCATATTTTGAAGAAAAAAAATTGTAAGGGCAAAAAGCAGCGTCCTCCAGCATCATTTTACTATTAATATCATTTTTGATAACAAAAAGTACTACACTTAAATATCACTTCATCGAAATCACATTTGATGTTGATTTTAAAGCTTGTCAACATTATGATATGGGGTCCGTGGAGAATCTCTCTCTGATATACATTTATCTTTTCTTGCTTGAAATTGGCGAGATTTTGCGACGACATGAATCTTAAGATGTCACTCAATCACTTCAATTTTTATTCTAATATTGGAAGTAATGTAAGGATGAGTCTAGATCAGCAATCCCAGGGGTATCAGTCTAGTGCGTTATTCAGTTTCTGAAACATCTTTTATACGATTATCAATAAAAAAATAATGAGCAAACCCTGAAGGGTTTGTATATATCTTCATAAACTTCATCTCTTCCGTTGGTTACATTACTAGTATGGAAGAAAAAGTACAAAAGATACCTGCCCGGAGGATTCCGACCTCCTCCTGAACTATCTAACCTCTACACAAGATACCTGCCCGGAGAATTCCGACCTCCTCCTGAACTATCTAACCTCTACACAAGATACCTGCCCGGAGGATTCCGACGTCCTCCAGAACTTTCTAACCTCTAAGTTCTTCACAAATAGCCTACAAATTTATACCTCATTTCAAATGTTCGACTTCAGGGATAACCAGACAAATACAGAAACAAACACTTATGTAGCCCTTGAAAAATATGTAATTGCAATAAAGCATCTTTTATTCTGTAATGGTGTTTAACTGTATTTCTATTCAATTATGTCATTCAGAAACACAGTTATGAATATAAGTTACTTGCAAAACACCCATTGTCTAACTGAGCGTAAGTGTTATTTTCAAATAAATTATTCATGATACATTCGCACCATTTCAGTTCATATCAACTATTTTATAATTGTTTATTTTGCAAGGCACTCCGTAAAGTCTAAACTATATATCCTATTCCAATATCATTATATATAACTCACTCACTCACTCATTCACACACGCACAATCCGTTCCTGACTGAAATAAATTTATCAATGAGTGTTTGTCGATATGTACAGTGTATGTATGAAGTTTAATGCATATGTTATATGTTTATATGTTATATGTTTAATCTATTGTTTCAGAAGGCCATATTGTAAATAAGGTCTATGTATGTTTCATGTATAGCCTTAATATGTCACCTTCTTTAAATAAAGATGTTATTATTATTATCATTATTATTATTATTATCTGCGTTCATGTTTAATTCGTCAACTATAGATAGTTAATCACCCGCTATCAATGAACACTGATCACAGAAGAAAGAAGTGTCCATCGGGTTATAAACAAAAAGAAAACAACCACCAAAGTAATCGATCATTCTAGGTTTCTGTGGATTAATTCGTGTAAATGCGTTTTGTTTAACATTAATAGCTTCTACTAGTAAACAGTTGATCAAAAATATTTTAGCTAATATGTGCCCGTTTCTAGAACGCCTAGCTTTAAAGAAAAAAAAAACAGCAAATCAGTTTGATATGTAGGAAACACCCGCCTACTTTACTGTTGACAGAACGTAGTTAAACAGTACAAAACTGTAAAACACAGTCAACTGGAACATACTGAATGAATCTCACATTTGAGGGAAAGAAACCAACCTTAAATACACAATGAAGTTTCAAATCAAGTACTTCTTCTTTAGGGTATAGTTATAATAGCACGATCAAGCAGTTACCTGGGTCGAACGGTTGAATGACGCAATACTTGCGGTTTTGTTTTGCGTCAGTAACAAATCTGTGCTTTTCTTTCTTTTTTTTTTTTAATACCTGAAATAGATAGATATCCAGATTGAATAGCGGATGTTAAAACTTAAAACGTGGTAAAGAGCGTCATACCTATGATATTGATGTTTATTCATATATCAGGGACTAAAGGGATTTTTTTTCAAATATATTTTCGAACTCTAAGTCCGGTCATATATGTTCCATAAATAATAGATCCATGATTGTAACTCCTCGATATATGAAACAATTTGCCATGTAAATAAAACAGTGAGCGACAGTAATTACATTTAATTCACGGTGTTGAAATATTTATCCTTATTTCTTTTATTTAACTGTATGATTTTAGCCCTAAAGACATACAGTTTTTTAAAACGTTTGGCTTTGCATGGAATGTGAACAACAAACAAATCTTTAAAATTAATAACCAGACATGTAACTCGTTATAACTATGGATCTTATTGTTGTTTTGTTTTACTGAGACATCTTTTGTTGCATTTGAAATAAGCCCTCAAAGGAAAGTAAGTTCTCGTGTGTCTTTTTTCCGCTGGCTTTTCTAATCATATTTTGTCCTTATTCTAAGAAAGTCGGTAAATAACACTTGCGACTAGCCTACTTCTTTCTTGAGTTTTAACGTTTGTGTTTGTAAAAAAATTTCAATGTTTAAAATTGAACTACAAAACTAATTTCTGTAAACTTTCTGTTTAAATAGTCGCATATATTTATGTTATTGAAATGTTCCTCGGTCTTTTGTAGTACAGTCATCCGTCATTTGCCCGCATATTCTCAGAAAACATAATGATAGGGCTATAGATTGCTTTAAACCTGAACAAAAGCCTTTGTCATAGACTAATTGGTCTTTTATTTTTTTTTCAACATGTATAATTTCAATTTGAAGAAAGCTTCAATATAGAAAGAACTGAAACGAACACGACAGTTTTCCCGCATGAGCCTTCTACGAGTAAAACTGTATAACTTTCAACATGTATATTTTTCTCCTGTTGACTTTCACCTTCATTTGGAGTTTTCTAGTCATTATATTGAACAAAGTCCAGTAATATTCATTGCGTGTGTATAAGCGTACTGAATAGTTTCTTTTTAGTTGTTATTGAATACATAATATTAGTGTTGCCCTACACTGTCATTTGCATGAAAATCAAAGTTCATAATCATAAACGACAGTGCTGCTATGGTGGCAAAAAAATACAGTTTATAATGCTTTTTTGAAACGGCTTGGAGAAATCAAATTCGAAATTTCTTTAAAAGTAAGAAATTGAATCCATAGATAAAAAAGATGAATTTCAACAAAAATCTCAATCAGGAGTTTCTTGTTCGTTTTCGACTCTTTTTTATTAAGATCTTTACATTTCTGTCAAAGTCTTTATTATTCTTAATTCTGATTTTTTTTTATCAGATTGCTAGTGAGATACCGTCAGTTACCTAGTAAATAAGCTTCTGCTAAATTAATAGTGGTCAAATTATCCGTTCCTTTTGTTAAATGATTTCTGTAACTAAGAATCATATTAATAAACAATTGGTAAATAGTTTTGAAAAGTAGGCGAATAATAAAGGCAATGCAAATTCTAAATTCAAAATTCAAAATTTTTTCCACCCCAGATGTCCAGTTGTATTAACGTATTTCTGCAACGGCTTCAAAATCTTTTCTAGTACAAATGTACAAAAAAGCATTTCCGCGGAGGCATATGGTATGTAGTATCGATTTCTATCATACTGTTGAATTGCAGCAGAATAGGCTTCCAAGGGTTTTACGTATTACTAAAATTTCCAATGGAAAACTATTTTACATGGAAAACAAACCCACAGTTCTAACTCAATATCTATTAAACTTGTTTTGAATGTTCTCACATAAGTTTGAAATTTAGGCATGTCAAAAGCTATGTTAGATGTGAGCTCTCTTAAGAGCTGTGAACACATTAAAGACCTTATTTCGGCGAAAAGCTTTATACAAGATGTCTTAAAAAATGGAAGTCGAATATTTCA
This sequence comes from Cyclina sinensis, assembly GCA_012932295.1. Lineage (NCBI taxonomy): Eukaryota > Metazoa > Mollusca > Bivalvia > Venerida > Veneridae > Cyclina > Cyclina sinensis. The sequence goes on along the minus strand of JAAONU010000012.1, from coordinate 12,616,884 downwards.
AAATCTTCTAAAATCTCCTTTTAGCTCTACGTTCCGTGTAACGTAATTGTAGCATTAAAAGTTACGAGCCAATAAGATTGTAACCATATCAAAACTCAAAAGCGGATTGACTGAATAGTAGCCCCCCCCCCGTAAAAAAATAAATAACTGATTAATCTTATTTGCGGATCTGCAACAAAATACTGTTTGCAAATGAAACCACATTTATCAACATCAATTTAACACATTTTGAGAACTAGAAACTTACCTTCCTTGTGACCCGGATCAGGGTGTTTTTCGAGAACACCGCTAAAGGAAGGGACACATTATCAAAGAAACCTACAGAATATTATTGTAATACCCAGGTTATATTTGTATAACGTAATCGATTTTGTACAGAGATGAGACGTATGGAAAAAAATAACCCTAAAACCTCGATAGGGAAATGGACTATTTTATGTGAAAGTTTGTAGTCTTCGCACTTTTGTCAAGCAATTCAATATTTCTGATTGAAAAAAAAAAACTACCCTTATTCAAGCGGTTGTAATATACTGACTTGCAACTCGTTAAACCAAGTTGATAAACTGTAAATATACAAATCGCAACTATTTATCTCCCTCTTATCTTAAAATTATTAACAATAGCGGTCAAGATGAACTTTACAGACTCGGTATTTCGTAATAGGTGATGAAACGGTTTTTACTACCCGGATCTTAAGATTTGTTACGTTTTGGGTAAACATAGTGTTTTTTTTCAATTCAACGAAAAGCACTATTTTCGTAGTAAATACTATAACATAACATAACATATAGTTTATTCGACATAAAATTGTATACGTACAAAATATAGTCGACTTACAAAATACAACTTATGCAAAGCAGAAGAGAAAGGTCTGTCTGTCTCTCCGGACCTATTTTTGATTACCAGAGAAGTTCAGTGTAAAATTGAACACCATGAAACAATGCATTTAATATAAATATTAAGAAATTCAATATGAGATTGATGTTATCAAAACATCACATTAATACTTAAAACGGGTAATCAAATTATCAACCTTGATGTAATAAGCGATTTCTACAGGGTTTTTTTTTGTTTTGTTTTTTGTATCGATCGTAAACTAACGTGTAAATCGCTTATCAAATTGCAACCGTGAAATTTCTATGTGTGTCATACATATATATTGCATATTATGTCCGATTTAATTAAAATATAACATGTAATGTGATGATAGCAATAATAAAATCAATGTTAAAATTAATATAAATATTCATGTCTCGTGGAAAAAATGTAGAATTAATAAAAGAAAATAAAATAAACACAGAGAACGGTTGGAGAAATTTCATTACGAAAAAGTATTTTCAATAAAAATTATTATTTCAGGATATCATTGAGCACATTTCTTTTTAGGCCATAGGCCGTTTGATTTCACATTGACTTCAGGTTTATTGTAAAGTGAAAGAATGATCGCTGCTAAAATTTCATGTGTGTACGAAACAACCAACGATATTTCATTGCTTACTTGGCACGAAAAGGAAAGGACTCTCAATAATGAACACTAAGGCTCTCTGGCTCTGAATCTGATATGGAATGTCGCAATGACCACTGCTAGCTTTTACATATGGTGGATTGCGTTCTTAAGTGTTGCATTATTGCAAAAATTGTTCACTGAGTCAGAGTTTACTCACTGTTCTCTAGTTTGTTCCAGTCACATATTGTTTTCCCAAAGAATGATTTTGAAACAATCAGTTCTTGTTGGTATGGTTTTAAAATACTTTGAACTGCTTATAGCGAGGTTGTCAACAATGTTTAGGTATGAATAGCCCGAGAATGGTGTCGATATAATTGTTGAGGTTGTAGCAATTCGTCCTAGAAAACTCTGAACCTTAATGTAATCTAATAGGTTCATCAGCAACTTTCAATTTCCTTACATTTGATATTCGTAAAAGAAAGGAAACCTCGGTCAATTATCGGCAAAAATGTATTAGAAGTCTAATATAACAGTTTGTTTTTCGGTTTTTAAGAAAACGTTTTCTACGCGCCCATCCCTTATGTAGCTGAACTGGTGTTGCAGTATTTGTGCTCAAATTGTCAGAGTATATTTTCCCATTTCCATGTGTCTTTGTACCACGAACACATATCTTTCTAAAAGATCCCTCTTGTTTCATTCACACCGGGTTTCATTGTTTTTTTCCGAACTCTTCCTTTTATGCTAATATATTCCTTTTGCCGATGACTTTCATACTTCTATGTTGTCAACTTTCGTTGAAATCCCAAAGAATCAAATTATACAAGCACGGTGTTTTAGAAAAGCTATAGTAAAACTTCCGTCAGAAAACATATCTACTGTTTACAGATTACAAATACATATTACAATTTCCTTTAAGTAAGAATATAATCCTTAACTCAACTAGTTAAAATAAAACAGCTGTTGAAATATTTCATGAACAGCTGGTTTCTATATGTACTTTTCAACCATTTGAAAATATCATTTAACTGTTTTTTTTTGTATTTTGGCTTTGTACATGAATATTTCTAAGTGAAGTAGAATAAAGTATATTCTCTGTGTTTCTCCTATTACAATTATAAGCATAATCTTACCTGTCTAGCTTCATTTGAAAGAGCGAGAAAGGTCGCGCTTAAGGAGTCGCACAGCTTCGGTAGTTCTTCACATAATTATATAAGAAAGTGTTGTTTGTATCACTGATAATACAGCATTTCAAATTAGACTGGTTAACAATATCTTTAAGATTTCATTCATCTCAGCAACAACAATAGATGCATGAACGACAAAACACTATTTATGTTTACAAAGAGCAGCAGGGAAAGTAGAAAGCTGGAAAAAAACTGTAAAGAATTATGCCAATTATTGTTGAAAGTATAAACGAATAAATCTATTTCCTGCTATCGTACAAAATAGGCAGTTATTCCTCAACAAAGTCAGTACTGCAGGACCAGATGAACTTATGCCTGGTAAATAGTTTGAACTGTTGCCCTCTAGGAATAGTCCTACGAGACAAATGTAAAAAAATGCAAAAGGTATGCTTAATATCAATCCTTTTATCAAAAACCTCTCGTTTCGGGTGTTTCACTTAAAAAGACTTACGTAGAGTATTTCCCAAGGTTGATTATATCCATGCTGATTGATAACTTCACGCGCGTTGATTTATGCACATATTTGTACAACTTTCACGACGAACATCTTGCTGTCAACGTTTTTTGGTAAAATTAATGTTATACTACAGATATTTTTCATACAAATGCAATAAACAACAAATAATTAAGTCATAAATGTTACGCATATTTAGTCATATATCTAGAATGAAATATGGTCATTATTCTTCTTATTACGCCAACGTTAAGTGAAATATAATGAGTTCTTTTCTTATTAAAGCAAAATAGCTAACTTATCGGCCTAAGAAGAAACGGTAATTTCATGAATTGGTGAAATTTCTCCGTGGATAATTTGTACAATTTTTTTCTTCATTTGTAAAGCATTTTAACAATGTGTGTGTCTTTTGAAGTAGTGACATTTTAAAATTCTACAAGATAATGTTGCTAAACTCTGGTGCGGAACAAATGCCACGTTGGATTTGTTTTCAATTAAATTTGTTACTTTTTAATGAATTAAACAGACTTTGACTAAATATGTACACTAAGATGAATTCCTTAAGAGGAATATGTTGCCATATGTGAAAAATGACCAAAGAAGGAGACCAATTATTCTGTGATTTTGACTAAACCTTTCTCTCATTTGAAAATTATACAAGCTAGGCAGAGCTTGTTTAAGGCAACGTTTGCAGCCGTGACCGCTGAAAAAAGAATAAGCGTTGTCAGTTCTTATGTCATTTTCCCCATCACACAGTTTATTTTCTTTGTCGAAAATTTAATTGCCAATATCAAAACTTGCTTCATATTGGCTAGAAACATTTAAATTTACGACAAATAGGTGAGATGTGGTGGGGATGTACTCAAAATACTATCACATGAAAGTACTAAATCATTTTCATCAGGTTGTATGCAATGTTATTTCGGTACTTGATATTGATTTAAAATTTCATTTTTAGAAAAAAGGATATTAAAATAAAATCGGGGTAAATGACTGTCACGCAACTTTATTTAAATTTCCATCGACAGTAAAATCAACGCAATCTTAACGATAACTATAGTAAATATTGCTATAAATGCACGCGTTGTACACATGATTTAGTTTAACAAAGGAAATTGTATGTTATTTTACATTATTTAACAGTAAAACGTGAGTTTTCAATAGTCAATGTACAGTTTGAAATTAAAACAAAAATAGCTGTTTATTCAAATATGAGACAAATAGCCAATTGTAGACCTTAATAAATACGAACAGGTGAGAAATTCTAGAGAATAGTTATCAAATATAATAAATTTGACGGTCAAACGCCCCTCAGCCTTCAATTTGCAAAATATACAAATCTCTCAGTCAAAACTTAAATAGTTTTAGTGTATTTTACTTTCCCACAACCTGATATAATAAAACAGTTTTCTCTTCTTCATTCCTTTACCATGCGAGCTGTGTTTGACAATATTTTAACTAAGACAGGTCGAAAATGAATATCTCAATACATCTCGTATTTGAATGTCAAGGTCACAGACTTAGATTTTAAAGGACGCAACACCCGATTAAATGAACCACTCAACGTCAATGATTATAGTATGTGGTTCTGACACGTGATAAAAGTTGTCGTTTACTACCCGGATCTAATTTTTTTGATGTCGCATCAAGGACGAGTAAATATTTATGATCAACACTGCTTTGTTGACAAACCGTACTTAAAAGAATACCCACGGAGTGTACCGCATTATCTAAATTACATGTAACAGAGCATAAACAGGCTTCCAACATGATGAAATTGGAAAATATACAAAATTCAAGATTGATTTAAGATTAAATTTGTTTGATGACTTCTTGATAATAATAACTGTAAGATTGCATTAGTACTCCTACTTATTGGCTGTATTTATGAAATTCTTTTTAAAGATGACGTGCATTCTAGGAGCGTTGGTCACATAACAATTGTTTGGTATTGATACTTTAGTAATAGCTGTATATGATTTTATTTCTTTTATTCTTTTTTGAAGAGAAAAAAACAGTACAGTACAGTAAAATCATCTGCCAGATTCTTTAGACCATAGGGAAATTTCGTGTGTAATAATAATAATAATAATAATAATAAAACAGGCTGCTGTAACGGCTCGATTGTATAGGTTTCATAAAAAGAAAAACATTCAGAATATTTACAGCGTTCGCCTTCGGAGCGGAAGGTCAATGGTTCGAGTCCCGTCTGGAATTTGTTCTGACGAGGCCCGTTGATGAGCCAGCAGCTAGTTAAATAATGGCTACCGATTGCTTGTCCGCCTTGTGCCTGGAATATTAGACAAATGATCGGGGAGTAAATGTGTTCTCTAGCAGAGTGTCTCGTTAGCCCGGGAGGCTGACCCTTTCAGTAGCGGCGACGGCATAATAAAAAAAGGCAATATTATACATGAAACGAATAACTGACTCTAAACTCATTTAATTAGTCTAGTTAAACATACGAGTCTTCTGTGCAGTAACAATAAACAGCGAATTATGTAATGGGGATTTTGAACTAGGCTGTGCTCACTGTACCACAGTCAACTTACATGTTCTGACTGAATCGTATATCTCACATGTAGAGGTGGTATTACGCACGTGTTTGTGTGTCTAGCTGTCCATATTTATGTTCACTGCCTATGCTGTAGGCTGATGTGTGTCATTCATTTTTGTCATGCAGATGTAAATGTAGCAAATGTATCGCCTAATTAATATACAAAACGTACCTTAGTTTTTGTTTACGCCGATATTGTTACAATGTTTTATTCCTTTTGTCTAGGAGGTGGCTACCTTTGTGAGATTGTAAAGAAGTATTAGGGTTTATTTCTATATAAAAAACTTTCATGATTTTTATAACGACAAGGATGCATTGTAATTCTAAACAGAGATAGATACGAATTTTGTGTAACCGTAAACACTAAGTGGTAAAATAATTGTTAGTGCAAGATATTAAAGTCGTTTTTCCTTTAGCCATGTTTTTACACTGAATATCAGTGTGAAAGCTAAAACGAACGCATTTGCTGAAGCAAAATTTAATACAGGTGCTTTTTCGACAAAGTGTGAACAAATTCGTCTCGCTATATATTTAAATTCGACAATTCTACAGCAGAAACGTTTTGTATTGCAATATGATACTATCTGCATTGTGAGGTTTGAATAAATTTGAAAGAGAAAGATATCAAGTATGTCACACCGATTGCAGCGGAATAAAGCAAACAGTGGCCGATATATAGATACAATTTCAAACTCATTTTTATTGGTTACTTTTAATTTAAGTGTTGATTGTTTGCTAAAATAGTATGCTAGATATCAAACGTGTTTTAATATGAGAAAAGATAAACAGGTTCTTTTTTATTTGCTGCTAATTGTAAAATTGCAGAATTCGGATGTTTTTACAGGCGGAGAACAATGGATTATAAGTATTTATTTAATTTACCATCTATCATTATTTGAATATGTATCTGTATTAAATAATCGGCTGACCAGATCAAGAATGTTGGGGTTGGGTGGGGGCTGGGGCTGGATGGGGGAGAGATCATCAAGGGTGTCTTACTTTGCACAGATGAAAACGGAGGACAATTACTTATTTACAGATAACAGAAAGTAACAATTGCTACAAACCATTTATTTAATAAGTCAAAAGTAAAATATCATTTATAGACTGTAGGCTTTGAGCATTTTCGCAAGAGCAAATTTCATTATTACAGTTTTTTGCTGTGATTGATCAAGCAATACCGACAATGATAATTAACGGTGACTTATCAAAACAAAGAAAGTATGTCACCCCCATATTACGTAACCACATTCCTTCACAACAGGAAACCCCGAAAGACAAAAGACAGTGTGATAAAAATTGAAGCATTAAATAATGCAGTTTAATTGACAAATGTTCTTTGAAACTGTTTCAAAGAATAACATGAGTTTTAGTTAAAATAGAGCGAACGTGCGGTTGATGTGCGAGATGATTTGTTTTGTCATTTTGTCCATTTTTACGCTTTCGGGGTTGTTAATTGAAATCATAGTTAATGCCATACATAACAGTGCAATGAGATTTTCCCTAGGTACAGGCAAATATACTCCTAATGCAGCTGTACAATAAGATATGGGATGGGAACCAATAACGGTTGAACAGTGGAAATGTATATGTAGTCATTGGTATCGCTGTTTAACATTAGATGAAATACTTATAAATTTTTGATTGCCCTTGATAAAGAAATAACAGTGAATATAAGACCTGGTATTATAATGTGACGAATATTTACAACTGTCATTTTCTAGAAAACAGTTGTTGCAAATAATATCTGATAAACTGTTTGTTGAATAAATTAATAAGTGGAAAACAGACATTGAGAGAATTCATAGCGTCAGTGGTACTGCCTTCAACAAACTGAGAACATAAGGGTATTTAAAACGGACTATACAGCTGAGAGATACTGTAAACTGCTTCTGCCTTACAGCGAAATAGAGCTGCATTAGCCAAAATTAGGTGTGGTGTTGCATCTTTAAACGTTGAGGCAGGAAGGTACCAAGGGTTGCCCGAACATCAACGCCTTAGTCCATTTGCATGTGGTAAAGTTGAAACAGAAATACATATACTCTTTGAATGCCAGCTATATATTGGCGAAAGAAATACACTCTTACAAAACTAATAATTTGATTGGAAAGTTTTGTAACCTACCAAATACTGAAAAGTTTAAAATATTTTTCATTTATCCAGAGTTAATCAGATGTATCGCAAAAACCTGTCATAATATACAAGTACTTAGACGCAGAAATAATGAATTATATACATAGAGTTTAATTTAATTAAGTTAAGCATGTATTTGTCTCCTCGATGTAAGTAATCATTGTAGTATAGAAAACTGTGCAAGTATAAGTAAATTACTTATAGTTAAGAGTTGCTGGCTAATCGCTTCGTTACAAGTTTGATTGTGTTGATACATGATCTTTTAGGTCTTCCACAACTGTTTCCTAGATTATTAAATCTTATTACTCAATAAATTTAAGTTAACTCTATGCAGTTAGGTCAATGATTAGCAAACATCTCTTGCTTACATGTTACTTGTAATTCTTTTAGAATGGTCATATAGTTGTAAGAAATAGAACCCTTATTTCATCTTGAAAGTAAATACTGTATTTAATGATATATAAGTACTTTTAATTTAGTTCAGATAATCATTACTAATCAGTTCACTTTTGATCTCATCAAGGTGATGCATGATTTCTTAAGGCATTTTTATACTGCGCATTAGTGCCCCAGTTTCCATTTCAGTTTCTTAGATATTTGTATTTATTTTATGGCAGATTTTATACATAGATTAGTATTGGTAATCTGACTTTAAAATGTAAAAGTATAGTGTGATGTTAGTGCAATGTTTGTATCAAAACTGTAATAGTCTCATATAATTCTTCATAATAGTGGCCAGTTACATGTATGTTAGGTTTCATTGATCATGTATTTTATATGTGTGTACATGTAATGGATGAGAATTTTTTTAAAAACTAATACTGTAACACTAGTTTCACATTTCGAAAAGGAGAACAGTGCTGTCAATATATATAATATGGTTTCAAAAATTAGCTGTGTTTAACACAACTCAAGCTTCCATTTTGAACAGTCCATGGCCTTTTTCACAGTCTTTCATGTGTTAAATAATTCAAGTTAGTAATATGCTCAAGTCAGAAATAAAACAATACAAAATAGTAATAAAACACAATAAAATGGTGTTTATTCTGCTACAAAATTCACGCGATATAAGGCAGTATGTCACCTTGAAATGTGCTAAAATTATACAAAGTTATACGAGGTTGTCCTTTAATGGCGGGTGGTCACGTGACTATCATTATGGCGGCGGTCAACATATCAATTATGGAACGGTCTATATGTATAGTGATGAGACATGAAAACTTACATCACCTGTTCAAAAAAATCTTAATTATAAAGCTGAAACTCCCTGACATTTCAAAGCAACTAAAGTTGTAAAGCCATGAAGCAAACCTAAGCGACATTATCCGCTGATCGAAACAAATTCTACACGTTCTGCATGCCAAAAGAGTCCAAATCTAGTAAATAACCGTAATTATGTCTTATACCGTGTACTTCAGTTTTACACTTGAACAATTTTGGTAGGAAATTAGTATCAGGAAATTGTAATTCAAAATTGCTGAGCACTTAAAGAATAATCTACCTATCCTTAAACTGAATCCAAGTTTTTTCTTTCCCGTACCCACAGTTTGTGACCTGAATTCACGCTTTTCTTTTCCTTAATCTTTGAGTGTGTAATTAACCTGAATTCAAGGATCTGGATAATAAAATCTTTTAAACGTTTCACAAACAAACAAACAAAAATATAGAAAATAAAAAAAACAACAAGATTTTATTAATCATAGCAATTGAAGAAACTCGATGATTATTGTAATATTTTGACCGAATAAGACATAAAGCCAACGCAATGCATGAAACAGCATGAAATAGCATGTCATTGATTTTGACATTTTCAGCAATTTACGATTATACGATATCCGGATAACTCAACCGCTCCTCGTAAATTGCATGAGTACATCTAGGTCAACCTCTTTTTTTCAAGGACAAACAGTTAAAGGATATCATGAATAATCATCAGCTTAACTTTAGTTTAGAATAAAATATATAGTTATTAACGTGCGTTAGAAGTGTCTCTGGAACGGGATGTTTTCTTTATTTACCACTATCCTCCACAAAATGAAACAACTCATCTCTGCAGGGGGCGTCGGTCATATGGGCAACCGGTACCGACGATATATAAACTCAGATAAAGAATAAATTTTGATAAAAATTTGTAAAAAAGCCATGGTATTATTTGTGAATATTGTAACGAATGCCTTTTCAAACGTTTATGAACAAGATATGTTTGTAAAACATGTATGCCCCCTGTCGGCAGCCAATTAGTCACGTGGCCAGATTATTGTGACTGACTTTTGACCTAGTGACCAAATATACATGTTATCTAAAATGTAAGTCTCACAGTCCACAAAACCCGATGCCATTTGGTAGCCAAGTAATTGGTCTGAACTGTTTTGACATACATTTGACCTTGACCTTTGACCCCAAAATCAATAGGGGTCATCGACTGGCCAAGACAATTGCAGATATGAAGTTTGAGGGTCAACGGCGCATGGGTTGTCAAGTTATTGATTGGAAACCGTTTTTTACCTACAAGGTCAATGTGACCTTGACCTTTGACCCCTTGACCCCAAAATCAATAGGGGTCATCTACTGTTGATGGACAACCATCCTACCAAGTTAAAAGTTTCTAGGCCTAAGCGTTCTCTAGTAATTGGTTGGAAACCGTTTTAAGGATGAAAGTCTCTGTGATATTGACCTTTGACCTAATGACCTCAAAGTCAATAAGGATCATCTACTGGTGATGACCAACCAGCATACCAAGTTTGGTGAACCTAGGTCAAAGCGTTCTCTAGTTATTGATCGGAAACCGTTTTTAGGATGGAGGTCCCTGTGAGCTTGACCTTTGACCTTATGACCTCAAAATCAATAGGGGTCATCTACTGGTGATGACAAACCAGCATACCGAGTTTGGTGAACCTAGGTCAAAATGTTATCTAGTTATTGATCGGAAACCGTTTTTAGGATGAAGGTCCCTGTGATCTTGACCTTTGACCTTATGACCTCAAAATCAATAGGGGTCATCTACTGGTGATGACCAACCAGCATACCAAGTTTGGTGAACCTAGGTCAAAACGTTCTCTAGTTATTGGTCGGAAACCGTTTCTACCTACAAGGTCAATGTGACCTTGACCTTTGATTCCTTGACCCCAAAATCAATAGGGGTCATCTACTGGTGATGGACAATCATCCTACCAAGTTTCAAGTTCCTAGGCCTAAGCATTCTTTAGTTATTGGTCGGAAACCATTTGGTCTACGGACCGACGGACCGACCGACAGACAATTGCAAAGCAATATACCCCCTCTTCTTTGAAGTGGGGGCATAATTATAAATAATCACTGTATAGTTGTTTTCTGCGCATTTTCTGCTCCAGCTATTTTATTATTCCTATTCATTGTTGCTTTGCTGATGACAATGTATCATGTCTTGTCTTAAAAAAGAGTTTTTACGATACTGCTTGAGTAACGTTTACAAAAACTTCTTTATATCTAGATATAGCTTTACAGAAACATGAAAATAGTACCCGAATGACACAAACAAACAAATTCAATATCAGTTGGATAATTTCATATGTTTACCTATTTTGTCCTTGATATCATTACACATTTTTCACTGATCGCGGAATTAAACAGATACGCTGCACGCATTTATCTTGATTTATAATCATGCTTTATTATGTTTATGCACTTTATTGATATATGCTTGCAAAGTATATGTTGCTGTTGTTGTAGTAGTAGTTATTTTAAAAAACAAAGAATATAGGAAAAGACTCGCACTCGACTAGTTCACAAATAAATAAATCATGTCATGTTTGCATGGCTTACAAGATCAAACGAAAAGCTATTTGTCAATGCGTGTTTATCTTTAATAATATCAGTGTAACTGTTCTACACCAGATATCTGACAGACACACTTTTCCTGCTACCCGGATCTGTATTTTTGTCCTTGTAAAGGAAGATTTTGCAAAGTCAATGTTACTTTGAATAGATTTGCTGTCGTATTAACATACATTTGTGACGCACGTTTTAAGAGCGTTGCATAATGATAACAAAAAAAAAACTAACAATGAAACCGAATTTGCAAACATTTTTAGTATATTATTTTCATGTGTGTGTGTGTGTGTGTGAGTGCGTGTGTGCGCGTGTGTGTGTGAAAATAGATATGAAGCGTAATTTTGTAAATACATGGTAAATTCAGCTGTAATGATCGGAACGGCAGATTGAAAAAGATTTAAATCCAAAACTGTTACGGCAAACATCATTTTATTTATTAACATAATTTATAATAACAGCTATTTTACTACATTTTCAATGCCACTTTAATCATTCAGCAGTCACAGGGGTATCGGTCTAGTGCGTTATTCAGCAGTCACAGTTGTATCTATCTAGTGCGTTATTCAGCAGTCACAGGGGTATCAGTCTAGATAGTTATTCAACAGCCACAGGGGTACAGTCTAGTGCATTATTCAGCAGGCACAGAGGTATCAATGTAGCGCGTTATTCAGCAGTCACAGGGGTATCAGTCTAGCGCAATTTTCAGCAGTCACAGGGGTATCAGTGCAGTGCGTTATTCAGCAGTTACAGGGGTATCAGTCTAGCGCAATATTCAGCAGTCACAGTTGTATCAGTCTAGCGGGTTAGCAGTCACAGGGTTATCAGTCTAGATAGTTATTCAGCAGTCACAGGGGTATCAGTCTAGATAGTTATTCAGCAGTCACAGGGGTATCAGTCTAGATAGTTATTCAGCAGTCACAGGGTTATCAGTCTTGATAGTTATTCAGCAGTCACAGTGGTATCAGTCTAGATAGTAATTTAGCAGTCACAGGGGTATCAGTCTAGATAGTTATTCAGCAGTCACAGAGGTATCAGTCTAGATAGTTTTTCAGCAGTCTCACGGGCATCAGTCTAGATAGTTATTCAGCAGTCACACAGGTATCAGTCTAGCGCGTTATTCAGCAGTCACAGTGGTACCAGTCTAGTACGATATTCAGCAGTCATAGGGATATCAGTGTAGTGTGTTATTCTGCAATCACAGGGGTTTCAGTCTAGATAGTTATACAGCAGTCACAGGGGTGTCAGTCTAGTGCGTTATTCAGCAGTCACAGGGGTTGCGCGTTATTCCGGTACTTAAACCTCTTTTGTACGCTTCTAAATAAAAATGGTGTTCAAATAATTACCAAACCCTGAAGACTTCATACATGTTTTCAAAATCTTCATCTCTTCACTTGATTACATTACAAGTATGGACGAAAATAAACAAGATACTACTCTGGATGATTCCGACATTCTCCTGAACAATCTAAACTCTAAATTTTCACAATTTGCCTACAAATTAAAACCGCATGCTTAATGTTTGAATTAAGGGGTATCCAAAAACACCGAGAAATTTAGTTGAGAAGCTCTTGAAAAAAAATCTTATATTCTGAAAAAAGTGTTTAACTGCATTTCAATCCAATATGTCACACAGAAACGCAAAAATGTATACCCTCTAGTGATTATAAGTTACTTGATTAACTTGTCCATTGCCTACCCGAGCAATTGAACCATTATTTTCAAATGAATATATTATTCATAATACATCCCGTGTTACTTAACTGTAGACATTTGTTTTATAATTGTTTTTTTCAAAGCACTTCGTCAAGTCTATACTGGGGTGTCCTATTTCAACACCATTATCACACCATTAAAAAAAATGTAAAAAAAAACTCATTCACACCCTCACGCACAAGCAATTCTTGACAATCAACCAATAGTTATTACCTGTGTTCATGTCATATTCATCTAGGAACACATATCATTAAAGTAAGTAGTGTCCATCGAGTTATAAACAAAGAGAAAACAACCACTAGATTAATAAATAAATTGATTAATTAAATAGTTTTCTGTGATTTAATCCTTGTAAATGCATTTTCTTTAATTGTAATAGTTTCTAATAGTAACAAATCAATCAAATATATTTTAGCTAATTTGTGCCTGTTTCCAAAAAACTAAGCTGGAAGAAAAAAAAACCTGCAACGCAGTTTGCTTAAAATGATACAGCAAAATTAGTCGTGCATGCAACACTTTGCAGTTGACAGACGTTCGGTCGAAATATTTGCGGCTTCGTTTTGCGTCAGTAACAAATCCTTGTTTTTAAAGAAATTTACCTGAAATAGATAGAGATATCCAGAGTAAATAACTTATGTTCATTGTAGATATTTTTGGAAGAAAAAAAGTTCAGCATAGTTTAAAGTCATTAGGAGAAAAATCACTTTTATCCTAGATAAAACTTTAAACGCGGTAGAGAACGTCGCACCTAGTATGATATTCATGCTGTTCCATAACTGTTCCATTACGTATCTGGAGACATCTTTATTTTTTCCTTTTTTGTGTTCTTTTCGGTATTTTCGAAATCTTAGCACGACCCTATGTTCCATAAATAATAGATCTAAAAAAGGGATGTTACTTTTTCGCTTTTTCGGTATATGAAACTAATTACATTCAGTTCAAATTGCTGAATTATTTATTCTTATTTTAGTTATGTAACTGTTTCGTTTTAGCCTTATGGACGTACATATTTTTTAAAAACCGATTGCCTTTGCATGGAATTTGAAAGACAAATAAATCTCTAAAATTCGTTATCAGAAGAATAACTCATTATAGCTATGGATCTAATTGTAGTTTTTGTTTCTTAGACAACGTTTGTTGCAATTGGAATAAGCCCATAAAGGAAAGAAAGTTCTCGTGTGTCTTTTCCGCTGACATATCTCATATCTGGCATATCTTCGTTTTCAAAACAAGTGTTTGTTTCAAGAAAGACGGAAAATAACACTTATGACTGGTTGTTTGAAGTTTCCACAATGACTTCCAAGTGATAGCTACTAGAAATCAATCATGAACCATAATGTGTTTGCAATTACTTGTACATGAATTGCTAAATCAGTTTCAATCGAAATAGGAATTGATAATGATCTTCTTTCCTTGAATTTCAATGTTTATCTTTGTCAAACATTTCAATGTTTAAAATTTAATTACAAGGATATTTCTGTAAACTTTTTGTTTAAATGGTTCCAGATATCTACATACTGATATTTTTCTCAGTCTTCTAATTGTACAGTCAATTGTCATTTTACCCCAATATTCTGAGAAAAAAATGTTTAGATTGCTTTTACCCTGAACAAAATGCATTGTCATACACTATTTGGTCTTTTTTGTGGTTCAATATGTATGATTTCAGTTTGAAGATAGCTTACCATGCTGCCATACATTATCATCTGCACGAAAATCAGAGTTCATTATCATAAACGACAGTTCTGCTATGATTGAAAAAAAAATGCAGCTTTTAATGCTTTTTTGCTTGGAGAAATCAAATCCGGAATTTCTTTAGAAGTAAGAAATTAAATCGTTTCTGATCCATAAATAGAAAAAGTTGAATTTCAACAAAAATGTCAATCAGGAGTTTCTCGTTCGTTTTCGCCTCTTTTTATTAAGATCTTAACATTTCTTTCAAAGTTCATAGGCTTCCAAGGGATTTACGTGTTACTGAAATTTCCAGTGGGAAACTATTTTGCATGAAAAAAAGGCAACACACACAGAGTTCCGAATCAATATCTATTAAACTTGTTTTGAATGTTCTCACATAAGTTTGAAATTCAGGCATGTCAAAAACTATGTTAGATGTCAGTTCTTAAGACCTATGAACACATTAAAATTTCGGCGAAAAGCTTTATAAAAGGTGTCTTAAAAAACTGGAAGCTCCAATATTTGAAAATC
The DNA here is from genome assembly GCA_012932295.1 of Cyclina sinensis. NCBI lineage: Eukaryota > Metazoa > Mollusca > Bivalvia > Venerida > Veneridae > Cyclina > Cyclina sinensis. Next base: position 12,601,384 of record JAAONU010000012.1, on the reverse strand, counting down.
TTTCATTTTTTTAGCTCTACGTCCCTTTCATGATACTTAAGCATTACACGTTGTGAGCAGTAGGTCATTGAAACCCGTCACCATAAAAAGAAGTCAGTTCAATACCATATCAAGACCCAAATGCGTATCTGACTGATTGTCGCTGGTTATACAACACCCTCACCACCACCTCCATAAAAATAACAACAACAACAAAATACCGATTAAACCTTATTAAACCCAAGTGCGGATCTGCAACAAAATATTGTTTGGAATTGCAACCACATTTAACAACATCAAATAAACACATTTTCAGAACTAGATACTTACTTTCCTTGTGACCCGGATCAGGTGTTTTCGAATAAACCGCTAATTGAAGAGAAACCCACAGAATATGATTGTAACACCCGCGTAATATTTGTATAGTCGACTTTGTAAAGAGCTGAGACGTATCGAAAATAACCTAAAATTTGACAAATCAGTTTGATAGGGAAATGAACTACTTTATGAAAAAGTTTGTAGTCTTCGTACTTTTGTCAAGCAATTCCTTGTTTCTGATGAAAGGATAATGTCACTTTAGGGGCTCCGTACATTTGTAATATACTGACTTGCAACTGATGAACTGTACATATACTAATCGCGACTAGCTATCTCCCTCTTATCTTAAATGTATGAACAATAGTAGTCAAGACGAACGTTACAGAATCGGTATTTCGTAATAGATGTATGAACTGGTTTTTTGCTACCCGGATCTTAAGATTTATGTTACATTTTGGGTAAAAAAAGTAGTTACGTATTATGTTTTAGATAACTCTATTAAGCGGTTAGGTATTCTCTTTTTTTGGAAAATTAACCAAAAAAACTCTTTTCGTAGTAAATCTTCTGTGTTGTGGAAAACATGTGATGGAATTAAAAGGAAAAAAAGAAACTAAAATAAAACAGAGAGAACGGTTTGAGAAAGTTCATAACTTAATAGTCTTTTCCAAAAATAATTACTATTTTTATATAATTTTTATATTTTTATATTATCTTAGCAGAGCAGCAAACAGGGCAGTTGTCTTGTACCCGCGAAGAGGTGTCGGAACATCTGAAGCAACCCACTCTGACCAGCAAAGGCATGTTGAGATGGAAGGCCACGAAAGAATAGCCAATGTACCTACACCTGAAGTTGCATTTACTGAGAAAGAACCAACCTTTAAGGAGATTCAGGAAATAGTTAAGAAAGCTAGATCCAAGTCAACACCAGGCCCAAATGGGATACCTTAAAAGGTAAATTAGTCGTGCCCAAAGCTGTTAAGACGATTGTGGAAGCTGCTGAAAATTATTTGGCGTAAGGCAGATGTACCAGCGCAATGGCAACGAGCTGAATGGCATCTTCGTACCAAAAGAAGAGGACATTGGACAGTTTCGGACAATATCTTTGTTGAATGTTGAAGGAAAGGTGTTCATGTCGGTTCTTGCAAGACGTTTTACATCATTCATGACCAGCAATGGATATGTTGATACATCAGTCCAGAAGGGTGGAGTTCCAGAATTCTCTGGCTGTATTGAGCATATTAGTGCAATCAGCCAGCTGATCAGGGAAGCAAAGATCAACAAAACTGACCTCACAGTTGTATGGCTGGATCTAACTAACGCGTATGGGACAGTCCCGCATCAGCTGACTGACTTTGCTCTGAAGCACCACCATGTGCCTAAACACATTCAGAGTATTGTTAGAAGCTATTACAGTGACATCAACATGCGCTTCACAACCAGGGACTTTACTACATCCTGGATACAATTACAAAAGGGGATTGTAACCGGCTGCACAGTGTCAGTGATTCCTTTCATCGTGGCTATGAATCTGATCATAAAGGCAGGAGACAGGGAAAACAAGGAGACCAAAGACCAAGGCAGATGTCTGACTTCCACCACAGAAGGGTTTTATGGATGATTTTACAATCACAACAGAGTCCCACATACAGGCACGATGGCACGATGGATCTTGAATGCCTTGGAAGATGTTGTCTCATGGGCTAGAATGGCCTTTAAACCAAGGAAGTCCAGGGTACTGATCCTAAGAAAGGGCAAAGTCTGGCTGAATACGACCCTCCGAGTCCAAGGTGAAGAGATTCCCTCACTGAGAGACAATCCAATCAAATGCCTAGGGAAATGGTTTGACACCACACTTGGTGACACCTACAACACAGAAGGCATCAAGCAGTAGCTGAGAGAGGGGCTGAAGAAGATAGACAATACAGGTCTATCAGGGAAATACAAGGCCTGGTTTTTCCAAATGGACTTCTACCTCGCATTCTATGGCCCTTGACGTTGTATGAGATACCAACATCAACTGTCGACAGCTTGGAGACCATGACAAACAAGAGTCTGAGACGTTAGTCCGGACTTCCTCCATCCATGACAAGCATTGGACTATACAACAAAACCGAAATGCTGCAGCTCCCTCTATCATCCATAGTAGATGAGTACAAAGTTAGCAAGGCAAGGCTTGTGTTGACCCTCAGAGATTCAAGAGATGATAGAATCAGACGTGCAGATATAGAGGTCAGAACTGGTTGACGATGGTCAGCCTCCCATGCAGTAGAGAAGGCGGAAAACAGATTGAGATAGGTTGCTCGGCAAGACAGGGACTTGGTATGAATACCAAGCAGCTATGGAGTTCAGCCTCAACAGTCCAAAGACGAGCACTTTTCCAGGAGGAAATACGAAAGGAGGAGGAAGAGACAAGGAGAGTGAAGATTTGGGAAGTCAGGGAATCTGGACAAAGTGGCAGACATCAGAAAGGAAGCTAACATGGACAGACATTTGGAAGTATCAGTTCTTTCAACTCCAATTCCTGATCCAGGCAGTGTATGCCGTCCTGCCAACACCTGTAAACCTTCACAGATGGGGCCTTGTAAAAACTGCGGAATGTGCCCTTTGTGGAAGCAGAGCCTCCCTCGACCATATCCTAACCTCTTTTCTGGAATATCGTAGGAGACACTATCAGGTGCTCCGGGACATAGCTGACAATCTTGAGCGACAGAGAAAGAGGGTTCGGGTACAAGTGAGGCCCAGGCACATCAGCTTCGTGCATAGAGGGTACCAAGGGAGGACAACCCACAAGTTGTATCCTAGATGGTTCAGAAGACTGGGAACTACAAGCTGACTAAGGAAACAACTGCAATTTCCAGACATTGTCCACACCACCTTACGTCCAGATGTTGGCATGACTACAGCCAAAGCAAAGAAGATTGTCATTGTCGAGTTGACAGTTCCATAGGAAGAGCGATGTGCCCAAGAAAGTGAAAGAAAGAAAAGCAAATATGTAGAGCTGATTCAGGATTGTAGACAAACAGGATGGAAAGCGTGGAACTACCCTGTCGAGGTTGGCTGCAGAGGATTTCCTGCACCATCATTGGGAAAGATGTTCCAGGATGTAGGTATTGTAGGACAGGCTAGAAAACTGGCAATCAAGAAGGCATCCCAAAGTGCAGAAAGATGGTCCAGCTGGCTGTGGCTGAGGAGGAAAGCCATTAGCTGGAAGCCATCCACTGATAGGTAATGTCTGATCAGCATTACCGCCCTCCACTCCGAGCTTGTCCTGGGTTTAAAAGGGCGAAACAAGCAGTGACGAGTGGTACCTGGCTGAAGGCATTAGTCGAAAGCAGTTCACCTGTATTATGCAACATTTAACGATATCATTCCGTACATTTCTTTTACGGCCGTAGGCCGTCTTATTTCAAACTGACTTCCGGTTTACTGTGAAGTGAAAGAATGATCGCTGCTAAAATTTCGTGTGTGTACGAAACAACCAACGATATTTCATTGCTTACTTGGCACGAAAAGGAAAGGACTCCCAATACCGAGCACTAAGGCTCTCTGACTCTGAATCTGATACGGAAAGTCGAAATGACCACTGCTAGCTTTTACATATGGTGGATTGCGTTCTTAGTCGTAAAGAGCTACATTATTGCAAAAATTGTTCACTGAGTCAGAGTTTACTCACTGTTCTCTAGTTTGTTCCAGTCACATATTGTTTTCCCAAAGAATGATTTTAAATGGCTATATATTTGATATTCGTGAAAGAAAGGAATTCTCGGTCAATTATCGGCGAAAATGTAGTAGAAGTCTAATATAACATTTTGTGTTTCGGTTATGTAAAGAAAACGTTTTCTGCCCGCGCATCTCTTCAGCCAAATTACATAATCAAGCCAGTAGCTTAACTGGTGCTGCAGTATTTGTGCTCAAATTGTCAGTGTATACTTTCCCAATTTCATGTGCCTTTGTACCACGGACACATATCTTTTTTTGCAAGACCCTTCTGGTTTCATTCATACCGTTTTTAATTGCTTTTCCCCCGGATTCTTCCTCTTCCGATTATACATTCCTTTGTCGGCAGTTCCTTAGGCGCAATGACATAGTAATGCTTGATTTAGTAGTTCAATCATCACGTTGAATGATTTACAACATTTTGCCGATGACTTTCATACTTCTTTCGTTTAAATCCCAAAGAATCAAATTTAACAAGCACGGTGTTTTAGAAAAGCTAAGACTTCCGTCAGAAAAAATCTTTCTTGCATATCAGACAGTATTTTCTACTGTCTACACCAGTGCTAGAAAAACCCGTCTCACCCCCCCGCATGTAAGATAAGTTGCGTGCTTTAAATGACGTCACTCTGTTTCCAAGCTGGACGAGAAAAATACATATTACAATTTCCTTTAAGTAAGAATAAAATTCTCAATTCAACAAGTTGAAATAAGTCAGCTTATGAAATATGCAAATCATGAACAGCTGGTTCCTAGATGCACTTTTCAACCATTTGAATATATCATTTTACTGTTTTTGCATTTTGGCTATGAACATGAATATTACTAACTGACGTAAAATAAAGTATATGCTCTGTTTAATGTTTTACTTCTTACGATTATAAGCATCATAATTAATAGAAAAACGAATCAGCCTTGAGTTTACCTGTCTATCTTTATCTGAAAGAGCGAGAAGGTCTCACGCCTAAAGATTTGAACAGCTTCAACAGTTCTTCATTTAATCATATGAGAAAGTGTTCTTTGTATCACTGATATTACAGCATTTCAAATTAGACTGTTAACGATATCTTCAAGATTTCATTCATCTCCGCAACAACACTAGATGCAAGAACGGCAAAACACTATTTATGTTTACAAGTAACCGCAGTTAAAATAGCAAGCTCGACAACAACAACAACTGTAAATATTTATGCCAATTATTGTTGAAAGTATAAACGAATATATCTATTTCCTACTATCGTACAAAATAGGCAGTTACACCTAAACAAAGTCAGTACCGCTGGAACAGATGAACCAATGCCTGGTAAACAGTTTTAACTGTTGCCCTATAGGACTAGTATGCCTTATTTTATTTGCCTTATTTGCCTATATTAAAATTCGACAATTCTACAGCAGAAACGTTTTGTATTACAATATGCATATGATACTATCTGCATTGTGAGGTTTGAATAAATTTGAAAAAGAAAGATATCAAGTATGTCACACCGATTGCAGCGGAATAAAGCAAACAGTGGCCAATATACAGATACAATTTCAAACTCTTTTATATGTATAAATAGATATACAGATATATATAATGAAAAAAAAAAAACATACGAAATCTTATCAATTTTTTTTATATAAGTACTGAAAATTTGAGTGGTATTGGTACCATGTTGAATAAGATTTTTTTTAATGAAAGTGATCTTGTTACAAAAATACAAAACAATTATATTTGTAACATCTTGGGAAACATTCAAAGCTGTTTTTATTGGTCTCGATAATCATGTAATGAACTGTTTCTCTCGGCATATCGGCCTTGAGCACAATACAAAAAGCCATCAACAGTTTTGACTGTTTCCAAAATCCAAGCAAACTGATAAGGCAGCCGTTCTAAATAATGATCAAAAATCTTTAATCTAAAAAGTAATGAACTCTCAAATACATATTAACCCGCTGCAAGAGACAAATGTTACAAGTACAAAAGGTATGCTTAAATTTAATTCTTTCTTTTTTAAAAAAAAAAACCAAAAAATTCTCGTTTTGGGTACTTCTCTAAAAAAGAAACTTACGTAGAGTATTTCCCATAAGGTTGATTTAATCCATACTGACATATAACTTCGCGCATGTTTATTTATACACATGTTTGTACAACTTTCACGACGAACATCTTGCTTTCAACGTTTTTCGGTAAAATTAATGTTATGCTACAGATAATTTTCTTACAAATGCAATAGACAACTAAAATAACTAAGTCATTAAATGTTACGCAAATTTAGTCATATATATCTAGAAAGAAATATGATCATTATTCTTCTTATTACCCTAACGTTAAGTGAAATATAACGACTTCTTGTCTTAGAAGACCAAAATAGCTAAACCTTTATCTAAGAAGAAACGGTTAATTAATGTATTGATGAAATTTCTCGGTGGATAATTTGTACATGTTTTTCTTCATTTGCCAAGCATTTTATCAGTGTGTGCGCCTTTTGATGTAGTGACATTTTAATGTAGTTTAACTCTGGTGCGGAACAAATCTTGATTTTTTTTTCAATTAAATATGTTAGCTTTTAATGAATTATACAGAATCTGACTGCACTTAGATGAATTCCTGACAAGAAATATGTCGTCATATGTGAAAATGTACAATTTAGGAGACCAACAAATCTGTTATTTTGACTAAACCTTTCTTTCGTTTAAAAATTATACATGCTAAGAAGAGCTTGTAAAGGCAAAGTTTGCAAAGTCGTCTTCATGAGGTTGTATTTAATGTTGTTTCGTTACTTAATATTGATTTAACATTTCATCTTTAGAGAAAAAAAAAGCATATTAAAATAAAATCTGGGAAAATGATTATCACGCTAGATCTACTTTATTTACATTTCCATCGACAGCAAAGTTAACGCAATGGTTTTGACTGCGTTTTGACAATATTAAATGTTGCTTTAATACTTAATAGTATAAATGCATGCGTTTTGCATATGATTTAGTTAAAGAAAGGAAAGTTTTTGCTATTATACATTAATTAACAGTAAAACGTGAGTTTTCAACAGTCAATGTACAGTTTAAATATTAAAAAATAACTTTTTATTCAAATATGTGAGAAATAGCCGATTGTAAACATTAATAAATGTGAACAGGTGAGAAATTCTAGCGAATAGTTATCAAATATAATAAATTTGACGATCAAACGCTCCTCAGCCTTCAAATGGTCGAATCTGGTGGTCTTAAAACGCCATTCAAAGATGGTTGATAGAGTCGTGTCATCTATTATGTTTATCTTAAAGACAGTGTTAGAAAACAAACAAGCAAACGAATGACATACTATAAGAATTTCAAGGTACCATCGGACACTTTCTTTCTTGTATTTAATACGAAACATCTTTTTTCTTGGATTTCAGTCATTGCTTGAGAAAAATGATTACAGATGCTAAATAGTAATTTCAAAATACTTGCACTTTGTAAAAAGTCATATAAGATATTTATCTATCTCTCTGTATGTATGCCTGTCTGCCTACCTGCACATATAACATTGTTTTCTTTCTTGCTTTCTTTCTTTGATCCTTTCATCATTTCTTTCATTTTTCTTTTATTTCTTTTCGTTATTATAATCTGCTTATGTCATAATCTGCTTCACCATAATTACGACAACACCTGACTTATTACAATCTACCATCATCTTTTACTTGTGGACTAGGGTTCCACCTACGAAGCAGGATGTCGAAAATTTGAGACAAATCAACTGCTTGATCTGCTAAGTACGGTTGATGAGCCGACAGTTGTAAGATGAAGAATGGTTTACAATTTCCTGTACTTCTCGTGCTAGGCACGTACGACCAACAATCTTTTGGTAACTTCAAAAGTTTAGGTGTATTGTGAGCTCGGGAGGTTGGGCCTTACAATAGGAGATAGAAGTGAAACTTAAAGAAAATAGAACAATATCACTTAATCGTTTTGAAAATAAAATAATTCAATTTACAAAATACACAAAACTTTCTGTGAAAATGTTATTGTAAGTGTTTTATACTTTCCTTTGATATAACAACAAATATTCTTTTCTTCTTTTTTGTCGAGCACGCTTGCGAATAGCTCGACATAGTCGTCAGATTTGGTACCGCAGGTCGGTGTATGTTCGTGCGTCCGTCCGTCCGTACAGATTGCCTTGTCCGGGCCATAACTTCTCTTTGCATGGAAGGATTTTGAAATACCTTGGCACAATTGTTCTCCTTGATGAGACGGTCTGTTGCGTGCAAGACCCAAGTTTCCAGCTCAAAATTCAAGGTCACAGTGCCAGATCATAGGTCCAAAATTTTGATGATTGACCTTGTCCGGGCCATAAATTCTCTCTGCATCGAAGGATTTTTAAAAAACCTTAGCACATTTGTTCACCATGATGAGTGGTGTGTCGCTTGAAAGACCCAGATTCCTAGCTTAGAGATCAAGATCACAGTGACAGATCAAAGGTCCAAAATGTTGATGATATATTTTTTCTGGGCCATTACTCCTCCATGCATGGAAGAATTTGAAAATACGTGATACATTTGTTATGCTCCCTGAAAGAGACATCATACAGGCCTGTCTTGTCTTTCCATCATTATGTCATTCTGTCTAGTGTGGGGAGAACACCATAACTAAAAAACGTAACGATTGCCTTGTCCTGGTCATAACTTCTCTGTGCATGAAAGTACTTTAAAACATTTTGCCACATTTGTTCACCTTGATGAGACGGTGTGTCGCGTGCAAGACCCAGATTCCTAGCTTAGAGATCAAGGTCACAGTGACAGATCATATGTCCAAAATGTTGATGATAGACCTTGTTTTGACCATTACTTCTCCATGCATGGAAGA